>CM028377.1:147662541-148047585 GCA_013146195.2 Codonopsis lanceolata
AACAACGCGCTCTGCTTGGGCAATGAACAACTTCTAAAAGCGATCACTTTGCCATTTAACCTCTGCGCGTCCTTAACAACGCGAGGAAGTTTCATGGTAACTAATGCCTCTATCTTCCGGGATTGGCCTCGATTCCCCTTTCGGTTACCATGAACCCAAGGAACTTACTGCTTTTACGAACACACTTGCTCGGATTCAACTTCATGTTGTTCCTCACCGAGATTAGCAAAGTTTCACCCAAATCCTCGTGTGCTCGCGTCCGCCTGGTTTTTGACCACCATATCATCAATATAGGCTTGACATTTCTCCCTATCTGTGAGCTAAACACCTTGTTGACCATCCTTTGATCACGTGGCCCCGGCATTCTTAACCAAAGGCATCATTTTGTAGTCTGACCCCTGCTTGCTCGGAAGGCTGTTAAAGCCTTGTCGGAGCCGGCCATCTTTACTTGATGATACCCAGGTAAGCATCAATAAAACTAAGAAGCTCGAGAACACCGATGGCGTCAACCAACTTGTCGATTCTCGGGGATAACAATCTTCGGGCTGACCTTGTTCAAATCAGGTGAAATCGACACACATCAGCCACTTGCCATTCGATTTCTTTACCATAACCACGTTAGCCCAGGGGTTGGATAATGGATCTCCTCGATAATATCGACCTTGAGCAATTTCTCAACTTCCTCCTTAATTGCACGATCCTTTTCTCACAATAAACCCGTGGTAATTATTTGGATTGGTCGGTAAGCCGGATCAACATTCAATTGATGCAAGCCACATCACCGCTCGCCCCTGCATGTCTTACGGTCGCCCGACAAATATATCCAAGGCTGTCACGCTAGCTTAATTAAGCTTGCTCGTGTCCTGCTGTTGTCAAGCCTTCCCAATCTTAATCTTACGCCGGGGTGATGCAGGTTAAGCTATCTCTTCCGATTCGTCTGGCGGTGAACTACGGCTCAAATCCGCGTTTGGGCGTGTCACACTCCACCTTTTCATCTTTCACCATTTCGATCCTCAACCTTATCGAGTGATCGATCGCCTACGGGTTCCTCGAGGCATAGCTGGCGGCAAAATTCACCAGCGAGTCCTACGGCCTCAAGCGGTGCCTCTAATCCCCCGACGTCGGTGTCGTGAAAAGGATTATTAAAACTTTGCTCGGCAACCTCCGCTCGCTCGAGATCTTCCCAGATACATGCAGATGGCGAAGAGCGTAACGCATGACCTCTGTTCGGGCGTTGACCAATGCGCATCCGCTTCATTTTGATTGTACTCCCAGGCCTCATGTCGGCGTGGTAGCTTCCATCTCCAAATCTTCTGTCGAAATCGCGATTCCCGATGGTCCCACAATCACATGAGAAGTCTCCTGGGTACGATGGTAACCTTCGCCGCCATCTTCCAAAGTCAACTTTGCTTTTTCCTTTGAGTATCCCTAACATACTCAAAGACGATCAGCTGACGACCAATACACCCACTCCTCGGGTCTCAGATAGAATTTTGCTTCTCTCAGTGCGGGATTGACGCAACCATCTCAAATTTGGCCATGCTCTGACGCCCAAGATGATGTTATATGGAGGCTTCAAATCGACATCATGGTAATCTTTTCAACCCCGGTTCTAAGTCCTCGCCGATGAACACCTCCAACTCAACAGTGCCCTTCATGACCTTGTGATTTGTAAACCCTCCAAAGCCCCTATGGTGTTAAAGCGATCATCGCTCAACTCCAACCCTGAGCAAGAGTAATACATTACATCCCTAAGATGCTCCAAAGATTCACCAGATTCTCAAGCAGACAACCCATCCATCGACCAATGCCGAAACTATCGAAGTGACCTGCCAACATTACTCTCGCCAACTCACCGCGTAAATCAGATGGCTCGTTTCTCGGCCTTCTCAAAGTCGTTGGTCGATCTACCACTTTTGACAAAGAATAGATTTGCTTGCCGAGCCGTGTTTCGGGTGAGTTCCTCGTCCATTATGACATTAATAACCCCCAATTGGTGAGCCTCGCCGCTGAGCATTCCTTCGCCGTGATTGAAGCGGCCCAATCGCCTCATTGATCCACTTCGGATGGCCTTTTTTTTAACGGCCAAGATTCCTCTCGTGTATGCCCATAATCATCATGGTAGGCACACCTCTTCTGCCCGGGTCCCTTTCCCCTAGATTGATTCATACGAGGTGGATTGGGAAGCCTGCTTTCGACTCAGACATAATATCCTCAAGAAGGTATTGAGCGGGTCAAATCCGACTCTCAAGAAACTCCTTTGGGCCGATCATACCGAGATTTACTTTTGTTGTAACCACCACTTCCAACCTCGGCCGCTTCCTTTATCAGCCTCCCCGGCTTCACATTTTTCTTTCTTTTCGCTTCTCCCTGCCAAGACCACTTCGTGCTCGCATGAGAGCTCTGCCTGCCTTCTGCCACAAGAGATACTCAACTCGATCGCAAACCACCTCCTTCACCCCGAGCAAGCCCTCAAAACACAGGTCACCTCGTTTGCTAGCCTTGAACTTCTCGAGCACTTGTAAACCTCTCCGTATAGCTCGGCCGTTGATTCATGTGCACCTTGCTTGACCTTAGACAAGTCGGCCCTTGTCTTAGCTAATGAACCAGAATTCCCGAATCGCCAAAAAACTTTGCACGCAAATCCGCCTAATTGTTGATCGCCTAATCGCGTGGCGGCAATGCTCCCATCCAAGCCAAAGCCTTACCTGTAAGAGCCCCTACAAAGCTCTTATCTTTAATGCTTACGTGCTGAGGTTACCAACCCGATCCGAGACTTCGAAAGACATCAACCAGCCTCTTGCTTTAGTCTTGCCGGTATACTCGCGATGTTTGGAAAAATCAAACCCACAAGGTGTGGAGCATTCTCGATCCAAGTGCCAACTGCCAGCAGACGTCCCTCAAAAATTCCCATCAAGAGCTTTACCCCTGCTCCCAGCCTCTATTCGGCGTTTCAACTCTTCAAAATCTTGCATATTAATGGTTGCAGACAAACCACCCCGTGAGGTTGTACACAGCATGAGGCCCGAACTGGGTCCCATACCGCAATGGCATGGAGCCCCCCGGCTGCGCCACCGCTTGTGGTGCCAAATGAGTCAAGGCAGCGTAGGTGCTGATTGACATGAGACCGCTGGGAGAAGGAGTCCTTTGCCTCCGAAAGATAAGAACCCCAGGTGATCGTGAATCGCGGCCGTATACACGTGAACGCCGCGGTGAAGCCGAGCGGCCTGCGAGCACGCGACCTTTGGTGGTGTTAGCGAGCACGGCACGTGATCGAGCCGAATCCTCACCAATTCGAGGGCCCAACCTGAATGAACACTGGGACAACCCTACGATCGGCCTTCGCCTCTGGGTTGCCCCAAGATGCTTAGAACCACCATGCTCGCGTGGTTGTGAATGAACTACCATAGGATTCATCTGATTCCCCGGTCAAATAACTTCCCCATTCTTTGGATGTCAGCTAAAAGCGCGATGGATCCAACTCGATTGGCAATGGTGGTTTGCCCGTAAAGAATCAAGCGAAGTTGAGTTGATGCATCGACCAAGATAGATAGCCTTTGACGTAAGGCCTCCTCACGAAATTCATGTACAACCCAACCGCGCTTGACACCTAGCCATTGAGTCAACCCCACGCTTTGTTCAATCGATGACGTGCATCATGAGGTGAAGGGACATTATTCCCAATTGACCGAGGCTATGATGTACCTCCTCTGCGCTGCCACTACCGCCATTAACTCCATTCTCCGCCATGAATAGAACTCGAACACAATGAATATCTCACAACGAAACTCTTAATGCCGTAAAACCACCTCGCTTTCCCAAGAATCGAATTCAACCGATGCGCCCAAGAAGATTTGGACCCACTCAAACATTTCAATCCAAGCACACGGCTTTCAACGTGCTTCCAAACTCTCTCGAGCCCAACTCTCGCAATGAAAAAGAAGAAGAGTGAACTGGCGGGGGCACTCCTGGGCAAAGCCCTCGGCGTGTGAATTAGTCTGATGAGTTCACAATTTGACGGAGTTTAGGCTAGGGAAAATAGATTGCGATACCTGCGTGAATTTTTCCTAGGCTTTTATACGTTTGAGGCATAACCGCCCATTATCATGCATAATCGCCATTATCGTGCATAACTGCCCATGATTGGCGTTAACTGCCCACGATTGGCGCTAACTGCCCATGATTGGCATTAACTGCTCATGATTGGCATTAACTACCTATTAACGAACATCAACTCCTCTCAGAACCGACGACTTATAGCGAGAATTATTGCTCGGGTGTAACCACCTCAATCAGATTCTGTTTGCTCCGGTGTGATCACCTCAACCTGCTCGTGACTTGTTCGGTGACATCGAGCAATATTGCCATTCGCCGCTATTGCTCGCATGACATGTCCGCCGATTGCTCTAAGGTATATACGACGACACGTGGCTCCTGGCTTGGGCCTAATTGGACAGGGCAGCTCATATATATATATATATATATATATATATATATATATATATATATATATATATATATATATATATATATATATATATATTTAGTTCTAAACTTGGCTGGTTTATTGCTTTGGGGTTGTTGAGAATTGAGATTAATGGTAGGTTTGTATATTTTTGTTCATTTTACAAATATAGACAAGCGTTTGATAAAATAACAAACATAAAAAAAAATTAAATTTGTAGTCAATATGTTTAATCTTTTATATAAATTATCAAAAAAATGATAATTATACCTTAATTCTATGTCCCATCTAAGCTCTGATTATGTCTCAACTAATCTCCTTTGTACTAATATACCACCTAGCGACGCCTGACGATTTTTAAAACTTGATAATACATTCAAAGTGTGCTATGTGCACTTTTAGTCACATCATAAAGTGAATTGGAGCGATCTGATTGGTTAGTCAAATTGATTTGTCAAAAATGGTCCCCTTTCTCCAATTCCACACATTTAAATAAACTTTTGAAACCGACATATCTAATCTATGAACCATTTCCACCTCAATTACAACTATACCCTTCGGTTACAAAAGAATGAAATACAATGGGTTCTGTTTCCCTAAAATTTTCAGTGAACCCCTTGTAGTTTATATCAGTAATACTTCCCCTTTCTCTTTGTTTGGTGATACATGCACTTTTCAGCTCGCACAAATATTCATTTGCTTGCTTTACGTGTACTTGTTAGGATTTATTGCAAATTGCCAAACTAATAATGATACACCTACTTATGAATCTTATTACTTGCCTATTGAATTAATGTGGGGTAATGTTAGGGCCACTCTAATAACACTTAATTTTGGGTATCAAATGATGTGGTATCTTATGTGTCATATTGTTAACATAACTTTTTAACTTATAGTGGAGCCCATAAAATGTCAAATAAGATGACACATTGGAAACCACATCATTTGGTGCACAAATTTAAGTGCTCATTGAGTGACTCTAGCATTACTCTTAATATATTCTCGTATCCTAATACACTATTGTTGATATTAAAATGCAAAAATGAAATTATGTTATATCTGATGTAAATATTTGTTTATAAGAAAATATTTGATTGTTTGACCATTATATTATTTTTATTTATACAATCCGATATAAGTTACAAAAAATAATGCTTGAGACACTTAACTCGTGAATTAATCATCAATATTCATATCTTTTATCCCTTATTATATGTGAATACTCTCCTATTTCATATTTCAGAATACATAAAACAAAATTTGAGACAACTTATCTATGGACCTACTCACTTGTCAATATTGATTTCTTACTCACTTTTTGTTATTCTCAACTTTAGATTGTATTAAGGTCGCCCCTGCTTAAAGGCTAATGAAGCCCGGGCCTAGAGCCTCGTAAAATTGTGTAGTTTTTAGGTCCCAAAAATCTATATTTTCTTCATTTCAGATAACTATACTATTTTGAGATATTTGATATTAAGAGTCTATTTTCAAAAGTCATATTTACGATCTTCATAACATATCAACATTACGATCCATATTTGATATTAACATATTGATATGATACTGACAAATCTTAAAATTATTTCCAAGAGTTCATGGGTTTATTTGATAAATTTGAAAGCTTGGGGATAAGTGTGAAAGCTTAGAATGATAGTTATGAAACTAGAGGGGTTGAAATGTCAAAACTGGAATGTGGCTTCACAATTTCATGCGCAAAAAGTAACTTAAGAGAATCAAAAGCGCACACTTTCCTTGTTGAACTTGCGCATTCGACGTCATTTTCAGCATTTGATTATTTTTGATTTTTATTTTTAGTATTTTATTGTTTTATTATTTGGGTATTTTTATAGTTTTAATTTCCTTTTAATTAGGTTTTTTGTTCCTAAAGTTAGGTTTAAAGTTTTCTTTTATTTAGTTTTCTTTTAATGCAAGAATTAGAGATTGTTTTGTGAGCCTATATAAAGATATTCTTAAACAATGTTTTGGGAGAGTTGATTTTTGATTAATAAAATTGAGTTAATTTTCTGGATAGAAAATTGTGTGTTCTTATTTGAGTATTCTGGATTGGAAGCTCGGATCATAAACATCGTGTATCTGTTGTTTATAATTAAATTCAATTTAATAGTTGAAGAATTATCTCATTTGTGGCGTCATTCACAATTTCAAGGTTCGCGTCAACTCGAGGACATTGGGTCGCAGAGTCATTCATCCTAAAACCTTAATTTCTAGGAGATCTTGGGTCCTCATCACATATTGATTATGCTGAATCATTATTATAATTATGACCAACTCTAATGTTAGTTATATATCCTTAATAATTTAACTTTTCAAACATTGTTTCTTTGAGTGGAACAAATGAGTATATACATAACATAAGGTACTATGAAATGAAAAATACATTATTTCATCCAAAAATCCCAAATGGTCCAATAACCCAATCTCTTTAGTCTTTTTTGATACTTTTTTTTTGTTTCACAACAAAAATCATTTTAAGTTTATATTGTAAAACAATTATGACCATAAATAAACCTTGTTTGCAAGACGTTCTCTTCTCTTCTCCCTCATCCTTGTCATTTTAGATTTTTTATTCCGCTTTGCGTTCCCATTTTTCGACGTACAAGGACCAGTAATTCTATTGTATCGCAGCATTAGCGAGGTTCATGATTATCCACCCCCGCCACGCCAATTCTACTGACTACTGCAGTGACAACTAAGTTTTATTCTCTTTTTTTCTTTCTATATCATATTCTTGTTACTTTAAGTTTGTAAATGTGTTATACTTTTGATTCTAGGCTTGTTTGGTAACCATTTCGTTTCTAATATTTTTGTTTTATTTCTAATTTTTTGTGAAAAATAGAAATATAAATACATTTGATAATCATTTCTATTTTTGATAAACTAGAAACGTTTCTCATTTTCCCCCAAAATTTAGAAATGAAAAAAAAATCGTTTATTTTTTAAGAGAAATGATTCTTTTTTGAAACTTGGAAGAGTTAAGGTCAGTCAACTTAAATGACGTCGAGTCTTCGAACTTCGACATGAAAATTTTCAACCCTAATTTTTCCTATTATATATATATATATATTAGATCTGACAATTACAACCCTAAACTCGTTAATCTACCCGACCCAACATGAAAAATCACATGACCCAATCGAACTCATTAATATTTTTGGGTTGCACGTGTAACCCGTTTTGACCCAAAAATATTAACGGATAGGATAAAACGGGTCGCATCCATTACCTATTTTGACTCGATAATTTGTACTCTATAAAATTTTAAATTTTTGGGAGAAAATCTAGATTAAGACGAGCCGTCCCGTTTTAACATATCACTCGTTTAACCCAATCCATCTCAACTCGTTTGATATTCGAGTTCTAATGAGTTTCGACCCGTCACCCGTTCCAACCTGACCCAACGGATGATGAGCTATTTATCCACATCTTTTTAATAATAGATGAAATCATGTGAAATATTATTCTACCCGTTTCAATTAGATATAATATATTATCATGGAAGTTGTAATACGTTAATTTTTTTGAAAAAGAATATAACTTTGTGAAATGAAATAAAACTGTTTGTAAAAAATGATTAACTTTTGTTTCTTTTTCATAATAGAAATAGAAATGATTATCAAACATGTTTTTGTTTCTTGTCCAAAATATAAAAAGAAATAGAAACAAAATGAAACAGAAACATGTGAAACCAAAAAAAATGGAAAATAATATCCTTACCACTAATCCTACAACTTTCCTTACATCTAAGCCTTAAATTGGGAAAAAATGTTTTGAACAAAGACAACTTTATCCTTCTTCAAAGCTTAGTTGTAGAAAAAATTGTAAAAGTAGTTGTTAGGCTAGCAATGTTGAAAAAAAATAAAAATATTACCAAACACTACCTTTTAATTTTTCAAAAGTGATAAAAAAAATTAAACTACGAACTGGATGGTTCCCGTCCGAGTTAACCGACAGGCCGGCCCTGGATTGCACATTAAATGTATTGGAAGAAGCCATCACCCATGGTTTCAAATCAGGCTTAGATCGGGAAGCCTACCCTCATTTGTTCATAGGGGAATCCATAGGACAAATCTAAACCTCGAGGGGCGAAGGAAGGAACCCGTATAATACTCAAAACGAAAATCATCACGTGCAAGGGTATTAATGGTATTTAACTCTCGCACGCTTTATCCATTCCACCTCGATTCCCCGCACTTTCCTCTTTCCTCCCTCTATAAATAGTTTCCCAGCTTTCAGCTGCCTCTTCCACAAAAATCACTGTTTGCTCAAAACACACACATACACAAACAAACACACATTTCGATCCTTCAAATCGAAAATATCTGTAAGTAAATTTCATTTCTCAATTTGATTTTTCGTAGATTCATATTTCTTGTGTCTATATCTTTGTGTGTATATATATATATATATTTATTTATAGCTGTTGATTCATTGTTCTGAATCTAACAGATCGGTTAGGTTAACACTCCAGATATTTGTCAAATTGGAGGAGTTATTATATATTTATATTTACACATTTGAAAATTTAGAAAACATTTCGGACAAATTATAGAAAATGAGTATTTGCAGTTGTATTGAATTATCCACCATGAAGCCTTGTTGTAGAATCTTAATTTCGAGTGGTATTAAAAGATCCGCAATTTTTGGATCTCCAATCTCGAAGTGTAATCACTCAACTGTCAACAATTTGTCAAAATTTCGATATAAGTTACACAGGAACCGGCAATTTCACGGGTGTATTAGTAGGATTTCCGGGTTTGGAGGTGTGGTCGATAATAATCGTAGTAATGTTAGTAAGAATTTAGGGTATAGACATAGTGTGATTGAGTTGAATCGGAATGATTTTTGTGGTTCCGATTCGAATTGGAGACAACCAAGGGGTTTTAAAAATGGTTGTCATGTTGATGGAGGGGGTAGGTGTGGTAAGGGTGTAGCTAATGTGGCGTCAGATTTTAGGAATCACTCGACGTCAGTTGAATCTCATGTGAGTGAGAAGAGTTGGGAAAGGATTTATATACAACAAGGTGGATTCAACGTGAAGCCTTTGGTGATTGAGAGGATAGAGAGTGGTTCTGAGGTAGTGGAAGAAAATAGGATTGGAGTTAACGGAGAAAATGTGAATGCAGATAATTTGAAGGGTTTGAGTGGGTCAAAAGTTTTGACCTCTGAGAAGAAGGTGTCTGAGATTGAGAAGGAAGCTTGGGAGTTGTTGCGAGGTTCAGTGGTAAATTACTGTGGGAACGCGGTTGGGACTGTTGCAGCTTGTGATCCAGTTGATAAGCTACCACTGAACTATGATCAAGTCTTCATTCGTGATTTTGTACCGTCGGCTCTCGCATTCTTGCTTAATGGAGAAGGAGAGATTGTCAAGAATTTTCTGCTCCACACACTTCAGTTGCAGGTAGTTATTGATATTTCCGCTTGATCTTTGTCTACCTTTTTGAATGCAAAAAAGATATTTCCTCGTGCATTATTACTGTATGTGCCTTCTTTAACTACTATTTTTATTTATGTCTTGCATACTTAATATTTTCTTCTAAATTTTTATGAAGCATATTTTAATATGGTATTCTGCCCTTGATCACTTTGGAAATCTTTGATGATACCGAATAGGGTTAAGATTTTTAGTATTGTTTAAGCACGGTAAATTTTTATCGAATAGCTTATAGAGGAATTCGGTACTTAGATGGTTTGGCAAGGACTAGGGTTTAAATCATCCCGTTTGCATTTATCCTACAACTATTGAACATGGTACATATTGGCTCTATGTTAAAAAAGTTATTGGGTTGGCACATTAAATTCCTCTCAACGTATGCACGTGAGGAGCGTTAAAGCTGTCCCTCTTTTTGACACCTTAAGCTTTTAGATTAGTTGGTACTTAACTAGTATAAAATGAATGGACTTAAATTGTTTGTTTTATTTGGTGAGTAAGCTAGACCTTTTTAGAAGGTCTTTTATAAATAATTGACGCTATGCACAAATAGTTTAATTCCAAATGGAGGTTATCTTAGGTATGCCAACTAAATGAAGCAAATTAACATCATGTTTTAGATTTTGATCGGATAAATAGGATTGCAACATCGTATGTGATCCCACCCTAGTCATGAACTATTTAGCCTTTTTCTCATACTCCACCAGTTGATGTCACATGTTCCGCATTTTGATTAAGCTTTCTATGATGGTAAAGTACTTGCCTTGTTGAATTAATCTTCTGCCCAAATTATTGAACATCAATTACTTTTCTGATTTCTTGATGCCCAGAGTTGGGAAAAGACGGTTGACTGCCACAGCCCAGGACAAGGTTTGATGCCAGCAAGCTTTAAAGTTAGAAATGTGCCTCTTGATGGAAAATCTGGGGAGTTTGAGGATGTTCTGGATCCTGATTTTGGTGAATCAGCAATTGGACGTGTTGCACCTGTCGACTCTGGTAAGGTGGCACATTTTAGATAGCTTTCACATTAGCTTATTTTGTACCTTTTGCTGCTTTTGTCCTTTCTTATTCACTAATCTTTTTTGGAGCAGGGTTATGGTGGATTATTTTGTTAAGAGCTTATGGAAAGATCACAGGCGACTACTCTTTGCAAGAGCGAGTAGATGTTCAGACAGGCATGAGACTGATACTCAATTTGTGCTTAACTGATGGGTTTGACATGTTTCCCACTCTTTTGGTCACTGATGGCTCCTGCATGATAGATAGAAGGATGGGTATTCATGGTCACCCTCTTGAAATCCAAGTAAGTTATAATTGATACACTTGAGAGTGCCTTACATTATTTGGCTTACGGTGGAATATTTTTCTTGAATATGCATATTTCTCACGTTGCACCAGCATCTAGTTTTGTATTTGTATTAGGCTTGAATGTTCTAGGACTCTAGCCATTTAGAAGTTGAAGTTCTGCTTCAATGAGGACTAATTCCGCTAATCATTACATATATAGAATGAAAATTGATGAAGTTGACTATATAAGATTCTTGTGTGACAACTCCTGGGGAAGGACGGTGTGTCAACTTGAAGAGATGATCATCTTACTGCCAAAATGATGTTCCAAAATCTTAATTAGGGCATAGTTGACTGCCTTATATTAAAAATGTCTATATTTTTTAGAGTTGTTTTGATTGAGGATAAAACTCCTCTTGAAATTATATTTTCTTCCTGCAGTCTTTAATCTGTCTGTATCAGGCTTCATGATGTTTCAAAATCTCAGTGTATTACTGCCCATCATTGTTACCTTATAAATTACAATGAAGATGTCTTTACATTTAGAGTTCCTGTTACAATAAAATTTGTCTTCTTTCTCTGTAAATTATAGTTTCACTCTGCTGTCTTTAATCCACGTCTATCAGGCTTACTAGTACCCCAAATAGGTTGCACCATCTTCAAGTTTACAATAAATCTGCAAAAGACTTTCTGGAACTGCCTGTAGCACGAGCATCTACTGTTGATTTGAAGAGATCATGCTGACCATATTCCTATCTAGTCTTAATGTTGAGAACATATTGAGGTGATTGCAACACTTTAAGTTGACTCCCACATTCAAGTAGTGTACCTAGTAGTGTTGTATTTGTTATGTCTCAACTAGGTAGTTGTCGCCCTTGTGGGTATCATTTGTCCCTTACGATGGCTGATGGGTACTCAGCTCTGCTATCATCAGTTCCTCTAAATGCTAGAAATTTGTCAGAATAATCATGATAAACTGGTTCCAGTACTTCTGCTCGGAATTAAGTTTTATTTTGTATCTTTCTGTATTGTAGTGCAAAAAATTAGAATGACCAAATTGAAAAATGGCATTCGGAAAATCCAGATCAATTGTGTTGAAGCTGTAGTTATTACTAAACCAATACAATAAGTTATTTATCTGAAGTGAACTGCATTGCTTCTGGGTATGCTACAGAACAGGTCCCACCCTCCCTCCCGGCAAGGGGAAATAAGATCTAGGATAACAGAAATAAGGATAACTGATTAAAAGGTAAAACATATTTGAAGGCTGGGTTTTCTTGGACGGGTCTTATGTTACTTTCATTCACACATATCTCCACATTCTTCTCCTTTACGAGGCTCATGATTTGCGTGACATTTGGCATATTGCAGGCTTTATTTTACTCGGTTTTACGCTCCTCCAGAGAGATGCTTACTGTTAATGATGCAACCAAGAATCTGGTGGCAGCCGTCAATAACCGACTTAGTGCACTATCATTTCATATTAGAGAGTACTATTGGGTGGACATAAAGAAGATCAATGAGATATATCGATACAAGACAGAGGAATACTCTACTGATGCCATCAACAAGTTCAACATATATCCGGATCAAATTCCTTCTTGGCTAGTTGACTGGATTCCTGAGGCTGGAGGTTATCTCATTGGCAATTTACAACCTGCACACATGGATTTTAGGTTTTTTACACTTGGTAATCTTTGGGCCATCATTTCATCATTGGGCACTGCAAAACAGAATGATGGAATACTGAATTTAATTGAAGACAAATGGGATGACCTTGTTGCCAATATGCCTCTGAAGATATGTTACCCTGCTATGGAGGGTGACGAATGGCGTATAGTTACAGGCAGTGACCCAAAAAATACGTGAGGCTCTATAACTGTTCTTTTGTTTCCATTTCATGTTGTTCATAATGGTAGCATGTCTTAATGCCTAGCACATATATCCTTGGGGAATACACTAATTTGGCTACATACTTCTGTCTTTGCATGCAGCCCTTGGTCATATCACAATGGTGGATCCTGGCCTACACTTCTCTGGCAGGTATCCAGTGGTTTATCTCTTGGATGTCCTACTGTTTTTTTGATAAATAATGAAATAGCTGCATAAATTGGCTTGATAAGTCCAATTATGCTATTATTTTTATTATTTATTATTGGGTGGTGGTGGTGGTAGGGTGTTGGGGTTTCTTTTTTTATTGTTGTACATGTTTGCAGGGTGTTTTTTTTTTTTTTGGGGGGGGGGTTGTTAATGTCTGATTTTTTAAATGAATTTCCCAATTTTCTCTCAGGTCCATTGAGTTCGTTGTGGTCCGAACCTATAAAAAAAGTTGTTGCTTTAGTGATATAGTTTTTTTTTTTTTTTCATTCCAATCTTTCATGTAAACATTCTTTTTGATAAGAGAGGATTGTAAATGGTAGAATAAGTGAGTCTTTTACGTGTAAAAAAAGGAAAAAGAAAGAACTGAGACTGTCAAGACTTTTCATCCGTAGGGAAGAGGAAGTAACTTAGTGCTGTTTGGTTGAATAGAAGGGTTGGGAAATTTGGAGGGTCTGAACTCTTTGTGTCTTGTTTAAGGGACGTGTGTTCATTAATTTCTTGAATCTCCACATCTTTCCATTTAGGGAGGAGAATGTAGTCCTGGATGGAAAACTCATTCGTCCCCATTTTCATGTTTGATAGATTGGCAAGTGGATGGAATATTGGAATATAGGCATTGATTTTTCGTTTTGCTTGGTAGGAAGGGGTTGGGAAATTTGAAGGGTCTGAACTTTTTGTCTTGTTGTAGTTAATTAGTAAGGGACATGTATGTATCATCTATTTCTTGAATCTCCACATCTTTTCCTCCCTTTTTGGGAGGAAGAAATGTAGTCCTGGATGGAAAACTAATTCATCCCCATTTACATGCTTCCCTCCTACCAAGAAAAAATGAAATATTATTGCCCGTATTCCATCCACTTGCCAGTCTATTAAACATAACGATAGTGTTATGTAGTCAACTGCTGAACACTCTGTCACCTTGTGCTTCCACCATCAACAGTTGAATGACCACTGAGTTCCGTTGTACTATGGTGTTCTAAGTTGCTTGGCTGTAGTCTTATTTTGTTACTTGCTATTTCAGTTCACACTGGCTTGCATGAAGATGGGGAGGCCAGAATTAGCTAGAAAAGCAATTCGCTTTGGCTGAGAACAGGCTTTCAGTGGATCACTGGCCTGAATATTATGACACACGATCTGGAAGATTTATAGGGAAGCAATCTCGACTTCATCAGACATGGACAGTTGCTGGATTCCTGACATCAAAGATGTTATTGGAGAACCCTGAGATGGCATCCATGTTGTTTTGGGAGGAAGATTACGAACTTCTCCAGAACTGTGTTTGTGGGCTCGGGAAACCTGGCCGGAAGAAGTGCTCGCGCTTTGCGCCCAAATCTTAGATTGGTGGATAGAAAGATTCTCACGTTTACAGGACAATAAAACGTAGGAAGACAATGAACTAAAGAAGGCACTTCTCATCTTTAACAACCATTGCACAGAGCTGACTTCATTACTCTTCCTGAGAGAGAGAAAGAGACTGTAAGTTTCAAAATCTAGCTTGTTGATTTAGTGCAGTGTTTGGTTCACATAGCTTTAATTGATCGGTTTAGACGAATGACTAATTTGAATCAAGGTTGATAATGCTTTTTAGAAAAACATCAACCTATGATAGTGATTCATGACTGAAAAGCAGCACCAAATATTTTGGTTGCTTATTCAAGTGTAATAATATACCCTTAAAGTTTAATATATGGGAGGCTATTGTTATTTGTCACTGTTTAGTGTTGCTTCATTTCTTGTAAATGAGTATAATTATCATAGTATAGTCTCTCTTGCTGTTGAATTATCTTCAGCTATCTCTTTGTTAGGTGAGTGCGACTTGTAGTATGGAAATTCCGGACATCCTTTCTAATTTGAAATATTGAATATAAGTTGCAAGAGTTGGACTTAGATTAAAGTGAGGTGTTTATGTAAGAACAAAACAAAAATGGAGAAAAGGGGAGTATTTGATTATATAACAACACAGGTAGTAACTATATGCATAGTCTTTTAACTAGAGTTTTCAATATAAGAAACATCATACCATACAGAAGTAAGGAACCCGCTGTCATGCTGAGCCTCTGTTTGGGAGTTTTAATGGGAGGGGATGAAGATTTTCTTTCTCGTGTTTGGGAGATACAAGAAAAGAAAGTCTCTGTTTTCCTTCAGTTTGTTTAGGAAAGAGCGAAAGATAGAGAAAAAATTAAGCTCGAGGACACAACAGGATATAATATACTTGGTTGAGAGTGTATTGCTTAATACTTGCAATGCTAATGCCATTTACAGATAGATAGATCTATGTAAAAGGGGCATATATTGACTGTGTGTATGTGTGTATGTGTGTGTGTGAGAGAGAGAGAGAGAGAGAGAGAGTAGAACTGTAGAAGCATCGGCATTAAAAGAGGTGGTATACAATGGTGCTTTAAAACTGCCTTAGCTGCCCTGTACTTGAGAGCTAACCTAATCATCCCAAACTAAGCGAGCAAAATTTGTTAGGGGTGACTGTTAGCAAAACTCCCCTTTTGGGGTTTTACATAAAAAGACACCGATCCATCCACGACTACCCTATATCCTTCACCTTTAAACCCTTCACCTTTAAACGCTAGGCCTATCTATATATATATATATATATATATATATATATATATATATATATGTATTACAGGTCAGTATATCTTGCTTGTTCTCTAATTACTTTCAAGCACCTTGAAAAGGTTAAGGCGACCGTCTCCCAGACGCAAGGTGTAGGAAGTTTTCTTGTATTCAGCCCAAGTGAAAGGTCTGTAGAGATTAGGCTTGTTTGATGAGACCAATTCAGGCGGACAACTTATCTTTGCTTGGAGTGGGGGACCTCCGAAATAAGCCATTGACATTCTAGACTCGTAAGAGTTAACCATGGCTCTATGTCGCACGCTCACAAACCTTCCATTTGTCATTGCCTGCACAAATAACACCAGAGTAGATTTTAGTTTGTAACATGAATGTCTAGTGAGGCTTGATTTATGAGGGTCTTAATTAACTAGGCCGAGGGTTTCAAGCACATTACAAATGCAATCTCACTCTCACACAGACACATACATTGAGTGGAGCAAAGTACTAGTTGCATTGTAAGGTTAGTGGGAGAATCGAACCAGGATGAGGATGTGACCTAGAAACACAACAATAGTACTTGTGGCAATGAAGTTTCTTTCATTATTGGTAGTGGTGGTGACAGTTGAGAAATCTTTCTCTGTAAAAGACAGACTGCTGACCCAGTATGAGGCAAAGGCAAGACTAGTCCAGTCCTATAAACCACTCTTTTGTGCTTCACTCATCTGTCCTCATTGGTTGGAAACTGATTATGTAGGACCTACCAACAAAGTCCCCAAAAAGTGATGAGCTTCCATCACATCATGAATCCAATACCCCTCCCCCTCGCTCTCCCCCTCTCCCTGAAGTCTCTGCACCAGTTGCAGTGCATTGATTCCAATTTATCTCAGTTTCAGTTCCTATCAGTCAATTCTCCCACATCTTTTTAAGATTGTTTAGGATTATCATGAACAACAGTTGTTATAGAGAGAGAGAGAGAGAGAGACCTCACCTGTAGTACATCACCCACATTGATACAGAAGGCAGTGGGGTCAGGAGTGATGGGGACCCACACCCCATCTTCAAGAGATATTTGGAGGCCACCCACACCATTGGATCTCAAGATGGTCAAGATCTGAGGGTCAGAATGCTCTCCAAACCCAATCCTCTGTTGTTGTTGATGATGATGTGGGGGGAAGGAGGAAGGGGAGGGTGACGTGTCACCATCCGTGATAGGTGGATAGTGATTAAGCCTGATGAGAGAGTCGCTTTCAACGTCCCTGATTAGCCTGCTGAACACTGACGTGTCTGGGACCCACAACCCTTCTGCTATCAATTCCAATATCTCACATGCCAACTCCCTAACAGCTTCTACATAACCATTCACTGCAGAGCTGTCCACCAAAACACACACACACACACACACACACGGTTAAAATTAAAAAAAAACAAAAACAATAACTTGTGAATCTCATCTTTTGGGCAATTGGGTTTTGCTTAATTTGGTAAAATTAGTCACCAGTTGCTTTTACCATATCTGGCTTTTCATTCCTTTTTTTCCTACATATCTAAAAACTTATTATTCTTGATTTGATTGTGGCTTGTTGAGGGGAGGATGACTTGTCAATCTGATTCCCAATCTTTTATTGTTGCTAGTACAACTACATGTTTCATCACCTCCCTTTCTTTTATTTGGTGCGTTGGAGGGAAGAAATGTCCTCCCCACAAGTGAAGAAGTAATGCCTATGCAAATGTATTGAGTCTTATTTTTACAAATGAAAAAAAATTAATAAATAAATAAAAATTATGTCCAAAGACGTTACAAGGGGAAACATAAGTGCACAAGAAATAGATAGTGATGTTAAGATAGATCAGATCATCTGCCTCAGTAACTAATCCACTTTAACCACAAATTATTTGATTCGCATCGCATGACAATAACTACAACCGAACAAGTTTCATCAATCATCATCTTACGTTGAAAAAAGCAAAGTGATGCTTTCCCTTCTCCACCATGCGGGAGCGGGGTTAAAGGCAGAAAGTGACATACTCGATATAGATGTAAGAAAAAGAAAGGTGTTGCTAGATTTTTGATTTAAAGTCTGTCACATTTCAACGCAACTAGATTTATTGAATCATATAATAATTAATTTTAAAACTATAGTATAGATATTCTCTCTCTCTCAACTCAACTATTGTGCAATTGGTTTAATTAGTTTTTGAACTCCGTCATTCGCCAATCAAGGGCGAGTACATGAACAGCTCAGAATGGGTGTTGACATGCCTATGCTACATCACGTTGTACCAGAAACCAACCTTATTGGAGAATGCTATGACCCATCTGACTCAGATTTCGTTTCAATGGTCCATCCCCCATGGAGCACGTGTACCATTCCCACCCTCATCTTAATCCTAATCTCCCTTGGCGATTCATTTTGGGTTTCTTCTCGTGTTGCATCATTTAGTGACACATTTTTATCTGATTGATTCCACTAGCTTTCTCTCCATCGCTCATTCACTATATTTTTTTTTTTTTATTTTTAAAATCATTATAAATAAACCAAAAAATCAATAATTTCAACGTCTCTAAACATCCCCCGATGCATTGAAGCTACGTACTAGTACATTCTAGATAGATTGTTGATTGCAACATATATTCCTCTAAAACCGATCTTATAAGGTCAACTCAACCGTCCTATTTAATCATAATGGACCGGCTGACTTTAAATATCTTGTAAAAGTGATCTCTTAATAATTAAAAGCAAGACCAAGTACATCCATAGAATACCAAAAAAAAAACACATCTTTAATGGTTTTTCATTCGAACCATGGAAAGAGACAACTTGATGATTGCAACACCATCGTTTATACACTAGATAGAAAAATATATAACTAGGTCTCTTGTAACTTGACGGTGAAACTCACTCTCACATCTATTTTATAAAAATTATAAAAATATCTGGAAGACGTTTTCCCTGATTAGAAAAACTGTTTTCATGGACAGATTGATGACCGCAAAGTGATCACTTCTTACTGAAAACTAATTAAACAAGTAATACGCCCATCTTTGAAACCAAGGTTATTGAAAATGTTAAATTAATAAAAATAATAATAAATAAATAAGTAGAAGATTAGAAGCTAAGTTAAGATGAGATGATTAGCATCTTTATGACCTAAAAAGTTTAGTAAACCACAAAAAGCAACAATGACGGTCATTGCCAGCTAGTTTTCCAAATAGACATAAATCTACCTAATAAAGTTTGATTTGCATGATATATTCACACCCTTCAGTACTATCATATCTCATATTCCAATCCTCGTATCAACCTTGTTCTAGTACTAAACATTAAAACTGCACCCTCAAACAAAACACACACACACAAATATACATATACACAATTAAGATAAAACTCATATATATATATATATACACACACACAGAACCACATGTACCTATAGCTTTATGTTAATATGATGTGTGTGTGAGTTTTAATATATATGTATATGTTAATATATAGTACCTGAATTTTGAAGGGTCATTGGAGATGGATTTGGATCTCTGAGAGATGTTGGAAGGATTAGTGCTAAGAATAAGATATTCAACTTCTCCTGTATCTCCATTGAACCCTATGTTCTTGCTACCATAGCCATAAGGGGCAGCTGGTCCGGCCCGTTGTTTATCGGGTCCTGGTTTAGCGAAAAAACCATAACTTTCATCCTCCATTCTCCTTATAACATATTCGGGAACACCATGGTTGATGATCTTGAAGAAACCAAATTCTTCACAAGCTTTTACTATGAGCTTTGCCACCTCTAATCTATTCCCTTTAAGGTCGATTGTTGGTATCTCCATTTCTCGAATTTTTTCTACTCGAATTGGGTTTGGATTGCTTGCAACTACCATGGTTCTTAATTCTGTGCGAGTATTATGGTCGTGCAAAGAAGAAAAGAATGAGACAGAGAGAAAGGTGTGTTGGGAAGGAATTAGTGTGTGTGTTTGAGAAGGAGAGAAAGGAAGAGGGAGGGAGGGAGGGAGGGAGAATCTCTTGGGGGAATGGGGATATAAATAAATAAATTTAGGGGGTGGGCGTGGGAGGTGAGAATAGTAGACTTTTGGTCAAATTCATGTCATACCAGGAAATACACTATTTATTTATTTATGTTTTGTGATCTTTGTTGACCAGATCTTTTTCTCATTAAATTTTGACCTTTATAAACGAAGGTTTTTTAAGTTTCTATTTATGTTTGCCTTTATTATTTCCTTTTTTGACTAATTCTTACTTAATTTACTATTGGTTTCTCTCTCTCTCACTTTCTCTCTCTCACACACACGTTTCCTTTATACCTCATTAGCAAGAAAGCAAATGCCATATATAGTTATATAGTTATATACTTATATGTCCCCAATGTTATTTGAAAAAGAGTTGGCGATCCCTTTTACCATATAACGTAGTTAAAAAACAAATTTGAACATGGGTCTTGGGTTATCCATGGCCCATGGGTCACAGTAACACATGGAAGCGTTTATTTTGAGGATAAAATCTTCTAATTTCGGAATGCTCAAAGTTAGGCTAATTTTTTTTAGTACACTTTGTTCATATTTAGCTGACTTTTATCCTCAAAAACAAGAGAATTTTTATTGATTAATTTTAGTTACACAATCATTGCCTATATGTTAACATATAACACTTGTTGGTGTTTTTCCTAAACAAATCAACATTTGAGGTTTAATATTATTGGCTAAAATCAATCAAATCAGGGCTTGGTGGTCCATAACTTATATATATATATATATATATATATATATATATATATATATATATATATATATATATATATATATCAAATCAACCAACTTCTAATGATTAAGATTTTAGTTTTTTAGATATATGATTAATAGTATATACTTGTATGATTCATTGAGGGTCTACCCTCCCAATTATTATTTATGTTAGCGATTTTTGTTCTCTAAAGTCAACACGTTTTATTATTCCTTATGGTGACAAAAAGATAGCGTGAGAAACTATTTTTCCGCCACTTTTTAATTTTTTAAAAACTTTTCCTAAGTTCTTAAAAAAAAACCGCAAGAAAATATGTTTTTGCCATGAAAATTGTTGCCTTATTTATACCAATTCAAATCAATCTCATAAACTAATTAATTACCTTATTTATAATGCAAATTAATCAATCTCATTAAAATGCAAATTCTAATCACTCATTAATTAAGTAATTTCGTATATTATTTACAGTTTATACAACAAATTAGTATTTTTTTAATTATCTGTACTTTTTTAGAATTAAAAATTATTTTTAAAATTTTATTTTTTACAAAAGTGGCGCCCACTATGTTTAAATAGTGAATTCTTAAATCATTTAAAAAACGTTTATGATAACAAATTTTTAAACCATCTTATTCACATAATTTTTGATTAATGAGAAAGAGTTCTTTAGATAAAGCAAATTTTGATTGTTTTGAATATTACAAAACTACCCGTTGAGCGAGATCAAAGATTTATCGTTGGAAAAATTGTTTTGAGTTACGAGAGAGAGAAAACCACAAATTAGGTATGATCTGTATGTCCATTGAATTCAATTAATAAATCGGTTTCATTTATTTATAATTATTTGATGTTGTATCTTCTTGTTGAATGTTTTTGTTCCTAAATTGTACCGTTTATATATATGCTTTTTTGGCTGAATAACAGCAACATGATCTTCAAACCATGAAATCATCAACAAATCTTGGTTTTAGTTGATGAGGTCGAGAACTCCAATCACTATAATATACTCCACGATCAAAAAATCTCTGTTTGAAAGTCAAAACGGTTTTAAAAAATAACATTTTAGGGCTTTTTTGGATAGTCGGATAAGGATAAGCAGTATTATTAATCCAAGTACTATTAGTGACCTCGTTATTAATCATCACTTGTATATCATGGATAGTTTTAAGATTATAAATATTAATCCTAATTTTTTTTAGAGAGGGTGCTAATAATACCACCCTCCCCATTGGTATTAATAGCGAGGGGATAATGACTTTATCCGAATAACTCGTGCAATTAGTCCCAACCACCTATTACGTACCAAACATCAGACAACTCGACTTATTAATCATATCTGACCTTAATTCTGACTACCAAACGACACCTTAGTATTTCATTAGTAATAAAATGATATTTTTATCTTTTAATTTTTAAAAATAGATTTTTTAAGTAAAACATTTTAAAATAAAATAACAATTTTTTGCCCGAAATGAGGGAATATGTAATTAAGAAAGAGCTTGGCGACACAAGGGTAGTCTCGATATTTCTTATGGGGTTCGCTTGGGAGATAACACCGCAAATGGTAATTGCCTAACGACTAACGAGAGTGTATAAGGTATCAATGATTAATGAATGGTTCTAGTTCTGGTTTTGGTTCATGCATTTAACTGATAGGAATTGATTTTTCTTTTGAGAGCCCAAACTATAATAATTATGTTTATTGTTGAATCTAAATTTTAATTTGGATAAGATGGTTCTGGCCAGTATTCCCACCCTTATCAAATAATTATGTTCATATATACAAGAACATTAAAGAAAATCATATCGATATGAAGTAACTTTCTTGTAAGACGGTCCATAAGACGGATCTATCTATTAATTGAGTCAAAATTTAGTAATTTCTATGCTATCCCTCCAACATTTTCAAATTACATCGTCACCCCTCATTTATATAAATGAAGAGTGTCATTTTTTAATATTATAAAAGTATCACTTTTCAATATAAAATATATCATTTTTCAAGTTTTTAATAATAATAAAAAATCACTTTTTGCTCTTTAAAAGATGTTACTTTTTAACATTTTTTAGCCTTAAAATGTATTACTTTTTGTCTTAAATATATCTCTTTTCCTTTGGAAAAGTGCTACTTTACATTATAAATGAAAACTGCCAATTTTTGACTTGAAACAACGAAAATATCACTTTATAGCATTGAAAGTATCACGTTTTATTATTAAACGTGTTACTTTTGACCTAAAAGTATCAATTTACCTTTATAAATTAAAATCATCACTGTTAGTTTTAAATTGTCACTTTTTAGTATTAGATGTGTCAATTTTTAGTATTATGAGTATCATTTTATAGTATTAAGAGTGTTACTTTGCATTTTAATGAACATTATCTTTTTTTTTTACATAAAAAGAGTCCTTTTAACCTCAAAAGGTGTCACTTTTTAACATTAAATATGTCATTTTTGCCTTTAAAATGAGTCACTTAGTGTTTCATCAAAATCCGTTAGGTTTCATCAAACATTCCAAAACAAATAAGACTAACGATACCCTTACCGAGCCGACACGTGGCACACCTCCCCTTGGGCGATCCACGTGATGTGTGTCGGATCCGGATCGATTCACAGGTTTCAATCCAATTTGTCATATTTTAAACCCATTTTTTCTCACATTTTGACTTGATTTTTTAATGATACCCGACTTCATCAGCATTCCTTTTATCATTTTTGGGGCTCCCTACACAAGTTTTTATCGTTTATAATCTAGTCAATTACTTTTTTAAAACAATGTATCGAGTCAAAGAAAACCTATAATTTAGAAACGAGTAGGTCTAATGTGAGATGGTCTTACGGATCTTATATTGTAAGACAAACTTATCCATATTAAATGGGTTAAGATCCAGAAATCTCAGCTCAATCCCTCGGCTTTGAAAATTGTATCACCACCCTCACATTTATTAATGAGCAAAAATGACACTTTTGGTCTTAGAAGTACAACTTTGCATGTTAAATGAAATTATCACTTATTTGCCTTTAAAAAAATTTATTTTTAGCCTTAATTGTGTTAATTTTGACCTAAATGCATTACTTTTGCTTTGAAAAATATTACTTTACATTATAAATAAAAACCATCACTTTTGGTCTAATATAATGAAAGTGTTGGTTTTAAGCATTAAAAATGTTAGACCCCGATGTTTTTGAACGAGTCAATCAACTCATCGGTTTTCTACCCTTTTGCCCGATTTCTAACCTATTTTCCTCTTTAATTTTGACCAATTTTCTTATTAGATAACATGCGGTATTCCTTAATAGGTTACCCATTTCAAAAACTCTATTTTTATTAATTTTAAGATTTTATCTTATAAATTTAAGATCCGTAAAATTATTTTAACAAGTTTTTATGAATAAAAATGAAGAGTATTAGAGAATGCATCAATAATTGAACAAGTTGGTAAATAATGAATATAGTATGTAAGTCGGTGACAGTTGAGGTGTGGATGTTGCCTGTTGGAAAATTTGAAGATGTTGATTTTGGCCATGGTCACCTATAAAGCAATGCTATATTAAACTCCTATTATTCCTATGCTAGTACTTTTGATAATAATTTGCACTTTGACTATCTATACCTAGCCTAGGGTTTGCAGCCCCATGCACTTTACTGTCCATAAGTCCACACCTATGTTCTTTCACTTAAAATACTTAATGCATGCTTTCTACCCTACGTTCAACTACTTCTTTTTTATTTAAATATGTACCTTAAGGTCAATGGGCAAAAATGTAATTTCACTATAACAAGCGAGTAATATTTTTAGGTTGAAGTTACTATAATTAATATTGAGCAACTCTTTCAACATCATGACAATGATTTGCATTATTCCAACAAACTCAACTCTAATTCAATTAATCTATCAATTATTCAAGTCAGCTAAGTATCATCTAATTAATTAATTATTATAAAGTTTTACAAAAATTGGCAAGTTATCCTTTATAAGTTATAACCATTCATTTGTTTTACTAATTACATTTACAGAGCTTTAATATTTATTAGTAACTTATATACACCATAGTGGTCTTTCACCAAGTGTATTTTTTTACATGCAAAACCTTACATTACGTGCATTATTTGGATAAGCAATGATTATAAACAACGTAATAGTTTTAGCTTCTTTTAAACTAATCTTTGATTGCAAAAGTTTTGTACATAATGCAATACTACACATAAGATTGTTTGGTCGTATCATTAATTGTAATGATATATTTTGAGTTGGAACTTCTAAGTTTAGTTTGTTTTTATAAGTTTAACATAACACGAGATAAACTATGTTTTATCATAAGTTAAAGTGTACATAATTTTTGGTATCTCTTGATGTATATGTTTGTTAAGATGTAAAATCACACTAAAGGTATATTTTTCGAATAAGCAAAGCAAAAGTGATTGAGTACGTAACAGGTAGAGCTTGTTGATCTCTTAAGTTTGAAATGTAATACGTAAATTTGTGATCGTAAATTAGAACTTGGAAGTCTAAGTATTGTTTGATAAGTTGGAGGTAATTCTATTTTAGGACTCTATCATAAAATATTGTGATATGAAATTACTACATTAGACACGACAGGACATACACAGACAATCATATCATGCACAGACCACAGTACTTAATGAGATTAACGAATGGTCACCTTGGCTAATAAGTAGGCCTTTTAGCCTCTATTTCTGATCATGCCACGTGAACAAGTGGGCTCTTGAGTCTTGATAAATTATATACGACTTCATTCCATCACCACCTTTCAAGAAAACAAAGTCTGTATTAAAATTGCCAAGTACGAACCAGTCAATTCATCCCTAAATATATAATTATTTGCAGGGTAGACATGTCGTGACACGGTGTACAAATCTTAATTTGTAAGAAAGAATAACAACTTTTAACTTATAATTATGTGATGAGTAAGGTTAAGTTGATTCATCTTATATAAAATATTTGTAAAATTATTTTTTTAGGCTTTTACCATTTATATATATTATATACTCCCTCGTTCTTTTTTTATTTTTCGTCTGTTCTAAAATAATTATCTGTTTGAAACTTATTTTTTAGAACCCATTTTACCCTTAATTTTTTTTACCCTATTTTAATTATGGATCATATAGACATGAACTTTTAAAAAAATTGTATATTAAATCAATATAAATAATCAAATTAATTATTTTTTTATAATAAATACGTCAGACCAATTAGGATAATAATTTAAGGACGGAGAGAGTATAAATCAGGAGGAATGGATGGGAGTGGAATTGTGGTCCAGGCCAAGGCCAGGGATGTATGTTTCATTCTAACAGTAACAGATATATGGTCTTCACTTGAACCTACAAATCTTTCTATTATAAATTCTTAATTTCTAGTCTTCTACTTATTATGTGGCCCATTTCCCATACCAGTTCCTCTTCACTTCAATTTCAATATGATTCTCCTCTCTCTCTCTCTCTCTCTCTCACTCAAACCGACTCCATCCTTTTCTCCTTCCAACTCTCACTGATCAGTCACTTTTTCTTCTTCTTTCATTTTGCACAATTTAGGCCCCCCCTCTCTCTCTCTTTAGTCTTTATAATTAAGGCATTTTGATCGGTCCAATATATGACCCACTTTAAATGATAGTTCTTTTTCTCGACTCCAATTATATGCATATAATGTATACGTTTTAATATCTGACATGCTTATATTAAGTTATTCTATATTCCTAATATATATATATTGCGTTCATTTCTTTAATCGAAATTTCAAAATTGAACAAATTTTCACAATAAATTGTTGAAGAATCAAACAATTTAAATAACTTGATTGGTGCTAAACTCGTTCTTTTCCTTCTTTTTTCCCGGGTTTTTGCTACTAAGTGTTACCTTTTCTTTTAACTTTACGCTTAATCTGATGCCATGAAAATGTTGGATGTTAAAAAAGAAACTATGTGATGTATATATATATATATATATATATATATATATATATATATATATATATATATATATTTTACTTAACTTGAATATTTACATTAAAAAATTAATAATTTTTTTTATTAAGCTTCATTCAAATATGAAATAAGAAGATCGTGTTTAGCTTTTTCTCCATCAATTATGGATTGAAAAATTCAAATCATTTTCACCCACATATCATCAGTATATGTGTGCACACATAGACCATGAAATAACCATTAAAAAAAAATCTCAACAGTAAAACTAAAGAGGGTCCTCAAAGCTCAAGGTGATGAAGCCTCTAAATTATACACCTGTTGGGCCTATCAATCCTACAAAATGAGGCTAATCTCCCAGTCCTAGATATTGTAATCTTTCCTGGTTTTAACTTTTAAGGCCTCAAATGTCTCCATATCCTAAATAGGAAACCAACAAAATTAAGGTCAATTAATAGAATGAACAATGTGAACTTTTGTATAATTGTATCAAGATATTATATTTATAGAAATTAACAAAAGTTTAGGAATAACGGTATAACCTTTTCATTGATTGAATCGTATATTTATAGAGAGAGTTATAATTAGGGTTACACTTGGAGTAGGGTACAAGAAACCTATATAAGGAAGGTAATATAATAAGGAAAGAACTCTACAAGGAAATTACCACTAATGACTAATTACAAATAAACAAGAATAATAAAAAGATATTATTCTCTAATATGCCCCCGTAAGATGGACGATCGAGGGGAGAGTCCAATCTTGTGAAGTAATTGATGAAATCGCTGGCGAGCAAGAGGCTTGGTCAGGGCATCGACCAGCTGATCATGCGAGGAGACATGACAAACTCGCATAAGTCCAGCCTGAACCTATTGCCGGATAAAATGAAAATCTAGGGCCACATGCTTCATGCGAGTATGAAAGACCGGGTTCGAACAGAGACTTGTGGTGCCCACATTATCACAATAAATGACTGGTTGAGTCGAGGAGGTTAGCCCGAGTTCGCCAAGAAGAGACCCAATCCACCGGACTTCAGCAGCAGTGGCAGCCACTGCCCGGTATTCGCCTTCAGTCGAGGAGCGAGCAACAGTGCACTATTTCCTGGAGCTCCAAGAGATCTGGTTGCTCCAGAGATAGACAATGTAGGCACTGGTGGATGTGTAGTCATCCTTGTTACCGGCCCAGTCAGCATCAGTGAAGGCATGGAGAGCAGGAAGAGATTGGTGATGAAGAAGGATGCCTGCATTAATAGAGCCGCACAGATACCGAAAAACGCGCTTGACTGCATTTCAGTGCTCAGTGGTCGGCCTATGCATGAACTGAGAGAGTTTGTTGACAGGGAAGACAACATCAGGCCGAGTGAGAGACATATATTGAAGACTGCCGACCATTTCTCGAAACTCTGTCGGATCCGTGAGAGCAGTGCTCGTATGAAGAGTCAAGGTCGGCGAGGTAGCAAGGGGCGTAGCTACTGGGCGGGCATCGGTCATGCCGGTGCGAGCAAGGAGATCAGCAATGTACCCGCGCTGGGAGAGCAGAAGACCACTTGGTCGCTTAATAACTTCGACCCCAAGGAAATAGTGGAGGTCACCAAGGTCTTGGAGTGAGAAGCGATTAGTGAGCAGGGAGATAAAAGTCTGAACCGCAACGGGTTGATTCCCAGTGATGATGATGTCATCCACATAGACAAGGAGATAGATGATGATGCCCGCAGTACGAAGAATGAACAGTGATGCGTCGGCTACCGAGTTTTTGAAGTCGGAGGCAAGGAGAAACTGATGCAGTTTATTGTACCATGCTCGGGGAGTCTGCTTGAGACCATAAATAGCCTTGCGAAGCCAACACACATTTTGAGGTTTGTCCTTGTCTGCAAAACAAGGTGGTGGGACCATGAATACCTCTTCAGTCAGATTACCCTGAAGAAAGGCATTGTTAACATCCAATTGGCGAAGATCCCAGCCTTGACAAACAGCCAGCGAGAGAACAAGACGAACAGTGGTTCGGTTTGACCACCGAGCTGAAAGTCTCGTGATAATCCACCCCTGGTCGCTGGTGAAACCCATTGGCCACAAGGCGAGCTTTGTAGCGGTCAATGGAGCCATCCGCGTATCGTTTGATTCGAGAAATCCATTTACAGCCAACAATATTACGAGCATTTCTGAGGGAACCAAATCCCAAGTACCATTGCAAGCTAAAGCATCATACTCTTCGGACATGACTCGGCACCGCTGGACATCCTTTAGAGCTTGAGTGACACAAGTTGATTCACTGTTCGCTGAGAGTTGAGCCGAGAGACTCATTTTGGTCTTCGGTTTGAAGATGTTTTTGGAGCGAGTAACCATGGAGGAGGTGACAGCGAGTACAGGAACTGGGTCAGCGGGCATGGGAACCAATGCAGCGGGCACAATACTGGCAGGTATTGTGTGATTCTCAGGCATGGTACATGTTGTTGAGGAGGAGGAGCGGCCACAAGAAAAGAGGGAGCACGCACAGTGGTGTCCTTGGCAATGGTAGCCGGTGGGGGAGGGTGGTGTATGGGTGAATAAACTGATTATCGACAGAGTTGTTACTTCTGCCTTGGGAAAGTCTACCAATAGTCTCTACTTGCAGACATACCCAACTTGATAATCTGTATTTGCCAACTAAACTATGCTTTATGAATATCCAAAAGAAAAGTTTTTTAAATTGGCATTATATGCTATTTACCCCCCCCTCTAGCCTATTTGAGCATTATTGTGGACCAACAATTGGTATCAGAGCAGGCTCTTCTAGCTTCATGCCAGGATTAACCTCCTGAGAGTTGTGATCCTCGAATGTTCAGTTCAAATGCATGACAAAAGAAAAACTTGTTTTATTCCTCTAAAAACTTTTGTCAAGGATTTCAGTTTGAGATGAATATTTTTGAAAACTATCCCTATTTTGAAAAATTATTTTGTTTTCAAAAATATCATGAGATGTATGATCACCATGATGATTGTGAGATACTTATTCATACGACAGATATCTATATCAATTGGCACTATGGATAACTATCTCCAAATGAAATGAAATTTTCAGATGGATGCTTCAATTGAAAGGATTTCTGATTCAAGCTTTCTTGACATAATGCTAACGATTGAAATCAATCCAACACCTTCTCGAGAAAAAGAAATTTTTCGTTCATACTTATTCTTTTGAAAAAGGTTAAGAGTCAAAAACTCTATATCATGAAACATTGATTGATCCCTCTGTTATATGATATTTAGTTTTTGGGAACTTGGCCCATGTTTCAAAGAATTATCTGAATCTAAGAAAAAGGATAAAAAATCTTACAAAATTGTTTGCAAGGGAAATCTACTCTTTAGACAACATCTACTACAGATCTATCAGCTCAGATTCAAAAAGACTTTATCTGAAGAACATCAATCTCGATCCAGATAACTGTCAAAGGTACATCGCTGTCTTGTGCTCTTTCTCATGTCTTTATCTTTGCACAAAAAGGACCAAGGGAGAATGAGATATTCAAGATCCAGTCTTTCCCTTTCACTGATCTTCTTGAAATACTTGTTCCAGTATCTAGATTTTTCTGGAGCTTCCTAAAGCTAATAAAATGTTTCTAATGATCTTCTTGATTCTTATTCAGGAATGTGTTTTCTCCAAAGATCAATAAGCACACTTTATTATCTCTCTTCGAGTTCCAAAAGGCTTTGACTGATTGTACATGATTCTTCTCACCTCATTCAGTCTTCTTCCTTCTGGATTATGATATATTCCTGTTCTTCATTTATGATTCCTTGCTAATCATGATTTTGAATATATCATCTCTGCATAGCGTTATATTTGCTTACTCTATTCTTATCTATTCTCAAAGCAATATATAACTAGAGTAATTCATTCCATCATACTTTGTTTTCCTTCTTACGGTATGATCTATGACTTACTCATCAGGCGTGTTGCCTCATTTTCTTTGAAGTGCTTTTCCGTTGCTCAGTACTTCATAAGCTCAGTTTTATGTGCTGACTTATATAAGTTTTTACCTTGTAGACAATGTGCAAACTACATGGGTACTTTTGCAATTTCTACAAAGGTTGAGGTAAAGCTTTTGAAACTGACTATTTCTTAAAAGCCAAAGACAGATTTCATAGAATCTCGGTAAAGATAAAACCGACTTTGAAATGTGGGAATTGTACTTCCCAAAACAATCTTTGAAAAAGAAGTAATGCTTTGTCAAATCCCACTGAAAAATATTTTATCCACTTAAAGACGTTTCATACTTTCAAGAAAGCCAAACCTACTTTTCAAAATCTTTTAGCTTTCCAAAAGGGTAACTTTACTGGATATCTAGAAATTTATATCAACTCTCACTCTTCCCCATATAACTTTTATTGAAGAGTAGTTGAAAAGGACTTCTCACTCTTAAATGAGTCGGTCCATTGTCTTGCCTCAGCGAGTATTTATAGAGACCTTCCGTCCCTCTTCTCTATCACTCGCAAACTACCTCAAACACTATGATAGACAATGATACAAGATCCCCTTCTTCCAAAATGTTACTTAGGAGAAATCTTAGCACTAGATCAAGGATGCTTCTCAACAACTTGGAATCACTCTTCCGATTCTTTAGAAGTTGTTTGGTTTGGTTCAAGGACTTCTCTCGCGTGAAGACTTGCCTGAACAACCATTTAGCACAACCTTATCTATTTCCTATCAAGCTCACGTTTGGGAGTATTCCTGCCTCCTTCACTCCCTCATCCAAACGCAGTTCTTTTGAACTCCCTTCAATGAGAAGTGACTTTTTCCTAGCCAACTTTCGATAAGAAAGTACATCTGGTGAAAGTCACCTAGGTAGAGAGGTTGCTATAGAGAAGATTAAATGTACCCGCTCTCTCCTTGGGTCATCTGAATCCTTTGATCTAGGACCCATATTCCGTCTTCCAACCGGTTAGCTGAATCTGGGTCCATGGTCTTCATAGACATCTCCTTGTAAAATCCTTCTTTAGATATGTATCAGATGTTTAGATTAGTTGTTTAAAAGGAGTAGTTAAGTCATCAGAAGTTGTAATGAACACTGTAATCTTTAGATCCTCTTTGTATTTGTGTTATTTTTTGATCTAAATGAGAACTTGTTCAAAACATCTTTACTTCATGTCTATCTGCCTTTGTTTGAATATTCCTTGATAGCATGAAATCTTATATTTGCTTGAGTTTTCGGTATTTGTACTTTTTATAACATATTGTTCCGAACTCAATACATCAAATATAACTCTGCTGTTAACCCAACAGCAAACCAATCCTCACTTATAAATTTTCTTATTCAACATGGTGCATTCAACAGTTGGTATCTGAAGAAATGATGTTGAAATATGGTTAAATTTTTAAGTCTTGGATTTCTTTGAAGTAACTGCAAACCTTGCAACTACTTCATCAGGAATTATAGATCTCATCTCAACCCATGATGTTCTGATGAATCTTAATTCCCCTCATAATTTCTGGTCTCTCTTGTTTTAACGGTAGACCTCATCTCTGTCGTTGCAACAAACGATCTTTCGAGGATATAAGCAGTCCCCTCAAATTCTACTCTTCTCTGCTGCTTCCTCTAGTTCAATGACAACTGTGCTTTTAACTCTCTCCTGTTTCTGTTGTCTTGAACATAATGACTTCCTTTCCCTTAAAAGGTTAGTCATCTTCTTCTTAACCGATTGACCTTGAAGCAAAAAGTCTTTCTGCATCTGTATCGTCAGCCTAACTAAGTTTAAGTAACTTGCTTCTTTGTGATTCAAGCACTTTAACTGAATAGGTTGGTATCTTCCGTTTTTGCTTCCAAATGCTCTCATCATTAATTCTATTTTATAGTAGCATGGTCATCAGTTAATCTTTGCCGATGAAGCATCTGTATCTCCTGACAGCTGCCAAGGCAAAAAGGAAAATCTGCAGAAAACCTCTTTTCTACTCTCTGCAGATCCCAAGAGTTCGAAGCACATATTCTACTAGTGAGGAGGAGCCAACTGCAGAACTTGGTATCTTTCCTATACCCCTGTTACTGTTGTTTGTGCTTCAATATTCTTTAAACATTTTTGCTCTCCCTCCAACTTTATATCGTTCTCTTTGCCGGTGAAACCTATGGTCAATCCTTCCAGAAGTCAAGGCATTCCAAAGGATATAAGTTGTAGTACTCTTCATTCAATTGGTATCAGACCTCATATGTCCTCTGACTAAACCTCTTGTCTGCTAGAACTATTAATTCTGTCTATCCTAAGCAAACTTGATCCCTGCTGATCTCCTTCATCAGCAGACCATTATCTATGCCGATTCCTCTGTCACTCATTCTTTCGATAACGACATACCTCAAAGTTTACTGATCACCTCTCAATGACTGATATCACCCATAAATTGGTATCATTCATACAATCAATTGATATTTTCCAACAATTGATTGACTTCCTTCAGCTCTTTAAAGTCAGTAAACTTCCACTCTCCTTGAGCACATTGTTCAAATCAGTATAAAAGCTATTCTATAGCTATCTTCTTTCATGTGTTCAAGAGACTGATAACCCCGCTTAAACTTTAATTGGTATCAACAGAACTTCATCTCTGCTGCATACTTCCTTAAAAAGTTATCAGTTGAATCGGTAGACCCCAGTGTCCCCCGGTCAAAACCTGAATAGCAGACCTTCTTCTCTGCGTTCACACTCTTGTATCAGCACACTTCACACTCTACTGAAACTAATCAACAAAATTGGTTTCAGATTTCTTGATGCTGATCAATCTTGTGTTATGATATATTTGACATAAAACTTTTAGGAATGATTGATTGTTTTTCAAAATAATATTTCAAAAATTCTTCATAAATGATTTTCAAAACAACTTTGTTCTGGAATGACTAAAAGAATTGGATGACTCAGAAAGCTCCATAAGTTTTTTCTAGTAAACAAAGAACACAAAAACCTTAATTGTTTTGTAAAAAACATTTTTAAAATTCTTCCAAAATATTTTGAAATGATTTCAGTTCCAAAATTCTATAGATTTGGGAGATTGCTGAGGATTGTGTAGATGATTCAGAATGCCCCGTAATTATCTATTAAAATATCTGGAATACTTAAAACCAATCACATTTCCTAAATGTAGTTTTACTAAATTCAGTACATTCTTTTTATTCATCGATATCAACACATCTTCTTTTCAATACCCTAAAACTGTCAAATTAAATCTATATTGGTATTGAAAATCCATCGATTTTAAGTCTACAATCTGACCAAATACATATTCCCTAGAAGACTTAATTATCGCCACGCCTCTCTCATAAAAACGTCCTCTCACAATCAAGCTTCGAAATGATTGCCCAGCCGGTTCTTATTTCAATCTATAACAGCTTTATTGAGGACTACCAAACGTCGGCTCTTGATCTGTGTGTTCACCATACCCAATCTCAGAAAGTACTGAATATATATTTGTATACTTCTTTTTGGTCTCCATCGTTTCCCAATCATTCCCTACGATTAATTACCAGTGCACAGTGTTTTTCCTGAGAAATTATTCATGGCCGCCTTTTCATCGAACAACGTCTCTCACCCTATCGGTCCCTTTGAATCTTCCTTCGTCACCAGAGTAGGACGTCAATCCTACATTCTCGGTCGAACGATTCAAGGAGAACAATTTCTCCTTGACAACACTGTTGGAGCAAAGATTCTTGATCTTTTCCACAGTTCTAGACTCGTCTCCATCCTCTGCTTTCGTGAAGAATTCTATTGCCTTCAATTGGTCGACGAATTCTACTCGAGGATGCATCTGTAAAGATATGGTACAAGCCTCCACGGTCGCATTCGAGGTACTGACCTTGTCCTCAATGCCGACAACCTCTCTAGAGTCTTCAGCCTTGCTATTGCTGGTCCTGACTCTATCAATGATTCTGTTCTCAACGAATCATGGCTGCACCGTACTGGCCACCAATCTCGAAATGACTTCGATAGATGAGATCTTTTCAACTATCCCCTGGACGTGTACTGTGTTGGAGAGATTCTGAGCCAATGCCTTCTGTTTCATGAACCTGGCTCAAGAAGCGACACCAGAAGACTTCGGAACCTCACTGTTGCAGTTCTTGACTCCCATGTCATTAACTGGTCTGAAGTTGTCTTCTCTCTCATCTGTCGTTCCTTCCAACAAAGACGAGTGAATGGGTCTGGTATTCTCAAGTACACTAGGATAATAAGTTATTTCCTATGCTCCTACCACACCATTCTTGCCATGATTCAAGAGGACGAACGCCTTCCAATCACGGGAGAATTGCTGATCACTAAAGAATTGTTCGGTGGCAGAAGTTTTTCTGATCAGGATATAGACTTCTCTCTAGAATCTAGCACCGGTAGTTTTGGAGATTCAAACTAGATTGTATCTGTTTTTCAGAACTTTTAGTACTTTCTTTCGATATTTAGTGTCTTTTCTCTAGCTATCTATTCTTCCTTGCTACATCTCTGCCGATTCCTTCTTTATTATTTGCTTGCAACTGCTCTTCCGTTCCTATTCTTTAGTGCTTGCAACCATTAAGGATGAGAGTTATATGACATATATGACATATTGATATTGGTATCTGTCAGTTGGTATCTGTAAACATTTGGTTAACACTTGGTATTAGACATATAACTTAGGAGGAGAATTGACTTAGGAGGAACATGATACCCTTCTTTTCGTAAGAAGGAGAATTGACTTAACTAAATCCCAAATGAACACACAAAACAAATGTGACATTTCACCCCTAGCCGATTCTTAGTGAATCATGCTCAGCCTTCATGGCACTCCTGTTGAAAACTTTGCTTAAAAGTAAAACCCTTTGTTGAGTCTTACGTTCAACAGAAATCTTTTTAGTTTCAACAGAAATAAAAAGTTTTTTTTAAAATTGATTTTCCAAAAATTGATTTTTCAAGAAAATTGGTATCAGTTTTCAAAACATTGATTTTCAGAAAATTGATATTAGGTTTTTCAAAAATTAATTTTCAAAAATTGATTTTCAAAAAATTGGTATTACAAGCAATCCTTATTTACTCTTTCAAAAACATACATTTACTTAAAGGATTTGCTACTCTTACTTGCCAAAACAAGCTTTCATCTTATAAATTCATGAGCAAGTAAGACTTCCAAAAACTCTTTAGATATTGTCCAAAACTCTTTCAAAAATCAAAAAAGATCTAAATTGTTTTTACTATTGCATTACCTGTTCAGCACTTTGATTTATCGAGTCTGTAATAGCAATAGTAGACTATACAAAAGCCATCGCTTACATGTAATTATCAAACATAGGACATGTCTTGAGATAAAATGATCATTCATTGTGGACATGCTATTACTATGTCTGATAAATGCTTTAGTGCTTTGTATATGTCATTTTGTAATGGTTCCAAGCAAATAGGATGAGATTGTTGATTATTGGAATACGCTTCTTGATAATTTAATTATCACCTTGCATATTCCATATATATTTGATTTGCTTGCCCCCATTACAAGTGAGTCATCACAAGTGGCTAAAAGGTCTGCGTACCGGTTATTGTGGCAACTTGTATGATTTCACATATGTCTTAGATTAGGTGTAACCTGATCGAAGTCCTACCTCCTATAAGATGATCAAAAGCGCATAAAGATTGCACGTAGCACCAGGAAGACTTGCAAAGAATGTCAAAAGCCTTCAGTGGCAGACACGCCACAAGTCAAAAAGCTCGTACCGGCAGACATCAACTCTTCTACATCGGTAGACCTGCTACCACTGGTTCGAAGCTCTCCAACGGCAGACTTTAAAATCTGCACGTGCTACAGGGAAAAGTCAACTAGCCTCTCAAATCAAGATAAATATGTCCGTGCCTCATAAAGCCTGACATACTTAAAGCTACAAGACTTTCTCTCACTCAAGTAGTCTGTTAAAGTCAAAAAGCAACTACTTTATTGAACAGACCACCTGACAGTGCAACAGACATCAGACCTACTCTTCAGAGACCTATCAAACTAGTCTGACAGACAACGAGTTCCAAGATCTACAGGACGAAATCTCCGCCCCAAACAAGTCAGAGATCTTATGGACAAAGATCTATATCCGATAGTCTTCAACCACTATATCTCCAACGGATAGAAATCTTCGAGTTCTCATCTCTCAACGATCATATTGATTCTCGCCTATATATAGACCAGCTCTCGTGCTCAGTAATAACATAGAGAAATACATGTGTATGCGATACGGTGATAGAGCATCAAAGTGAGCAACGAGTAACTCAATCTACTCAAGAACTTCATAGAAAAAGAAATCATCAAAGAGATCGTCTTCACCAACGTATCTCTGATTTCTACAACAGATTGCAGTGTACTCATCCAGCTCCCTGCAAAACACCTTCAGTGGATTGCAAGGAAGAAAAACTTGGATAAGAGAGAAGAGTGATCAGAAACTTCAATAGGCAGCGATCAAGATCTGAAGATTGATGTTGGACAATGTCTGAAGAAAATGAAGAGCTGTCTGTAGATATTGCATTCATATCTTCATATTTGTATTCCTATACAAATGCTGTTGATTGTGCAATTATCAATCATCTTGGGAGGATGAGTGCTTTGCACTCAATCGTTCAGATATATTTTTATATCTGAACGACGTTAAAAATCATCTTCCTCATAACGCTCGTTCTCGCCTCCTATTGTCCTTTGCAAGCTTAAAAGAATCCTTGAATGGATAATTAAGTAAGGATCGAGACATAGGAAGAAAACCGTAAACTTCATAGATTATTTAGACCGATGTAATATGTAATTTATCTTTGAATAAATTCATATGTTCTTACTAATGATTTATCTTTCAGTCCCTAAATATCTATGAGGTTTTATAAATGATTTATCTTTAGAAAAACCACTCTCTACTTGATCTCCTAAACCTGCATTTGAAAGAAGAAATAAGTGTGTTGTTGTTCTGAACATATATTCGTGTATTCAGCCACTTATGACTTCTCCAAATCATAGCCTCTTTACTTTCTGCTGCACAAATCTTTTACAAGGCTTTTGATTTGAATAAACTGATTATCGACAAAGTTGTTACTTCTGCCTTGGGAAAGTCTACCGATAGTCTCTACCGGCAGACATACCCAACTTGATAATCTGTATTTGCCAACTAAACTATGCTTTATGAATATCCAAAAGAAAAGTTTTTAAAATTGGCATTATAGGCTATTCACTCCCCCCTCTAGCCTATTTGAGCATTATTGCGGACCAACAATTGGTATCAGAGCAGGCTCTTCTAGCTTCATGCCAGGACTAACCTCCTGAGAGTTGTGATCCTCGAATGTTCAGTTCAAATGCATGACAAAAGAAAAACTTGTTTTATTCCTATAAAAACTTTTGTCAAGGATTTCAGTTTGAGATGAATATTTTTGAAAAATATACCTATTTTGAAAAATTATTTTGTTTTCAAAAATATCATGAGATGTATGATCACCATGATGATTGTGAGATACTTATTCATACGACAGATATCTATATCAATTGGCACTATGAACAACTATCTCCAGATGAAATGAAATTTTTAGATGGATGCTTCAATTGAAAGGATTTCTGATTCAAGCTTTCTTGACATAAGGCTAATGATTGAAATCAATCCAACACCTTCTCGAGAAAAAGAAATTTTTCGTTCATACTTATTCTTTTGAAAAAGGTTAAGAGTCAAAAACTCTATATCATGAAACATTGATTGATCCCTCTGTTATATGATATTTAGTTTCTGGGAACTTGGCCCATGTTTCAAAGAATTATCCGAATCTAAGAAAAAGGATCAAAAATCTTACAAAATTGTTTGCAAGGGAAATCTACTCTTTAGACAACATCTACTACAGATCTATCAGCTCAAATTCAAAAAGACTTTGTCTGAAGAACATCAATCTCGATCCAGATAACTGTCAAAGGTACATCACTGTCTTGTGCTCTTTCTCATGTCTTTATCTTTGCACAAAAAGGACCAAGGGAGAATGAGATATTCAAGATCCAGTCTTTCCCTTTCACTGATCTTCTTGAAATACTTGTTCCAGTATCTAGATTTTTCTGGAGCTTCCTAAAGCTCATAAATTGTTGCTAATGATCTTCTTGATTCTTATTCAGGAATGTGTTTTCTCCAAAGATCAATAAGCACACTTTATTATCTCTCTTCGAGTTCCAAAAGGCTTTGACTGATTGTACATGATTCTTCTCACCTCATTCAGTCTTCTTCCTTCTGGATTATGATATATTCATGTTCTTCATTTATGATTCCCTGCTAATCATGATTTTGAATATATCATCTCTGCATAGCGTTATATTTGCTTACTCTATTCTTATCTATTCTCAAAGCAATATATAACTAGAGTAATTCATTCCATCATACTTTGTTTTCCTTCTTACGGTATGATCTATGACTTACTCATCAGGCGTGTTGCCTCATTTTCTTTGAAGTGCTTTTCCGTTGCTCAGTACTTCATAAGCTCAGTTTTATGTGCTGCTTATAGAAGTTTTTACCTTGTAGACAATGTGCAAACTACATGGGTACTTTTGCAATTTCTACAAAGGTTGAGGTAAAGCTTTAGAAACTGACTATTTCTTAAAAGTCAAAGACAGATTTTATAGAATCTCGGTAAAGATAAAACCGACTTTGAAATGTGGGAATTGTACTTCCCAAAACAATCTTTGAAAAAGAAGTAATGTTTTGTCAAATCCCACTGAAAAGATTTTATCCACTTAAAAACGTTTCATACTTTCAAGAAAGCCAAACCTACTTTTCAAAATCTTTTAGCTTTCCAAAAGGGTAACTTTACTGGATATCTAGAAATTTATATCAACTCTCACTCTTCCCCATATAACTTTTATTGAAGAGTAGTTGAAAAGGACTTCTCACTTTTAAATGAGTCGGTCCATTGTCTTGCCTCAGCGAGTATTTATAGAGACCTTTCGTCCCTCTTCTCTATCAATCGCAAACTACCTCAAACACTATGATAGACACTGATACAAGATCCCCTTCTTCCAAAATGTTACTTAGGAGAAATCTTAGCACTAGATCAAGGATGCTTCTCAACAACTTGGAATCACTCTTCCGATTCTTTAGAAGTTGTTTGGTTTGGTTCAAGGATTTCTCTCGCGTGAAGACTTGCCTGAACAACCATTTAGCACGACCTTCTCTATTTCCTATCAAGCTCGCGTTTGGGAGTATTCCTGCCTCCTTCACTCCCTCATCCAAACGCAGTTCTCTTGAACTCCTGCCAGTTTAAATGAGAAGTGACTTTTTCCTAGCCAACTTTCGATAAGAAAGTACATCTGGTGAAAGTCGCCTAGGTAGAGAGGTTGCTATAGAGAAGATTAAGTGTACCCGCTCTCTCCTTGGGTCATCTGAATCCTTTGATCTAGGACCCATATTCCGTCTTCCAACCGGTTAGCTGAATCTGGGTCCATGGTCTTCATAGACATCTCCTTGTAACATCCTTCTTTAGATATGTATCAGGTGTTTAGATTAGTTGTTTAAAAGGAGTAGTTAAGTCATCAGAAGTTGTAATGAACACTGTAATCTTTAGATCCTCTTTGTATTTGTGTTATTTTTTGATCTAAATGAGAACTTGTTCAAAACATCTTTACTTCATGTCTATCTGCCTTTGTTTGAATATTCCTTGATAGCATGAAATCCTATATTTGCTTGAGTTTTCGGTATTTGTACTTTTTATAACATATTGTTCCGAACTCAATACAGCAAATATAACTCTGCCGTTAACCCAACAGCAAACCAATCCTCACTTATAAATTTTCTTATTCAACATGGTGCATTCAACAGTTGGTATATGAAGAAATGATGTTGAAATATGGTTAAATTTTTAAGTCTTGGATTTCTTTGAAGTAACTGCAAACCTTGCAACTACTTCATCAGGAATTATAGATCTCATCTCAACCCAAGATGTTCTGATGAATCTTAATTCCCCTCATAATTTCTGGTCTCTCTTGTTTTAACGGTAGACCTCATCTCTGCCGTTGCAACAAACGACCTTTCGAGGATATAAGCAGTTCCCTCAAATTCTACTCTTCTTTGCTGCTTCCTCTAGTTCAATGATAACTGTGCTTTTAACTCTCTCATGTTTCTGTTTTCTTGAACATAATGACTTCCTTTCCTTTAAAAGGTTAGTCATCTTCTTCTTAACCGATTGACCTTGAAGCAAAAAGTCTTTCTGCATCTGTACCGTCAACCTAACTAAGTTTAAGTAACTTGCTTGTCTGTGATTCAAGCACTTTAATTGAATAGGTTGGTATCTTCCGTTTTTGCTTCCAAATGCTCTCATCATTAATTCTATCTTATAGTAGCATGGTCATCAGTTAATCTTTGCCGATGAAACATCTGTATCGCCTGACAGCTGCCAAGGCAAAAAGGAAAATCTGCAAAAACCTCTTTTCTACTCTCTGCAGATCCCAAGAGTTCGAAGCACATATTCTACTAATGAGGAGGAGCCAACTGCAGAACTTGGTATCTTTCCTATACCGCTGTTACTGTTGTTTATGCTTCAATATTATTCAAACATTTTTGCTCTCCCTCCAACTTTATATCGTTCTCTTTGCCGGTGAAACCTATGGTCAATCCTTCCAGAAGTCAAGGCATTCCAAAGGATATAAGCTGTAGTACTCTTCATTCATTTGGTATCAGCAGACCTCAATGTCTGCTGTTACATCCTTATACAACTAAACCTCTTGTCTGCTAGAACTATTAATTATGTCTATCCTAAGTAGACTTTATCCCTGTTGATCTCCTTCATCAGCAGACCATTATCTATGCCAATTCCTCTGTCACTCGTTCTTTCGACAACGACATACCTCAAAGTTTACTGATCACCTCTCAATGATTGATATCGCCCATAAATTGGTATCATTCATACAATCAATTGATATTTTCCAACAATTGATTGACTTCCTTCAGCTCTTTAAAGTCAGTAAACTTGTGACTTTAGCAAGTCAATCGCGTCGCATTTTGACTATCGTCGGGTTACGACTTGTGACTTTATCAAGTCAACAACTATATGACATCTCTTAAAAGTACTTTGGTCATAATGTGATCTCTCATACACATCTAGACTCTTTCAAGAACCAAACAAGCGATCAACCAAGGAAGAAATGCGAGCATTGCACGCAATTCAAGCTAACCGGGAATCGGGGTCTTACAATTGGAGACATGCTATTACCACCGGAAAAATAGTTAATTTTGTCATTGTACTTTGACGAATCTTTACATTTGCAACTTTACTTTTTTTCAAGATAAATTATTATTGTACTTTTAAAGATAGATGCAATTTCGCCACTATCCTTAACTGTCATCCATTTTTAATGAAATTAATTTCAGTTGACTCCCTTAAAAGTTTTTAAAATGTTGGAAGATCCTTAATGATTGTTGATGTTAAAACGTGTTAGTCCCAAAGGGCACAATAATAAGCTAGAAGAGGGGGTTGAATAGCTTATTAGACACTTAAAACCTTTTGTATTAATTCCTAAAACAAGCACTTGCAATCTATTGAAAAGATTGAAGTAGCGGAAGTCTTGTAAGGAAGACAGTTCAAGTCTGCGGGTGAAGCACTACCGGTAGACTTTGTTGAATACTCAAGTCTGCAGTTGAAGCGATAAGTAAAGAGATATGAAACAATGTAAATCAGTAAGCAACAGTAACGAAAGAACACAAGTATTTTGAGATGGTTCGCATTATAAAGAGTGCTACATCAACCACCAAGGCAGTCAACCTTGGATTTAAATGTGCACTATGTTTTCCACTAGTTCTATTACAAAGAGTTCCAATGGATCGTGTACAAAATATTTGACTTGTGTTTGGGGTTGGGAATTGAATATCTGGACAAACAGAATATTCAATGGTGCAGAAGAATAGTTAAAGAAACAACAATAAGAAGCAAAAGATAAAGTGTTTATGCAGATCTTCTTGTTGTTGTTGAGGACTTCGTTGATCAATTTAAGATCTCTTGAATGCACCGAGTATATAAGACTTTATGTTGTTGGAGAGATTCAGAGCATTATTTTCTTCAGTCTTTTAATGGCAGTATTTATAGCTGGGGCATTCTTGAGACCGTTTGAAGAAGACAAAGGGTAACAGTTATATTAGATTGAATGCATTAAATGCATGGAGCTGACTTTGTAGATTCCGTCTTCACTGATACTGAGCAGGGAATGGTGCAGAGTTGTTGCAGCAACTGGTAGGTGAGCAATTAGAGTTGCAGACCTACAATAGTTGGTACAGTCTATAAGTGTCAGTATGTTCACCTGCTCTGTCCCTTTTCAGGAGACGAAAGTCTTCATGCTTTTCGGAAAGCTGGACAGGCATGTTTGAGATGTCAAGAGTTGATAGAAGATTGTTTTAATTCAAATTCAAACTGATAAAGTTCGAATTTAATTAATCCACCACAACTTGATGACTGGACATGTCATGCTTGAGTAGGTGTAGACAAGGTCTGCCGCTGGATGCTGTATGAAGTCTTCCGGTGAAGCCTTCAGCTGAAGTCTTCCGTTGAACTTGTGAAGCCTATAAAAACTATTCTAAGGCAAATTTCTATACACAGTTGCCACGCTAATTGATGCGCAGCCCAATTAGCCACTAAGCATAGAACCTAATGTAATGAATGAACAAATGTAAATCAAGATACAAATGAGAAACAACAATCTCCTCCTATTTGCATCTGGTCATCATTACTTACAAATGAGGGCTATGAAAAACTTTATAATAGATAATAGCATGTCAGAAAGTATTTTAGTTTTATAATGGTAGACATGCCTCTATCAAAAACAAAAACACCTCAAGTGTAAAAAGCTAATGTAAGTGCTTACAACAGAAGAGATGTAAAGAACAACACAAGGATTAGTAATAAACAGTTCAAATGGATTTAAACTGAATGTTTAAATTCTAAGCAGATATATGAATTTGAAATAACAAGAATTTAAACAGAAGATAATTTTTGAAAAACAATAAGCTTATGTATTCAAACGAGAAGTTTAATACTTACAGAGTTTTCAAAAAGATAGATACAAAGGTTTAGGGAGAGAAAAGATATGAGCTACCACAACCTTTTCCCTTTGCCTTTGTTTGCCTTGTCTGCGCTTCTCTTTCTCTTCTGTGACGTTCAAGTTCTTCAACTCTTCTGGTGTACTCATCATCGGCAGAGGTAGGAGTTCTAGTGGAGCGAGAACGGTAGTCCAATTCTTCACGTAGTCTGTTGTTCTCCTGCATTAGTGTTCGGTTGATAGACCTTAGTTGTCTGCCCTCCGTGATGGCCATATCACGTTCACGCTCAACATTAATCTTATCATGAGACACGTTGAGAGCGATATCGTTGAGCTCCAGAACATGAGGGCGTCCAACACCGAGATGAAGAGTGATACTGTGAAAGAGCTGCCAGAATAGAGTTGAGCAGAGTCTGACGCACTCCTTGCGTTGAGCTTCCACATTGATCTTGATATCAGTGGACTCATGACGCATTTCTCCAAACTGTCCCAAAGGGCACAAATTGGATTGGTTCTGAGGGGGTGGTCTGGTTTCATTCGGATGGTGTAGTTGGGTTGGTTGGGGTACGTACATGGGGGCGAAGATGGGGTAGATGGGTCTTGTGAGTAGTTGAAAGGGGAAGGAGGGGCTGGAGAGGGTGATTTGGTAGGCTCCTCCTAAGTTTGTGGCTCCTCATGAGGGATAGGCTCGTCCGGAGGGGTTGATTCCACCTGAGTAGATGACTCACTAGGAATGGGTTGTGAAGGGGTTAAAGGTTGGGTTCCTGCAGACTTTCTTTTCTGCCTTAGCAACTGAATATGAGGTTCACCGCCCAAGCAGAGCAAGTAGGTCTCGGCCGGTGGCGGGCTCTGAAGACCTTTACGTAGGCGTCTACGTTTAGGCTTGGGTGAAGGTGAGGGTTGGTCAGAAGAAGGTTTTCGTTTGGGTTTTGGGGATGTCTGGGGAGTGGAGGTTGTTGGTTCAGGGTTAGATGGCTGAGGAGTAGACGAGGTATGTCCAGCAACGGCAGAGGAGCTGCCAGCAGACTTGTCACGTCTGCCGGCCTTCAGTTCCTGCTGAGTCCACTTGGCCTGAAGCTTTTTAGCCTCTTCTTCCATCCTTGCCTTCTTAGCCTTGGCTGCTTTCTTCTGTTTCAATAGTCGCTCAGACTCTGCAACCAGATTCTTGTCTTCGCGGAGAATGTCATGAGCAATTGTAGGGTCTCCTTGTCCCCATTTGGTCGCTACAGAGCGAAATCCTTTGCTGGCGGCATCATACGCGTCCATGTTGAAACGCGTGACGACCATTGGCGAGGGCTTGTCTATTTTTTCAAGAGAGATAGTGGGTAGCCCTCGTTGCTGCCTTCTTTTGTTTTCATAATCCATATATTTCTTGAAGAAGGTGGTCGTCATCTGCTTATCTTTGGCCACTGTAATGAGCTCATCTTCTTTAATAGAATAGTTAATCTCAGGCGTATCCCGTAGAAGGGCGTTGATGAGTCGGACAAAAGGCCTTTTGAAATTGGGGCTCTCCTTTAATTTTGCAACATAGTTGCGTAGCTCGTTGAAGATGATAGAGCCGTAGTTGAGATGAGTATGTAGAAAGACGACACTTGTGAGATCGAGTTGTTGGGCAATGAACATATCATGGGCCCCGTTCTTGAACAACAGACCTTTGTCCAGCAGATGGCTGGAATAGTAAACGTCCAAGGGAAAGACATTCCTCAGCATTTTCCCTTGAGGTTCCCTTGGAGTGTTTGGTCCCCTCATTGCTTCCCAGGCTCTGTCAGCCTGAGCAATGGATAGCTCAAAATCTTCGCCATATCGAATCCTCGATGATTCTGGAAATCACTTTGGAAGAGATGGAGATAGGTCGTCGTCGAATCCATCCACGCATCACAGATGGAGTCTTGGGGTCGATAAACATTTGCTGATAGAATTCTTCAGCGAGGAGGATGCTGTAGTTTTCATCATGTAGGCAGAAGAGCGGTAGAATCCCTGACTCGTTCATATCCTCACATGCTTTGGCTCCGGCGGCAAAAGTGCAGACAGTTTTGAGGTCAATGCACATGCCGGGCAGATACGTCTTTGGGTCGTCATGAGCGACAGGAAATGGAGGGTATCCTGGAAGGTTGATGGACGGACTAGGTGGAATGGACTTTTCAGGGTCAAACGCCTTCCTACTGTCGCTTTTTGACTTGGTAGAGGATTTCACCTACAAAAACATATTCAGAAATTAGGGCTTTTGTCCTGACTGAACAAACAATCAAAGATTTCGTGTTTGTGAAATAAATTGAAATTTTCGATGAATTTTTTTGAAACCCTTGAATGTTTGGATAGATAAAACAGAGAAACATTAATAGAAGATTTCTCAGAAAAATGAGTATCCAATAGTATAGAGAAAACTGTTTGTTTCAAGGTTTTGAAATGAACAACAATGGCGGAAACCGTCCAGATACGCAAAGCGTCCTTTCGGATTCCTCAATAAAGTGACTCAAAAGAAGAAATACTAAGCATAAATTAATGGATAGTAAACTAGAGAGTAATGAAATGCTTACCATTGTTGCTTTAAGGAAGAAGAAGCAGATAATAGTTGAAGAGAGACAGGGAGCAGTTACAGAGAAGGGTTTTGAGTAGAGAGAGAAATTCTGAGAGAGAGGGTTCATAAAGTTTTGGAAAGGGCGGTTCAAAGTCTATTTAAAGGAGAGAGAAAATCTTTTTAGCGAAAAGTTGTAACTTAAGATTTTTTCTAAGTAATTAAAAAATTGACTTTTAACCCCTTTGCCCTTTTAGAAAACCTTTTCCGCTTTAATAGACTAAACAGTTGAAGTACTAACCTGGTGTGAACGAAGTGCTTAAGTCTGTCGTTAGATAACAAATTAAGTCTGCCAATTAGTAGTAGTTTAAGTCTACCGATATGAAAGAAAACTTAAAAATAGAAATTAAGCTGTAGGATCAATCATACCAAGATTTCTCCTTAAATAAGCAAACCTGGTTGCATCCATTGGCTTGGTGAGAATATCGGCCAATTGATGTTCAGTTGGAACGTATTCCAGACTGATGTTACCTTTCTCCATATGATCTTTGAGGAAGTGATAACGGATATCAATATGTTTTGTCTTTGAGTGTATCACTGGATTCTTTGAGACTTAAATTACAAAAGTGTTGTCATATGATCTTTGAGGAAGTGATAACGGATATCAATATGCTTTGTCTTTGAGTGCATCACTGGATTCTTTGAGACTGAAATTACAGAAGTGTTGGCACACATAATGGGAAAATTTGCAGTCTTGATGTTGTAGTCCACTAGTTGCTGCTTCATCCATAGTACTTGAGAGCAAAGAATGTATTCTCGCCTGGTAGAGTTTGCAACCGAACCTTGCTTTCAGATGACCATGAGACAAGTCTATTTCCAAGAAATTGACAAGTCCCATGGTGCTGCTCGCTCACTTTGCAGTCGCATAGTCCGCAGATCCGAGTACCCAACTATATCGAAGTTGTTGTGTTTTGAATACCAGATACCCAGATTTGTAGTTGTTGAAACAAATCTGATGATACGTTTGGCAGCAAGCAAATGTGATTCCTTTGGATTTGCCTGAAATCTAGCACAAACACAAACAACAAACATTATATCAAGTCTACTGGTAGTAAGGTAAAGAAGTCAACCTATGATTCCTCGATACTTGGTCACGTTCTCTTGCTTTCCCTTTTCATCTTTGTCAAGATGGCAGTCGGTAGACATTGGAGTCTCGAATCCTTTAGCTGAATCAAGATCAAATTTCTTGATGAGTTCCTTTGCATATTTGGTTTGGCTAATGAAGATCCCGTCTGAAGTTTGTTGAATCTGCAGTCCTAGAAAATAGGTGAGCTTTCACATCATGCTCATCTCGAACTTGCTTTTCATCAGCTTCTCGAATCTTTGGCACATGATTTGATTTGTAGATCCAAAGATAATATCCTCCACGTAGATTTGTACAAGAAGAGAATGACCTTTGTGCTTGAGGATGAACAGAGTTGTGTCTATTCCTCCTCTCACGAATCCTTGTTCAATTAAGAACTTGGGTAGAGTTTCATACCAAGCTCTGGGAGCTTGTTTCAGGCCGTAGAGTGCTTTCTTGAGTCTGTACACTTGATCTTGTTTGTCTTGGATGACAAAACCTGGAGGTTGTTCAACATATATCATTTCTTGAAGACCACCATTGAGAAAAACACTCTTCACATCCATCTGATATACTTTAAAGTCCATGAACGAAGCATAGGCTAGAAAGAGTCTGATTGCCTCTAATCTAGCAACATGAGAAAATGTTTCATTGAAGTCAATTCCTTATTCCTGTCGGTAGCCTTGAGCAATCAATCTAGCTTTATTTCTGGTGACGTTTCCATCTTCATCTTTTTTTTTTGGGAAACAGGGACGGCACCCTGCAAGATTTTATTAGAAACAAAATAATAATACAATGAGGGGGACAACCAACCTAACCCACAAATGGGCGGACAGAGGAGCCTTACCTCTAACACCAAAAGGAACTAACTCAATGACGAAAATTATAAAAACCAAATCTATCTTCTCTGAGAACTTGCCGAACGATGTTTGGTAACTGAGCCACTGTCTCATATCGCTCATATGAGCCGTGTGTGTAGGCCACCTCCGCAAGCTTATCTGCAACCCTATTGATCTCCCGATATACATGTCTGATTTCATAATCTCCTAACAAGTTTTTGCAGTCATATAACTCACTATCATATTTCCACGGAATCCTTTGCTTCCCCATCAAGCCCTTTGCCGCCACCATAGAATCAGTTTCCACAATTAGCCGATCAATATTCAAACTACTACATAAGGATAATCCATCTTTTAAAGCTACTATCTCTGCATACATGTTCGTTCCATGACCATAAAAACACGAAAAAGCGCTGATAAAAAAACCTTTATGATCCCGGATAATGCCTCCCCCTAAACATACACCATTCCTAGCAGAACCATCCGTATTTAACTTATAAATATTTTTCGGCGGAGGATCCCATCGAAGCCATTGACCCCTGTCCTGCCAAACACTATGCACTGTGATCCCGAGACATTGTAAGTTGAGTGTACCAAACACATTGGAAGCCTTTTTCGGTTTATACACTCGCATGATATCCTGAAGGCCAGTTTTGATACCTTTGAAAATTGCCTCATAGGCCATAGGTTTATTATCAAAAATTTCCTTACATATAACTTTCCATAACTCCCAACACCCAAATATCAAGGCTGCAATTCTACACGCTCCAACTTGAGTTTTAGCCGAAGATCTCACCAACCATGTATCACAAAGATGCTGCATTGACGTATAGGAATCAACGACAAGGAAGTAAGGCGCTACGCTTCTCCACATGTATTGCACTGCTTCTGACTGAATAAATAAGTGATTAATTGATTCCTGTTGATGATCGTGTTCACAGCACACACACTTAGATGCTAACGCCACGCCTTTGGACTGAATGCGAAGATCAACTTGCAGCGCTCCATTAAACAGCTTCCACATGAACCCACTGATTTTTGTAGGTATCCAGCTTTGCCAAATATTTTTCGCCCAAGAAGGTTGTGACCACTTCGTTCTATTCTGCTGCCAATGATCCTGAACAAGGAACTCCCCCGAATTGGTATGGACATAGATGAGTTGATCATCCCGGTTCTCCTGAAGACGAACCCGTTGAACTCTATCATAATCCTATATTGACAACAAGTGGGCAAATTGATCTAACTGAGGGAGAGCAGTTCGCACTCGGAGGTTGAAATCCATTGGAAGCGGCCCTTCAAGAATCACGCCACTCCAATTTTCTCCCCAAAAAGAAACTTCCCCTTTTCCAATTAACCATCTGCTACTTTGCTGAAGAGCCTCCATATGTTTATATATAGCCTTGCAAACCGGAGACATAACCCCATAACCAATAGACCCATTAATACCATACTTGGAACGAGCGAAGCGCGCCCATAAGCTATTTCCTTGCAAAACTGCCCATGCCAACTTTGCATGCAATGAATCCATCACTTGGGTTAAAGAACGAATTCCCAAACCCCCCTCTTCAAGCGGCCTACAGACAACATCCCACACCACCCAGTGCATACGAGTCTCGCCATTACTACTCCATAAAAAAGCTGCAATTGCTGATTCAATTTGGGCCACAATCTTTTTTGGAACACAAATAGATGCAAGGGTGTAGATTGGAATACTACACATAATGGAATTTGATTAAAGTGAGCTTACCTCCAAAGGATAAAAGCTAAGCCTTCCATTCATTAATTTTTTGCATAATCTTTGTAACCAAATCCTCAAAATATATAGCTTTAACCCTTCCATGAAAAAACATAATTCCCAAATAAATCATAGGAAAGGTCTTATGCGAACAACCCAACCAATCCGTTATCTGCCTTATCCGTCTGCCCGGACATCTACTAGATACATAAAAACCGATCTTCTCCAAATTTATGAGTTAACCCGAGGCCTTTTCATAATCAGACAACACTTCCAGTAAAGCCTTTATGGACCCATTACTTGCATTGCAAAAAATAAGCATGTCATCCGCATATAACAGATGAGATATCACAAGACCCCCCCTGCCATGAGCATACGGTTTCATCTCTCTTGTTTCTGAATACCCATTTGGTGTCGATAACTGGATGGCTAGTCGGTCTTTGAACTAAGCTACACACTTTGCATCTTTTAAACTGGTTCAGCTCTTCTTGTATAGCTTCAATCCAGTAATGGTCTTCGATAGCTTCATCAATCTTCTTTGGCTCAATTTCAGACACGAATATGAATGCAAACATAGTCTCATTTTGAACTCTATTTCTCGTACGAACTCCTGAGTTGAGATCACCAATGATTTGAGAGATGGGGTGATCTCTTGTTTCAATAACAACTGGAGGAAGATCACTTCTGGTGAGTTCTTCCCTTAACGAATCTGGAGAAGGTAGAGAAGGTGATTCACCAAAATCAGGTTCTGAAGAGGTAGGATCTTCCGGACCTTCATTTTTGGTGAACAAGAAGGATGAGTGATCTACAAAGGTGCTTGGGGTAAAACAGAAGAGATGGGTTCAGGGTCAGCAGAAGGGTTGAAACTGGTACCAGCAGAGTTGAAGTCTGCCGGTGTAAGGTTAGCAGAACTGGAAGGGTCTGCAGTTTGAGGATTCTGAGGTGGAGTAGAAGTAGAAGCCTTATTTGTACTTGTCTCAACATCATCAGAATCATCAGCAACGTTCGAGCCTTTCGAGGCTCTAGTAAATCATATTCATCAAAAGTAACATGCACAGATTCTAAGATTTTCAAAGAAGTTTTGTTAAATATGTGAAATGCTTTTGAATGTTTGGAATAGCCCAGAAAAATTCCTTCGTCTGATTTTGAATCAAATTTGCCTCTATATTCTTTTCCATTATAAAGAATAAAACATTTACAGTCGAAGATTTTGAAAAATCCTATGTTTGGGGCTCTTCCTCTCCATATTTCATATGGAGTTTTGTTATGAAACTTGTTTACCAAGGATCTATTCTGGGTAAAACATGCAGAGTTGACAGCTTTTGCCCAGAAGTACTTTGGAAGCCTTGCTTATGCCATCATAGTTCTTGATGCTTCAATGAGTGTTATGTTCTTTCGTTCAACTACACCATTTTGTTGAGGAGTTCCGGTAGCAGAGAAGTTGTGGCCGATCCCGTGGTCATCACAATATCTTTCAACATCGTTGTTCTTGAATTCGGTGCCGTTGTCTAATCTGATGTCAGTAATGTCTTCAAGCTTTTGGGTTTGAAGTCTTCTGAAAAGAGCGGTGACCAGATCATATGTCTCATCTTTTGAAGTATTGTTTCGATCCATGTAAACCTAGAGTAGTCATCAACTACTAAAGTGTATACTTGTCTCCAGAGATACTGATTGTAGTGATTGGTCCAAAGAGATCCATATGCAGAAGTTGAAGAGGTCTGGTCGTAGACATGATAGACTTTCTTTTGAAGGAAGACTTGGAAAGTTTTCCTAATTGGCAAGCTTTGCAACTTCTATCATGGTCGGCAAACACCGTAGGTAGACCTTTGACAAGCCCATCTTTGGAGAGCTTTGAGAGGTACTTGAAGTTAAGGTGATTGAGACGCTTGTGTCAAAGCCAACTGTTGTCGCGAATGTTGTTAGCAACTAGGCAAAGGCTGGAGGATCTTCCTAGAAGGTTTAAGTCCACGACATAGACGTTTCCTTGTCTATTGCCGGTCAGTAAAGTTGAGAAGGATTCACGATCTTTGATGAGACATTGGTTGGAGGAGAAATGGCAGATGAGTCCTTTGTCGCAGAATTAAGATATGCTCAGAAGATTATGCTTTAAGCCATTCACTAGAGAAACTTTGTTGATGGAGAGACTTCCTCTAGTGATTGAGCCATACACAATTGTTTTCCCTCTTGCATTATCGCCGAAAATCACCATAGGACCTTTAGCTTCAGCTATATCTGAGAGTAGACTTCTGTTCCCTGTCATGTGTCTTGAATAACCACTATCAAGGTACCAAATGTCCTTATTTTCTGAATCTATAGCCATGAAGCAAACCTGAAAAAGATCAAAGAAACAAGGTCCCCTTTATTTTCTTTTGGGTCCTGAGGATTAGCAACCTTTTGGAACCCATACCTGCCTAACCTTGAGAGAACTAGGTCTCTCGGATTTTGGTGTAAACCTTAGCAGGCATTCTAGGGCCAGATGACCTAAACAATTGCAAGAATGACAAAGATGAAAGTTCCACGGAGGACTGTGATTAGCTTTAGCTGTAGAGTGCTTATGACTTTCCTTGTTCTTAACAGCAGTCTTGGGTTCAGCTTGCTTGTTGACGGTAGACTTAATTGGTTTCTGTTGAACCTTCCTTGTTTTGTTACCAGCAAACTTAGCCTTGGCTGGTCTATTGTTAACCTTTTTAGGAGGATTTGGTAGAATACCTTTAAGTTTATAGTCAACTAATTTAGGTGCCTTAGCCGTTTCATAGACAAACTTGGTACAGCCAGAGATTTCGTAGGTCTCGCCCCAAACTTTGCCTTAGCGGAGGTTGTTGTCGGTAGACTTTGATTTCTCTACCGTTCCTTTCTCAAGCTTCTCATTAGAAGCGGTTTCTTTGGCTTTCCTTTTCTGAGCCTTGGGGTAAACGTATGGTACACTTGTATAACCAAGTCCATGTTTACCCTTATTTTCGAAAGTCTGTTTTGAGAAGGAAGTATCATAAGCATTCTCGGAGGTTTCACCTTTCTCCGTGACAGAAGAATATGTCGAACTGGGCTCATCATTATAACCTAAGCCAGATTTATCTCCATTAGGCTTTTGGCTTGAAAGGATTCCTTCAAAGGTTTCCTTAGAGCTGTTCCAGGAGTCGATTGTCTTTTGCAAGGCAATCTTCTCCAGGTCTAGCCCTTTGATGTGCTCAGTAAGACAATCAACTTTGTCACAGAGGAATTTGTTTTCTCCTTTTAACTTGACATTCTCCTGTTGACAGCTATTGAGAGTTTGAATCTCAGCTGCCAGCAGAGATTTCTCAGCAGCAAGCTTCTCATAGTTCTTAGCGAGTTTTACATAGGCTACTCTAAAGGAATTGAATTCTTCAAGCATTTCTTGATTATCCTTGAGCAGTTCTTTCTTACTAAAGTTTTCACAGTTGATCTCATCTTTAACAACGGGACTAGGTGAGATTTCGACTTCATGTTCAGAGTCATAGGTAGGGCCTGAATCATGAGCTATTAAGCATATGTTAGCTTGCTCACAATCATCCTCTTCCTCTTCTGAATCCGTCTCAAACCATATAGCAACATGTTTTTCTTCAATGTCTTCAGCCAGCATACCTTTATGTTTTTGAAATTTCTTATATGGAGGCTTTCGGTATGCTTCGAATTTTGGCTTTGGACATTTAGAGGCGAGAAGTGACCAGGTTTTCTACAGTTATAACACACAAGCTCTTCGTTAGATGAGCTTTCAGTAGTTTTTCTAAAAGACTGCTTGTGTGTGTCCTTCCTTCCATATTTTGCAAACTTTTTGAAACGTTTTACAAACATAGCAAATTGTTCATCAGAAAGAAAATCGTTTTCATTGGAAGAAGTAGAAGGTTTGTTATCAACTGGAGTTTATTCTTGTACCATGGCAGGCAAGGACACAGTTCTGAACTGTTTGTCCTGCTCTAGAGCTTGATTCACTTCGAGGTCATAAACCTTTATACTTGTGTAAAGACTACAGAGAGTCATTTCGTTTAAGTTTTTAGATTCTTTCATGGCAGTGGTCTTAACATGCCACAGACTACCTAGAGAGCCTAGAAATCTCATATTCATTTCCTTTTTGTCATAAGTTTTACCGAGAGAGAAGCAACTATTTATTACCTCACTGAAGCGATCGTATGCTTGTCTCAAGGTCTCCTTAGGATCTTTCTTGAAGGAGTCGAATTGCCGGATGAAGGTATACTTTCTGTTGTCTCTTGTGTCTTGGTCTCCTTCCAAGTATTCTACAAGAGCTTCCCACATCTCTTTTGCAAGTAGTACATCGGATCACTTGTTGGTAAGTGTTGGTGTCTAGTGAGCTAGTTATGATGTTGATGGCTTTGCTGTCTAGCTCTACTAGTTTTCTATCGTCCTCTGTCCATTCAGATTCTTCTTTGGGTACCTCAGCAGGATTTCCAGTGATGGATGCTAGTAGATTTGCCTTCATAGGTACATGACGTCCTGCTAGTACGCATTTCCACAACCTGTTGTCAATAGATTCATAAAACGCATTACCTTATCCTTCCAAACATCGAAATGGCCTTCGTCCAATATTGAGACGTGGTTTGCATTTGACGTAGGTAGCATGTAGTGTGTTTGTGCCATTGGATCATGACTTTCAAGAGTTTAATCTTGGAAAAGCTAGTTTTCGAAGAGTTAAGCTCTGATACCAATTGTTAGTCCCGAAGGGCACAATAATAAGCTAGAATGAGGGGTTGAATAGCTTATTAGACACTTAAAACTTTTTGTATTAATTCCTAAAACAAGCACTTGCAATCTATTGAAAAGATTGAAATAGCGGAAGTCTTGTAAGGAAGACAGTTCAAGTCTGCCGGTGAAACACTACCGATAGACTTTGTTGAACACTCAAGTCTGCAGTTGAAGCGATAAGTAAAGAGATATGAAACAATGTAAATCAGTAAGCAACAGTAATGAAAGAACACACGTATTTTGAGATGGTTCGCATTATAAAAAATGCTACGTCCACCACCAAGGCAGTCAACCTTGGATTTTAATGTGCACTATGTTTTCCACTAGTTCTATTACAAAGAGTTCCAATGGATCGTGTACAAAATATTTGACTTATGTTTGGGGTTGGGAATTGAATATCTGGACAAACAGAATATTCAATGGTGCAGAAGAATAGTTAAAGAAACAACAATAAGAAGCAAAAGATAAAGTGTTGATGCAGATCTTCATGTTGTTGTTGAGGACTTCGTTAATCAATTTAAGATCTCTTGAATGCACTGAGTATATAAGACTTTATGTTGTTGGAGAGATTCAGAACATTATTTTCTTCAGTCTTTTAATGGCAGTATTTATAGCTGGGGCATTCTTGAGACCGTTTGGAGAAGACGAAGGGTAACAACTCTATTAGGTTGATTGCATTAAATACATGGAACTGACTTTGTAGATTTCGTCTTCACTGATACTAAGCAGGGAATGGTGCAAAGTTGTTGCATCAACTGGTAGGTGAGCAATCAGAGTTGCGGATCTGCAATAGTTTGTACAGTCTGTAAGTGTCAGTCTGTTCACCTGCACTGTCACTTTTCAGGAGACGAAAGTCTTCATACTTTTCCGAAAGCTGGACAGGCGTGTCTGAGAAGTCAAGAGTTGATAGAAGATTGTTTTAATTCAAATTCAAACTGATAAAGTTCGAATTTAATTAATCCACCACAACTTGATGATTGGACACGTCATGCTTGAGTAGGTGCAGACAAGGTCTGCCGCTGGATGCTGTATGAAGTCTTCCGGTGAAGCCTTCAGTTGAAGTTTTCCGATGAACCAGTGAAGCCTATAAAAACTATTATAAGGCAAAGTTCTATACACAGTTGCCACGCTAAATGATACGCAACTCAATTAGCCACTAAGCATAGAACCTAATGTAATGAATGAACAGATGTAAATCAAGATACAAATGAGAAACAACAAAATGTATGTTTTTTTCGTTCATAAATTATAAGGGGGCCTTTTTTTTTTTGCTTTTAAGGGTTAAAAAATATATTATTTTATAAAAAAATATATGAAAGAATGAATGAAATATAAAAATACAAATAAGAAGAAAAGATAAATTGTTTGAATAAAAAATAAAAGAAAAATATTTAAATTAATTGATATATACATTTTATCTTAGTGAATCATATTATAAAAATATAATAATAATAATAATAAAATATAATAAGTTTAAAGGAAATCTAATTGATTAATGAATTTTGAAAAAAAATAATTCATTAAATCTAGTTGTTAACACTCATTCATTGAATATAATTTAATTCGTGTGACAAAAAATATAAATCATTTTTGTATTAATGTTTTTCAACAATTTGTTATAATTGGGAATTAAAAAGATAAGATTATAAAAGATTTTTTTTAATTCAACCTATAATTGTCACCCTGAAAATTGTGATGTGTTAATTTTTTTTTGAACAATACTCTTTTTATAAGAATAATTTTCTTACAATTCTTAAATGTTTTTTTGATGATTTATGTCTTATATGTTTTAATTAATAATAATTTTTTATTTTAGTAAATATTTTAGTTAATAATTTATTTATAAATAAATATCTTTCCTTCCGTAGAAACTTGCATGTTTTAAGATTTACTTAAACTCATTAATGATAAAATAACTAGTTTTAATTTACTTTACCTTAAGGTTGTTTTACTTAGACTTTAGCAAGTCTAAATTCTATCTGTCGATTGTTTCAGCAGATAGATACCTCACAGAATTCATTAAAATGCCTTGTTTAATTAAAATATTCCTTCTACTTAAACTTAGTTATCAACAGCTATCAGCTGGTGATGCCACCGTGTCAGCTCTGTATTAACATCTTTGAATTCTCTATCCGCTGAACACTATTTAATGTTGAAACGTTTGACATTCACGCTTTTATATTAAATTATTATTTGGTCATCTATTTTCAAACAAAAGAACTATTCATCTGTCTTATCAATAGAAGACTTTCGTGTATGCTTTAAATGTTCTCCAATTATATAGCTAACCATCCTTTTTATTATTTCATGTTAGGAAATACTCGTTGTTTCTAATCCTCTACAAGATCTATGCGCAATCAATTACAAATCTTCATCATCATGTCTTCAAGAAATTCAAGTTTCAATCTTGTTCTCTCAAACAACTCCAAATCTGAAGACCTTTATAAAACGTATGAAGCAAGGATTGAAGAAGACAACATCACAGAATTACGTACACTGTATTGATAAATTTCAAATCCTCAAAAACACAATGATAGAGCCAATGTTGGTCCACATTAATTCTTAAATAGGCTAGATGGAGGGGGGTGAATATTCTATGATGCCTATTAAAATGTTTACTTCTTGTATTCATAAAGTTCAGGTTTTAAAGTCATAAGCAGTTTGCACGGTGAACATGTCTGCTGGTAGTATTAAACAGCAGACTTGCTCTTAGCGGAGTAATGAGCTCTGTTGGTGAACTGCAAGTAAATCAAAAGTCTGTTTAAAAAGTTTAAAGCAACGAAAATTGTAAGACTTAGATTTAGAGTGAAGTCTTAAGTGGCTGTACATGAATATATGTTCAGAACAACATCTCACTTAATCCTTCTTCCAAATGCAGGTTTAAGAAGTCATGAGAGATAAGCTTTTCAAAGGATTAATCAATATATAAAAGCTCATAGAGAAGTAAATGTTGAATATTAAAAGATAAACCATTCGGAAGAAATTTTGAATTTATTCAAGGATAAATTACATAATACATCAACCTAGATTCTCTATGTAAAGTTTTCGTCCTCGTCGTTCCAAGCCTTAATCTTTACTTAATTATTCATAGACAAATTCTTAAGTAAAGAAAGCAAGAGGAGACGATAACGAGGAACAGTTATGAGAAGATAATTTTAAGGGTTATTCAGATAAAAATTATCTGAACAACTAAGTGTTGAGCACTCGACTTCCTATGATGATCGATTATTGCACAATCAACATCATTTGTATAGAAATACAAATCTGAAGATATGAATGCAATATTTACAAACAACTCTTCATCTTCCATGGGTGCCATCTGAAAATCTATCTTCAAATTGATCCAAGAGTTTGACATCTAACTTTAGGAGTAAAATTCTGAATCTTTGTCAAAGGCTGAGTTCTTCGAAGAAGGAACTCAAATCAAGAACTGGGTTCTTGACCAAGATACCGATCTCTATCTATAGAAATTTATGATCTATCTCTTCTTCTCCAATCATTTTCTTCTTAGCAATCCACAGAGAATGTTTTGCTAAGGTCTGGGTTCGCTCACTGCAATCTTCTGTAAAGATCTGAGATGCGTTGGTGAAGACGATCTCTTTGTAGATCTCACAACTTTGTCGAACAGGTTCTTGTTGCAGATATCTTTCTTGTATATCTCTTGGTTTGAAGAAGAAAGGGGATTTCTTTTATAGGCAGAGGTCTATTTGATCGTTGAGAGATGATAATAGATTTTCTATCTGTTTGAATAATGTCGTTGTTGAGGACTATCGGAGAAAGATGATGTTTGTCGGATCTTTGACTGTTGGGTAGGGGTGAGCTTGGTCCGGTTCGGTCTACTTTTTTGGAAAAACTGAGAGAACCAGGACCAGACCAATAGTCCGGTTCTTAAAAAATATAGAACCAGGACCAACCCAATATGTCTGAGAACCAATACATTGGTCCGGTCCAGAACCAATTGAAGACGTACGAGAACCAAGACCGGACCAATACAATGCGTATCTTTGATCAAGAGGATAACTAGATTTTCTAAAAAACAATGATCAATAATCAAATCATGTTCTTCCTTCACACAACATTTTGTTGGGTTCGTTGTTCTTGTGAAAATAAACTAAAGGTAAAAATCATTACTTTCAAATTAATAAAGAGAAATGAAAAAGAAAGTTGTAAGGAAATTTATTACAAGTCATCTTCCTCTCCGATCCCCTTATGGTTAATTTAATTAATTTACAGGTAACAATCCTTCAAACTAATAATGTTTGGAATCACAAAAAGAGGCAGGAAATTAATTAATAGAGAAGAACAATGTTTTCCCTCCTATTTTCTCTTTAATCAAATAAGGAAACTTGGTTGAATATTGAATCAAATTATTATATATTTTCTTTAGGTTGTAAGTTGTATCCTTTTTATTATCTTCTTATCAATTTTATATATATATATATATATATATATATATATATATATATATATTAATTATACTATATTAGTATATTATATATAATAAAATAATAATAAATACACATTGGTCCGGTTCGGTCCGGTTTTGCGTTTTTGGTTTCTGGAACCGGGGACCGACCCAATTGTTCGGTTCTATAAAAATTCAGATCCAAGACCAATCCAAAGTATTGGTCCGGTCCATTTTTGACTGGTCTGGTCCGGTTCCATTGGTCCGGGCCGGTTCCAGAAAACTTCTGCTCACCCTTACTGTTGGGTAAAGACTTTATCCTGCAGATCCTTGAACTGTTACACATCAGACTGTATGATATGTCTTTGAAAAGTAAGTATGAATCATAATGCATTGTCAGGTGGTCTGTCTAATAAAGTAGGTTCTTTTGACTTTTCCAAACCACGTGAGAGAGAGACAAGATCATGCAATATCACAGATGTCACACTTTATAAAGATCTAAGTAAATTTTGAGGCTTGAACATTTTGTCTCTTCTTGATCTCCTGCAGTCTTGTCTCTTCGTAGCACGTGCAGATCCAAATCTGCTGGTGAGATGTTCTGTCCAAAGGAGTGAGTCTTCTGCAAGAGAGGACTGCTGGTATGAACTGTAAGGGCAAAATAGGCATGACCTATTTTGGTCTTGTTTCACCTTTCTTGGTCAAAATATGATTTTTGATAAGTTTGTGTTAATTTAGGACTTAATATATTTTATTAGATTTAGTTTAATTATTTTTGGTAGCATAATCTTTTTGTAGATTTCAAGTGCACATATTTGGTAACAAAATCTTAGCATAAATCCTAGTCTAACCATGATTCTTGACCACTTTCATATTTGGTAATTAAATCCCATCCTAGTCTAACCATGATTCTTGACCACTTTCATATTTGGTAACAAAATCTCATTAGTTTGGTAAGTTGTTGATTTTTTCCTTAAGTTCTAATCCTTTTCCTTGTAGTAGACGGACTGTTTTTGGGTGTGTGTAGAAGACGCATAGTATATATTCAGGAGCTGGGATTCGGCCTTCTTACAGAGCTCCAGAAAGAGAACAAAAACCATAGAGGGTGCGTTCAGATCCGAGGAGTTTCTGCAGCAGTTTTACAGACCCGAAGTTCAGCAGTCCGAATGTGTTATCCATTGCAGCAACATTGGCAGACACATCAGAAGTTCTGAAACTGTTTTGTGCTTCCTGATTTGTTTAAAGGAGGCTGATTTTGTTTATTCCCACGTTTTGTTTAACCTATTTATGTGGGGTTTTTGTTCTCCAAGATTCATTATCTTGTGAGAATATTTTTGTGTGATTTCACATAGTTTTTGTAAAACAATTCATCGTTTTTAGTGAAATCTTTTTGGCTATGAGGCTAGATCTACAAGTATAGACTTGTAGATTGTTTGGTAAACTTTTGTGATTAATTTCATGCTTTAGTATTAAGTCTTCCGCTGTTTTTGTTATTTTTATGTCTATTGTGACTTCTTTTGTAGCTTTTTAACAAGCTACATTAAATCTTTGAGAATCCTAGCTACTCGTGTTCTTTCATGAACAATCAAACCGTAGCATGTCTACTGGTGACGAGTCTTCAAGGTGTTCTGTTGCGTTCATGACAAGTCTACTGGTGACGAGTCTTCTGAAGACCTTTGACGCCTTAGCATACTGGTGCTGGTGCATATGAATTGCTAGTCTGTTGATCATCATTACGAAGTTAGGACTTGATGAGGACAAACCTAATCTAAGACCTATGTGATGTCAAACAAGTTGCCACACTAACCGGTACGTGGACCTTTTAGCCACTTGTTATGACTCACGGTACTGGGAACAAGCAAATCAAAATATTCAGAATATGCAAGGAGATAAGTTACTTATCAACAAGCATATTCCAATAGACAAAAATGTGGAAGCCTTCGTTCATACCTAGAACTTCAATCTTTCTTTGAAGAGCTTCTTCTCTCAAACATCAACTAAATAGTCTTCCATATATTATTTTTCTAGTTCTTGTTTTAACCAGTCGTTGTTTCGATTGTTCCATCATTCTTTCGAATCTTCAAGAAACCTTTGATTGTTGCACGAGTTTGATTATTTATTAATCATACTCCTCAAATACTGGTTTTTATTGTACACTAATCCGTTTGAGATCACTTAGAATATATATAATCTTAGTGCACTTCAAAATCGAAGTTTGACCAACTTGGTAGTAGACGTAACAATTTACTGTGAACCACTCCAAATACTTTGTCATTGAATATCCGTTGTTACAATTGTTCTAAACACTTAAGCAACTTCTATCTACTTAAGTGTCAGTCAGTTTTATTCTTGAATCATTTACTTAATTGTCTTATACTTTGTTATTCAATTCAGTCCTTATATATTAGTGATCAAATAAAATAATTTTGGTTCATCTGCTGCTATCTGCTGAATAACTTTCAGCTGTTGTTAAACTTACAATTTCTGCTGCAATTTTTAAGGGTTTTCAAAACAACCCCTAAAGTTTTTTAAAAGGCTATTCACCCCCCTCTAGTCTTATTTTGTTGCCAACTAGACTTACACCTTCTTATTTGCATTTTTATATATTATTCATTCTTTCCTTTTTTTTGTTCATAAAATATTTTTTTTTTCACCTTTAACATAAAAAAACACTGATAATTTAAGAACCATAAATCATTTAATTTTTAACTTCAACTATCATTAAAACATCTTTCTACATTTTAAAAAAAAAACTTTAGGGAGGTTATTGAAATTAATTCTGTTAAAAATTTAATGACAGTTAGTGATAAAAGCAAATTGCATCTCTCTTTTCAAGTATAATGATAATTTTGTTCGAAAAATAATACAGTGACAAAATGTAAAGGTTGATCAAAGTACGATGACAAAATTAATCATTTTTCCTATTACCACCTATAATGTACTTCTCGCCTTCTCCACCCCTTTCATTAATTAATGCTGATATTAAATTAGGTAAAACACACAAATGGGCCACCCAACTTTTTCACTTTTTACAATTCAACCAACGAAAGTTTGAAATATCTATTTGGGTCATCTCACTTTAGTCCAATTGCAAGCGAGCCCATTTTTTAGATGGACGTTAGATTTAACCGTTTAGTTATGTTAAATATTTATTTTGCCCTTCTAAATACAATTTTTTGCCTATTAGAAATCTAAAGAGGTCTCACTTAAAACACAAACAAAAAGAAAGAACAATTATAATTAAGAAGGGGTCAATCTGTAAATAATAGAACTTCGGGGTTATTTGGGTCAACATGTCTAGGTCAACAATGTTTATTGTTGATCTTCATCTTCTCCGGGAAGAAAACCCTGCAACCCAGATCCACAGGGATCTCTCTTCCCATCTCTCTCTCTCTCTCACACACACACACACACCGGAGACAACAGAGATGGCAACGATGATGTTGGGGTTCTATGGATGTCAATGGCAACAAAGTGGAAGCAGCCTAGGACTCACCAATTTTCAGATCTAGGACGTTCCATCTAAAAACCGCTTCACTTTTCTCTCTATCTTCTTCTCTCTGTCACACACACACACACACACCAGAGACAGTAGGAGGCGACTATAGATGAAACTGTTTGGTTGGATCTAGGAGAGGGTTGAGGTTGGTATGACTTGGAACCGCTTGGTCGGAGACGGAGAAATGAGAGATGAGGGAGCTAGCCAAATTGGTAGGGGAAGAGGCTTGACCGGATCTATGACATTTCTTGGTCGTAGAGATCAATGGTGTTTGATACGTATTTGATTTCAAAAAATTCGTGGTGGAGGAAATCGATGCTTGGTGGGATCAATGGCCAAGCTTCAGAAACCAACAGTCCAATCACTCTCTCTTCCGACCAATTTTAGATAAACCTCCCATACCCGTGGCACTGATGACAGCCAACTCCACCTGCTGAAGAAGTCACTCGATAGTTTCACCGTCGAACTTGTGACCCAGTTCGCGGGTCTCCTGAAAGCAGACTATATATATGTATTGCGATCCATCATCTTTTATATCTCATCCATTCTTTTCACTAGGGTCTTCTGTTTGGCTGGTGGCTCCGCAGTGGCGGCGACGACAGTCAATTGGGAGTTGGAATTGGTAGTGGTTGTAGAATCGACGTGACTGGAGATTGCTAGAAGAGGGTAGTCGGAGCTTGAACAAGAAGTTTCTTCATGTCTTTCAAGTAATTATAAGGGGAAATTGGGGCCGCGCATAAATCTCGGTTGACTCTTAACTTCTGTTTCTCCAAGAGTCAACAAAAAAATCAAATACGAAACTGATACTTACTGTAACCCAGATTTGTAACCTCAATTGGAGAAGATGAAGATGAACATACCCAGATTTGTAAAACCCCCCAAATTCTATTATTTACAGTTGAAACTCTGTTTAAATATAACTAGTTTTTGTACATGTACGTTAAACGCACATGATGTATTTTTTTCAACTAAACTATACATAAGTAAATAAATAGCAAAAACAAAATCAAAAGAGTAAATAATTAAAAAAAAACTACTTGATTAGAAAAGAGTATAGTACTTTTTTATATAAATAAAGTATATTAAATAGAAAAAAGTGTCAAATCAGGAGACACATTCTTGTACACGAGATATACAAGACACAAACAATTATATAAAACTACAAATCTATCTGTAATATTAGAGTATAGTACTTAAACAAAAACATTATAAATTTTGATTTTTTTCCAATACACAATATTTGTTGTTTTATTAGTTGACTTTTCATCTTCATCACATATCGGTATCGATCTGAACGGTTTGCTACCCTTGAAACTGCGACATACAGTTGTCCATAGATAAAATTGGCTTTTTCAAAAACAATCCTACATGCGTTAGTGATTGACTTCGACTTTTGTTAATTGTCATTGCATAGTATTTGTGCATTGCGATGCATGATTTTAGATTGTAATGCATGACGTGTCTTTTTTGGACGCAGGTTTGATTTATTTAGGGTATTATAGTATTTAGCATCAAAAGTATTGTTTTTTTATTAAAAAAATTATAAGGAATTAAAACACTTTAAAATTGTGCTTAGTGGGCTGACCCAAATTTAACTCAAATAAAAAAAAATTCAAGTTCATTAAAAAAACTCTAAAAGACACTACTATGCAATGAATTGAATTCTTATCGATTTTCCCAAATACTCAAATAAAAAAATTCATTGCAATGTAAAAAGTTTACCTCCTCCCGCTTTCCCGTGTCATATATATATATATATATATATGTGTGTGTGTGTGTGTGTGTGTGTGTGTGTGTGTGTGTGTGTGTGTATTTTTTGAAAGTACCAGCAAAAATGTATTTTCCAAAATGGGAATCACTTCTTTTTAGCTTAAGTCATTTTTGTTTTGGTATTAAAACTCTACAATATCAGTATCATTAATTGAATGTATCAATTCAAAAATCATTCATATTTTTATTTTTAGTCAATTGTAGAGTTTTGTAGACTTTTCTATTTTTATATATATAAACACTTCTATATAATATAGGTAAAAATATATAGATAGTACTAAATAAAAGTGTTTAATACGTGGTGCTCTTACAATATAGTACTATCTATATATTTTTATCTTTAGTCAATTTTATCTTGAAATATTATAAAGGTTGTAGACTTTTCAATGGCACAAAGGCCATATTATTTTCGGTAAAAAAAAAAGTACCGTGAAAATGTCTAATGAATTAAATTGGATGTATTTTTCAAAATTTTAGAGAATATTTTTGAAAGTTCACTAATAAGTATATATATACATGGACATAAATTTGAAGGGGTATAATGCAAAAAAGTGGTGAGAATGCAAATAGTTTTGACTAATAATAAATTATGAATTTATGTATTTATTTATATAAAACATTAAATGTTAAGTAAATAGTGTTGATTATAGATCCTTTTTTAGAAAGTAAGTTTAGCCGGGATACTGCTATAAATATGAGAGTTATATGCTTCTACCATTATATATATATATATATATATATATATATATATATATATATATATATATATTGTTCCTCAATTGATATTTACAGGGGTAAAATAGATATTTGACATGATTTAACGGTTAAATCTAACGTACATCGAAAAAATGGACTCGCTTGGAACTAGACTAAAGTTTGGTGGTAAAAATAGATATTTCAAACTTTTGGTGATCGAATTGCAAAAAGTGGGAAAGTTGGATGGCCCATTTATGTGTTTTGCCTATTAAATTATGACACATCTAAACAAATTTGCCCTTACCTCACATTAATATACCCCGAGAGTAAAATCATGACAAAAATTATGATTAACACGTGTTATGATTTAATAAACACTTGAATAAAAAAGATTTACACTACAAGTGGATAAAAATGTACTTCTAAACTATTTATCCTGATTAATACACCACGAGATCTTCTTGATGTGGTGTGAAATACTCTCTCCGTTTTTGACAAAGAGTTTATTATTTTATTTTGAGGTGTTTCATTTATAAAGTTCATTTTCAAAAATTAAAGAATAAAAATGTCATTTTATTATTATTAAACTATTAAAAATGTCATTTTCTTGAAAAAATTGACTTTTAAACTGAAACTATTTGGAGAATCACTCATTTAGTCATATCCTAACACATGGAAGAATCTTCCAATCAAAACAAAGCAATATCATTCACTTTGGAGTAGTTATTGTTAGGACATCCCTGTTTTGATTAATGTCATGATTACGATTTTTGTACAAGAATTTTTAATTGTTTTCTTCAAAAAGTATTAGCTGTTTAGATACAGCACTATTGCAGAAACAACTAAGATTAGTAAAAGCTCAGACGCAGACGCAGCAAACAAATATTCAGCAGAAGAAAAAAAAAAACACAGCTTAAGACAGAAATAGAAAAGGGAGATACATGGGGATGGGGTATCACTCCAATCAAATATATCCAACATACAAAAAAAGAGAACATTTCAAAGACTCAACGCTAAGTTGCAAAGAAAGATCAAAAAGAGCATTCGAATATGCTGGAAAACCTAAGCTATCCGAGAACTTCATCGGTGCTTCAATAAGACTACCTACCTAGATGTTGGAAATTGGTTTTACAACGTTTGCCCAAAATTTTAAGCATGTTTCATTTATTAAAAAATAAAAATAAGTTACAAAAATAAAATCTACATTTCGAGTAGATTAAGTTGATACGTTTATTATCTCAAAACCAATTTTGGGTGAATAAGATATTCATTCTCAAAATAGGCAACTTAACTTTGTTAATTGAAGAGTAAAGTGAGTATAAAAAATCATTTCCTACATTGACAAAATAAAAAGCTCTAAGGAACTTTATTAATAGGCCCACCTTGAGAAGAAGCATTAAGCGTTCCACAAGATGCAACCTAGTGGTGTCACGTGCGTGAATTAGCTACGGTTAATCCGAGCCCGAGCCCGCAGGTCGCATCATCGCCACGAATCAAGGAGCCTTTCATTTTGTCAAGTTCACGAAACTTGAAGGGTTCAGCTATATAGCTCAACTCGGTTGGCGGGCGGCGGTTACACCCGGAAGGGTGTTGGCGGGCGGGCGACTGACCATATAGGTGTGATGCAGCCTTTCGGCTTAGTCAACAGACACGCTGGGTGGTTACGGGGCAGTTGGACTCCGAAAGAGTGCATGGATTCGGCTATGGGCTGGTTCGTTGAACTTGGACGTAACCCACTAGACCTATGGTTGCAATTATTGCCTAAAGGACACCACAACTCTTCAATATATATGAATAGCATAGCCCCCTGGTTTGATAATTCATAACACCAGAATCTGAAATCATTATATATTGTTAGAATTCATATTGTTGCATCATCTTGTTCAAAGTCTTAGAAGTTCTGAAATGCCAAAGTTCGTTGTAATCTCGTATTGAAGTGCTGCTTACGAAGATTAGAAAAGTCGTTGCATCTCAAAGACGATTGTCGAGAAACCGTGAGCACTAATATGGGGCAATTTCGTCTTTCGAAGATCGTGTCCAACACGAGCCTCGACTTCAAAGTTGATGTTTAATTAATATATAATTAAATTTCTCTTCATCTTTTTTTTTCTATTTAAAATATTATCCTTTACTATTCCGAGGAAACTACAACAAATAAACTACAACAAATAAACTTTTCATATAATGCAATTACTATATGACCATATATATTCATCATATTTTAATTTATAACAATACTAGGTTTACAACTATTTCTAAAATTATTGCCACAATTAAGATTTAGTAAAATACAAAGTTGTCTTTATTTTCTAAAAAATTGACTTTATCTTCTCAGATCTTAAATATATAAGTCTCTAATTTTTAAATCAAAACAAAATATTTTTTTATCGAAAGTAGTTGCCTCCAACATTAATTTTTCTTTTTTGTTTCGCTCGAGTATAAGTTAATTGAAAAAAATGTGTGGTTGTACGTTTAACGCACGAGTGTAAAACTAATTTAGACTATAATAACGGCTTACTTTATAACTATTTATAATAAATATTTTACCAGCATAACGACTTATTTTATATTACTTAGATTGAAAAAATAATTTTGGTACCTACCTCTTGAAACGTGAGGGTTTATACTCGGGACCACTTTGCTAAGGCGGGCTTTTAGATGTTCTTCTCATATCCTCTTAAAAAATGAAGTCTTTTTGTTTGTTGTTGCTGTTGTTGAAATTTGGGTATCGTAACTGCTTGGTATTGTTCCTTTTCACCTTAAGATTTGGGCAACGTGACTGCTGTATTTGTTGTTTTTCACCTCTCTATCCGGGTGGAGCAACTGCTTGTATTTATTGTTTTGGTGTTAATATCGTGTCTGAAATCAGACAGAGTAGCTGTTGTGTTTGTGGTTTTTGGAACCGGGTTTAGGGCGAGAACCTAATCGGGGAACCAGGTTTATCTTTGGATGGTGGTTATAAGTGTATAGGCATAGTTGATTTTGGTAGCTTCACAGCTCTCAGAGAATTTCTCACTGTAAAACTCTCTCTGTGAAAATTCTCTCAGCGCTCTGTTGATTTCTTCGTCGTCTATCCTCTTCTTTTTGTGCAATGAGGGCCTCTATTATATAGGCTGTGAAGGAGCAGTTTTAACAACGAAGGAACAATAGATATTTTACGTTCGTGCTTGAATTGGTTGTATCATGTGCGACAGCATTGCTTGGGTCATGCGTGTGACACCACTTGGTTACATATTTGGGAACACTCAATGTTCCTTCTTAAGGTGGACTTATTAATAAAGTACCTTAAAACTCTTTATTATGTCAATGTGAGATATGACTTTACATACCCTCTTAACTCTTCATTTAAGAAAGTTTAAGTTAGACATTTTGAGCATTAATATTTCATTCACCCGAAATTAATTTTGAGATAATAAATATATCATCTTAATCTACTCAAAACGTAGATTTTATATTTGCAACTTATTTCCATTTTTAATGAATGAAATCTAATTAAAAACTTGGTCAAACATTGATCAAATACCAATTAAATGAAGTCCGATTTCCAATAGATTTCCCAATGGATGGGATGATTTAGGGAAGATTTGGGGAAGAACCTGTTGTCCTTGCTCTAAGTGTTATTAAGCATATGTATCATTAAAATTGCTTAAAAACCAACTTTCTTATAATTTTTTTTAAGAAATAAAAAAGTGAATACTTTTTTTGGGATTAAATTGTACGCAATTCATTTCGAGGTCCATGGTTACTGCACTTACTTTCAATAACATGAAAGTGATTACCAAGGGTAATTATATATATATATATATATATATATATATATGCCATGAAAAATCCTTTAAAAGTTGCTTCCTTTGTTTTGGGTAATTAGGTATATATTTCCATCCCGTGGTTACACATGCTATCATATTATTGAGAGAGGTCCATGCCATGAATATGACCACCGCAATGATATTGTGTGAATATTAAGAGTAATTATGTATATATAAGTGTCATTAAAACTACTTAAACCTCAATTTCCTTACTTTTTTATATACTAAATGAATATGGACGCTCGTTTTTTTATATAAAAGGAGTACAAATTCATTTCGGCAAGCTATCTTGTCTGCTAATCATTTAATTCACACTCTGGTTGCAACTTATTTTATATCGTATTACACATGATTTTGGCACTTGCAATGTGGCAATGTAAATACTAAGAATAAGATAAAAACTTGGGTAGAACGGTTTTACAAATTAATTTTATAAGACGAATCATTTTTACTCAACTTAATGTGTTACGTATTAAGATCCATAAAACGATTTTATAAGAAACTCACTATAAAATAACTAGGCATCTCATTTAAAGCGCTTAAAAATTAACCTTCTTACTTCAAAAACTAAATAGTAGAAGTTAACGCTCATTTTCATATGAAAGTAATAATAAATTCATTTAGAAAGAAATCGTGTTGGGTTAATTCGCTCCACTCCCTAGTTTTAACTTATTATCATAATATTAGGGACATTCGCACCATGATTACATCTTACTTACATATGATAGAGCATTTTCTACGACTAAATTTTACTTCCTCCGTTTCGAGTAAAGAGTTTATTATTTTATTATAAGATGTTTTATTTAAAGAGCTCACTTTTAAAAATAAAAGCATAAAAATATCATTTTATTACTAATGAATTACTAAAAATGTTATTTTCTTAAAAAATTGACTTTCAAATGTGAACTCTTTATCCGAAACTAGGGAATATATTGTACTACCTCTAAACTAAAAAAAAAAGTCTATGTTTATAATAAGCCTGACAATTGGGTGTTGGGTTGGGTATGTGTGGGTTGAGACATATAACGAGTCGAAACTCATTAGAACACAAATATCAAACGAGTTGAAATGAGCCGCATTTGAATGCGAAATGGGTTAGAGCATGCCGACCCGCCTTAACCCGGATTTCTCCCCAAAAATCCATATATTTATAGAATAAAAATTATTGGGTCAAGATGGGTATCGGGTTTGACCCACTTTAATCCATACATTTTTTTGATTAAAATGGGTTACATGTTTCGACCAAAAATATTATTGTGTTGGATCGAGTTGGGTAATTTTTATGTCAGACTGGGTGTGTTAACGGGTTTTGGGTTATAGTTGTCAGACCTATAGCTTGTTTGGTGGAGCGTTTTGGTCAAAACGCTAGCAAAAAACGTAGCGTTTTCTCTTTAAAAGTGTTTCAATGGAACGTTTTAAAACGCAGCGTTTTAAAAATGTACAGCGTTTTAAAAATATGATGCGTTTACAACTACTTTGTTTATGAAAAATAACGTTTTGAAATAGTTTTCCAAACGTGTTTACAAAAATAAAAGCGTCTTTTCAAAATGTTGCGTTTTAAAAACGCTGCGTTTAGAAAAAACTGTGTTTTCAAAACGTTGTACCAGACGAAACCCTATTTTATAGGATGTACGGAATATTAAAACGAGACCCTAAGCCACTATTTTCGTTTTCAAATTCAAGTATATTATAATTACCCTACATTATATCATAACTTTCTAAAAAAAGGTTCATTATTTCTTTTTTAACTGTTTAAAAAAATATTCACTTCAAAATCCCAATCATTTGGCCCTGATATAAGCTGTCCATGAATTTGGATTTTTAACTCATGTTAGCTTACGAAATACGAATTGAAGAAAAAAAAAGGAATTGAGGTGAAAAATTAGATATTGATTGATATTTTGATTTTGAAAATACTACATATAAGAAAAACTTGGAATCATGACTCAGATAGGAGATTATTGTCTGTGAAATATGACAAATGTTTTTCTCCACAACCTGTTACCTTACGACATTAAGTCAAAGAAAGTCACATGTTATAGTTTGATTAATAAATATTCTTCTATTTCGGGTCAAGAGTCTATTAATTTATTTTATTTATATTTTAGTTAAAGAGTCCACCTTAAAAAATTAAGGCATATAAATGTCGTTTTATTATTAACGTGGTACTAAAAGTATCATTTTCTTAAAAAAATTGATTTTTAAATAAGGACTCTTCGTCTCTAACGGAGAGAGTAAATTAGTCGTAAATATAGCAAATCTTAGATACGTATTCCGAAAGTGCGGAATTATATCGAATTTAGATTATTGTTCGGAATTTAATCGTATTTAGAGGTGACAAAATAGGTGTTATGGATAATCATGAGTTAGTTTATTATTCATGGATAACTATGGATAATAGTCTAACCTATAATTATCCATTGTCACCTCTAATCGTATCTATCAAGATTTTTCATTAGCTCGCGAACATACCACAAGATATTCAATATAAGGTATGAATAAAGATTTTTTGTGCTATCGTTTCGTGTTCGTATCTGATTATCGTATTTGCATGTTATCTATCTTATTTGATCATAAATATAACAATAAATACTAGTTTGAATATATTAACAATTTTGTGTTGTGTGGTGTCGTGCTGGTCTTATCGTGCTATTTGTCTCTGTAATCATGTTTTATAATCGTGTCGTACTGGTTCGTACTATCGTATCGTGTCAGTCATTGATGTGAATAGACTTGCTTGATAACACCAATCTGTCCAACCTGTTTTGGACAGCCCTTGGCTGAAATAAACTTCACCAAAACATCTCCCAAAACCCGCCAAAAATCCTCATAAGCTATACCCGAATTCAAATAAAAACTCCTTACAAGTTTAGCCCCTAACTTAGCCTTATAACACCAATTTCACACAGCCTATAAACTGCCCAAAAACAATGAATTAAAACCCTCTTACCCGAGTACTCTCCTATGCCGAAAATCTCTCAAGTAAAACACAAACAGTCCACGCCTTTTATGTTGATCAAGGCTGCCCAAAAATAAAGAATAAAAAGAAATAAAAAGATTGAAATAGAGAATGATAGACGGGCTCACCGGTTGAGTTTCACTTGCTCAACGTAAAGAGAACCGACGATGCAACTAATCTATGCTTTACTCACCTTAATTGAATTGAACCGATTTAGAACAAAGAACAAAACTAGTTCTTCACACAATGTTTTCACACACTTCATAATCTGCTTTGTTGAATAAACGAGATGTCTTTAAATAGGCTACAAAGTAAACCCCAATTCTACTTACCAAAAATAAAAATTTCCTATTCAACTAGAACATTAAAAGGAAACTAACTCTTAAGAAAATAAAATAACAATTAATTAATAGCAGATTTATTCTAAACCCTAGTCCAACTCTAACTCTGATTTTCGGAGGTCGGCCTCCTTTCCACATTCCCACGCTGCCTCCAACTTGCATGCCACGCCATGCACTGTTCATCGAAACGGTGACTTCCTTCTAGCCGACTTGACCCAACTCTACAAGCCTCTTTGCCGAGCAACCCTTGCGAGCCGTCTTCGCTAAGTCATTAATTCTTCCCAATCGAGCAACTTCTTTTCCTTGGCCCTTCGTTAACTGTCCTCGCTTCATCCTTTGTTCCGTCACCTCGCAATCCAAACCCAAATGATCTCCTTCCTGGTCGGACCATTCCAACCCGTGCTCGCTACCTTTTGCTCGAATGGACCCTTCCATTCGCGAGTCTCCCTTTCCCTTATCCTGCTTGATCTTGCTGCTCCACCCGCATCGGTCATTGTCACCCCTAATAACCATTTAGGAAAATTGTGGACCGGTCAAATTTTTTTTTAAAATTAATCGTTTAAATTCCCGATATTTATTTTAACCATAAAAAGGTACCTTTAGAGGTGAAAAGACAACTATGCCAAGAATGTGCTGAAAGCGGGCTAAGGATCACTTATCCAACGAACTAAAATTGATAATGCAAAAATCTCGATGGACAAATTAGATTCGCAATGCACAAATTGGAATCGATTTGACGACTTATGCATCGCGATGCATGATTTGATACTTTGCACGTGTTTGGTTCATTAAGGGTATCATATTCTATACGACCCCCAAAAGTGTTGTTTTCCGGTTAAAAAAATTAGGAAAAATTATGGGTCGTTCCTCTTTTCCAAGAATTTAATCCCCTTAATCACGTGTTTTTATTGTCAATCGCAAAAGGTCACTTTTGTGAGCGAAATGACTATGTTACCCTTAATTAACACGTAACGGATGACTAGCCGTGTAAATCACGGTGCATCGATGTATTTTGGATGCGTTTAATAGTTTCACGAACTTTAACCACACAATTTTTATATCGCGATTCACGAAAAAAGAAATAAAATGTCGTAGTTATTCATTTTTATATCGTGATTCAAACTTTTAAATATCGCGGTGTAACTACTTTATATGAATATTTATTACACTTATTATAAATTTTGAATCGCAATTAAATTGTTTCTATATTGCGGTGCAATTATTTTCTATAAAAAAATTATTACACTTATGATAAATTTTGAATCGCGGTATATATATGTTTGTATTACGGTGCAAAACATATACTTCAAATTTAATTTGTACCGCGATATATAAAAACTATGAACCGTGATACAAAAAGGGATATATATGCACCACAATATATAAATATGTGAACCGCGGTGCAAAATATATGCATCGCGATATATCTTTTTCAAAAAATTTACCATAAATAAATAAAAAAAATTGATAGTTTGCACCACGGTATATACCATGGTGCATTCCCTAGTTATCCATAGCGTGTCTCTTTTCTCATTAAGGGTATCGTAGTCTTTTCACGTCCAAAATGGATTTTTTCAGTTAAAAAAAAGAATGTACTTTAGCTATTATAAACTTTACAAAGTGGACCGGCTCGATTTTCACCTAAAAGATTATAGTGAATTGGAATGGTTAAAAACTTTTAGAAATAGACCAGCTCAAAATTTCACCAAATCATTTACTCTTAATCTCAGCCCATGAGGACATTATAGTAGGGGTGAGCAAATAAATTTTAAAACCGAACCAAACTAATAAAAATTGGACCGAACCAATTAATTGGATTGGTTCCGGCTCTGAGTTTTAGTAGAATCGACAAATTGGTTCAATTTTAGTTTTGGTACTAATAAATTGGTTCTAGAACCGGACCTGACTAATAATTTTACTATATATATATATATATATATATATATATATATATATATATATATATATATATATTACTAAATTAATATTAATCTAACTCGAAATATATATAGTAAATTGCTATTTCTTTCCTTTTTGGCCATTAAGATTATTATAAGTTTTAATATCCGGTCTAACCTTATGGAAAATACCATGTCAAAATAAATTGATTTTTTACATTTTTATTTTAGTTTAAATAAGAAACTACATTTTTTTACATTAATTTCATGAAAAAGCTTATTACATTTTTACTTTTTATTTCAATATAAAAAAAAACTCCATAATTTCATGATAAAAATAAGATAAGCTCAATAAGACCCAGAAGATTGGTTCGGTAATGATTCTAATGAATTTTTGATTGGTTCAGAACTTGACAAAAATATTTATTCACATCAAGGTTCTAAAAATCGTGAGGCGAGCACTAGGCACCCGACCAATGCCTAGCACCTAGAGCGCTTATGCAAGATATAAGCGGGGCTTAGAAATAAAAGATAATATCCTATTTCTAACATATTTTTTATTATAACCTAATTTTTAAATATACTAGTACTAAATATCACTTAATAATTTAAAAATAATGACTACATTATAATGTTAAATTTTAAAAGTAAAACTAGAAATCTAATACCATCTAAAGTTTAAAATACTACAAAAATAGTCAACAGTTCAAATATCCATAGGTCTGTTGACAATTACAAATTTACAAAAATAATTTACTAATTTGAAATTGATATTTATTATTATTTAAAAAAACCCAAAATGACATTATTTATGGCAAAAATTAAAAAATATATATGAAAAATCAGTAGTTGGCCGCCTAGATCGCATAGGCTGGCGTCTAGAGCGCTTATGCGGCGCCTAGCCCGTCTAGCCGATTTGCCAAACTTCAGGGTGATGAGGTGACACCTAAAGCCTAGGCCGATTTTTGGAACATTGGTTCACATACATGTTGGGTTGGTTCTGATTTTGCATTATGTAAAAATTGAAGTATTGGTTTGGTTATGTGTCTTCATTTTTTAAGGAAAAACTAGACCGAACCGGACCACAGTCACCCCTACATTCTAGGGAAAAATTCTAGTCAGTCTCTTTTTCAAAGTTTGTAACCTCAAAAGTCCATCGTATTTTTTTCAATCACAAAAGACCACTTTTTGAAATATTGTTCAAAAACTGTCATCGTTTCCTTCAACAATTCAGGCAACACATTTTGGATTTAAAAATCATCATTGTTGGACAACAAAATGGGGATCGACCTGTAATGGATCCGTATTGGGTTGAATGATTTTTCAGTAAGACGAAGGCGGAGGAGGAAGGGGAAGAAGAAGGCTTACTATGGAGGAGATGAGAGAAGAAGATTTACAACGAAGGAGATGGAAGAAGAAGGTAGAGGACATGGTTTGGTTCATTATCATCTTGTATCATGCTGCAAAAATGGACTAGACAATATTTTATGTATCGCGGTTCAAAAATTAATTCATCGCGGTACATAAAAGTTGATACCGCGGTACAAATTGGATTATGTATATTTATCGTGGTTCAAAAATTAATTTATCGCAGTATATAAATGTTGATACCGCGGTGCAATTGGACTAGTCAATTAAACTATGGAACCATGGTACAAAAATTAATGCAATAAAATTGATGAATCATGTTGTCATATGATTAGGCAATTAAACTATTGAACCGCAGTTCAAAAATTAATGCAATAAAATTGATGAATCGTGGTGCAAGTAGACTAAGTAATTAAATTATTGAACCGCGGTGTAAAAAGTAATACAATAAAATTAATGAATCACGGTTCAATAGTCAATGCACCGCGATTCATTCATGTACCGTATCTCATGCTAATTAAGAGCATCGTAGTCTTTTTGGTGCTTCAAAAGTGTTATTTTCCGATTTGAAAAAAAAAACACGGAACTGTAGCGATTATAAATTTTGAAAAGTGGACCGATCCGCAATTTTTCCTACATTTTAATCCATTTACTACAGGCTATAGCACAATGAGCCATTTTTAGTCCATTTAATTCAAGCCAATTATAAAGATTGGTGTTAACTGGGTCGATACCATGTGGAGAAAATATAACCTCAAAAGTCTACGATACTTTTTTAAACCACTACAGTACACTTTTTGGGGGGGAAATGATAAAGATACCCTTAATAAAGGAAAAGCATGCGGACAAAGTCACTTCTCAAATTTGGGCATCGCAAGGAAAAAATTTGGACATCGTTCAAAAATTTGGGCGTCGTTCAAAATTTTGGTCATCGCAATACAAAAGCCACTGTCCAAAATTTTGAACGAGGCCAAAAATTTTGAACGAGGCCCAAATTTTGAAAGGTATGATGCTAGAAAGAGAGAGAAGGAAATGAATAATAAACAAAGCACACTAACCACACAAATCAGATGGTAGAAAATTGAACATTGAAGGTCTCGTGGCATATCTCTGTAAATGATTTGAGTTTGTTGATTAACCGACTTTGTAATGAGAATAGAGAATGGGGGGACCCAACCCAACCCCAACTTACGAGAATGGAGGGCACCAATTTAGTGGTCGTTAACTATCATCAATTCGTTATATGAGGGAAACGAGAAGTTGAATGACTTTTGGTTTTGAGTATGAAGTTGAACAATGATGCACTAGAATCAAAGGGGCAGAAGGAAATTAATGATGACATTGGAATTAAAGGGGCAAAAGAAAACTTCATACTTTCATTGGAAATGGGTCTAAATGAGGGAGAGAGAGAATGTGTGTTGGATGTGAAAAAGAGAGGCCATATTGGAAAAAAAATAAAAATAAAAGTGGACTTAAACGACTTTTAAAAAAATGTGAAATTCAGGTAGGTCCAATTTTTGAAATTTATAACCCCTTCGGTCCAATTTTTTTTTTTCAACCAAAAAAAGACTTTTTGGGGTAAAATAACTACGATACCCTTAATGAACCGAAATAGCGCTCGGATGTCACTTACAAGTGAACCGCGATACATCGATTTTTGTTGCACCGCGGTTCAATAATAATATTATCTAGTCTAAATGCATCGCGATAGATCAATGTTTACACCGCGATTCATCAATTTTATTGCATTAATATTTGCACTGCGGTTTAATAGTTTAATTTCCTAATCTAAATATATCACGATTCATCAATTTTATTACATTAATTTTTGCATTGTGGTTCAATAGTTTAATTTCCTAGTCTAATTCAACAGCGATTCATCAATTTTATTACATTAATTTTTTCATCGCGGTTCAATAGTTTAATTTCCTAGTCTAATTTCACTGCGGTTCATCAATTTAATCCGATATTTTTGTACCGCGATACAAAACGTAATAAACCAGACCATGTCCTTCATTTTCTTCTTCCATCTCCTCCGTCGTAAGCCGTCTTCTTCCTCCTTTGTCCCAACTGAAAAATCCTTCAACCCAGCACAGATCCATTACAGTTTCGTATTTCATAAATCAAAAATATTTTTATTTTGATCCCCGTTTCGTTGCACACAATCGTGATTTTCGAACTCAACAGAGCTAGAAGAAGATGATTTGGACATTTTATGAACAAATTTTCAAAAAATGACTTTAGCGGTTGATGAAAAAGAATGGTAGGCTAGAGGGGTTATAAACTTCAAAAAGGGACCGGCCCACAATTTTTCAAAAAAAAAAAGATAGTGAAGCGGTTACAATTTCAAGAAAGTGTATCTGCCCGTAATTAATCCTATAAACATTTGCCTGAGGGAAACACTTCTTCTTACTTGGGCTAGGCCCAAACCATTTTGTATACATTTAGTCTCTCTTCCTTATCCTTTTTCTTTTTGGGATGGTTATTGTTTAATATATAAGAAAAATGGTGAAATTCGGTGAAATTCGGGCCGGTACCTTGTAGACAATATTTAACCACAAAAGTTCACCATATTTTTATTCAATTGGAAAGTACATTTTTGGGCCTAAAATGAGGAAGATGCCCTTAAGGAATAAAAGACACGCAAACATATCCCGCCAAAAAATAGGCATCGCAATGAAAATTTTGGGACTCAGAACACAAAATCCTGCCCAAAATTAGACATCGCAATGAAAATTTGGGCATCATAGTAACTATTAGACTTTGGGAATGAAAAAGGTGTCTTACTTTCTCTCTCACCAATCACCCTGGGAATGACAAAAAAGTACTTTCTTTTTCCTAGTCTTTCTCTCTCTCACATTAATTGTTTCCCTCGGTTCCATGACGCATCTCTTTTTTGGTCGGAAGAACAAAGGACTGAAAATCCTCGTTTACGAAAAAAAAAAAAATTAGGATGTAAAGCAATTGATAATTATCTAGAGGGACGGGCCCAAATTTCTCCCTAAAATATACCCAACATAAGTATGCATTAATGCAAGATATGATGGATTGCCCAAAAGTACAAAAGCACACAAAATTGTGATACAAAGGTCCATATCTTAATTTGAGCCTCCTAGACTAACACTATATGGTATTTAATCGAAAATGGCAAAAAAAAAAAAAAAAAAAGGAAGACCATTCTTAGTTTTCATTCTTTTCCTTTTACTTTAGGGAGAAAGACGTGCAGACAAAGCCGCTGCCCAAATTTGGATATCAGAATGAAAACATTGGGCATCACAATGGACAATTGAAATCTGTCAAAATTTGGGATCGAAATTCAAAAAGTCACTGTCCAAATTTGAGCATCAGAATGAAAACATTGGGCATCGCAATGCACAAATCTATCAAAATTTGGGCATTGAAATTCAAAAAGTCACTGCCCAAATATGGGCATCGGAATGAAAACATTGAGCATCGCAATGCATAATTGAAATCTGTCAAAATTTGGGCCTCGAAATGCAAGAAGCCACTGCCCAAATTTGGGCATCCCAAAACACATTTGAAGTTTTTTAATTTTAGGCATCGCATTGTAAGAATCTTTAGCCAAATTCGGGAATTGCAATAGAAAAATTAGACATATTGAACACATCCACCAAATAACAACAAAGTTGGGCATCAAAATGAACAAAGAAAACACTGCCACCGAATATCAACATAGTTAGGAATCGTAATAGGCAAAATTGGTATTAGAATGAATAAATTAAACATTGCCACCAAATATCAACATAGTTCGAAGATTCCTTATGAGAATGGAGCCATCGACTAAAAAGAAAATCAAATCAAGGGTGTAATGGTAAAGGTAATTTTAAAAAATGGAAAAATTGAAAAGTAAATAATTTATTTGGAATAACCTAGAGAAAATAAACGAGGACTATTTTTAAGAAACGAATTTAGTATTACACAATCAAAGATGTGTGCTTTCAAAATCCCAAAAAGAAAGAGAATGAGTATCATATTGTGAAGCCAAAGTCTTGAGAAAATTGTAATGGAGGGGTCCTCCAAAGATTTTGTGTTAGATTACAAATTTGAAGGTGGGTAGTGGGATATGAAATGTCAAATCCACCATATTCTTATGGAGAAATAAAAAGGTGTTGTTTTTTAGAGGCTCTAATAACACCCTTGAAGAAGAAGTTGGTATGAATTTGACTTCAATCTAACTTTATAAAATTCTCAATTAAACTTTTTATCACTACTTTAAATTTTAATTAGAACATCAAAAACTTCGTTTTCTTGGTACTACATGCTTTATATACTGTACTTCAAAGTGCCCCGTATAAAAAATAGAGTATTAATAACAATTCCCAATAATAATAAAGATTCAATAATTTGGATACGGAAAAATATTTTAACCTAATTTGTCAATAGAGGTTCTATCAATATCTAGTGGATACTTTATGTGTGTTTAGTCGGAAAGTAATTGGAAAACAATTGCAGGTCGATCCTATTTTTTAAATTTTTATTTGTTAAAGTATTATATTTTTATTTTTAATCGTAAAAAGTCACTTTTGGATAGGAAAAGACTACGTTACTCTTAATGAACACGAGATGTGTGCAACGGATGACTAGCCTCTGATTCGCGATTCATAGTTGTATATACCGCGGTGCAAAACCTATACTTCAAATTTAATTTGTACCACTATATATAATAATGTTGTACTTTGAAATAAATTCTTGTTTACTTGCATTTTTCTATTCAAATACTAAGTGAATTATTATTTTTGTATCACGGTGTATAGTTTTTATATATCACGGTGCAAAACATATATATAAAAACTATGAGTCGTGATATATATAAAGTTGTACCACGATACAAATATTTATTTACTTCAATTTTTCTATTAAAACTTAAATAATGTAAAAACTAATAAATATTAATTGTTATGAACATTGTTTAATAACATATGTGCACCGCTGTATATCTTTCAAAATTTTTGAATCGCGATGAATATATTTGTGAATCGCGATGCAAAAATATATAAAATTAATTGATTAAGGAAACTTTGCATTGCAATAAATAAATTTGTATTTTATAAACTTTACAACCTGATATATAAACTTGCTGTAAAAAATATTTAAAAATAAATCTTTGAATCGCGGTGCAAAAATATATATAATTAATTGATGAAAGAAACTTTGCACTGCAATATATAAACTTGCATTTCATAAATTTTGCACCGCGATATATAAACTTGACGTAGCGCGTCTATTGCTCATTAAGGGTATCGCAGTTTTTTCGCGTCTAAAAGTGACTTTTTCCGTTTTTTTTAAGGTATACTTTAACGATTAGAAACTTGGATAAGTGGATCGACCCGAATTTTGCCCAAAACTTTGAAAGGTTTACCCGACAATGAAACCAAATTGATATAGCAAAAACTAGCGTTGGACCATTCAATGAAAATTGTATAAAAAATTGCGGTCGGTCTACTTTTTGAAAATTTTAATCGTTAAAGTACATCTTTTGTTTTTTCAACCGGAAAAAGTCACTTTTGGTGGCAAAATGACTACGATACCCTTAACGAACCGTAGGCACGCTACGAAGGTCATTATTTTTACACCGTGATTCTTCAATTTTATTGGATTATTTTTTGCACCGCTATTCAATAGTGTAATTGCTAATCTATTTTTGAACCACAATTCATCATTTTTTTATTGAATTAATTTTACATCGTGATTCAATAGTGTAACTGGTAGTATATTTTTGCACCGCGATTCATCAATTTTAGTGCAATTATTTTTGCACCGCGGTTCAATAGTATAATTGCTAATCTATTTTTGAACCGCAATTCATCAATTTTAGTGCATTAATTTTTACACCTCGGTTTAATGGTGTAATTGATAATTTATTTTTGAACTGCGATTCATCAATTTTAGTGCATTAATTTTTACACAGCGGTTCAATTGTGTAATTGCTAGTCTATTTTTAAACCACGATACAAAATCATAAAGAACCAGACCACGTCCTCCACCAGCTTCTTCCATCTCCTCCATCATAAGCCTTCTTCTTCCTTATCTTTCTCCGCATTTGTCCCAACTGAACAATTATTCAACTTAGAACAGATCCATTATAGTTTCGTATTTTATGAATCAAAAAATTTGTTTATCTTTAACGCCCCAAACCCCTACGAAGGGGCACTGCCCCCTCGACCCCCGTTTCGTTGCACACAATCGTGATTTTCGAATCCAAAGTGTGTTGCCGGAGTTGGTGAAGAAAACGATGACATTTTTTGAACAATATTTCGAAAAATGATCTTTTGCGGTTGAAAAAAAAACTGTGCACTTTTGGGATTAGAAACTTTAAAAAAGGAACCAGCTAGAATTTTCCCCAAAATTGTAGGATAGTTGGGCTTATGTGTTGGTTAAATCTTTGTTGAACTTGTCAAATGCAAAGAACACCTTAGTAGAAATGGAAGGTAAGGCCTCACGAAACCACTCACAGAGCTTTGGTGTGTGAATGTGGGTGTACTTTGTTTATGATTGATGAAGGAATATATAAAGCCCTTATGGAGCCAAATCCGGATGGATTGGTAGTGGAAACAAGATTATAGGGATTGGTGGCTACTAATCCAGGTTGACTACATAACTGTCAAAGTAATTGCTTAAATCTCAGGCGAGCATGCTATTATGTAAGTCTACTCGAATAGTTATGTATATTTGGTCGAGTGGGCTTGGCCCTTCCCGCTCGGATACTTGTAAGTGGTGTTGACAATCAACCCTCCTTACGATTGACAATTGAAAATTATTTAATTTAAAAAAAAGACTTACGATTGATTGAAACAAGGAGAAAAAAAGAGAGATAGAGAGGTACAGATCTACACCATTAACCCTCTTTGCAAGCTATGCAAAACAAGATCTAGATCTTGAAATTCTTCCACGATGCAACAGGCAACAAGGAATTTAAGATCGCTGGATTGGAATCATGAGGAATCCGGGGAAGTTGGCGATTCTGACGAGGTACATAGAGAGCGATGGTGAGTCGTGTGAGTGCCTGAGTGCTAAGCAGGCAGAGTCATATAGCTATTGTTCAATTCGATGGAGGGAGCCAGGGAAGAAGACGATTGAGAATTTGAGATTTGAGAACGAGAAAAAGACCGAAGAGTATTAGACTTAGGTTAATATTTCAACGATCTGGGCCACTTGGTAGTAAGTAGTGAAATGACTCAAATGAGAATTAATCAATTGAGAAAAGTAAGTACGTAGTGAAATGCCCGCTCCCAAACTACCTTCCCTTTCATTGGCCCAACTCGTGGTAGGACGGACATGCCCGCGAGCTTTAGCTCAATTTGACAGCTCTATGTCTGATCGGTTACGTACTCTTTGTAGGAGTTTGTCACCGAACTCACAGTATCTATCATTTCCTCGGTAGTTATCTCGTGATCGGCACGTGAGGATCCACGTGCTTTACTTTACTCGTGACTAGTTTTTGGTTGGGTAAATCAATATGTATATAAATATTTATATAATAGTTTGGTAGTACGTACAGTATTGCTTATTTTATTATATTTTGCACATTCATAAAATCAATTATTGAGACGTAATTGACTAAAAGACTACTAGATTACCACATGGCCTAGATTTATTTTTGCAGGGATGATTTTAGTAAAAAGTGAAAGTTCCAAATGACACATTGGACCCATACTAGCATGTTAGTATGTTACCCAAAGGTGAAAAAGGGCTGTAAAAGTTGGGCCCAGTGTTGGGATTTGGATATTGGGTCAAATAATTAGAGTAAATTCTTCAACTCCCAACTTTTTTGATGGTCACCCCATCTTCCCTCCCCACCCATTATTTTCGGGATGCAGTTTTGTGACTTTGTCGGGACTGGAACCTCTCCAATCCACTTATTATCTCTAATCCTTCATGTTTTATATTTTGTATCAACAACTAAGGGTGGCAAAATGAGTGTTATGGATAAATGAGTGTTAGGCTATTATCCATGATTATACTGTACGGGTTGGAGAAGTGGAGAATTGGAGATATAAAGCTTTATCATTTCATTGCCCACTCCCCACTCCCACTGGTGAACATCATCATTTGGTTCTACAACTCTTAATTTTGTCATTTTCAAAAAGCCTAACTAATTACAAAGTCTAACCCCACTCATTGTGTTAGTGGTATCGGTCAAACCAGAGGGATTGTCAAAATCCAATTTTTATTTATTTATTTTTTTGGGGAAAAGTACGTAAATGTATCCAATTGATAAAGGAGTTAAAGTGGTATTTAAACTCAACTTCCGAAGTAAAAATTATCAAAACAAGGATACAACTTTCAATCTTATAAGACACTTTTAACGTTGACAATCTCAATAACTTTTAAGCATATTTATGTAAATAGATTCACATTGCAGATTATATATTGATCACTTGCCAACACCTCTCATTATATAAACAATGTTCATCAAAGTAGGAGTCATAGGTGATGAAACCAAAGCCACACCATCACCATGTGTGTAAGTTGTAACGAGGACAGGAATATCCCCCATTTCTTTTCTAGTATGTTTCCTCCATTACCTTACCCTCTAAAATGTACCTACTCAAGCGTTGATTGGTTAAAACTTAAAACTAAGACTTGTACCATTTAATGATGGGGCCTACAACCTACAGTATACAAACATTTTTATTTAGATTTCATATTTTATGTATCATCTTTTGTCACCCGTCGGGCCATCACCTTGAATCTTTGATAATATGTTATGCACTTATGCATGTAAAGTTGAAGAAAATAAGTAAACAAAGAACAAAATATATAGAAAAAATAATTGGTGTGTGGAATGAAGCCTTTCTGAGTTTCTGGTACTGTGGTACATAGAAAAAGTAGTTGGTAGAAAAGCTGATTAACCAAGAGCGAATTGAAGTGATTTTTCTCTCTCACCTTAGGAAAAACGAAACACACACACACACACACACACACACACATCTGCCAAGGTTATTTATTCCTATTTCACTTTCTAGCACAACAACATACAAAACAACAAAACACTGAAAAAAAAACTGCAACATACTATAACTCGTGAGAGAATATTAACTGTACCAACCCCTTAACATGTGTGGATGTAAAAGCAAGATACACACACACACGTTTGGGATGTACTTATAAATTGATATATATCATTTATATATTGCTACACTTTAATTAATACATCTCTATCTCCAAGATTTATGTATGTAACATTAATACTTCAATTTATTTTTTCAAATGTTCACGACTACGTACTTCCACCGGATGGAGTAAAAGATACAGCTAAAGTTTAATTTTGAGTTTTCCATAATTCGTGCAAGGGTTACGATTTTCGTCTTCAGGAACATCATAAATGGAAAATAGAATGTGGGAATGAAATTCCGATCCTCATACAGGGCTGATACCTTAAAGTGGGGTTTTATTGTATTGGAGATAATTTTTGACAAATTCAAATAGCTCAGGAGGGATAGACAAGGAAGGAGAACATGAGTAGGGCGGGAAAGAAGAGAGACGAGAAACAAACCCTATGTCACTAATTCGTGACATAGGGTTCACAACACGACGGCAGATAGAGAAGGAGTGGGCGGCATGGGGTCTTACAAGGTCAAGAAAAGGTCTTACAAGGTCAAGAAGAGCGAATGAAAGAGAAAAACAAAAGGCAACAAGTCAAAAAAATCGGAAAAGTGAAAACAAAAATGAAGGGGTGGGGGAGGAGAAGGAAAGAAGTTGGAGGGTAAAGCTCAGGTAGGATAGCACCATCTCAAGTTCACTGCACCATCATGGCAGAGCCTCCATGGTCCAAATGGAACCTAGCGGCGGCAGCATCTCGCTGATTCCCATCATTGTCTGCACAAAACTTGTTTGATCCATGGTTTGCAATTCTTGGAGGGTGGTGGTAAATGGCTTGAGAATGGCCTGCATAAATATGAAAATAACTTATGTATAAGATAAGGAGATAATACAATATAAAGATTGTGTCAAAAATGACATATAAAAGAAAAGATGGAATAAGCTGTTACAAAGTTTTCATACCTTGTAACAGTTTTGAACTCCCCATAAAAAGGTGAACACACACACACACTAGGAGTGATTTTGAGAGAGAGATAGAGAGAGATGGGAGGGAAGAAGGAATGAATGAATCAATGAATGGAGAAAAAGTGAGGGAAAGCCTGGGGTTATATGAAGGAGAGGTTAAGGATAGCCGGTGGGCTACCTGATGGACCTGACAGTGACAGCTCCAAGGCCCAGAAAGAATGTAGGAGTGAAAACATTAACAGACCCCTACACACACACTCGCCCCTGGTAACGTCAGCAATTGGCTGCCCTGCCCAAACTAACCGGCCAACCATGGTTACATGCGTGACAATTCGTGTTATTGTATTGTGTTTGTTTCGCACTATCGTGTTTTCATATTATATTTCTTATTTAATCATAAATATAAAATAAATGTTATTTTAACTAAATTAATAATTTTACGTCTTTTGTGTCGTATTGGTCACATTGTACTTCATTTTTTATTTATCCACTACATTATCAATTATTACTTAAAATTAATGAATGTTTGGAAAAAAAAAACTACTCATTCATTAATTACCTGCAGTTTGAAACAATATGTTCTTATTTTAAAAATATATTTTTTAATTTTTAACACATCAACGAACATGATATTTTTTTTATTTTCATTTTTTCTTAATAAATTTATTTTTTTGATCATGCTTATAACTCGTTCCATGATTCATTATAAAAAGCTTAATACACGAAAGAATTTATCCACCAAATTTTTATATAATATGTGATACTTCATTACCATGATAAAATATTAATATAATTTAAGTAATATTTTTTATAAACACAAATTCAATAATAATAATAATAATAATAATAATATGGTTGATATTGAATCAATTATCGGTCTTAATTAATTCAGAGTGATATTTAGAATAAATTGTTGTTGGTAAGCAAAAAGGTATTTAGATACGATATCAAATTATGATTTTACTATTTGATTTATTTTTTACAATTATATATTTTTATTAAATATAATTATAATTTTTTTTATTTCAACAAGCAATGTTCACATGTTTTCTCAAAATCAGGTTGATAATTTTTTTATAATATCAAACATGGATTTCATTGATTAATTATTTTAATAGGATTAAAAAAGAACTTAATGTTGCTAATGTGGACAGTAGCCAAGTATCGTTTTTAGATTTTTTAAGTAAGTAAATTATGTAGAAAGGTAATTAGGAATCAATGGGTAATTTTATCAAAAATATATGTTTATTTGATATAATAATTGGTAATGTAGTGGATAAAAGAAAATTATAGTGGAAATAGCTAGCCTCTCCAAAATTTAAATTGAGTTCAATTTATTTATTTTTTAGATGGTACTCCCTTCATTCCGGGCAAAAAATCCACAATCTTATTTTGGAATGTTTCACTTAACGAGGCTATTTTTTTAAATTAAAGCATGAAAGTGTCATTTTATAACTAATAAATTATTAAAAGTGTTATTTTCTTAAAAAAATTGACATTCAAACAGGAACTCTTTGTCCAAAACAGAGGGAATACTTTATATGAATAACAAAAAAATTGGTCAAAATGTAATCATATTGACCAAAAAAGGTCAAAATATTTTTTTGTTTGGGAATGTCGGAAATATATAAAGTTTTTTTTAAGGAATGTATAAAAATTAAAATGATAAAGATATCAATTTCAAAAAAGAAAGATTACAAAGTGATACTAGTATTTTTTTTTTGAGTCCCAAAAACGAATAAATTCTTATTAAAAATGGAGCAAGCAATTATTTTGAAACAGCTGCCCTCGTCCTTGTGCGTGTACTCTCTCCTTTTTAGGCCAAGTAAGAAACAAATAGTACCGACCGTTCCAGATGGAAAATTACTAAAGGCAGCTAGGCTTAAGTCAATGACAAACACTTACTATTATTTTCCTTTCTTTTTTTTTTTAAAAAAAATATTACTTCCTCCGTCACTAAATAATCGTCCTGGTTGATCCGATGCACAGTTTAAGAAAAAACAATTGACTTGATTATTTATATTTGTTTAATGTGTAGTTTCCTTTAAAGCCCATATGTATGTGGCCCATAATTAAAGTAGAGTGAAAAAGTAAGGGTAAAGTGGTAAAAATGATGTTCTAAAAAGGTAAGTTTCAAAGTGGACAATTATTTTGAGACGGACGAAAAAAGAAAAGAGACAATAATTTAGGGACGAAGGGAGTATCTTGCTTAAAAAAAAAATTTATTATGACAGTTGTTCTACTATTTTTATCCTTATTTTTTTCTCGACTTCAATTATAGATAAATCTGTTAATGGATCAGATTTTGATCTGAATTTGAATTTGATGTTATTTTTAGGATATGAATTGAATTTTTCAATTTGATTGCATGATTGTGATCCGAGTCTGATAATTCAAAAACTTAATTAATCGGATTTGGTTAAGATATTCAGATCCATTAACAATCCGCTTTAATGGTATTTTGTTAAATCTCATGTACATGTGAGCCATCATTAAAATAGTAACAAAAATTATGGGCTAAGTGGTAAAATTATTTTTCTTAAAAAAGAGTTTAGAAACATGATAACTTTTTTAAAACAGAAGAACAACGAAAACATAACAATAATTTATTAAAGAAGGAAGTATATGATTTTTTGGCTTATGAAAATAATCATTGTTTGATTTTTAAAAGTCAATTTAAAGCTTTCCCAATAATGGTTTGTTAAAAGATTTATTTACTTTAAAAAAAAGTATAATGCTGTCCGTATATATTTTTGTAATTTAGAGTAGTTAAACTAGTACTTCCTCCGTCCCTAAATTATCATCCTTATTTTCTTTTTCGTCCGTCCTAAAATAATTATTCAGTTTGACACTTACCTTTTTAGAACATCACTTTTATCATTTTATCCTTACTTTTTCACTCTACTTTAATTATGGGCTACATACACATGGGCTTTAAAACAAATTACACATTAAACCAATATAAATAATCAAGTCAATTATTTTTTCTTAAACTATGCGCCGGATCAACTAGGACTATTTAGGAACGGAGGGAGTAGTATATTTAACTATCTACTCCCCCCGTTCCGGGCAAATAATCTACTATTTCATTTTTGAATGTTTTACTTTAAAAAGTTCACTTTTAAAAATTAATACATAAGAATATTATTTTATTACTAATGGATTACTAAAAGTATCTTCTTCTTTTTTAAGTTTACGGGAACTTTTTGCTCAGAGCAGAGAGATTACTAAATTAAATGTTTCTTTTTAATTTTTAGAAAATATTAACATTTGGACGCCTTTTCTAATAGTCTAGATTAGGCCCGGCAATTGTAACCTATTACCCATTAACCCACTAATTACCCAACCAAACCCAATCCAACCCATTAATATTTTTGGGTTGAAGTTGGTAACCCGTTTCGACCCAATAATATTAACGGGTTGGGTTGTGTCAGGTTAAAGCGGGTCGGATCCGTTACCCATTTCGACCTGTAACTTTTTATGCTATAAATTTATGTTTTTTTATTGGAATTTTTGGGTTGAGACGGGTCGACCCGCTTTAACCCGTTACACGTTTCAACCCAACTCATTTAAACCAATTTGACATTTGGGTTCTAATGGGTTTCGACATGTTTCAACTTATTATTTATTCTAAGTTCTAACTCAACCCAAACCTAACTCAACTCACCCAATTACCAGGCCTAGTCTAGATATAAACGAATGGGCTAATAAGAATAAATGCATCATTAACCCTTGTTCTAATAGTTTGATCATTGATGGTTGCTAGCCAAACTATTAGTCCTGTTGTCCGAAAGTTCTTATCACATTTTTGGTTAAATTGTATATTTCTCAAGTATAAATTTAACGTATACTTTTTGATGTGGCAAAATCCTCAGCTTGGGCCATCCGCACTTTGGGTAGGATATATGGGCTTGAATCTGCTTCCTTGAACCTAGCTAAGAGCAAAGAAAACCTGAGTGGAAGTACAAGACAGGGCTTCGCGAAACCCCTCCGGCGTGAGAGTAAGTACCGTGTATAGAACAGAATACCAGAGCTCAAGGAAGAGGCAGAGTATATGTGTGCATGTACCTTGTTATGGCAGGTTGAGGAGTATTTATTGGCCCTTATGTGGTTGAATCCGGGTAGGATTCGGTTTCTTTAGTTATCTTGTTCAACTAGGATTGGAACTCTGGATTTTAGGCATGATACGCGGCTGGCCGCGAGATATCAGGAACGGATAAGGCAAGTGTCCTGCCTACATACGGTAATCCTTGACAGTATCTTGGCGGGCAAGCTACTGATATCTTCTGTTCGGCATAAGACTGGGCGGGCATGGCCCTGCTTGCCTGTATGATAGCTGATGCATTTGGACTGGTTATATTACCCGGGCAAGGCCCCTGGTCGGACAGGCTGGGCCTGTGCCCGACCAGGTTGGATCGGGAATATCATGTTCGCTGCTAGATGTTGCTCTACTCATGCTCGCTGGGCCCTTGGGCTTCATAAGATTCGAGCTCATGTCCGGCCCGTGAAGATAGCTCGTGCTCTGCTCGTGACCGGGTCTGGGCCGGGTATATCAGTGGCCCCTAGCTTCATGCGTGGCGAGTATTCATGCTCGAGGCGGGGAGCGCACAGTATGTCATGAGATTGCTTGTAGCTCGGGCTCGAACACTTGTGAATTTCTGCAGCGTAAATGATCGGGCTGAGCGTTGTTGTGGATGGTTCTAGAACTTTATGTAGTTGTCAGGTGATGCGTATCAAGGAAGCACTTCGTTTGAGTGGATCTGTCAGGGGATAGGACAGGGCGCGCGTGAGCCGTCAGGGGGGTAACCGTAAAGACGGGGACACTTTTCCCAAAGCGGAGCATTTAATGCGCGTGCGAGGGTGGGCGGCGGCGTACTTGCCTTTTCATCTTCTGGCGCGGTTCCCCAGAAACCCTTGTCTTCCTTGCCTATTTAAGCCGGAGATTTCTTCCATTACGAACTTTACTGTCCCTGAGATTTTTAGAGAGAGAGTAGTGAGAGAAGCTCTGTAAAGTTCCTTGTTGCCGGTTTTCTGCAGACGCCCCCGCCGCCGGTGTTGTCATCGTTGCCTTCATTTGCATTCCTTGATTTCGTGAAGCGGATTTCGTCCAGTTACTCAACAGTAAGTTTTATTTTCCCCATATTTCCTGTTTGTTTTGTGCTCATCTTTTTCTTTTCGTTTTGGAACAAAGCCTTTTACGTCCCCATTTCTGAATCTTCTGAATAGGTTTGATAGGGTTTTTAGAAAGGCCCTTAGGTTGAGATCGAGGAGGGTCCATCGTTGTGTCCTGTCTGCTAGGCGGGCAGGGCCCCTTGGGTTTACCTAGACTTAGGGTTTTGTCCCCTCCTTTTTAGTGACTGCTCTTTACGTCGGGCAGGATCTGACCCTTACTTTTCCTCGATCTCTGTAGATGTCAGATGTCGACGGAGAATTTTGAGAATCGCCGTCCCTAGGCGTTGTGTTCGAGAGAGAGCATGGCCGGTGAGGTCGTGGGCTCAGAGTGTCAGGTGGCCCGCCCAGCCCGCTTAGCTTGTCGGAAGAAGTGGAGCTTGTCGGAAGAAGAAGTGGAGCAAGGTCGCTTGGCCACCAGCGGGCAGGGCCACGAACGGTTAGCGGAGCAGGAGGAACCCGTGCTCGAAGAAAGGACTGATGACATTGTGTTTCCCGGTGCTGGAGAGACCTTGGTTGTCAACGATGCCCGTAACTCCGTTGAAGAGGATTCTGATAACATTCGATTGCCCGAAGAAGAAGACATCGAACTATCCCTGTAGGAGATGAGGCTACTACTTCTGCCCCCACCCCGGCTTGGATGTCAGACGCCGACGAGACATTGTACGCAGCGCACTGGGCATCGTTAGACACCCCAGCTAAGTTGACCGATTGGTTTACTTCGATGGGAATAGAGGCTGGAGATTACCGGGTAGAGAAGGCAATACCAGTTGACGACGAATTCCCCCGCGAGCAGGATGGCAAAATGCTTTTCTACGCGGACTTTTTCCGAGTGGGGCTCCGCTTGCCGTTGGATCCGTTTTTCCTCCAGTTTCTGAAGACTTTTTGCCCGATGCCGAGTGATTTGATGCTGAACACTGTCCGGGCCCTGATGGCGTACATCGTGGTTTGCCGGCTGTTGCGGATAGAGCCCACGATTAAATTATTCCGGCGTTTGTTTATACTCACCGTTGATGCCTATGGCCGAGTTAATGCGCGGTCAAACTCGAGTTTCCTTAGGATTCTGTCTGATGTCCCGGGCAAGGTTGATTCCTGGGACCATAGAGGCCTTTTAATTGAATCGAGGAGAGGTTGGCTGATAATGCCAATGAGTCAGGCTAGCATCCACGTCCCCAAACTTCCTCGTAGCAGCTTTCAAACCGGGGACACTGGTCACTTAACTGTTATCCGGGATGCCTTAGGTTGTGTGATGGAAGGCGAGAGGCGAGTTAGCCAAGAGTACTTGTTCGACTGGAAGGAACTCTGCTGCAACCCTAGAAACCTCGCCTGGCCGGGGTTCTGCGGGCAACCGTTCCCAATGTTGAACCCTTATGCACATTTGATGAAGAAGAGGCCCATATGTACTGGGGTGATTGCCATGGTCAAAATTTTCGGGCAAATTGTCAGGAGTGTCGCAGGCTCGGGCACGATTGCACGCCTGCTTATACCCTTGCTCCTGGTTTCTTACTTTTCTCTGACTGCTTAAATAATTGTTTTGCTTATAAATATCATACTGATTTCCTTGTCTCCTTTTTGGAGCGATGATGTCATTAAGGCAAATCCAGAGGCTTGAGGCCGAAGAGGGCCGAAGGGTGGCTGCTCTAACGAGCAAACCACCCCAAAGTGTTCCCCTGGTTCCTTTTGCCCCCACAGTCAAGAAAACTCAACCGGCGAAGAAGCCCACCGAAGCTCTCCCTCCTACTCCCCCTCTACGCCCCCGTGATGATCGGGTCGGGGAAAAGAAAGAGGCAACCTTCTCCTTCGCCGAGGCTGTTCGCCAGGCGTGGATTAACACACCGAATCCTTGAAGTCGTGGCTGAACCCTGGCTATGAGATGCCGACCACCGTTGCTGCTGCCCGAGCCGTAGTTAGTGGGCTATCAGAGGTCCCCAACATCGGGCACATTGACCTGTCTGCCCGTGGGAGCCCCGCCGGCTTGGTGGGTAAGGGCATCGTGAGGAGGCTGCTGCAGGAGGATGTCACGCATGACAGGGATACTCCCGGACATGTCTTGCTCGGGCATGTTGGTTTGAATCTGAACGAGGTATGCCCGCTGCTGTTTTCTCTTCGTTTTATCAGTTTTCATTCGTCCCTTGTACTGATTTTGTGTTTGCGCTGTTTTTCAGATTGCTTCAACCTGCACGAATCTCTATAACCGATACACTGAAGAGAGGGATGCCTTGAAAAAGGCCGAGGCCGAGGGGGTTGAGCTGTCCGGTCTTATCAAAAACAAGAATGAGCAAGTGGCTGCCCTTGACAAGTCTTTGAAAGAGAATGCTGCTGCGACCAAAAAACTTGAAGCTGACAAGAAGGCTCTGGTCGGAGAAAAAACGGCCCTGGTGGCCCAACAGAAGAAATCCCAGGCCACTGAAGGAGCCTTGATCGAACAGCGGGATCAGTGAGGCTGAGCCAAGGATGCGGCGGCCATAGAGTCCTTTTCGGATCAGCTGGCAGCGGCCCGAATTCAGGCTGTGAAGGATTTCGAAGCTTCCCCGATCTATGCTTCCCAAGTACGCCGGGCCATCTTGCCTTATTATGCCGTGGGTACTAACCACATCTTGCGAATGTTGGCGGGCACGGGAGCGGTGGATATGGGCACGACGGCTGAGTGGGCGCTGCTCGACCCCTATTGTCCTGAAGCCCAGAGGTTACACCATCTGGTGCCTTATACTCAAGGCGAGCTGGATGTTTTAGCCCGCGATGATGCTGATGATGGCTTGGCGCCCTGGGATCCCCCTACTCCGCTAGCGGTTAACGTTTGTAGTCTGATTGACGCTCGGAAGGCCGAGAAGGAGGGGCGACTTACTAAGGCAGCAGCTCAGCTTCAAGTGGAATTACAGGCCCCCACTATCGAGGAGGCGGCCGCTGCAGCTCAAACACTTTCTGATGTAGTTTAAAGAACTCCATATTTTGTTTGGCCGATGGGCCCTCTAACAGAATTTGTAACCTTTTGGAAATACTCGGTTTCTGTGAACAATTGCTCTGTAACTAACTTCTTATTTATCGTCATTTTGATCGATGTTATTTGTATGTCCCTGTATTTACTCAGTTTTTCCTGCAATTCATTAGTGCGAACACAATTGTATGCGGGGTTGTCCCCCCAAAAATATATCGGGCAAAAATTATTGACTAAGTAATCGAGCAAAAAGATTAACCCAGAAACAATAAGGTGAACATATCGTATATCTTAGGTTAATGGCTTACGAATAGGAGTTTGGCCTGTTTGCCCGTTGTCCGCCGGTGCGTTCTCCGGGTATACAGGTCGTAGCCTCTCACTCCGAGTGTGTGAGTCTAAGCTTTCGGTGGGCAGGGCCCCTATCGCCTTGGGCGAGCTTCAGATGATTGCCTAGCGGGCATGGCCCAGCTTGGCGACTGGCAACCGGGCACGGCCATTGTTCGGTGTAGGTAACCCGAATCGGTTGTCGGTATATCAACTGGGCGTGAGGATATACGACTAAGCAGTGTTGCTCGGTCACTATAGGAACCCGAGGTAGCTTAGCCGCTATCCGATGGGCAAGGCCCCTACCGCGTGGCGGGCATCCTAAGTACGTGAACCGGGCAGGGCCACATCTCACCCACGGAGAAATTAAGTTCACTAGTACTTGGGTATTCTGAGTGCTGACTGGGCTTGGCCCTAGTCACTTGTAGGAAAACATCTTTTCGGATATAATGTAGACAATCAATGCTAATAAAATCTGAAGGAATACATTATAAAAAACTTGCCTTTATTGGATAAAATTCGTGACCCTCAACAGGGCTGAGGGTCTTGCCCGTTTATGTATGGAAGATCAACTCTACGGATAGTATTTTTTCAGATGATTAGCGTGCCATGGATGCTTTAGGTCTTTTCCTTCCCGAGTTCGGAGTGTGTAAGTACCTTCTCTAATTATGCCCGTAACCTGGAAAGGTCCTTCCCAGTTAGATGATAGTTTTTCCCATTCTGCTCGCTGGCCGGTTACCTCAATCTTTCTGAGTACCCAGTCACCAATCATGAAGGCTCTGCCCCGGACTTTCTTGTCATGATGAGATTTTGCTCGCTATTTGTAGTTGACCATTCTGAGTCGAGCATCCAGTCTTCTTTCTTCCAAGAGGTCAAGGTCTATTGCCCGCGCAAGTTGGTTATTCTGTTCGCTGTAGTGGGAGACTCGATAACTGGGCAAAGCCATTTCAACTGGTATCATTGCTTCTGACCCATAAGTGAGAGCGAACGGGGTTTCCCCGGTTGGACCGCTGATAGTTCTGCCCATAAAGGCCGATGGCGACTCCTCGGCCCATTTCCCTGCTCGCCCTTCCAAATTTCTCTTGAGTGCGTGTAGGAGCTGTTTGTTTTCGGCTTCGGCCTGTCCGTTCCCTTGAGGGTAGGCTACGGAAGATTGCCAATGCTTGACGCCTAAGCGAGCACATTCTGCAGTAAACTTGTCCGAGAACTAGGTGCCGTGATCGGATATGATTGCCCGCGGAAGGCCGAATCTACACCACACCTGATCGTGGACAAACTTGATGACATTTGCTTCTGTGATCTTAGCCAGAGGCTTTGCTTCTATCCATTTTGTGAAATAATCAATGGTGACCACCGCGTATTTGTATTTTCCTTGCGCGAGTGGAAACGGGCCGATCAGATCAATCCCCCACATGTCAAAGGGCCAGGCCGCAACGACTGGGGTTTGCATGGTGGATGGCAGTCTTGGTATGTCCGCGTACCTTTGGCACTTGTCACATTCACGAACGTATCTTTCTGCATCCCTTCTGAGGGTTATCCAATAGTATCCTGCGCGCAGTACCCTTTCTGCCAGTGCGCGGGTGCCCGGGTGGCCGCCGCATTCTCCCTCGTACACCTCATACAGGACACCTTCGGTTAATTCCGGGGGGACACAACGGAGCATTGGTCTGACTTTAGATCGCTTGTACAGAATTCCCCCTACTATCGAGTACCGACAGGCCTGGCTTCTGACTGTGGTGGCCTTGACCTTGTCTGCGGGCAGGATCCCTTGCTCGATGTAGTCCTTGTAGTCATCAATCCAACTTCTGGTCGCTGGCTCGATGTCCATTACTACTGGTCTATCAATAGCTGGAGTATCTAGGTGCTCGACCATTACTGAAGGATTTAATAGTGATAGGCTTTCCTCAGCGATCTTAGACAAATAATCTGCTCGCATGTTGTCTGCTCGGTCAATTCTGATTATCTCCCAAAATTTGAAATTTTTCAAAATTCCTTTGACAAGCTTGCAGTATTTGACTAGTGAGGGGTGATGCACCATGTATTCCCCCTGGACTTGGTTTACAACTAGTTGTGAATCCGAGTACACTGTGATCGTATCGATTCCCATGTCCGCTGCTAGTTCGAGACCGGCAATTACTGCTTCGTACTCGGCCACATTGTTGGAGGCGGGGAACTTGAATCGTAATGCTAGCTCGAATTCTGTAACCTGGTCGGGAGCTATGAGAAGGATGCCAGCTCCGCTCCCGACTTTGCTCGCTGCTCCATCAACATATAAATCCCAACAGTAAGCAGGCCGGGGTTGTTGCAGTTGCTCTTGCTCGGGCTTATCTGACCGCTGGGTTTCTGGTTCTTGCTGGGTGAAGCTTGTTTCTACCAGAAAATCGGCCAGTGCTTGAGCTTTGATTGCTCGTCTGGGCAAGTAGTCTATGTGAAATTCAGTGAGTTCTATCGCCCAGTTGAGCAGTCTGCCCGATGAATCGGGCTTGTGGAGAATCTTGCGTAGTGGTGCATCTGTGTATACTATGATTACATGTGCAGAAAAATAAGCCCTCAATTTCCGGGCAGCTACAACAAGCGAATAAGCTAATTTTTCTGCGTTAAAATAACGACCCTCAACAGGACTGAGGGCTTTGGATACATAGTACACAGGTTTTTGAATGTCTAATTCTTCCCTAACCAAAACAGTGGCCACAGCCTGGTCTATGGCCGCTAGGTACACGTACAAAGGTTCACCGGGCACAGGACTGCTAAGAAGGGGTGGCTTGCCAAGATATTCCCTGAGCTGCTCTAGGGCTTTGACGCAGTCTGCATTCCATTCGAAGCCTTTGTTGCCGCGCAGGATTTTGAAGAATGGGAGACACTTCTCCGCTGACCGGGAGATGAAGCGGCCAAGGGCAATGACTCTTCCATTCAGTCGTTATATGTGCTTAATGCAGTAGGGCTGCTCCATGTCGAGCAGGGCCTGGATCTTCTCTGGGTTTGCTTCTATACCGCGCTAGTTGACCATAAACCCGAGGAATTTTCCTGCTCGAACTCCAAAAGCGCATTTGCCTGATTCACTTCATGTTTTCAGAATTGGCAAATGTTTCTGCCAAGTCAAGAGTGTGGTCGCGACCTTTGTTTTTGATGACCATGTCATCTATGTATGCTTCCATGTTCCTCCCGAGCTGTGAACCAAAGACCTTGTTAACCATGCGCTGATAGGTTGCCCCAGCATTTTTTAGCCCGAATGGCATCATCTTGTAGCAAGATCCTCCCCGCCTCTAAGGTCGTTTTTGCTTTATCTAGCTCGTTCATCCTGATCTGGTGGTACCCTAAGTATGCGTCCAGAAAACTGAGCATTTCGAAGCCAGCGATGGAGTCCACGAGCATGTCTATGCGAGGCGCAAGGCAGCTTTATTGAGGCTTGTGAAGTTAACGCACATCCGCCACTTGTCGTTGGCCTTCCTGACCATCATTACGTTTGCTAGCTAGGTCGGGTATTGTATTTCCTCGATGATATCTGCCTTCAGAAGCTTTTCCACTTCTGCCCGGATGGCTGCACTTTTCTCCGGGGAGTACTGTCTTGGTCGTTGCTGGATGGGTCGGAATGTAGGATCGACATTCAAGTCATGGCGTGCAACGGTTTCGCTGATTCCTTGCATATCTTCGACAGTCCAGGCAAATATGTCCAGACTGTTTTTTAGCAGCTCAATCAGCCTTTCCCGAGCTTCAGGAGGCATGGCCTTCCCGATTTTGATTTTCTGCTCGGGGTAGGAAGGATTGATGATGATTTCTTCCAGCTCGCCTTCAGGTTGAATATCGGGTTCATCCCGCACTTGCAGGGTATCCATCTCAATATCTTGCGACTTTGGGCGCTTTGTCTTACGCCTGGAATGAGCTGGGATGGGGCTTGCACGGGCTCGTCTGTGTTCATGGGGTCCTCTGCTTCTGGCTTCTGTTCGATCTCTATGCAGTTTATGGAGGCGGGAACTGTCGTAGTATCGGGCATCTCGTTTTCTGAGGTTGTCTGGTCGGGAATATCCACGATCAGTTTCTGCTTTTTCTTTTAGGAGTCTCGGACATACTCCCACATTGCCCGAGGTTTACTATTCAGTATACCCACTCCATCTTCTGTGTAAAATTTTGCCTTCTGGTGAGGTATCGAAGTGACCATCTGAAATTTGGCAATGGTCGGCGTGCCCAAGATGCAATTGTATGCTGATTTGAGGTCGATCACCAGGAAAGTGATCATCTCTGTCCGGGTTTGTGCCCCGTCTCCTATGAAAACCTCAAGTTCGATGGTCCCTTTTACGCCCACTTGGTAGTTAGTGAACCTTTCCAGCTTTCCAAGGTAGGGCTTGAGCCGGGCATCTGCTAACTCTAACTCTTTGAAGCAGGAATAGTACATGATATCTCTGCACGCACCAGTATCGAGCAGGACTCTGTGGACTTGCCATTCATTTACCAGACATGAGATGACCAGCGGTTGCTCGGAAGCAAGAGGGGTGCTTGCTAGCTCGCTGCGGGTAAAAAAGATGTTGGGTTCCACTCGCCTGCATTTATGCGGTGGAGAATTTCTTGCCTGGAAAGTGAGTATATGTGCTTCCCAAGTTGTGTGTTAGATGGAAGCTCTTCCTGGATCATATTGACCACTCCTCGAATCTGAGGGGCCTGGCCGCCTCTTCCTCTTGGAGGTCTATCTTGTCTGTCATTGTCCGCATTGTTCCCGTCGCCCTGGTTTTTCTTAAAGCGGTTTAATTTGCCCGCGTTTATGAGTTTTTGTATCTCGCGTTTCAGTACTACGCATTCCTCTGTGATGTGTCCGGTGCCATGATGGTAGTCGCAGTACTTGTTGGGATCCCTAGTATGGGCGAGCTCGGGATCAAGAGGATATGGGACTGGCAGAGCATCTCCCACTTGGAGCATGATTTCTTCCCGCGTTGTGTTTAGCGGGGTAAACTGTGCTTCTCTGAATAACCTTTGCCCGGGGGTAGATGATCTCCTCCTATCTCTGAACAGTTCTTTGCCTCCCAGTCTGGTCGGTGGTGTGGCCGAGCTGTCCTGGGCCTTGTCCTTGTTCTTATTTTTGTTCGCTCGAGCAGTCTCGGTCGAGCAGAACAGGTGGGAACTTGCTAGCAGCTCGGCCTTGGAGGCTCCCGGGTTCATAGCTAACATTGTTTTCGGTGGCCCTGCTCTCATGTTGTTTAGATAGCAGAAAGTAATTTCGGGGTCATTGGTCGTGGTCACTTGGTCGAGCATCTCCTCGAACCTCTTCAAATAGCTTCCATAAGACTCATGCTCGCCTTGCTTGACTTTAGCGAGATCGAATCGGTTTTTAGGCGTTGGCCCAGCAGTGCCGAATTCTTCAAGGAATTTCTCCCTTAACACTTCCCAACTGCCGATGGATCCACGGGGAACCCTTCCTAACCATGCTTGTGCTTTCCCCTGAAGGGCCCCCTCGAATGCTCGCATTTTTAGGGCTTCAATATCTGTCACCATTCGAATCTGTGCCTCGAATGATCTGAGCCAGTCACTTGCCCGCGTCTTCCCAAAGTATTTCTCAAATTGTGGGAATATGATGCCTTGCGCGGGTGGTGCATTCTCGATTTCAGGGGTGAAAGGGCTTCCTTCCAGTGGCTTGATGGCACCATAGCCGGGCTTGGCCACAGCCAGGTTAGCCATCTGTTTTGCCATGTCACGTTTCATAGCCTCCATGCGCTCGGACAGGCGTTTTTCAGCATCTAGCGTAATGCCCGATGAACGGGCACGATCTGACCGATGTCCGTGTGAGGTCGGTGGGCAGAAGGTTGGAGCGCAAGAAGCTTCCATCTCTTTGTCTACTCGTTGTCTACGCTTAGCCCGGTATGCTTCTTTCTCAGCGTGTTCACGAGCTCTGCGGTGACTGTGACTTTCACTGCGGGCATAGTAATTTTGCCCGCGATTTCGTTTGTGTGAAAAATTTGGGCGGCTATATCTGCTTTCCGCTTGGTCATCTTCTCGTTTAACCTCTTCAGCCCTTTCTGATGGTATGCGGATAACAGATTGGAGTCGCTTGCTCTGAGCGGGCAGATGTTGTGAGGCATGGCCATCACCAACAGCCGCGGGGACACTGAGAGTTGGCAATTCTAAATCAGCCACCGGAACCGGGGCATGGCCCAAGGCAAGTAGCTGCTGGTTGAGTTTGTACATTTTGCTATAATAATCTGCTTGGACTTGGAGAGCAGCGGCCTGTTGTCCAGGGGCTTGGCCGGGCGGATTCACGTGATTGCCATGGCCATTCTCTTTTTGGCGATTCAATTGTGTCTTGAGATCCTGCTCACGGGCACTGAGCTGCTCATTGATGATTTCCCTAGCATCACGTTGGGCGGCTCGCTAGCACGTTGAGAGCCGCTCTTCCACATGTGGCACATCCTTCCCGTGAGCCGCTTGCCATGCAAAGAATCTTCTTGCTTACAGTCCGAACCCCTTGGGGTGCTTTCGGGGGAAGGTCACCGGCCAACTGGCTCCCAGCCCGGTTGTTGCTTTCTATAGCGCGGTGTTTGCTGTTCTTACCAGCCATTGCAATCGGTGGTTATTGAGAAATTTGCACCGTAAGACTTGAGAAAGTGGGATGTTGATTTTCCCGGCAACGGAACCAAACTGATGTGGAAAAATCCTCAGCTTGGGCCGTCCGCACTTTGGGTAGGATATCTGGGCTTGAATCTGCTTCCTTGAACCTGGCTAAGAGCAAAGAAAACCTGAGTGGAAGTGCAAGGCAGGACCTCGCGAAACCCCTCCGGCGTGAGAGTAAGTACCGTGTATAGAACAGAATACCAGAGCTCAAGGAAGAGGCAGAGTATATGTGTGCATGTACCTTGTTATGGCCGGTTGAGGAATATTTATTGGCCCTTTTGTGGTTGAATCCGGGTAGGATTCGGTTTCTTTAGTTATCTTGTTCAACTAGGATTGGAACTCTGGATTTTAGGCATGATACGCGGCTGGCCGCGAGATATCAGGAACGGATAAGGCAAGTGTCCTGCCTACACATGGTAATCCTTGACAGTATCTTGACGGGCAAGCTACTGATATCTTCTGTTCGGCATAAGACTGGGCGGGCATGGCCCTGCTTGCCTGTATGATAGCTGATGCATTTGGACTGGTTATATTACCCTGCAAGGCCCCTCGGCCTGACAAAGTGGGCCTCGCGCCGACAAAGTTGGATCGGGAATATCATGTTCGTTGCTAGATGTTGCTCTAATCATGCTCGCTGGGCCCTTGGGCTTCATAAGATTCGGGCTCATGTCCGGCCCGTGAGGATAGCTCGTGACCGGGTCTGGGCCGGGTATATCACTTTTTTTATTTGTTGCACTTTAAAAAGTGTTACATATTAAGTGTTTTGTGATTTTTCAAAAAACAAATATATGCCAAATACTTACAATCGAATAATATCAAGTTTGACAAAAATAATGAAACATAACAATAAATTTGAGAAGAACCGAGTAGAATTAAGGGCAAACTACACAAATAGTCCCTGTACTTTTTGTGTTTTTCAGTTTTAGTCCCGATTGTTTGCAATTGGTCCTTAAGCTGAAATTTTCTGCGGACTTGGTCCTTTTGTCCAATTCTATCAGTTAAGTTTTCTCACGTGCGTGTCACGTGACTTTAGTCAAGGGTAAAATTGTCTATGTATTCATTTCATTTGAATAGACAAAAATACACATAATTTTTTTTTTTATGAAAACTAGATTTTGTGGAATTATTGTAATTAATCCCTCCTCAGCTTTCTATACACACCGGAAAATCAAAACCTCTTTTTGGCGACCATATTCAAACCCAACTTTCTCTCTCTAAAAATGTCATTCATCCCACTCGTTTCATTAAACCACCAATCATCAAATCACGCCCAATTTCCCAATTCAAATTTCACTTCAATTTTGAATTCCCTCTCCAGCATATTACATCATTTTTTTCTCAGATGGTCAAGATGACATATTTACATGGGGTCCAAACCATCAGAATAGTGAGGGTGGGTCTTTTTCTAGTACATCTCAGCTGAAGTTTTCCGTTAGCTATAGCACAAATTAGAGACATAAAGATTAAATGGGTGAGATGGAAGCAACTCAAATGAGAAAAGAGAGAGAAGAGGGCGCAAAAGGAGGGAAAAATGGCAGAAATGAGGGAGCTGGGTTATGAGGACTGTGGGGGTGGAGGAGGAAGGAGAGAAAGGAAAATCTAGGCCTGACAATTCGTGTTATCGTGTTGTGTTCGTGCATTACTATCATGTTGTGTTCGTGCCTTACTATCGTGTTTTCATGTTATTTATTTATTTGATCATAAATATAACAATAAATATTATTTTGAATATATTAACAATTTTGTATCTTTAGTGTCATGTCGTGTTGGTCTTATCATATCATCTATCTCTGTAATCGTGTTTTATAATCGTATCGTGCAGATTCATGCTATCGTGTCGTATCAATCATTACGACCCCTAATATAATCCTAAGGAAAGGAAAGAAAAGGTGGGCTTTAAGAAAGGCATTTAAATGAAATGGATGGGCTTGGAGGAATATGGTAGGCTTTATTTTGATGAGGACTTAGGAGGACGACATAAGGAGGTACTGATTGAACGACATAGTTGGCGCTGGCGATGAAGTGGGCGAGGTTGAAGGCGAGACAAGATGATTTTCTCAACCATGAATTTCCATTCCTTGATATACTTTTAAAATTTGTTTATTACTTTGTTAATTGGGTTCATGGCTAGAGAAAATCGATGGCATCCCCAGCAAGAACGGAGTCCTCTCAATAGCGAAAGAAAGGTTTTTAATTGAGGTTTTTTTTAAAAAATCACAATCAATGTTATCCATTGAAATTGGTTTTCTAATTGAGTTTTAAAAAAATGGCTTGTTAATAATCACTTTTAGACCAACTTGGAAAAATGGTAGAAAGGGTGAAATAATGACATGGGTGGAGGGAAATAATGAAATTGGTAGAGGGAGGGAGAAGCGTCGTCAGAGAAGAGGATGCCTTAAAATAGGTCTCGCATTTACAAGCTAAAATTTGTTAACCCACCCAACCCAGTAACTCGTTTCGACATAAAAATTTAATGAGCCAGGTCGAGTTAACGTGTCGGGCCCATTAAATGACCCGTCACCCGTTTCGACTCATTTAATATTTGGGTTATAATGGGTCAGACTCGTTACCCGTTTCAATCTGATTCAACTCATCCAATCGCCAGCCCTATGTTTAAGTTGACCCCTGAAATACATTTTTTGCTAAATGGTCCCTGAAGTTTTATAAGTTGCAATGACAGATTTGCCCATGCAAAAAATCACGTGAGATGCATGTGGTTGGATTAAACGGTAGAAAATTAACAGAATTGGACGGAAGAACTAATCCCGCGAAAAAAATTGAGTGCATGGAGGAAAATTTCGAAAAATTGAGTTCAAGGATGAAAATTGAGAAACCCAAAAAGTACAAGGACCATTTGGGTAGTTTGCACAACAATTTATACGTATATGTGTAGAGCCATTCCTATTGTTTCTCATTGTATCTTGATTTACATTTGTTCATTCATTACATTTGGTTCTATACTTAGTGGCTAAATGTGTTGCGTACCAGTTAGCGTGCAACTGTGTATAGAACTTTGCCTTTAGAATAGTTTTTAGACATCACAGGTTTCGGCAGAAGACTTCGACTGAAGGCTTCACCAGCAGACTTCACCAGCAGACCTTGTCTGCACTCGGACTCGGACAACATGACGTGTCAAGTTTATCAGGATGTCCAAACTCCAGTGGATTATTTAATTCAACTATCTATGGTTTGAATTTGAATTAATCCATCATCATCAACTCATGACTTTCAAGACACGCATTTCGAGCTTTTTCAAAGAATGAAGACTTTCGCCTCCTGTACATGGCAGAGTAGGTTTACAAACTGACACAAATAGACTGTACCAACTACTGTAGGTCTGCAACTCTATTTGTCGCCCACCTGCTAGTTCCAGCATTTGCTCCTATCCATACCCTGATGAGTTCCAAAGAAAGATGAAGTCAACAAAGCAGCTCCCAGCATTTAATGCTCCCAACCTAATAGAGTTGTTACTCACTTCATCTTCTCCAACGGTCTCAAGAATGCTCCGAAATAAATATTGCCATTGAAGACTAAAGAAGGTGTGCATGTGCAAGTTCTGAATGCTCTGAATCTATACAACAACATCACATCATCATACTCAATGCATTCAAGAGATCATCAACTGATCAACGAAATCCTCAACAACAACAAGAAGATCTGCATCAACTATTAATTATTTACTTCTTGTTGTTTTACACATTACTATTCTTCTGCACCTTGAATATTCTGCCTTATCAGATATTCAATTCCCCCCACCCCCAAACACCAGTCAAATATTTTATACACGATTCATTAATGATTTCTGTAATAGAACTAGTGGAAAACATAATGCACATTCAAATCAAAGGTTGACTGCTTTGGTGGTGGACGTGGTACTCTTTATAGTGCGAACCATCTCAAAATACTTGTGTTCTTTACATTCCATTGCTTACTATTTTATAATGTCTTCGTCGTCTTAGTTTATTCCTTTGGGCAGCAAACTTCAGTAATCAGCCAAGTCTATTGGTAGTGTTTCACAAGCAGACTTAGTCTGTCTTCCTAACAAAACTTACGTTACCTTAATCTTTTCAATAGTTTGCAAATACTTATTTTAAGGAACTATTACGAAAAGTTTTAAGTGTTTACTAAACTATTCAACCCTCCTTCTAGCTTATTATTGTACCTTTTGGGACTAACAATTCCACTAGACAAGTCAAAATTAAGAGCATCACCAATGCAACCGTAGATTTGATCCTACGTGGTTGTGGGTAATTCGCACCCTCAATCATATGTGTCATTTTTTTCTCTCTTTATTCACATTTAATCAAAAATGATATCTCTAATGCAAATGAGGATATAATTTTATGTGACATGCAACCTACTATTAAAATAATATTTGATAAAAAATAAAAAAATAAAATAAAACAACCAATATAAAAAGTTTTAAAAAGAATTGATATTGTTATTCACAATATGAACAAATTTGCCTGACGTATCATATCCATACTTATCATTTACATTTGTATTTGATGGATTTTTTCTTTTAAAATGGTATAAATCTTAGATAACATCTAAATTTTTTTACATCCATATTAACATTAAAGATACTTTAAGAAGTAACCGTTACGAATTTTTACGTGGCTGTTACGTGGACCAGTGAAGTACATGATATAAGATCTAGAAAGAGAGAAAAAAAAGTAACATTGATTTCTAGAATGTGGCTTGATTATATTTGACTTACTTTTTTACCTTTTCATAATTCACATTTTTTGTGCCATCCTTCTTTTCAACAATGGTGAAGCTAGACAAATAGGGGTACGCCTCCCATGGCCGGCCAAAGAGTGAAGTTGGAGCTCTCGCGAGTAGATTTAGAATATGATTAAAGATTGAGTCTTAACAACTGTAGTGTGGGAGTTTCATTTTCTTGTGGGGCTGACTTCTTGTATGTACTAGACACAGGTCCTCCTAGCTACTTAATCTCTAAGTCACTGTGACTTTCCCTCTCACATTCTCATGAAGTTGGGGTGTGGGGACTCTCGTGGGAGAGTTTTCCCTTTTAAAACAATGAAAATGGAGAAACAATGACTTTAGGCTTCCGAAAAAAAAATTACAACTAATTTTTTTACATATTAAGATAATGTTAATTTTCCACACTAAATTAATAACCAACGTTACAATTTTTTAAAGAGAAATTATATAAATAAAAAATGATACATTAATTGACATACTTAATTATATCGATTCTTTTCTAAATATGTATATGACTTAAAGAATAATATTAAGGATTCTTGTAACTATAGCTTCGGCATAAAAATGTTTTTCAAAATTGAAATTAATAAAATTATATTTAAGATTAACAATATCTCAACAAAAATTAAGTAAACTAACTTTATTATCGATTAAAAAATATTAAATGAAATTAATTAGGATAATTAATGATTTTGCATCCCAAAAAGTAAGAAAGATAAATTAAAATTAAAATTAAAATTTAATAAAATTTTAGTTTTTACTTTAAAAAGACCTTACTTTTGAATTCATTTTAGGAATAATTACAAGCCGGTACATTTTTTAAAACATATTTTCAAATAAATCCAGCTATTTTTTGAACATTTCTTTTAGGTACAATTTTTGGGCAAAAGTACTTGTCTACCCTTCGTGTACGCAAATCATCCGTAGAAATCACAAATCATTCACTTCACCGTCTTCAACCTTGCACAAGCACAGGACACATTCAACAGGCTCAGGAGACCCAAATGGATTCCCCTTCTTCAATTCCGACACCCTCAACTCCCAATACAACGGCGACGGATCATCCCCTTCTTCAGCCGGCGGGTTTAATACGATTGGTTGACCAAGGATTTCGGATCATGGAATCGCGTGAATTCCTTGCCTTTCGACTTGTGGGCCGAAACCATTTTCTTGATCTGTTCTTCCTCTTCGACAACTCTTTCTCAAAAGAAGCAACAAGTTCGGGATCAAACAATGGACCAAGACTCCTCCTTCGAGATGGAACCATCCCAGAATCAACCCTTAACCCATCACATTTCACATCATTCGGACTTCCCCTCTTTGAAATCCTCAAATTTGGGGGTAAAGTAGAAGCCTTCAAAATCCTTTTAGGACTCCCCAACCCACTACTAACCCCATTCACCTTCCCCCCTTTATTCTCCTTCCCACTAAACCTCTTCAACTTTCCAGGAGACCCCATTTGATTCAAGAACCTCAATGGAGTTCTAGCATCAATGTCCACAAACCCACGAAAGAAAGGCCTAGATTTCGGGCTTTTCTTCGACTCAATCAAAACGGGTACTTGAATTTCCTCTTCAAGCCCTTCCATGAGCTCCCAAGCATTAATGATCTCCGGATCCTCCCTAGGCGGCGATTTCTTCACTTCCATCAAAATTTCCTTAAGTAGTTCTTCTTTGCTCCAATTTGTCTAATTTGAGAGCACCATAAGTGCTTGAAGTGAGAGAAACAACATGAGTAGCAAAATCTCTATCAACAAGATCTCGTTTGAGATGTTTACGAGTGATCAATTTTGAAGATACACAACCCATCGACAACGTTGTAAGAGACTATCTCTCAGGTTGTCTATCTCTATTTAGTGGGTTTTGATTTGTTTTATGGGTTTGATGAAGCAGAAACTACAGCAAGGTTAAGTGGGAGTTTCTCTTTTAAAAAAACTTCCCTAACGATTTGTGATGAATTTGATTTGTGAATTAATGGGTTTTTGATGCCGATTGATTTTCTGATGCCTGTGGTTTTCTGATGCCTAGCGATTGATTTCTGATGCTTGCGATTGATTTCTGATGCCTGGCATCAGCAATAATGGTGGGCATCGGCATTTTAACATCAAGCAATCGATGCCAAAACTTGGCATCGAGTTTTTGCATCGGCAATAACGGTGGGCATCGGCATTTGGCATCGGCAATCGATGCCAAAACTTGGCATCGAGTTTTGGCATCGGCAATAACGGTGGGCATCGAATAATGGTGGGCATCGGCATTTTGGCATCAAGCAATCGATGCCAAAACTTGGCATCGAGTTTTGGCATCGGCAATAACGGTGGGCATCGGCAATAATGGTGGGCATCGGCATTTTTGGCAAGAATCGATGCCAACTGTTGCATCAGTGCCTTGATGCCTACAATTTTGGCATCGAAATATTTTTGGCATCGAAATTAATCATCGATGCCAGGCTTGGCATCGAGTTTTCATTAATGGCATTTTTGTCATTTGGCAAGCAATTTGTAGTTATATGAAATGTCCAAAAAATTGATGGTCCTAGATGAAAAGATGTTTTCAAAATTGTACCCACTTGAAATTCCCCCTTCATTTTAAACCTCCGCATGTGTTAGGCTGGCCCCTCCTAATCTCATTCATCAGGCCCCTTTACGATGAGGTCTAAATTTGCGATGAGAGGCCGGGAGAAGATTAGATCTTTACTCACTAAAAGCATCACGAATTCACGATGCAGTCATAGATTTAATCTTACGTGATCGTAAGTAATTAATATCCTCAATTATATATAATAATTTTTCTCTATTTATTTAGATTCAATCAAAATAGACATTTAAATGTAAATGTGGATTTGATTTTATGTGACATGCATCTCATCATTAAAATAAAATTTGACAAAAAAAAAAAAAAAGAATAACCAATAGAAAGAGTTTTAAAAAGAATAATATGACTAAGATGCATTCATACTCTCAAGTAAAATGTAAAAAATTACTCCCTCCAGGCTCTGTCCCTAAATTATCATCTTGGTGGACTTAACGCACGGTTTAAGAAAACATATTTAACTGTATTATTAACATTAGTTTGATATGTAGTTTATTTTAAAACTCATGTATATGTGACTCATAATTAAAGTAGGATGAAAAAGTAAGGGTAAAGTGATAAAAATATTATCTTAAAAATGAAAGTTTGAAATAAGACAATTATTTTGAGACGGACGAAAAAAAAACATGACAATAATTTGAGGGCAGAGGGAATAACATTGTTATCTATAATGTAGACAAATTTGGTTGATATATTATATCCACACTTTTTATCCACATTTGTATTAAAAATATTTTTTTAAAAAAAATTATATAAATCCTAAGTGATATTTATTTTGTTTCACATCCACGCTAGCATCGGTGATGCTCAATGGAAAATCTCAATCTTTCATTTTTCGTGGCATTATTTTCGGATTTCACAGACTCAAACTGTCAAACATTGTTTTAGGGTGGGGTCCATGGATTGATGGTTACAAAAGTTGCACATGGTTCAAGTGAATCAAGTATAGTAATTCCCATAAGATGACAAGTAAGTCGAACTACAAGGTTAGAAGTTCTAATAAAGGCTAACTTTGTAAGCAAAGGGAAAAGTTAATTTTAGATGTTAAGTAGTTAGCTTTGTTAAACATAAATTAGTCGCTAACTCACTAGGCCAAGACCTTCCTAAGAAGCTAGTAACAACCTTTCTCCTTTCTTTAATTAAATAATCTGGCTAGAAACATAAATATATCCAACCAAACATATATAATCTGGCTAGGAAATAAACGTCAATTCATGAATATGACTGACAATTTTAATCAAAAACCTGTTAATCTATCAAATCTGATTTGAAAAGTACCCAATCCAATCCGGTTTAAAAATTTCATGGGTCAAAAGCGGGTTGACCCATTATCCGTTCGGCTCATTACCCATTTTGACCCATAATTTTTTTGTTATGAAAATATATGTTTTTGACGGAAAATGTGGGGTGAGAATGATCGACCAATTTCGACCCGTTAACTGGTCTGACCCAAATTTTGACACATTTAATATTTGGGTCGCAACTGTTTACGACTCGTTTCGACTCGACTCATACCCAACCAAACCGACCCAATCGTCAGCCCTAGAGATAAGAGTCAAATTATAACCGTATGGCAATCCTTTTAAATACCAAGCTGATCCAAACAACAAGGTTCGTTCCTGGCTAAAACGCTATCCAACTCTCTTTCGATCTTGTACTTAAAGTCTTAAACGTCATGCTCACTCTTGCACCCAAGTGTACTAGCAAAAGCAATTAATACAACCAAATATAACAAGATCTCGTCAAAAAACACTTGTCAAAATATATTATATTCGAAAATTATGTCTACTCACATCATATTTAATTTGGCATAAGTGTTCGATTGTTTTGAAATACTGAAGAGATTTTGTATTGACTGCACATGTTACTAGATATATTAAACAATGTGAATGGAAGTTGAAATATTTTTTGGGCAGACAAAAATCACTTCTATTTATATATCTATATATGTCTTTAGTTTATAATATATTTCTTTTTTGTGGGTTCCAAAAAAAAATGTGTTCTTTGTAAATTTTTATCAGAAATTTTATTATTATTATTTTAACCCTATTTTTCATTTAATTATGACACCCACCTTCTATAATCTATACAAATTTTTGAGCTATATAAGCTTACATGACGATAAATGAAAGCCTATGTACACCTCTATCAACCAAAAAGATACTTACAAAGAAAGAAAAAAACAATATATTTTGTCATTCTACAAGGAAGAGACTAAAATCAGTATTTCAGAAAACCCACAACCTCGTCAGTTGAGTTGGACATCAAGATGCACACGAGTTTTAAAATAAACTATATATTTTAATAATATTAATAATCAAATCATTTGTTTTTCTTTAATTTGTGTGTTGGGTCGAACATAACAATAATTTGGAACAAATGGAGTAAGCATTTCTATTTAAAACAACAAACTGTTATGTAATCAGTATCTTCAGTGTTCAGCCACGGGCAGCTGTATATTGTAGTGTCTAAGCTAATAAACCGTTCTGGTATATAAAATCAACAAATAAAACATCAAATGTTGTGTATAAGTAATTTTTTTAGTATCTAAAATAATTAATCTTACAATGATATATATTGTTATTTAAGGAGTTCTCATTAATTTTGTTTATTCTTTATTTTGTTTTTGTATAGTTTAGTTGGAATCACTATTGGCAAAAGAAAGGTTATTGCTGATTCTTGCAAAACGTAAGTTTATTAGTTTAAATTAAGCACAAAATTAATTTAAAAGAGTAATGCTAGAGTCACTCAATGAGCACTCAAATTTGTGAACCAAATGATGTGGTTTCCAATGTGTCATCTTATTTGGTATTTTATGGGCTCATTATAAGTTAAAAAGTTATGTTAACGATATGACACGTAAGATGACACGTCATTTGATGCTGAAATTGAATCTTTATTAGAATGACTGCATTACCCAATTTAAAATGTGAAACAATCTCAAAAGTAATTTTGAGCTCGAAAATAATTTTAAGCTTTAAAAACGCAGTTGCAAACTCCCCAAATTTAAGTTTGACCGCATCTTAGAAGACTGTGAAGATAATGCGAATGCCTCCTCTCTCCCGCATGCCCACAAAGTTTCCATTCCCCACACCTGCCTTATTCTTATCAATAAAACTTAAACTACACAACTAGTAGTCTAATTAAAGTAACTTCTTGCAACAACTATAAAGTATAGTACACTTACCTAGATTTATGGTTATTATTATTATTTATTTATTCATTTATTTTATTTTATTGCCTTTTTCCTTCTCCAAGTACCCTTCTAAAAGTCATAAAATATCCTCAAATTTTGCAACTTATGAACTTGGGATTGTGTGAAAATCTTCAAGATGTTTTTGCTGAGGAACAAAAATTTGGTAAGACGGTCTTAGTTATATTTTTTTGTAAGACGGATCATCTTTACTCGGACTCACTCTACGTGTTGGAGGGTTGAGTTGTGAAAGTAAAACTCCGTCATACAAATCAAAATCAGAAGGCGTCTTCTTTGAAAGTTACTCTTTGGTTATCAAGAGTGTCCATTTACATGGTATTTAACTCCCATTTAGTTCTCAATTTTACTGATGACCATTTATCTAATTCTGTGTAAAGTCCTAATAAATTGAAAATTTTATCAATTGTTTGTGTGATTTTGTTTCAAAATTTAAAATAATATCCCCCCTTTTTTTTTTTTTTTTTTTGTATCCAAGAGTCCAACCTCTCGTAGCTTTTCTAATTTCTGAAGCATTTTCTTTGGTGCTAACTTTTTAGTTTCACACTTTCATTGCCTCATAAAAATTGAGATGTTGAGGGCAGCTTATTTAGTATCTCACCTTTGCAAGTAGATATACATATGGTACTTTTAAATTGCATGTTAGCAGATACTGAGTATAAATAATTTACCTGAAATTGGTAAGAGGCCGAGAAAATTATAACATTATAAGTAAACATTAGATTGATCTATTTTCTTTTCTTTTCTTTTTTTAGTGTTAAGGGGTCATGATAAAGGATCGAACATGAGATCTCACACTTTGTGAATTTGCATAACTCTACCACTGGCCACCACATAAGGTTTTTTATCACGCTAACTTCAACAGTCAATTAAGGATTTTATTTCTTAAATAATTACTTTGTTAACAATATTTGTAACACTTCACTTTTCAAACTAGACACAGCTTGTAATGATTTACTCTTTTTTTTTTTTTTAAAGATGATCGTAGTGGTTCCCGCTTATTCCTTTGGTGACTCAAACCCAAGACCTATTGGATATGTGTGAAGCTTTTTACCACTAAACTACATTTACTTGTCGATTTACTCCTATTTAACTCATCGAAAGCCTCATATATATTACGTTCAATATATTATTTGGTGTCTTTGCTCTCCTTAAGATTCGTCATGATTAAGGCTGGTGATTGGGTGAGTCGGATCAAATATGAGTCGGGTCGAAATGAGGCGTAATTCGTTGCGACCCAAATATTAAACTAGTCGAAACGGGTTGAGTCAAAATGGTTAACGGGTCACCCATTCTCACCTTATATTTTCCGTCAAAAAACATACATCTTCATAACAAAAAAATTATGGATCAAAATGAGTAATGAGTCGAAACAAGAAACGGGTCGAGACCCATGAAAATTTTCAAATCGGGTTGAATTGAGTAATTTTTAAACCAGATTGGATGAATTAACAGATTTTAGGTTGAAATTGTCGGCCCTACCTATTTCATATCTACTCACAATCCTGATTATAACCTGTTTTATAGGAAGAACGCATGTCCCTTGGTTTATATTCTAACTCGTGTTTAATTATTTTCGAGTACCTATAGGCTTGTATTGTAATGAAGAGCCCATTTGACCACTTCCCCCTTAACAGGCCAACCACGTTCTTTAATCTCCTGCACTCCTGCTGCATGCCCAGTGCCACCCAGGAAGTATTCCTAATTCCGCGTCATTTTCATTTATCATGTCTTTGTCAATACCGAATCATTCAGTCTCATCGAATAATATTTTGTTGGCTGAAATTCGGGCTGTTTCCTTTTAATAATTTTCAACCGCTCCAAGTAGTTTATATTTTTTAACTAATTTTTTTTTATGTAAAAAGACTACGATACCTTTAATGAATCGAACGCGTGCACTAAATATCAGTTCATATATCGCGATGCATAAATCAAATCCAATTTTTGCATCGGGAATTAAATTTGTACATAGGGATTCAAATTGATGCATTGCAAATCTAATTTGTGCATAAAGATTCAAATTGATGCATCACCATGTACTGGGTAAACAATTAATCCCCCTTCAGCTCATTAATGATATAATCGTCTTTTCGCTTCCAAAAATACATTTTTCCAATTAAAAAAATATAGGAGACTTAAGCGGTTAAAAAACTAATGAAAAGTGACCCGCAGAGTATTTTGTTTTCAAAGGCATTCTTAAACCCAAAACCGAGACTCGAGAGTCATGAGTGTGAGAAGTAGAGACCTCTTCTTAGCTCTACTTGATTCTCTTGTCAAATTTTGATTTGTTTGCCAATGTTACCAATTGTCACATTTTTGTTCAAAGTTAATAAAATGTTAAACGTTAAGTTTATAAAACTATAGTCTCTAGATATTTTTCATGTTTTGTTTTTTATGAATAAAACAAGAATGCCGCCTTCATTTAGTGGTTTAGGGTTGAGACGAGCATTAGCAGACAAGGGTTTTTGGGATTTCTTAAGAATTTGAGAAGAGTTTTGATTATGGTCTATCATTGGGTTGTTTGATTTTCGGATATACGTTTGTTATTGCTAGGGAACTTTGTCATTGAAAATTATTTGACGATGATTGATGTTGTATACTTGTATTGTTGTGTGATGAGTTTTCCTAATGCGAGAGGTCACTTATTTAAGCCTAATATGAGGGGTCACATAGGGGAGAATCATCAAACTATCAAACTCGATCATTGTTTAAGAGTATCGACTCATTACGTCTTTGATGCACAAGTTATGTACAAAGAATTCGCTAAATAACATAGTTTTTGTTTTCCTTTCGACGGTCATATCTTTTTGATCCAAAAATAATTACCCGTGGTAATTTTCTGTTTTATACCCTAATTTTATGTTTTCGTGGAGGCGGGACGATTACGTACGTACTATTGTCATCTTATAAGGCCTATGATTGTCTCACTTCATTATTTTTTCTTATCAATCAATAGTAACAAGAATTTAAATGTTGTCGATATTAATTACTTTTTTAAACGTAACATTTTTAAAACGCAATATTTTCAAAACGTTATTTTTTTCGTGTAAACATGTTTATAAAACTATTTCAAAATGATATTTTTATAAATAAAATAGTTGTAAACGCAACACTTTTTTAAAACGCTCTAAATTAAAGCGTTTTAAAACACTATATATTTTTAAAACGCTGCGTTTTAAAATGTTATATTAAAATATTTTTAAATAAAAAACGTTACATTTTTTATCAGTGTTTTTATCAAAACACTCCACCAAATAAGCACTAACCAGAGATCGATTTATAAACGGGTACTGTAATTGGCTCATTACCATGCTCCATGCATTTTCTTTTATGTACGAATCATAATATCAATAAAATTTGAATGGTACATATAATTAACACTACTGTGTACCATATAATTTCTAAATGTAGAAGGTAAAAAGGAAGGCAAAGTTGGATAACTACATAAATACAAATTTCTATTTTTTTTCTTAGGAAGTGTCTATAGTGGAACTATAATGGCACCATGAATAGTTCTGATTGCCCATTTGGTTATTACAAATAACACAAAAGCTCCATTATTTTTGCAGATAAATTAGCCAATTCTTGAAAAATTGCTCAAAAAGGCATAATAAGGTAAAGATCACTCTCCCCCTCCCTCCCCCCTCTCCCTCATCCTCTCTCAACACACACATTTTATACAAAGGAGTAGTTATAGTGATTCAAATTTTTGTCCAAATTCTCATTCCAATTTAAGTAGCATGCATGTCAGTTAAATTGAGATAACGATTTACATAATAGGATTTGAATCCCTATCAATTTCAATTTCCTGGATAAAGATTGCCTTGTATAAGTGTATGGATTATAATTTTTTTTTTACAAAAATGCTATGTTTACAACTACTCGTACAAGCAGTGGCAGAAGGTAGTGGCATATATAGGTGTCCATGTATAATGCTCAAAGCCAAAAAAATAGAGTAATTTTCTTATTTTTTACCCGTTGGACCCCTCCCAATTTTTCCTTTGGATCCTTGCTTTTGAAACTTTGGTTGAGCTTATATTGGAAAATTTGGAGCAATTTGAAGGTAAAATTAAAAATTTGATTATTGAAATTATTTTTTGTTTTGTTGGGTTTCTTGAGAATTTTTTTTAGCTTATATCTGAAATCAGGAGGTTTTGTGTTTAAAAAAAATTTAGTTTAACTTTTTGTTACTCATCTCGTTTACTTGTGTGTGATTTACTGATTTAGAGAATTTACTTGTAATCGACTTGCGTGTGATTTTTAAAGAACATTTTAATATACTCCCTCCGTTCGGGGTAAAGAGTCTCCGTTTAAAAGTCAAACTTTTTAAGAAAATGACTTGTGTGTGATTTTTTTAAATGATTATCTTATATGTTATTTTGAAAAAGACTTATTAATAAATGTTAGTGATGATGATGTATTACACGTTTTCAACGTATGAAAATGCGTAAATGACAATTGTAATTTCTAAATTTTTTATGTAACAGTTAAAATTTTGGACACCACTTAACATAATTTTTGGATTCGTCACTGTTTACAACTATCGTTACAATCTAGCCTTGATGAAGCTCAAATGTGTTTTGATGAAAGAAAACTTTGTCCTTCACTAAAACTTAGTTGTTACAATAGTTATAGAAATAGTTATAAACCTAGCATTTTTTTTTTTTTTTGAGACTAGAGATAGAATATATATCGATAGTTATATTTTAAAAGCAATAATAATAATAATAATAAGGGTTGGAGTAAGGTGTATTTTCACTTTAACCTTTTAAAAGAAAAATAATATGCACATTTTATATTCTTCATTCTCGATTTTATAATTTTTATTCGGTAAAAAATTGATTGACTACAAAATATGAACTACTTGTTTTTCCATTCTTTTTTCCAGAAACCCTTCTCACTCAAATAAAAACTACGTCTCCTAAACTTATTGAGACTCAATCTCCCAATCTTCGATCAACCAATTTAATATATGACCTAATGAACTAGTAATTTTCAAGGTTTTTTTTTTTCTTTTTTCATTTCTACTTACAAAAGTATTTGACCATTTATTGAACTTGACCAAGATTAAATGATCAACAACTACAGACACACACACTCACAAACTCAGATGGACTATTACTCGTCATTGTAATTAGGCTCAAGTCAATTTTACTGCCCAAATTGTCCACTGCCAGTGCCAACCCCACTCCAAGAGGCATTAATAACTGCACATCACATGGAGTCATGGACCATGGCCAAGCCAACTTAAGTAAAAGGTGAACAAGAACTGATTATAAAGCACAACCAGGTTTAGTGCCCGAGGCTTCATTATTACCTATATATATCTGGTAAGGGTTTCCCGTAATAGTTTTATTCCCCACACATAACAAGTGTATCTATAATTCCAAGTTTCCAGCGTATAACCTCAAACCTCAAAATATGCCTTTCTTTAAATCAATTTTAACTAACTACCCCTTTAAATGAGTTTAAACCTACTTAACAAGGTGAGTTGAGGTTGTAATTGGATTTGTTTATCGTGCTATTCACTCATATTTGATTTTTATGATAAGAATATCAAATATAATTTTCAACCGGTTAAAACATTTTTTTTAAAGGTTGGAGGGGACATAGACCTCACCTCACCACACCCCAATCCTCATTTTTTATTATTTTAATGTTTTGAAAGATTACAATTATAGATATATGATGCATTTGTTGTAGCTAGTACAAATGGTGTCTCTGGTGAGGTTTTGAACACCCGATCTCTCGGTTGATAGTAGTGATGTATCAGGGTGCATTCGGTAGGGCTTGAACAACAACATTGTCTCTGAAAAAGCTTGAACACCTGACCTTTCTATTAAAAGATGTAAAGTTCATGGTGTCTCTAGTGGGATTTGAATATCCGACCTCTCCGTTAGGAGAAGTGAGCAGTACCAGTTGAGCTAGAACTCGTTGGTAACCGGATAAAATGTTGAGTGCACTTAAGTTGGATAAAATGAACATGAGACTCCGTTTTATAAATTATAATCCGTAACACTAGTGGTGAATCTAAGAAAATTCTTCAGTGGGTTCACAATTATAACTATTACATAAAAAACTATAGAAATCAATCATAATTGTCTTCTACACATTTTTATACTATGAAAATGTTTAATTACATCATCATTTGTAATGAAACCAAACAAATCCCCAAACCCAAACATCACAAATTCATAAATAATCACAATTTGCACCAAATTAAATCTCTAAATTAATATTTATCAAAATAAAAAAATCCCCAATTTTGGATATAACATCAAGAACTCAAGATTCAACTCAAATAAAAAAACCATAATTTCGACTTCAATGGTTGTTTATTTGTTTTCCTACCCAAATTTATCCCTTAAATCAACTATTTAAACCCCAAATTAAAAGCCCTAATTAAAGAAAGAAGTGGTTTTAAGTTTACCTCAATGTTTGATAAATTGATAATCTCAAATCTTAAATCTAAATTTTTGAATAGCAAATTTGCAAATATGCGGACTGCAGCAAGCCAACAACAGCAAGTCGTCGACTAGTCGTCCTTGATAGTCGGTGCGTGCATGTGTCATCGTCGTCTACTCGTCTGTCCAGCGAGTATTCTAGCCTCTCTTAGTCTCTCTCTTTCCCCGACTCCTTCGCCTTCGGTCCTCTTCCTATTTCCTCTCCATTTTTTGATTTTTTTCGTTCTTTCTCATCTCTCTGCTGTAATGGGAGCATTGGAGTAGGGACACCATCAATTTGGAATTTGGATGGATCAATAAGTAATTAATTTCCCATTAATTTACAAGAAGAAAATAATAAATAAAAAAACTTGAGAGCCAAAGCCTTTCACGTATGTTTACAACGGCGTAAGACGATGTTACAGGAGACCGCTTTTTGAAGGCTCGTACCACAAATCTCAAAGAAAAACAGAATTATTTTGATTACAACCATTTTTTTTTAGTTTGACATTTAGGTGATAGTTAAATCTAGCTCGTGCGCAGGTTGAGTTTAGTGCTATTGTTTAAAAGACGGGTCTAAATGTCTAATAGTCTACCCATGCAAACCATATAAAATTGATGAGAAAAACATAGAGAGAGACGGGAAGGAAATAATAACTCAAATTAAAACTGTGAGAAAATTGCTAACGTTGAAAATGATGGGTCAATGGAAGGGGTTGACTATAGGGGTGAATGAGGAGTTGCTTTCCATGGCCAGAAATTCTCTGAACAAGTAATGATTATATGTTACCATGATGAGCAGGCTAGGCTAGAGGTGCATGTGGTGACCTAGCTCTCTCTCTCTCACATGTACACACACATACTAGATACTACAACAGAGAGACATCATTGTGACTGGACCACTCTTAAGTCTTATCCTCTTGTCTTTCAAGTCATTTACTCCTTTTATTCTCTACCTTTCCATTCTTACCAACACACCCATGACCCAACCAAACAATCCATCCCTTTCTCATATCATATTTATTCATTTTTCTCAAAATACGCTGCAATAAGTGTTAGACTACTGCAAGTCTGCAATCTTTGACTTCTTCTAGGGTTTGCTTCCCGGGAGGGAGGTGTGTGAGTGTGACAATATCATAATCATAAATATAATTCATGGCTGTTTTTCTAGTGTAATATTTACATTGTTCTTAGGTGTGTAACCTACTCAAATTCAATCAAAGTTTAAATTTTTAAGCTTAGCTTACTATAAAATATGAATCAAGTTTAAGCCCAACTCATGCCGAGCAACGTAAGTTCATGCTTGACTCATTCACGTTGAATTCCAGTTGAGCTCGAGCTTGTTGAAAAACCTTGTGATAGAGTAGCATTAAATATGATAAGCTACATATATATTTTCCACTAATCTAGCAAACTCATTTCTTTCATCCAGCTCTGCTTAATATCTTGTTCAATTTCAGGTCATTAAACTTTATTTAAGTCATTGGTGGTACCTGAATTTGGCTTAAATGGAGTCAAAGTCTTAACATGGTGCAATTTTTTCTTCCAAAACAAGGTCAAATTGATAAAATTGTTATTTCTAATAGTGATAACTCTTTCTTTTTTTCTTTTCTTATTTTAAAGGTGGTAAAACCTCAATTTTTCAGACTGCAAGTTAGACAGCAAGCCTGGAAGAAATGGTTGCAAATGACATAGTCCAGCCCATATCTGCAACTTGTGGAAATTTAAGGTCTAAATATGAATAGAGCTCCATAACATGGGCTTAGAGCCTTATACCAATACGACATAGACTTTAGCTATTAAAATGCCTGGCCCGTTTATCGAAAGTCTCAAGCCCAAAAAGAGTTTTGATTCCTCACTTTCCAGTTTCCAAATTGTGCCGTGCACTCCACGCTCCACGTGGGCCCATACCCAACTCTAGTCTTCTGCTATTCTTCCTACACGTGTCACCCTCGTCTCTAAAGTTCTGGCTAATTTTTTTCGAATTTCGAAGCAAACAATCTCTGTCCGTTCAATATCTCCCTCTACCTCAAATGGCGTTTACGGCACTATTCTTAGCGGCGACGAAGCTCGCCGGGCTTTTAGTTACCGTCACCGTCGCCGCCAACGCATACTCCTTCTCACGTTACCGGAAGAAGAATCTCTCGCCGTTCCGTTCTCCTATCGACGAGTCCTCCGACACTCTCGCCGTCTTCAACATTAATCCTTCCTCCGGTAATTCTTATAGAAAAATAGAATGAATTAGTGCAATATAGTACAGTTCAACAATCAATTTATAATTTGTCTTACGTGCAACACTATTTCAATGCATTTCGTCCTCTGAAAAATTTCTTAGCTATGCCATGCTTAAGAATAGAAAGCAACTGAGTGTTGTACATTGTAGCCATTATGACAATAGTGAGATAGAGTACAACACTAAATGCGAATGATTTCTATACTTTTTTGGAAGTCTAGCATTATACAGTACAACCATCAATGCATCGCTGGGCTTAGCAATGCTTGCGTGAGCAAAGTACAACAGTATATGACTGCAGATGTTTTGATGACGATGTTCAAACTGTTGGGCAAGAAATGTACAATTGTATGTGCATGCGGTCCAATGGTTTGGTGAAGTACATTTTGGAAATGATGAATGTATACATGTTGCAAATTGAAGAGATTTGGTGAGGCTTTTTTGATTAAAATTTCTTTTACTATTTCTATTTCCCTATATGTAATGCTTCTGGTGAATATCATGAATAAGGCTAATAAGTATTTGAAAGTAAACAGAAGTGTCAGCCTGTCAGGACTCGGGATAGTTATTTACTTAGCTCAATAAGATGTTGTTTGGTGCATGATTAACCAATCACACTCTAACACACTGGTTCAGAGTCGAAGTTAGGATGTTTAAGCATTTACCTAAGTATTACTCTATCTTTCTTAATATGAGTGTCCATTTCTTAGAAAAATTGTATTGAAACGAGTGTCCATCTTTTATCGAAGTTACTAAATTTACCACTGCCAACTATTTGTGATATGTCGCAATGTGCTCTTGCAATTTTATAATGTGGGCATTAAGGGTAATTATGTACACGTGTTAGTAAAAATGCTTTAAAATCAACATCCTTAATTTTCACGAAAAACCAAAAAACGACACTTATTTTGGAAAAGAGGGAGTAGTATTTAGAGCTTCCTCTCCTGACAATCAATTTTGAGTTTATATGTTTTCCCCAAATGAATATCAGTTTAGTTGAAATTATTTTGTGCAAATAGTTGTAATGAAACTCAAATTTCTTAAAACCTTCTTCCTCCGTCCTAAAAATATTATCCTCCTTTCCTCTTTGGTATGTGCCAAAAAATCGTTTCATTTCTGAAAAAGATATATTTATAGTGCAATTCAAAGAAGGTTCAAACAAGTAAAGTTACTAACTCATCTAAAAGGTTAAACTGTTAGATAAGGGCTCAACGATGTATGTCAAGCTTAACATTCTCCTCACGTGTGACCCGTTCACACGCGAAGAGATACACAAACATACCTCACCAGGGGCATCACAAACCAATAGTGACAACATGCACTCACAATATTTTCAGATAACAAATACAAGCGGGATGACTCAAACCCACGACCTTGCCAAACCAATACCATGTTAAATTACCAACTCATCTAAAAGCTTAAGCGGTTAGATAGGGGCTCAACAATTTATATCAAGCTTAACAGCTACAATTTTACAAAGTTTGACTTGTGAAATAGGACTAGAAAGTATGTTCTTGTAAAAAATGACCCTCATCTTGAATGGACCTTTTTTTTTTCCTTATTTAACAAGTTTTGATGATTTAAGTTTGTTGGACTAATGACATGCGTATGTGCTATGGAGAACTAGCATGTTTAGGTTGAAACTGAACTACTGTAGTTGATATGAGCGATTCAACAGTTGTTCAACTTTGATTTTGGCAAACTGTACTATATTGATTATATTTTTTCTTTATTTTGGGTGGGGGTTAGAGGTGGGGAGGTGAGAAGAAAATGAGATTTCTATATGTGCCTAAATGGCTTCTTTCATTAATCAGTACCCACATTTAAACTTGAGATATTAAACCCTGTTGAATCCTGCGCTTTTTTAGTTACTGATTTTTGAAACTCATTCCGCTCCTTTGGGGGAGTCCCTACGTGAAAGTTGAAGTTGAGAAAGATTTATGATGTTCCATCCTCCCAATCATAAATATATTGGGCAAATAAACAACTTTCATAGTAATCAACAAAACTGTTACAGGAACTCACAAGGCATACCTTATACCCTTGTTTACAAACAAGGACAGGAAGTTAATGAAGGAGCAGAAACTAACTAGTCAACAAAATTTGCACTGAAATAAACCTCATTGCTCACTTAGATCCAAATTCAAAAACCCTTCGCCAATCCCTCTCTGTTTCAGCCTTTAAATTTTTCCATCATATTAGAAAAACAAGATAGATACTGTTAAGATTTTTGTTATAGTGATTTGGATCAAAGATGTCTAAAGAAATCCTTTAAATGTTTAATTTTCAATTGGAATAGAAGTGCATTTCACATTACTTCAATTTGTTTCGAAGTTGTTTGTCATTGTGCCCAGTTTAAGTAGATGAATTAATATTCAACGACTATTAAATATTTCCTTTAATTACTTCTATCGTATTGTTTTTGCGCAGCTTATACACCAATGTATATTCTTAGCTTATAAAGTCAATGGGGATGTTCACTTTTGTGGCTTCAATGTACTTTATATTATTATATTATTTTCTTTATATCTTAAGTCAATTAAGCAGACCTGTCCCACTAACCAAGTAAAGAAGCTTAGCTTTTGGCTTTGCGTCAATTCTCAAGTTTGGCAGCCAAGCACTTTACTGGTTAGTGAAGCAATGTCACCTATGATGGTGGAGTTATGGAGATTGTTTCCCGATATGTTCAATTTGGCTTCCGATAAAGACTGTTTGGTAAGCTCGATTCTTCAAGTTCAAGGGAATACCGTGGTTTGGAACCCTACGTTCCGCAGATGCTTACAGGACTAACCCTTGTGTGGAATTCTTTGAAATGTTATATAAGCAGCATGTGGGCAGAAATGGAGAGGACTCAGTTAGGTCATAGGTGGGAGGGAAACAGAGGTAGAGTATTCTCAGTTAATTCCTTCTATTCCCATATGTTGAATGTAAGAAATAGCAGATTCCCTTGGAAGTTGTTGTGGAAGTCCAAAGCTCCCAGCCGTGTAGGTTTCTTTGCTTGGGAGGCTTGTCATGGAGCCATCTTAACTGGTGACAACTTGCGGGCTCGTTGCAAGATTTACGTTAATTGGTGTTATATGTGCAAACGGAGCGATGAAAATGTGGACTAGGCCTGACAACTACAACCCAAAACCCGCAAACCCACCCAACCCAAATCGTTAATTTTTTTTGGGTCGAAATGGGTTAACGGGTTGATTTGGGTCGGGTTAAAGTGGGTCGAACCCGTTAGCCATTTCGATCTGCAATTTCTTTGCTATATAAATGTAAGTTTTTTATGGAAAATTGTGGGTTGAAGCGGAACGACTTGGCCTGACCCATTACCTATTTCGACCCAACTTGTTTATTTTTGGGTTATAACGGGTCACGACCCATTTTGATCCGTTACCCGTTTCGACCCAACTCACCCAATCGCCAGCCCTAGTGTGGACCATTTGCTTATTCACTGCCCCATGGCGACGAAATTATGGAATTGGATTTTTGGTATGTTCGGAGTTGCCTATGCCCGGATTAGTTTTGGATTTATTCTTGAGCTGGTCCCTATATAAAAGCAGCAGGAGAAATTCCTTATGGGAGGTTGCCCCGTTGGCGGTTTGTTGGATCATTTGGAAGGAAAGGAACATGAGGGCTTTTGATAACGAGGAAGGGACTTTAGAGAAGCTTAAAGATACTTGGCTGAGCACTATTTCTTCTTGGTGTCCTCAGTCAGTGGATCTATACCAGACTCCTACTCCCTCTCTAGAAGAAATAGTGAATTCCTTCCATCTCGAGTAGCTCGAGATCTCTTGTATTTTCACTTTATTGTAAATAGGCAACGTCACCTGTTTTGACGCTCTTCGTATATAATACTTATTAAAAAAAAAGTTTTGAGAAGGTGCCTTCTATGGGTAGCTTTCAAAGGAGATTATAGTTGTGTCTATCCGGACTTGTTCATGCACAGTTTCAACAGAGTTGTCCTGGTATTATGCAAGGTTAGGTTGCTATGAAGTTGAAACTTTAAATTCAAAGCTTTGTCTTGGAATTTGGAACTGTACTATAGACTCTGTAGTAAGGAGAGGTCACTATTTATGCAACTCAGTTTATAATTATAATTCACTGACAGGCCTCTTAGAAATGTGTGGGCTAAAGAAATTGACATTCTTTTGTTTCTAAAATTAACAGTCGTCATTGTACTCAGAACTCTAACAATCAGCTCTTTTCTTGATGTACTTGCAGTTATGTTTTCCTAAACGACTATATACCTAAAAAAAAATTGATAGATAAATATGGCCCTTTGGCATGGGGATTGGAACCAAGGACTTCAAGAACTTTTCCCGAATGTCCTTGCCATTTCTTGCACACCTTGGGTCCTATACCCCTAATTTGTTTCTTAGCTAGCAATTTCTCCAGCCACATAACTTCTGTTATCTCATTTGTGTATACTTAAATAATGTTTACATTCTACTACACGGGTTTGAATTTGTGAGCATCACATGGCTCGTAGCCTCTTAAATAATTGTTGGTGAATATCTAATTCTAGTGTTTGTGACTCTCTGTATAAGATTTGCCATTTCTCCCACACCTTGGGTCCTATACCCCTAATTAGTTTCTTAGCTAGCAATTTCTCCAGCCTCATAACTTCTGTTATCTCATTTGTGTATACTTAAGTAATGTTTACATTCTACTACATGGGTTTGAATTCGTGAGTATCACATGTGTCACTCATCTTGAGGCACGTAGCCTCTTAAATAATTGTTGGTGAATATCTAATTCTAGTGTTTGTGACTCTCTGTAGAAGAGGAGAAAGAGTTCTTTTTTGGATTGGCAACGGCACCAGCTCACGTTGAAGACAGGCTTGATGATGCCTGGCTTCAGTTTGCAGAAAATAAACCTTGCGATGGATCAAAGTCACAGCAAAGTTTGCAACCAGCAGATGCAATAATGGGTTCTGCCACTGGTGATGGTGGATCTCAGCAAGCTCCAATACCTCAGAGAGAAGCTACTACGACCATTAAGAGGAGGAGATCTATAAAGATAGCTATGGAGGCAAAAATTAGAGGATTCGAGAAATACATAGTAGAAGAAGAAAAAACACCAATAGAAGAATCTCCGCACAATGTTGCAGCATGGCACAATGTTCCTCACCCGTAAGCCCGATAATTTGTTGTTAATAGCTGGGTGCTTTAACTGGTTTCCTTAAGTGTAATTCCATCACTTATCCTGCTACGCCGAGCCATGACTTTAGTGCCTGGCCAGTTAGAATAGACCTGTTCCATTTTACTCCTCTCTGGATCTATTCAAATATTATTTATTTTACTTTTTCATCTTACACATAGAAACCCCAAAATGTTACGAATTATTATAAACTCATACCTTTTTTTTTTTCAGGGAGGAGAGACTAAGGTTTTGGTCAGATCCTGATACAGAATTAAAATTGGCTAAAGAGACTGGTGTCCGTGTATTCCGAATGGGAATAGATTGGACTAGGATCATACCCCACGAGCCTGTCAATGGGCTTAAAGAAACTGTAAGCCTGATTCTTACCTTGTGATAACTCATGAATTAATTTCTATTCTGAGATACAATATGTCAGAACTGCACGTGTCATGTGCGTTATATATTCCGTCAAATATGAAAGCCAGCAACGTGCTGGAAATCATTAGAATGGTGCATTTTTGAATTTCTTTGGTTTTGTGAATAGAATTTGCAATGATCTCATCTCCCTGATATTCTTGCTATTAGGTAAATTATGCAGCATTGGAGCGATATAAATGGATTATCAATAAGGTTCGCTCATATGACATGAAGGTGATGCTGACTCTGTTCCATCATTCGCTGCCACCATGGGCTGGGGAGTATGGAGGATGGAAGCTGGAGAAAACAGTTAATTATTTCATGGATTTTACCAGGTTGGACTCCTGTCAATGGCTGGTATAATATTATCTGGAATAGAGAACTAGATACTATTATGTGGGTTTAAATGCTTTATACACTCTCTCATCCACATTCATTGTTTACTTTTCTAAGTGTAGATGAAAGCAATTTAATATGAACACATCCAGATATTCGTAGAATATTGACTTTGTTTCTGGATAGTCATAGATTGAGTCTAGTAAGACTCATTTATATTGTCTTCAAACATTAGGAGGTAGGAATGATAAGGGGTGAATTTGGTGCATGAAGAAAGCAATATTTAGTTGTGCATCACTAGAAGTGGTGATTTAGCTGGTTTACCAGTGAAGAATTTTGTTTCCAACTGTCAAGTATGAGAAGCAAGAAGACTGAAATTATAAGAAATAGGTTTACTAATAGTGTGACATGTCTGATTACGTTGAATTGGATTGAACCGAATTGTGAACATGGATTCTTGTAGCTGTCCCCAAGTAATTGGATTAAAGGCTGAGTTGAGGCGAGGTTTTACTGTCAGTCCACTTAGTTGTGCCATATGGAAGTATTGATCAACTCATAATCTGTTTTCCCATTTTCTAGCCCTTAGGGTCATTCGAAAGTGGAAACAACCGAAACGCCTATGAATGTATGATAGTATGTTCATCTTGTTTGCTGTATTATTTTCTAATTTGTTTCATCTTCTATTTTGCCATACTTCTTGAGTCCCTGCTTTCTTCAATCTCCATTCCATATCTCTTGTCCTTGTGTCCCACAAGTTCTTGAAGTAATGATCTAGAACCTGATGTTATATTTGATCATTCATATTTGAATTCTCACAAGGTCAAGTAAACCTGAACCGGAATGTGGTTTAGCTCTTTTCTTTTGTAGATTCATTATTTCTTCATGCACCCGAATCTATAAATTTTCTTTTGTGGAAGCAAGTCATCTGTGTACAGTTTTCAAGGTATTTTATATGTTTTTTCTCTTGCAGGCTTGTTGTTGACAATGTGTTGGAGCTGGTAGACTATTGGGTAACATTTAATGAGCCTCATGTCTTCTGTCTGCTCACGTATTGTGCCGGTGCTTGGCCTGGTGGAAATCCTGATATGTTAGAGGCTGCTACTTCGGCTCTGCCTACCGGTGTTTTCAATCAGACCATGCATTGGATGGCAGTTGCACACGTGAAGGCTTATGACTATATTCATGCACAGAGGTCTTCTCTTAAATCAATCAGCCTTACTTTAAAATTTTCATATTCCCTATGAAGAGATAATACATGTCATTCATGTCTGTGGTTTCTGTATATATTTACTAATATTATTGGCTGCTAAACTGGTGGGATAGACTGTTCAAACTTTAACGACATATAATCCGTCATCGTCTGAGTGCCTTTGATTGTACCATGCACTCAAATTTGGTGTGTAATTGCAATTTGCAATCCTTGCTGTAAATTTCAGTTTTCAGCATATACAGATGTGTAACCATATGTTGGTTATGGCACATTTCTTCAGATAAGATGGGCCCCGGCACAAATCAGGTTTACATTGGATTTAGTGGGAGTGTGGGAATACGTCAGAATCTCAATTGTGGGAATTCGCTCGAAATTTTGTTTTTGTACTGTTATCCAGCAATGGCAAAATGTCGTTATAGATGGGGAGAATTATATTTTAGGGCTAGAAAACACCTATTTGTGCATAGTGGTGTGACATTCCAAGTTATTTCCCGTCGTGCGGGCCGAGTGGGGGGGGTGTGGATGGGGACATTTTCTTTGGCTTATTAGAAATGCATGAGATTGACTTACGATGGAAGCAGCATAAGTGGGGAATATGAGGTGGTTCATTATTCAATAATGAACCATGGGAGAAGTAAGTCACTTTGGGTGAAGTTGCCCCATAAACATTGTTATTGAATTAGTATTCAAACCAATGGACCAAGGAGAAGTAAGGTGCTACTGGTTGAATTGCAAACAATTCTATTGAATAGTACTCAAAAAGTTTCTTCGAATGAGATATGAATATGTGAGATGAATGGACTAGTTTGGGGTTGTTTTTGCCTTTGGGTTTCATCTCTTTTTGAACCTGACTGAGCTGGTGAGAGTCATAATTCAGCTCAGTAAAGCTTGCTTGAGCAATATTAACATTTTCAGTCACTTCAAATGCTTATAACCATCTCTTACCAAATAACGAGTGATAAGCAAAACTTTCTGTTGCTGTCTAGTCTTCTCATGTTTCTGACCTTTCTGTTGCTTTTAGCAGCACATCATCAGAAGCAATTGTTGGAGTCGCACACCACGTTTCTTTTATGCGCCCGTATGGCCTCTTTGATGTTGCTGCTGTTTCAGTTGCAAACTCTTTGACTCTCTTTCCATATTTGGACAACATTTCTGACAAGCTGGATTACATAGGAATAAATTACTATGGACAGGTACTAACCTCTCATAATAAAATACTTCAATTCTTTCACTGTGAACTTATAATGGTATTCATGGCATCACACCTTGAAATATTTTCATTCATCAGGAGGTGATCTCTGGGGCTGGACTAAAGCTAGTAGAGACTGATGAGTATAGCGAATCTGGGCGTGGTGTATATCCTGATGGCTTGTTTCGCGTGCTACTCCATTACCATGAAAGATACAAACATCTTAATGTGCCCTTTATTATTACTGAAAATGGTGTATCTGATGAGACAGATGTGATCCGACGACCATATATTTTGGAACATCTACTTGCAGTTTATGCAGCCATGATTATGGTATTGTCTCTGAACTGTGTCCAGGGAAGCCGGAAGCTGAGCTAAATGCTTTAATTATCTAGCTTCCAGTCAAGAGTTGAGTTGTTGAATATGCTGGTTAAACATTGCAGGGAGTTCGTGTGCTTGGTTACTTGTTTTGGACTATTTCTGACAACTGGGAGTGGGCTGATGGTTATGGGCCCAAGTTTGGACTTGTAGCTGTTGACCGCTCCAATAATCTTGCCAGGGCTCCACGACCTTCATACAATTTATTTTCTAAGGTAATATTATCAACATCTTCCTCTGTTCATTTTTATCCTATCTGCTTCATCATGCTGTTGTTCATATTCTATCTGTCATATTGGTTTTAGGTGGTGACCTCCGGTAAAATCACACGTAAAGACAGAGAACATGCATGGTATGAACTTCAGAGATCTGCTAAAGAGAGGAAAACAAGACCATTTTACCGAGCAGTTAATAAACGTGGTTTAATGTATGCAGGTATGAGGGTATTTTGCATTGCTTAGACTTTCATTTCATTGATAATAAAATCATAATTTTATAATCTTTGCTAGTTTCTCACATGACTGATGATTTTCACTTGTGTCATTAACCAAAATACTTATCCTTTTACAGTATATATTCTTATAACCTTTCTATGTAATTGATGGTCTTTAACAAACATGTGAAGGAGATTCCTAATTTTATCTCTTGAGTTGATACTAGAGATATTAGGAAGTAATGTATTAATTCATTTTACTTTTGAAATGGAAATGGACAGTTAGACGTAGTCCATTCATCAAAGAACACTTGGCAGAGCTGCATGTTTTTTTAACGTATGCGTCTCTACAGGAGGCCTTGATGAACCCACACAGCGACCTTACGTTGGACGTGATTGGCGTTTCGGACACTATGAAATGGAAGGTCTCCAGGACCCCTTAAGCCGCTTTTCACGATTCATCCTCCGGCCTCTCTCCCACAAAAGGAAAGCAAAAGCTGATCAAAAGGGCTATGAAGAATTGGTTTTTCAGCCTCTTTAATTGTTTGGGACTTGCCTTGGCATACATACCAAGGACATTCATAACAAGGTATAGAAATGCCTTGATCTGCTTCTTAACAAGGTATAACAACACCTTGATGTATAGTTAGGTAATAGGAAATAGTAAAATACCTAGTGTTTAGTTAGATAGGGAAAGGTAGATCATCGTCAGAATTTGACTTTGACAAAGCTGTGTGCCGTGTGGGCCTTCACACAAATCATAGTCTCGTCCATGTTTCTGTCTCACTATATATCGGGACTGTAATACTTGATGTTACCTGTTAGCTTGGATCCAAAAAGGACATTATATTTTTTGAAACCGTATTGACGAAGATATTGTACATTTACATATTGACCTTTTCCAGGTGCTACAATTTTCAAGTTCTTATTCTTTCGCCTAATATTTTATTTTTGATAGTGGCTCATATATACTTGCGGCATCATCATATAAGCATGGAGATGTTGTATATGCACATTGCATATTCTTCTTCTTTCCTTAGTGTGTGTGCTGAACTGAAAAAGAGTTCACCACTCGTGACCTGTTGTTTACCCACTTTACCGGCTTGGCATAATGCTTGACTATGATTATTATGCTTGTGGACGGTTCCTGAAGACTGTAATACATGTTTTTACTCACCTTTGATGTTTTTAAGCTATCACAGCTGATGTACTTTATATTATGGCGACTGTCTTTTATTATGAGTCTTTTTCTTTGCTCCAGTTTTGCTTGGTCTCGTTATGTTGCTGGTATCACCATTTTGTCTTGGTATACAGGTATGATCTTTGTATTGGCATTATAGTTGTGATCCTGGAAGTGCGATTTTTGTTTCTTCTTTTAGCAAATGTGGATCCGTAAATGGAAATACTGCATCTAAGTATGTAATTTTTTTCATTTGACAACAGAATATAGATTTTTATTATATTTGGAAACTAGAGGTCGCTTCAAATAAACTACCTTGCTATATGTACAAACTTGCTGTCAAAGCCTCGGACTGATTAGGTGTAAGTTTAAGCATGATTGGACGATCTCTTGCTTGAGAAATATGAAGAAAAGTTGTATATAACGTTTGTTCTGGAGGGAAAAATTGAGGTGGAAACTGGGAGCACTTTCTGTTGTTTGTTTGAGTGGAAATGAGAAAGGGTGGAGAATAGAATGTGTGTATGTGAACTTTCCACCTGGGTCCTAAACTTTTTTATTTTTTTCTTGTCTTCCACGAGGTGTTCCCAAACTATATTGTGTTCAAAACTAATCCTTGTTCACGGTGCTGAGTTTGTCATTGCCTAATGAAATTTGTACCTAACGAGAGCCCAGCGTCAGACATCTAAATGAATCGCTTTTTACAGAAATTTAGTGGTGGTCAAGCCAGTGAGTCTACCGATTGAATTATATATAAGTTGATGGGAGATGTATAGCAGTATAGGCCCCCAATCAAATGGAAAAGCAACCTATGAGTACAATTAATTTTGATTTTTCTTCAATATTTGATCTGTTATAATATAAACTTGTATTACGATAAAATGATGTGCAATGACCATTGCTACGTACTAAACCTGTTTGTTGATTAAAATCTTTTGAAGTGGAAACTGGAAAGTATGGGGCATAATGTATAGTCATTTATTCACAGAGACCCACCAGGTCCACCACTTAGATTTTTTTTTCTTCTTTACATGTAAGTCTTTGGATTGGCTATCCATTCTCTTCTCTCTCTCTCTCTCTCTCTCTCTCTCTCTCACACACACACACACACACACAAGAAGTAAATGCAAATCTGAGAAAACAAACATGGTCCCTTTTTCAAGTTCAGCACCTACTAAAGATTCATTTTTCTCTGTCTTTCTTGTATATGTTTTCCTAGGTTCCTTTATTACATGCATTAAAGCATCTGAAACAATTCCAAGATCTCAGGAATATGATAGAGTAATTAATCTGCCTGGTCAACCTTCAACTCCATCAGTCTCCCATTTCTCTGGCTACATCACAGTCAATCATCAACATGGGAGGGCCCTTTTCTACTGGTTCTTTGAGGCTCAATCTCAACCTTCCAACAAGCCTCTCCTTCTCTGGCTCAATGGAGGTACATTTTACGGTGGATACTGATGCTAAACTTATTACGTTTGTCTTTGCCAAGTCAAACACTGCATCAACGGCTATGTGCATTAATAGCTGTACTCTGATTTGGCATTAACAAAAGCTTCTCACTTGCATCTAAATTATCTGTGTTCTGATATAAGAAAAATGATCTTTTGTGATCAATCGAAGGGCCTGGTTGTTCATCTATTGGCTATGGTGCTGCTGTAGAGTTGGGACCTCTTAGGGTCAACCACAATGGAGGTGGTCTCGACTTCAATTACAATTCTTGGAATAAAGGTTGTTTCTTTACCTTTCTCTTGTCACTATATTTTTATTACATATGCTGCAAAAAATTGATAGAACAGTTAGGGTCATTAACACTAGTTTTGAGAATAAATTGGACAGAACTGGATACGAAAACTTATTCTTATGGCCGACCCCAATAAGTGGGACAAAGACTTGAGTTACACTAGTTTTTAAAGTATCCAGCGATACAGTGAATGATAAAGTACTTTTCTGATTTATTATCAATTAATTAAGTTTAAGTATGATGCCCCCAGAAGCCAATTTGCTTTTTCTAGAGTCACCAGTTGGAGTTGGATTCTCGTACACTAACGCATCTTCTGATTCCAAAAGATACAACGATGGATTTGTGGGTAACTTACTATCCTTGCAAATTTAACATTTCTTCATTAATGACCCATTTTTTTGTTTGAACTCAGTCATCTTATCTCAATTTTCTTAGCTGAGGATACCTACAATTTCTTGGTAAATTGGCTACAAAGGTTCCCACAGTACAAATCTCATGATTTCTATATAGCGGGAGAGAGTTATGGAGGTGATATAGCCTAACCATGAATTTTCCTTCGCACGAACTAAATTTTTGTTTCTTTCTCTCTCACTCTCTCATTTTTATAAGAATCATTGTAATTTGCACAGGGCACTATGTGCCTCAATTAGCAGAGCTTGTTTATGACAGAAACAAGGACAAAAACAAATACCCCCACATTAATCTCAAAGGTTTCATAGTGAGTATCTCAACAGCGTCTATTACTATTATCAGCTAGTATGGGGAGACTAGTTAAGTACTGCAATTTATACATCAACTTATATGATTCTATTGCAGGTGGGTAATCCAGAAACCAACGATTATTATGATTATAAAGGTATAGTAGAGTTTGCATGGAGCCATTCGGTAATATCGGACCAAGAATATGACAAGACTAAGCAAGTGTGTGATTTCAAGCTGTCCATTTGGTCTAATGAATGTAACGAGGCTATGAGTAACGTCTTTGTCAAGTACAATGAGATCGACATTTATAACATCTATGCCCCTAAATGTCTTCTCAACAGCACCTCTTCTTCGGCCGCATCTAGTGGCAGCAGTGATAGTAATGATGCTGTGTCTTTCTCTAAGGTGTTTTTCAATCACCATTACAAGTTGTTTTCATAATTATGTTTTTCGATTTAATTTAATAGTATATGGAATGGTGAATCTTAAGACTATGTTTAGCTCTTTGAATTTCTCTTATTTTCTCCCCTCTTTTTCACCTCCAAAATGAGAGAACTCTTTATTTCCCCATTCCCAGGCTCTGTTTGTTGCAGGGAAACTGATTGTTAGAAAAGGTTTCTTGCTTCCTCTAGTATCTGATACAAGTGGATTAGTAAAAGATCTTACGAGTCAACAATAAATGGCCCCAATTACAAAGGAAAACGACTAGTGTATCTGAACTATAAAATTTATTCTTAGGCTCCCTTTTTTCCACAAGCAAATGGCTTGCGGAAAATTATTTTGGGAAGTCATTTCATGGGGAACATTTTCGTGTAAAACTAATTCATTTTCTTAGGTTTGGTAATGTACAGAGAATTTGGCCTGGATACAAGTGATTTTCAAAGAAACAAACAATGGAGAACAGCTCTCAGTAAATGCCATTAGAGACTAAATTGGGAGAGAGAGAGGAGCTTCATTTTTCTGGATAATGACTGTTTGAGCTCAAATTCATTGGTTGTTTGTCTTGACTGCATAGATGATTTTGGCTTTTAGAATATTCTGCAGTAGATCCATTACCCTTAAACTACTGAACCGAGAAAAATTTTTAGAAAATATTTTCTGTGAAGGAAACGAAACCTTAGTGATGTTTTTGGGAAATTTTCCGTGTCAACCAAAAACTCAGTAACAGAATGTTTCATCAAAAACGATTTCCATTATATTTTCTCTGAAACAAATGAACGGATGCAAGGTTGATGTTCATTAATTTAGTGGAACCGTGACCTATTCCTTTTGGAGGCAGAGTGAAGCGTTCAAGCGTATGAGACTTCTCGGAGGTTATGATCCGTGTTTTTCTAGGTATGCAGAAGAGTATTTTAACAGGATAGATGTTCAGAAAGCTCTCCATGCGCACCGTGGAGATGCAAATACCCATGTGAAATGGAAAGTATGCAAGTAAGCTTCCCCATGACTATTTTCTGCTACAGTATTTTGAGCTCGTGTCTACTAATATTTCTTCTTTTTGCGTCCAGTGATTCTGTCTTTTTTCTATATCATTATGATGTCTTCTCTGTTCTTCCCATCTACACCAAACTCATTAAGGGAGGACTCAGAATTTGGATTTACAGGTACCTTCCTAAATTTCAAATTATGTTTCTTATATGGTCTAATTGATAATTAGAAATTGTCTCCCTAGACTAGAGTTACGAAAATTGAGATAAGAAATTTACCTGGAATTATTAAGTATTTTTTTGATTCAGTTTCTCAATAGTAGAACAAATTATTTCTAAATATTTGGTGCTTTTATTGCTCAATTACTTAACACAGTCCATTTTTTGCCCTTCTAATACTTTTTCCTTTGGTGAAAAATCGGTTTTGAAATAGTGGTGACTGTGATGGAAGAGTGCCTGTCATAGGATCAAGATACTGCATTGAAGCTCTTGGACTCCCTCTTAAATCCCCTTGGAGTTCTTGGTATCACAATCGTCAGGTTAGTTGTCGCTTCCACTTCTCGTGATCAATCCCCTCTGAACTAAAATACAGATGAAGGTTCAAATACACACACGCACACACAAATCAAGTATTTCTTTGTTAGTTCTCGAATCTCGAGCATGAAAGAAACTATTCCTTTATCTTCTTCCACGTTAAAGAATTTAGTTAAGCAGTTCCACTCTCGATAATTTTGATATGGTTAACTCAAAATTGTAGGTGGGAGGGAGGATTATCGAGTATGAAGGGTTAAAGTTGGTGACGGTGAGAGGTGCTGGACATTTGGTTCCTCTCAACAAGCCAAGTGAAGCTCTTGCTATGATCCATTCATTCTTGTCCGGCATACATCTCCCAACAAACCGGTGATCGGTGATCATACTTCATTTCTTTGGGATAATCATATCTTTAAAAATAATTATCTTATTTTACATTCTAAAAGCACTGGTTCGCTCTTAAATTGTTTTGACCTAAATGAATATGTGCTTAATATTGAGATTCTGTTATGCAACAAAAGTTGAAGAGTTCGAGCCAGTCAGAGTGGAGTTCCGAATTTATCAATTAATTGACTCAGTTCCCTTTGAAATAAATTATGAATGAAAATGGAGGTTCATTTTGAGACTGAGGAAGTAAAAAACCTGTAATCAATTTCACGTTTTCATTATCTTTGGGGGAAGATATTCATAAACAGCTCGGTCGTATTTTTAAGCTAGCAGTAGAAGATAACCTTAATTAATGATGATTTAATAGTACAGCACGTGCACGACCAAACTTGTTCAAATTATCTATCTCAACTTGGATTCATTGAGAGGTTGGGTCATTTTCTGACAAAAACACAACACTTGTCTCAAGCCACCCATCCCTATCTTACACAATTATTATGTACGTTGCGTTGCACCGGCTTTGGCATTGGGTGTCTTAAGCGCGCATGTTTTCTTTCATTAATTGTATATTCGTCTTTTTGTTCTAAAAATATCATTAAATAAATAAATAGAGGACTTTTGCGGTTAGTGGATCGGCCTGATTTTACCCTTAATTTAATCGTTGTATTATTTTCTACACAATACAATAAAGTATGCATAATACTCCTTCAATAATTCAACCTTAATATTATTATTATTTTTAAAAAATAATAATGCTCTAATCTCTTAATGAATACTTTTTTTTAAAGGGTTGGAGCATGTCCCCCAACACTTTTTTTAAAAAAATTTAATGTCTTTAAAAGACTACTATACAGTGTTTCTGGTAACTCTTGAACACTTGACGTCTTTTTTATTTTCTATTGAGAGTAATCAAGTACTAGATTATCTCTAGTGAGATTTAAACACCCGATTTCTGCATTAAGAGAAGTAAAGGGTACCAGTTGAACTAGAGCTCATTAGTTAATGAATACTTAAAATTGTGCTAAAAATGATGTAATTATAACATCTTATGTGTCACGTGTATGGCTTCACTTTTTAATTTACTGTGGAACCTTGTACGAAGTATTATATATTTTCTCCGTCCCGAATAAATATTCATAGTAGATAAAATATAAAGATTAAGAAATGTAATTAATAATAGGTTGTAAAATATATGTTGTGACAATAATACCTATCACACACACATTCTCTCTTATTAATTATGTACTCATTACACACATTCTTTTTAGGATATACAATAATGATAATATTAAATGAAGAATATATTAGGAAGAATGATAGAAAATTTATACACTAAAAATCTTTAAAAATATTATTTGAGACATCTCAAAATGAAAAATATAAATATTTATCTGGAAGGGGAGAGTATATATATTCTCCAGCCATCTTTAAGATACAAAAAACACGTGGTAAACAAAATTAATAGCAATGGCAACATCGTAATTATCACCTCGAAGAGTCGCAGAACCTATAGACGATCTTCTGAGATTCGTAATTAAAATTTTAATGTAGTACTCTATTTTTTAATTAATTCTCATTACATTTGCTAACAAAGTTAATTATTTAGACATACACTTCCACTGTAACTAGTGATGCACCCTTGAGTTGCTTGGTTTGTACATGGGTGCAAAATCATATATTTATCAATTAAAGTTAAATAATATTCCATCCGTCCCTAAATTATCATCCTCCTTTCATTTTTCGTCCGTCTTAAAATAATTATCTAGTTTAAAACTTACCTTTTTTGTACATTATTTTTTCACCATACTTTAATTATAGATCACATATACATGGGCTTTAAAGGAAACAACACATTAAACAAATATAAATAATCAAGTCAATTGCTTTTTCTTAATCCATGCACCAAGTCAACTAGGACGATAATTTAGGAACGGAGGGAGTATATAATTAAAAAAGGGGGAATTTCAAGTGGGTACAATTTTGAAAACATGTTTTCATCTAGGTCCATCAATTTTTTTGACATTTCATGTAACTACAAATTACTTGCCAAATGACAAAAATGCTATTAATGAAGACAAAAGTGATCCGGCATTTTGGAGGACCAAATCAATCCAGAAACTCTGATGCCAAGCCCTGGCATCAGGATGCATTTGACAGTATTATGCAGGACTAAATTAATCCAGAAACTCTGATGCCAAACCCCGGCATCGGGATGCTTGACAAAGATTATGCAGACCAAATCAATCCGAAACTCGATGCTAAGCGGCATCAGGATGCATTGACAAAGATTATGCGAGACCAAATCAATCCGTAAACTTTAATGTCAAGCCAGGCATCGGATGCATTTGACAAAGATTATGCAGACCAAATTAATTCGAAACTCGATGCCAAGCTCGGCATCGGGATGCATTTGACATTATGCGATGCAAAATCAATTCAGAAACTCTGATGCTAAGCCCTGGCATCAGGATGCATTTGACAGCATTATGCAGGACCAAATCAATCCAGAAACTCTGATGCCAAGCCATAGCATCAGGATGCATTTGACAGTATTATGCAGGACCAAATCAATCCAGAAACTCTGATTCCAAGCACGGCATCGGGATGCATTTGACAAGATATGCAGACCAAATTAATCCGTAAACTCGATGTCAAGCCACGGCATCGATGCATTTGACAAGATATTTTGGAGGACCAAATTAATCCAAAACTCGATGCCAAGCCTCGGCATCTGGATGCATTTGACAAGATTTTGAGGACCAAATCAATCCAAACTCGATGCCAAACCTCGGCATCGGCATTTGACAAGATTTTGGAGACCAAATTAATCCAAAAACTCGATGCCAAGCCACGGCATCGATGCATTTGACAAGATTTTGGAGGACCAAATCAATCCGAAACTCGATGTCAAACCCCGGCATCGGGATGCATTTGACGGTTTTTGGAGGACCAAATTAATCCAAAAACTCGATGCCAAGCCGGCATCGGGATGCATTTGACAAAGATTATGCAGACCAAAATCAATCGAGAAACTCGATGCCAAGCACGGCATCGGGATGCATTTGACATTTTGGAGGACCAAATTAATCGTAAACTCGATGCCAAGCCTACGGCATCGGGATGCATTTGACGTATTTTGGAGGACCAAATTAATCCAAAAACTTTGATGCCAAGCCACGGCATCGAGGATGCATTTGAAGATTTGCGAGGACCAAAATCAATCCGAAACTCGATGCCAAGCCACGGCATCGGGATGCATTTGAGAGTATTTTGGAGGACCAAAATAATCAGAAACTCGATGCCAAGCCACGGCATCGGGATGCATTTGACTTGATTTTGGAGGACCAAATTAATCCGAGAAACTCTGATGCCAAGCCCTGGCATCAGGATGCATTTGACAGTATTTTGGAGGACCAAATCAATCCAGAAACTCTGATGCCAAGCCCTGGCATCAGGATGCATTTGACAGTGTTTTGGAGGACCAAATTAATCCAAAAACTCTGATGCCAAGCCACGGCATCGGGATGCATTTGACATTATGCGGGACCAAAATCAATCCGAAACTTCGATGCCAAGCCACGGCATCGGGATGCATTGGCGGATATTTTGGAGGACCAAATTAATCCGAAACTTCGATGCCAAGCCACTAGCATCGAGGATGCATTTGACAAGTATTTTGGAGGACCAAATTAATCCAAAAACTTTGATGCCAAACCCTGGCATCAGGATGCATTTGACAGCATTATGCAGGACCAAAATCAATCCAGAAACTCTGATGCCAAGCCCTGGCATCAGGATGCATTTGAGAGTATTTTGGAGGACCAAATTAATCCAGAAACTTCGATGCCAAGCCCGGCATCGGGATGCATTTTGATATTTTGGAGGACCAAATTAATCCAGAAACTCTGATGCCAAGCCCTGGCATCAGGATGCATTTGACAGTATTTTGGAGGACCAAATTAATCCAAAAACTCTCATGCCAAGCCCTGGCATCAGGATGCATTTGACAGTATTTTGGAAGACCAAATCAATCCAGAAACTCTGATGCCAAACCCTGGCATCAGGATGCATTTGACAGTATTTTGGAGGACCAAATTAATCCAAAACTCGATGCCAAGCCGGCATCGGGATGCATTTGACAAGACATTTTGGAGGACCAAATCAATCGAAACTCGATGCCAAGCCACGGCATCGGGATGCATTTGACATTATTTTGGAGGACCACCAAATCAATCTAGAAACTCTGATGTCAAGCCCTGGCATCAGGATGAATTTGATAGTATATTGGAGGACCAAATCAATCCAGAAACTCTGATACCAAGCCCTGACATCAGGATGCATTTGACAGTATTATGCAGTACCAAATTAATCCAAAAACTTTGATGCCAAGCCCTGACATCAGGATGGATTTGACAGTATTTTGGAGGACCAAAATGAAATAAAAAATTATGATGCCAAGCCATGGCATCAGGATGGATTTCACATCATTTTGCAGGACGAAATTAATTCAACATTTTACGATTACAAAACAAAATACAGTAACACAAACATGGAATAAACATAAAAATTTAATTATCACATTTTCAAACAAATTTGTCATTGTTTTTGTTGTCCCTTTCAAAATAAATGTTTCACCATCTTTACCCTATATTTAACAGCATCAATACTACTAGGAATCATTTTTCCTCTTAGCAAACATTCAATTAAAGAACATACAAAAACACCACAATCTTCTGTGTTAGGATTTTGTTGTGGTGATTTTTCAAATCTTCTAATGATGCATTTGAATTTAGGCTTGTTCAGATCCTTGTGTTGTCCAGGAAAGAAATTCACAAGTGTTTTCATTATGCGTTCAACATAATTTACACACAGAGAAAATAACCAATAAAACTTAATCTAAAGACATTACTTAAAAAACAATACTAATAAAACAAAATACATTACTAATAAAATTCAAGCATAATGCTTACATGAAGGAGAGTATGGCAAAGTATCAGGTGTCGAACACGCGTCAACACTTGACATGTACCCCTCCAGCGTAGGTGCTTCCTAGACGCCCACTGCAAACCATTGTTCCATTCACAGGAAAGATGACCCGAGTTTTTTGGTTGCAACCAACCTGACGCAGCGAAACAAGCAAATAGAAACTCTTTCAACGAGAAATTCCTTAGAACAAGCCTATGACGGCTTAAGGTTCAAGCACAAAGCAAGAAAACTCAAATTTTATTAAAAACTACCGAAATAATGTTTAATAGGGTATTTATATGCCCTGACAATCCAAACCCTAAAAGGAAAAGTCTTAAACAAAAAAGACGAAAAAGCCCGAAAACTTCAAAGGCCCATAACAGTACTTAAACAGCGTTTTTTGGGCTAAAAATGAACTGTTCACGGGGTTTTCCTAGTGAATCTGGTAGATCTCGTCGAGAGCTTCGATTTGATATTCGGTGGATCCCGTAATTCATCCGGACGCGAAAGTTATGCTCCGTTAAAGTTCTACCGACTGTTAGGTGCTCTCTACTATTGCTTAACGGAAACTAACGGAGAAAGCTGAGACCAATAAAACTTAAACTAGACATAGGCATCATCGAGCGAGAAAAGGATTGAAGCACTAACATCTACCAACAAATAGACCTGAACATGCATTATAACTAATAAACTAGACACACATAATTCAATGTGTAGATGTGAGCTCTAACAAGATGAGAACAAACTTCAAGAGTCTATTAATGGATTTGAAATAACATTATTAAAGCTGGAGATCTACACAATGCTATCAAACAATATATGCATCTCCATACCTTCACCTCCTCCCTCACTCCCACTTGCGTGGTTCTTATGTAAATTATAAGCTTACGGCATTAAACTTTGTCTTGTATATCATATAATATCCATGGAAATCGAGGCTTCGACTATTTGAGAATCTCGGAATTACGCTTATTGTCAAGGGACCAAACTAGAAAATTGCATTTTATCTCAAGATTGAGATCTTGAATTGATTCATTAGATACCAACCATCCAATTGAACAAATATAAAGTCCATACAAATGAAAATTAAAAATAATGACAAATAGGTAGGATTCTTTCATCTTGTCATTGACAAAATTAACCACCCTCACTCACAACAATTCTGCGATAATAAGCTACTATTACAACAAACACTCAACTCTAAGCAATGACACACAAAATCACAAATATATAGAAATGATGCAATAAATTCAAAGTTGGTAAAGATGGACTTATGGGGCTTTCAAACATGAAGGTGACAGTGAGCTCCCATCGTCGCCTTGAGTGATGATATCATCATTACCAGCCGCACTTTAGCATTTTCGACATGTTGTTGAGATTCATACCCATGGAAATGTTCCGATCGCAGCGGTAATGCTCAAATCCTCTCGATCGAGAAGGAGAGAAACCAACGCTACGAATCCATGGCCTGGGAGAGAGAATCCTAATGAACAATCAAAGTTGAAACGAGTCGCATGCATCCAAGAGAAAGCGTAAGTGGAAATGGAGCTATGAACACAGTGAAATTTGGGGCCGGGAGAGACGCGTCGTACTTTTGGCCCGACAAAAGAAATAAAGGGCAGTGACGTAATTTTGCCTTAAAATTGTATCTAAAAGATATGTCTAAAAAATAGCTGGATTTATTTGAAAACATGTTTTAAAAGATGTACCGGCTTGTAATTTTTTCATTAAAAAACTTCAATATGAATAAAATAGACAAAAATTAATAAACAATAAAATTAAAGATATAAAATCACATAAATTTGAAAGTGTTATTATAAATTTTGGAATTCTTCTTTATATACAACAATTGCCATTGAATATGTACGACTATTACAACTATCATTATCACATAACAAATATCGAAGGTTCTTAGGATTGGTAACTCTACATAAACGACATACAACTGGTCGTGATTAAAAACAATTTCAAAAGAAATCCCACATTAGACAATGACAGATCCTGACTTTTATTTATAGACATTGCGTAAGACACTATCGGCGGAAATATGTTTTTCTGGATTTTGAATGAAATTTTATGATCAGATGGTGTCACTGTCAGTGACATTCTTGTAATCAAAACACTACCACCATAATAACCATTTGAAAAAAATTCACCTTCTAACATATGATTTTCCACCCTTAGAATAATTAACCATTTAACCTTGTATCATTACATAGCCCAAGAGCGATCAATGTTACGAAGCAAAATTACTCGAGTTCAACCTTCAAATTCAACTCATGACTTGGAATTCAAGAACGTAAAATTCTATTTAAACTTTAGGAGTATGTATATTGTTCAAAATATCAACGTTTTTATCGGAATGACACAGAAAAATTGAGCTCAAATACAGTCTTATTTCTGAATTATTCTTAAATATCATATAATTTTTATTGAATTAGCCATATCATGAGTGAGAGCCAGAATATCTCTCTTTTCCAAAAAAATGATAGTCATAAGGATTGATTCTAAGTATTGCACACAAAAACAAAAGAGTTGCCATTTTTGTTTTGTATACCAAAGAAAATCCTTCCAATATCATAATTAGATGAGCCGATAATAGTTTCATAAATCTTGGAATACTTTTTTTAAATACAACATTTTTCGTTAAACATTTACAATTACTATACTATTATAATATTATTATCACTATATCTATCATATAACAAAATTTGAAGGTCATTACGATTATTAATTCTATGAGTAAGTCTCATGTAAAACCGTCTTATGGATCTTAATTCTTAAGACGGAGCCACACTCTCTCATAGCTCAACACCCCAATACACGGTGGATAGGGTAAAAATGATCCGTCTTACAAAATATATATGTAATACCTTACGCAAGTTTTTGCCTAATTATATTCATCTAACTAACTGCTTTCAACTAATTAAAGTTAATCCATCACGGTACATTAATTGATGGAGCACGATGCACACTGATTAAGTGATTTGTTGCGTGCCTCAAGCTCATTAAGGGTATCGTAGTCCTTTTGCCCTCAAAAGTGATTTTTTTTTCCTGGTTAAAACAAGAAGGTACTGTAGCTATTGAAAACTTTTCAAAGTGGATCGGTCCCGATTTATCCCGAAAACCTAATAGTAGATAATTAGATGATCATATGATATTAGATTATTAGCCCTAATTACACTCATACATCATACGCCTCTTCCTAAACCGCCTCTTCTTTGTTTCTCATTCATTGTCTTTTCCCAAAATACCAACTACGATAAGTTTGGAAGTTTGTTTGGCATGAAATTCAAACAAATTTTCAAAGATTGATTCAGATTATCGTACAACGCCTTATCCCTTCATATGTTTTACTATTTTTTTCTGGTTTATTTTTTGATTTTTTAAATACCGTTTTAAGGAAAAAAAGAAACTAATACACTTTGATTTTTTTAAAAAAATTTCATAAGCATGTTTTTTGATTTGTTTGTGTTTTAAGAGTTAAAGACTTGCATAAGATCTAAGAAAAAACCCTTGGCTTTGGTTGATTTTTCAAAATTTTATGTAATTTGTATCTGAATAAGGACGTGCACATTGAAGATATGAAATACTAAAGTCAAATCTTTAGAAAAATTGCAATATAAAAAATCTAAACCATAAATCTTTTTTCAAGATTTCTAAGATTTACTCATTTTTGTTTTCAATTGTTTTATTGCGATTTATTTTGATTATTTTAATATATATTTACACTATGCCAAGTTAGTTGGTAAAAAATATTTTTCTAAAAATACAAAAAACAACGTGTATATATTTATATGTTATTTTAGAGAAAATAATTAGAAAACTTAAATTGTTGTTTCAATGTTAATTTTGTGTATATAAAATATGAGAAATAAAAGTCAAACATTTTGAAAAAAATCAGGATTAATAAATATAAACTGTAATTCCAATCTATAAGATTTACTCATTAATTTTTTTGGATAAGTTATATTATTTGAATATATATTTTAATTATGTCAAATAGGAGATTGTTTAATTTATTTGACCAATATAGTACTCCATATGCAAGTATAAATTTATTTATTCCAAAATCGTATATTTTTTATTTGAAAATTGTATTATATATTTTCATTAACTAAACCTTATTGGTAACATATTACTTTCCTTAATTTCATTTTGTTTTTATTTGAAAAATGTTTTCCTTTCATTATTTGTGGTTCCTTTATGACATAGTTTCGGTTAATAAATTAGGTATCATTGAAATGTGTCTCCCACTGTTGGTTTATCAAGGGATTGACATTTTATCACCAAAACTTTCATCGAGTGAACAAAATGCAATTTTTATTTCATATAAATGTAGATGCAAATGTGTGTTATTATATGCATATATATATATATATATATATATATATATATATATATATATATATATATCAGATAGTTTTACATTTGTTGTGATGATATTATATGCAGTTCATTTAGTGTGATCTTTTGGAAGTATGTGTTGTAAACTACTATTGGAACCAAAAAACTTATATGCATGGGAAACATAAATTTAATATCGATCAACTTAAAAAATATTTACATTTGGTTTTTTACCATAACAATATGCACTTTCTATTCTATTTCAATTAGTTTGAGAATTGAGTATGTTCCATATAAATCATCATAAAAATTATAACAAAAATATCATTCATTTTCTGTATTGTATCATAATTCCTTAGAAGCTTTCTTCAATTTCTGCAACGCTTTTCAAACATCTTCATTTATTTAATATACCTGCAAAAAAGACATAAATCAAGTCATGAATATAAATTGATAAACGTAGATGAGTTTAATTAGTTGATGAATGGAATTAACATACATGTATGATATCGTTAAACAATGTTAATTATATGCGTTGACTTACTATATCATTTCATAAAAGTATTTTGGACATTTATCCTGATTTTAAATATAAGGTGTAATTCATAAATTAGAATATTTTATGGATATTGAAATTGTTTGATTGGAAGAAATGAACCATGAATACCCAGAAGAAGAGAAGATTGAAATATCTCTTTCTATCTTCCATGCAGGTACCATGAGAATTAGTAAGACGAAAATGAAACATGTCAAGATTCATATGTGATGTTATATATGATGTCATAGTACTGAAAGAAACAATAGTAGTTAGGATTCTAAAGAAACTATCAATGCAGCTTGTGATAGAGCTGCATCCAAAGGTGCATTGACCAGATAAAAAAACAAGTAAACAATAGAAGTCTTTAATCTAATAAAGCAGTATTAAATATGGAAGTTTATCAAACAATCTACAAGCTAAGCTTGTAAATCCAGCCATATGGCCAAAAAGGATTTCACTAAAAAGATTACGAGTCTTACAAAACCCGTGAAACCTAACCAAATACCAAAACCTAATCAAATACCAAAACCTCTTAAAAAAATAAGTTTTCTAACAACTAAGAAAACAAACAGCAAATCGATCAATGCAGCTCGTGATGTTACTGTATCCACAGCTGCATCTAAACACTTCAGCAAAGTTCTCAGCTTTTTCTCTCTATGCAATGTCTCTCTGAACGTCTATCTCCCTGTATGTCTTGTATGCACAAAGTTTTTTTGTATTTATACTTGAGGTATAGTCTTACACAAATAAGAAAACCAACAACTTAAAGGAAACATAGAATATTAGGAAATAAAAGGTTAGTTTCCTAAATTAGTTTTCTTTTTTTTTAGAAAAAAAAAATTAGTTTCCTTAATTAAATTCAAGAATCTTATCAAAGATTTTGTCCACATTAATTCTAGATGCTTGAGAGCTTTTAGAAATATTTAATTATGGTCATACTTTACCATTGCTTTATGATCAAGAAATGACACAACAGTATTTAAATAAAATAGGATGTCCCTATTTTACCCTTACAAATACTAACCTCAATTTTCTTTTCATAGAGAGCCTTCAACCGTCTTTTTGAAGAAGACTCTTGCTAATCATATCCATTTTTTATACTCAAATTTTTGTAAATGTAAGATTGCTAATGCTTTTAGATAATTATAATTATAATGCTCGCATAACTCTTTATTCAATCGATTTTTCGATTGCCAAGAAATGCTTCAGCTGCTCAAAAAATCCAGATTTAGTTCTCGTTCATTACTATGCAATAAATAGAAATACACCATTAAATTAATCTGGTTCCAAAGGAAAAAGAGTTTTTTCAAAATAAATTAAAATATGATTCAATTAATTTGTTCAATCAATTATAATGGAGGAAAACAAAAAGTTTCTGGATTGATTAATCTAATCAACCATTATGACAAAAAAATGTAGTTTTCATTTCCAAAGCAAAATTGATTTTATACAAAACAAAGGTGTTTACATTTTTGGAAAGTGCATTTTGACGGAAACTTTCAAAAAAGCACACCTCTTTTTATATATATGACCGTTATTATTTTATTGAAATTTTACAGCTGTAATTAAAACATGTGCCCTAACTAAGATTTAGTTTTTTATGTTTACTATTTTACGGTTTTACTAGATATTTATTGTTTTACTGAGATCTTATGGCATTAATTATCCAGTTTCTTCTCCATGATTATCTCTATTTTTTTTTTATTTTTGTGTAGCCTAACAAATATTTAGTTTGTAGTTTCTTAATGAATTGTTATCGTAATCAACTGAAATCTCAATTTAATTTTTGTCCGGCCTGGATTTAATTTTTTTATAAAAAAAATTGTTCGTAAGTTTTGTAATTTTAAATATTTTTATTTTTAATTTCTTTCTTTTAAAAAAATTGTGCTAACTTTCCTTTATTGGTCTGAAATCTTTGTGATTTCGATTTTGAATAGTCTTTTGTTAGTTCACATCGGCTCATTCAATTTATTTTTTGGTTTTTGCCTGAGATTTTCATTTTAAAGTTTATTTCAATTAACAGGTGTTGGGTTGGTGTGTGTGAGAGATAGAGTTGTCAAAATTGAGCTCGGCCCATAGGTCCGATCCAGCCTACCCTGACTTCTCAAAGGCCTGGGCCTCAATTTAGAAGGCCCGAAAATGACCCGCGGGCCATGCTTGGTCCGACCTTAAAAAGCCCGAAAGCCTGGACCGGCTTGATCATAAAGTTAAACACTTAAACTTAATTACAAAATTAAAAACTAAAATATAAATCTAAAAAGAAAAAAATTATCAGACATTCAGTTAGACTACTTTTTTTTTGTTAGATAAATTTATGACACAGTATGATCTATTTTTAAATCATTGTTCCTTTTTTGGTTGAAACTCATATTCTAAATTGATGGAAGTGATACTTACAAAGAGGAAATGAAGTTGATCTTCCAAGTTTAGTATGGTTGTGGTTAGTAATTTTAACGAAACTGATCTATTTAATTAAGTATCTCTATCTGATATTAACTAATAAAAAGCCACAACAGTATAAACTAGATAAAAAATAAAATTTAAATGCTAGATTGTGTCGGGCGAATCGTAAAATGAACATTTGCTAGTTGGTATGGTTTTGTAAACTAGAACCCGAAAAACATTATCTATCATCAGAGAATACATATTAAAATACTGGGGACAGTATATTGAACTTCAATTTGCTTATAACTTTTTTGAAAAAAAATACTCTTCAAATATCACATGTACTTTTTCTTTTGTCTGTAACATTATAGTTTTTCTAGTTTCTGTTTCGTTTAATTGTTGAAGTTATTACATTTGTTTATATTTGTTTTGATTGCACTTTTGTTTTGTAATTGTGTAAGTTAGACTAGTAAGTATGTGTGTTTTTAACTTTTGATGTGTTATATAACATTTTATTAGCTAATTTGTGAGTTTTTTTAAATAAAAAAATAGTTATTTTTTTGGCACATGGGCCCGAAGTGCGCATGAGCCGGACTTGAGTTTTATGAGGCATGTCACTATTTCGACCAGGACCGACCCGTCGTCAAGTGAGACCCGTTGGGCTTGGGTCGGGTCGGGTTGGCCCGTTTGACAGTTCTAGTGAGAGAGAATGTTTTTTGATGTTTAATTATACTATTTTTGGATAAGTTACAAAATTTTACAGCCAATAAAATATGTTTTTATTTAGTTTTTGAGATGTCGTTTTTGCTTTGTGTAGTGTAAATTGATCTGACCCCTACAAAATCTTAAGCATGTATTAATTTATTCGTATCATACTCACTTTATGCACTGATCATCTTCATACTGATACCGTGCCTATGGCACGGGCACGGAATCTACTATATATATATATATATATATATATATATCAGGCCAGACCCTCCAAGAGAGATCAGCCGGAGTTTTAATTTGTGCGAAAGTGTGGATGCGTTTTTGGGAAATGAGTGGAGGAAGGGGACGGTGGTGGGGATGTTGAGGCATTCGAGCAAGTACTTGGTTTTGTTTGATAGTACGGACGAGGTTGAGGTTGTCGGGTCGGATATGCGGGTTCATAGAGATTGGGTTTATGGGTATTGGAATCCACCTTTGGAGCTTGAATCGAATTTGAATATTATGAAAGATGAACATAAAGCTGATAAATTTTAATTTAAACTGGATGTAACTAATTGAGATTGGATCATTAATTTTTACCAGCGTATTCTTTGCTTCTTGAACTCGCGTTTAATCAAGTTGCATACAAGGCAATCTCCGGTGGACTCATAACTCTTTGTATTTTTTTTGTTTAAAGGTTGGAGGGGATATAGACCTTACCCCAATCCTTATTTTTTATTATTTAAATGTCTTTAAATGCTACAATTATAGATAAATGATGCCTTTGGTATGCCTAGAACAAATGATGTCTCTAATGAGGTTTTGAACACCTGACCTCTCGGTTGAGAGTAATGATGTACCATGGTGTCTCTGGTAGAGCTTGAACACTCGACATCTCCGTTAAGATAAGCGAGCAGTTAAATGAGGTCTTTAGGTAAGGCTTGAACAACAACGTTGCCTGTAAAGAGGCTTGAACACCCGACATTTCTATTAAAAGTTATAAAGTCCAGGGTGTCTCTAGTGGACTTAAACACCCGACCTCTCCGTTGCAGGTGAACAAGCACTGCCAGCCTAACTCGCTGGTCATCAGTATGCTTGAGAGTAGTTATTAAGTGTATTAAACTAGCCAACTAGGGTTCTTAATCCATTGTTAGTATCCTACCTCTCCATTTAAACCCAAATCTAATTTGTGGTCCATCATCCTATCCCATGATCGTCAACGAATGTATGCTAAAGAGTGAAGAACAAATTGAAGGAAAAATACTGCATCTTGGAATTTTCTTTTCAAAAATGTATGAATTTGGTAGCTCTTTAAGCTTAAAGTTTACTTGTGTATATTTTATATTTAATCTATTTTATTTTTCTTTTAATTTTCTTGTGTGGTTGATATAAAGCTTTAATAATATTTATTCTTTACTTCTCTTTCTCTTCCCACCCTTATAAGAACCTGAAATTGAGCTTATTACCTATAGTTGTGATACGGGTTGGGAGTTCAACAAATCAAAGGGGGGTCGAGACTATGTGGGTTGGACTAGGTTGCAAGTCAATATAGGCATAAGTCAGGCAATTACGTGTACATGGCTCAAGGTGATAGAAGTTGGGCTACAAGGACACACAAGAAGGGTTGCATTTATGAAGAAGGATAACGACGTGGGTTGCAAGACTCAAGGAATTGGAGAGGCAGTCAGGTTGGGCTTGGAACTTGGAAGGAGGCATCATAGGCATCCAAAGGGCGCGTGGCACGCAAGAGGGGACCAAGGGAAGTGGCTGCCGTGGGCTTAAAAGTGTTGGTTTCACCAATCTTTGTGACACCAGGATCTGCTTAGTTTAGGATTTTTATTTTTGTTACTTTTGCAAATGTAAGGGAGTCCTTTATGAACGGGTTAGTTAGGATTTAGTAATTGGTTAGTATAGGAATTATTCTCTGTCATTTAATTAGATTAGGAGTTCTTTTCTTATTAAAACGAGGATAATTTTTGTAAGCCTTATAAGGAATTTTAATTCATGAATAAAATAGATTTTTAGCGTGTGAAAACATTGAGCAATGAGCGAGTTCGTTCTTTTCGATTCGTCCTAACAAAGTGAGTGAAGCTTTGTGTGACGAATCAAACGACATTCTTTACGTTGAGCGAGTGAAACTCAACCGGAGAAGTCGTCTATCCTTTTCTTTTATTTTGATTACTCTTCGTGGAACTTCTCTCGTTGGAAAGGTCTTCTTACAAGGACGGCCTACCGTTGGAAAGGTCTTCAAAGTGGGCAGCCTAGACAGCGTGGTGGGAGGGGGTAGGGGGCGTGGTGGAGAGGTTGTGGTGGCGTGAGGTTGTGGTGGCAGTTTGTGGTCCAACAAAGCGGGGGTGATGTTCCTTATTCTTGGAGTATTTGGCCAAGGTAAGTGGGCAGATTAGGGAGTGTTATGTTAGGGTTTGATTGGACAGTTTATAGGGGTAGAAAGTGCTAAACAAGGCTAGGGATTTTGGGCTAATATTGTAAGAGAAAAATTCTAGTAAAGTAAACAGATTTTTGAGGGGTTATTGGCGGGTTTGTGGGCTGTTTGACATAAGGAATTCGGACAGCCTAGGGTATTATTTGTTGAGGGCAGGTTTGCGGTTTCAAGCATCATCATCATAGCGCAGCTTGTTACGAATTCCTATTCGTAGCCATCGATAGAGGAGATCACATAGAACTTGCGGGTTCGTTCAAGATAAAGCATGTTATAGCCATCGACGAGGGAAGTTGTGTCAACGGGGAATCTACTACATTAGTTGAGAAGCTGGGACTATCAAACTCAGCCCATCCTTGTCCGTATTAGCTATATGGACTCCAAGAAGAAGCAAGAATCAAAATAACCTTACAAACCCGTGTCGCTTTCTCGATAGGAGGTTATGAAGAAGAGATTGCCATAGACTATTATCACATACTTTTGGGAAGGTCGTGGCAATTCGACAGGTTTGTTGTCCATGTTGGGAGGAGAAATATGTATATTGCAACAAAAGGGAAAAGGAAGTATAGGTTAAAGCCATCCACGTCTATGTAGAAACTGATAAAGTTTAGGAATAATGGCATAGCCTTTCCATTGAATGAATCACCTATTTATAGGGAGATTTACAATTAGGGTTACACTAGGATTACACTTGGAGCAGGATACAAGTAACCTATACAAGGAAGGTAACAAATTAGGAAAGAACTCTACAAGGTAATTACCACTAATTACTTAATTACAAATCAACAAGAATAATTAAAAGATATTATTCTCTAACATATTCCGAGAGGAGAGACCAATTCTTGTGTAGTAATTGATGAAATCTGAACATGCCCCCAAGAGGTTTGGTCAAGATGGATCGGCCGAGGAGACAGCAAACTCGCATAAGCCCATCCCGACTTGTCGCCGAATGAAATGAAATCTTGTGTAGCCACATGCTTTGCGAGTATGAAAACGGGTTCGAGCAGAGACTCGTAGCGCCTACATTGTCAGGCAATAAATGACTGTTGATCGAGGAGGCGAGACCGAAGTTCGCTAAGAAGAGATGGCAAACTCACACTTAAGGGCGCCCACGCCCGTATCGCCGAGGAGCGAACGAATTGTCGAGCCACTGAGCATTGTCACAAGAGATCGGAGTCGAGGAGGCGAGACCGAAGTTCGCTAAGAAAGATACAAAACTTGATGTAGGCACGGTCGCCGAGAGCGGATGTGTAGTCATCCTTGTTGCCGCCCCCAAGATCGTTGCCTAAGATAGAAAATGTAGGCACCGGTGGATGTGTAGCATCCTTGTTGGAGAGGCATGAGAGAGATCGGCGATGGGCGAGGATGCCCGCATCAATTGTGCCACGTAGATACCGAAGAACTCGCTTGACCGCAATCCGTTGTTCGGGCTTGTCGGCCTATGCATGAACCGGGAGAGTTTGTTGACGCCGAAGGCAACATCGCCGAGTGAGGGACGATATTGAAGACCGCCGACCATTGCTCGAAATTGCCGGATTCGAGAGAGCAAGCCGTGCGGTGTGAAGAGTTAAGGTAGGTGAGGTAGCAAGAGGCGTAGCTACCGGGCGAGCATCGGCCATGCCCGCGCGAGCAAGGAGATCGCCTATATACCCACGCCGGGAGAGCGAGAATACCACTTGGGCGCTTAACTACTTCAACCCCAAGAAAGTAGTGAAGATCACCAAGGTCCTTGAGAGAAAAGCGATCAGCGAGCAGAGAAATGAAAGTCCGGATCAGAATGGCTGGTTTCAAAGTGACAATGATGTCATCCACATACACAAGGAGATAGATGATGGTGCCCGCATGAAGGATGAACAATGATGTGTCGCCCATCGAAGTTTTTGAAGCCGAGGCAAGAAGAAACCGACGCAGCCTCATTATACCATGCTCGGGAGCCCGCTCGCTTGACCATAGACCATCATAGCCTTGGCGAGTCGACACATATGGTGAGGTTTGTCTTTATCCGTGAACCCAAAGCGGCCGAGCCATGAATACCTCCTCGGACAAAGTTGCCTTGAAGAAAGGCATTGTTCACATCCGCTCCGCTGGCGAAGATCCCATCCTTGACAAACGGCCTTGATGGTGAGAACAAGACAAAAGCTGACGGTTTAACCACCGGCCGAAAGTCTCGTGGTAGTCAACCCCGGTCGCCGGTGAAACCCCTCGCCACTAGCGAAGCTTTGTAGCGATCAACGGTACCATCACCTGCTCTTGATACGGTAGATCCACTTACGACCAACAATATTGCGAGCATCTTTTCGACGGGACGAGATCCCAAGTCCCATTCGAGCAAGGGCATCAAACTCTTCGACATGGCCCGACGCCACTTCACATCCTCGAGAGCTGAGTGACACATGTGGGTTCACAATCGATCGCCGCTTGAGCCGAAGACTCATTTTGATCTTCGGTTTGAAGATGTTGTTCTTGGAGCGAGTAACTATGGAAGAGGTGGCGGGCACAGAGCCGCAAGGGCACGAGTCGGGTCAACGGCACGGGAACCAATGTAGCGGGCACGGACTTGCAGCACCGTGTTATCCTCGGCACTGCATCGGCTGCCGAGGAGGGCCGAGCAACGATACGGCAATCCTCGAGTGAGCCGGTGGTCCGAGGAGGATGGAGCAATGGACAGACAAGCAAAGGCGCAAATGATATCCTCTGGCCACAAGAGTCAGGGGTGGGAGGCGGGTTGTGGTTGTGCCGAGATCAACCAAATTCGATTAGTGGCGTGAGCCACGACGTAGGGTACCGGAGCGGCACAGACGGTGTGTATGAAGCGAGAGCTTCGTGTGGAGGGAACCGTGGTTCACAACATAGATAGCGGGGCGAATGTAAGGGGTGTGCGAGGTGGACACGGGAAAGCGCGACTCAACAAAGCGAACATGACGTGAAACGAAGAGCTTGGTGGTGCTCGGATCGTAACACAGATAGGCACTCTGAGTGAGCGAGTAGCCTAGGAAGACACATGGAGTGGAACGAGCAGCCAGTTTGTGGGTGGAGTAGGGGCGAAGCCAAGGGTAGCAAAGGCAACCAAAGGCACGGAGTTTGGAGTAGTTGGGCGGAGAGCCAAATAGTTTGTTATAGGGAGATAGGTGAGCTAGGGTGGGTGTGGGTAGACGATTAATGAGGTAGGTGGCGGTTTGGAAGGCAAACGACCGTAAAGGCAATGAAGAGATGCACGAGAGAGGAGAGAGAGACCGGTCTCAACTATGTGCCGATGACGACGCTCCGAGAACCCATTGTGTTCCGGGGTGTGAGGAGGCGAGGTGAGATGAGTGATGCCATGAGTGGACAAGTAAGCGGCCAAGCCAGTGTCCCGGGCAAGTCCCATGTACTCGCCACCATTGTCCGAGTAAAGAGTGACAATGTGTCTTTTAAAATAATTTTCGACCAGGGCTTTGAAGCGAGGGAAGAGAGTGGCGACCTCAGACTTTCGGCTGAGCGGGTAGAGCCATATGTAGTGAGTGTAGTGATCAACAAATATGACATAGTATTTAAAGCCATCAATAGACGGAATGGGAGAAGTCCGTACATCGAGTAAATAATTTCAAGCGCGGAAAGAAGACACTAAGGTAGATTGTGAAAAGGAATTTTGTGACTTTTATTGCATAAACAATCATTACAATGTTTTTGTTTGATGCAAGTAGTGTCTAACGTAATGCCTAAACTAGCTAGAATCCGACGAATGGGTTCGTAGGATGGCCCACCGATGATGCCAGATCATGATGAGAGACTTTAGAACCGACACAAGCAGAAGGGCGAGCAGGAGGAGTTGTGGTCGGCCATTCATACACACCATCTTTAGATTGCCCGGTCAGCAGAATGCTCCCTGTCCGTAGATCCTTCACATGAAAAGAGGTTGGTAAGAACTCAATAGAAGTATGATTAGAGAGACAAAATTGAGATATGGAAATAAGGTTTTTTTTCATGTCAGGAACAAAGAGAATATTATGCAGGGCAAAAGTGTGTGATGGTGTGTGAAGAAGAGAAACCAGTTTTGGAGATAGGAAGCCCGGTACCATCACCAATAACCATGTCATCCGTGCCCGCAGGAGGTGTGAAGGTGGAGATTGCCAAGGTCGCTGGTAACATGATGGGAGGCACCACTGTCAAGAAGCCAGCCCGGAGTCCCTGTGTCCGTAGAGGTCGCTAGATTGGCCCGAGGTGCCCAGCCACTTGTCGAGGAGGAAGGCGCAGCTTGGTTGTTGGTGGCAACCAGCTGGTAGATCGGACAGCGAGCAACTGTGTGACCTTGTTGACGGCAACCTTGACACTTACCAAGATAGGGACGTTGGTGCCGAGGAGCAGATGTTGGAGCCTGCTGTGAAGGAGGCCGAGGTTGGGAAGAAGCCTGGCGAGCATGCGAAGAAGAGTGCCGAACAGTCGAGTTGTTGTTCCTCGGAGTAGCAGGATTGGCAGTGACCGGATGGGAGAAGGACGCGGGCTGAGATTGCTTCAGAAGCAGCTCGCGGTTGATGAGTTTTTCATGAAGCTCATCGAAAGAGATGGGGGTGTCACGGCCTTCAACAACATCAACGATGTGACGGTAGTCATCATCCAACCCACCGAGGAGGATCTCAATGAGGTCTTCGTGGTCAAGCGGTTTGCCCAGAGCCGCTAGTTCATCACCGACTTTTGACAGCATCGCATGTAGTCGGTGATCGATTGGTTCCCTTGGTTGCTCGCTTGAGGTAATCTTTGATCCGTTTAATGTGACCGCGAGTTGGGCGAGCATAGGTATGAGCCAGATGTCCCGTGCCTCACGGCGATGGCGGCTCTGTTGGATCGAAGAACTGGGAGCGCATTAAAGCCAACAAGAGCCCCAAAAAGGAGTTTGTCTTGGCGAATCCATGGCTGGTAGTGAGGGTTTGGGGTGGGGACGTCCTTGGATGTTTGGGCATCCTTGGTGAGGACAGTGGGAGGCGGGCATGGGTGTGAACCGTCTACAAACTTGTAGAGGTCATAGCCAATGAGGGTGGCCTCAACTTGGAGTTTCCAAGCTATGTAATTGGTAGATGTGAGTTTGGTGATGTTGTGGTGGGAGATATTGATGAGGTCGAAGGTTTGAGTGGGATCAAGAGGGTTTTTGACGGTGAGAGAGTGGTTTCAGTAGCCATCAGGGTGATTAGGCGCGGCTAGAGGAAGAGGAAGAGGGTTTTAGGAGCAGAGCTCTGATACCATGTAGAAACTGATAAAGTTTAGGAATAATGACATAGCCTTTCCATTGAATGAATCACATATTTATAGGGAGATTTACAATTAGGGTTACACTAGGATTACACTTGGAGTAGGATACAAGTAACCTATACACGGAAGGTAACAAATTAGGAAAGAACTCTACAAGGTAATTACCACTAATTACGAATTACAAATCAACAAGAATAATTAAAAGATATTATTCTCTAACAGTCTATAGGTAATAAAGGAAACCTGGGGACGATACAATATTTCCAAGAACCAAGGAAAATGGAATAGCGGGAATCATGTTTGGTAGCTAGTGAGGAAGAAGTAGGTCCGAATTCAGCACCATCTTTGCAAGAATCGAAAAAACAAGAATCAGACTTGGTTGCTAATAAGTACAAGACAGAACAAGAAATTTGGATAGAGTCGAAAAAAATGGAGGAAACAAAATTTGAAAAGGAACGAGTAACACTCAAGAATGAACGAAAGAGGTTGCAATCTGTTCTTGGGAAATTGAAGTCAGCACACATATACGAAGATCCATTTGATTTAAAAATTATAAAACCTTTTACATTAAGGATTGCAAGATCAAATTTGAAGGTGTGTCATACTCTCATTCTATTTTTCACCCAAGGGCAGATTCTTGTATTGTTTTGCTAGGCGTGGGATGAAAAACGTACTACTACATCCATACGGATCTATTACAGGTTTAAACCACCTTGGAAAGTGGGATGGAAGGAATCGAAATTGGACGCATGGGCTGATCTAAGAAGATGGTTTTGTAGGTGTTATGACAAGGGTGGAAAGGGGTTTGAAATAAAACTCGTGATATTAGATAAAGAGGAAATTGAATGTTGGGCAGAATTACTAGGCATGATTAGTTGGTTTGTTATACCCAAATGGGGAGTGGTTGAAGGTCCAAATTGCATGGGAATCGTAAGTCCAGTTAGCAACTGACAAGGCTAGAGGGGGGGGGGGGTGAATAGCCTTTTAAAAACTTTGAGGGTAGTTTTGAAAAACTTCAGAAATTGCAGCGGAAAAATGTATATTTTGGGCTTGTTTGATGTAGCTTATGTGGTAGTGTTTATAGCTTATAGCTTCTCATAAGTCATTTAAAGAGTGTTTGATTTCAAAAATGGAGTAATAAGTCAAAAATAGAGTACAAGCCAAGTAAAACACAACTACCTTATAAGTCATAAGCACCAAGGCTGGTGCTGAAGACTTATCTGATCAAAAAACCGGATGAACAGTGCCATTTAATGAAAATTTCATATTCCAAAACTACTCTCGTGTACTATTTTAGAATAAGAAAGTGAGAGCCCATGCAAAAAGGCCTAAGGATCTGCCCCAATGTACCACCTGAAACTAAAGAAATATGAGATTAGTTATGTGGGCTATAAATCTTAATTTTCTACTGTTGTTATGTAATGTAATTCAAGTTTGCCTATGTTTTCAATAGTGTTATGCCTTTGTGTCAAATGTTCTGCCTTTTACTTTTCATGTACTATTTATTTTCCTTATGCAATAATAATTATTGAAATGAGTTTATGTTTTACATGGTATTTAAAGAAGAATGACATCTCAAATGAAATCAAAAGGGAAAATGACAAGCACGTCACAAGGAACAAGTGAGGAGGAGGATTTTTGCGGACATGCCCGGTTATAGTCATGAGGATCAAATTTGTATGGTTTGTGCAACAATGGCGATTCATAATTTCTTTAGGAGAAGAAACATAAAAGATAATGAGTTTCAAGCTTATGATGCTAACCCTAACTTATTTCATGAGGTTGAGGAAGGTGGCCATAATGTGGTCAATTAAACACCTATCTCTTTTCTGGGTACGACAGATCCAGAGATGGAAGCAATGATAAATGCAATGTGTTATCAAATATGTAATAATAATTTTTTCAATTAACATTTTGATATTACCACTTTAAACATAATGTATTTTTGTTAAACACCTATAACTAAAAAATATGTATGTAATTTGGATATTATCAACTTTGAACTTATATATGTATGTAATTTGTGTTTCTAATTTGCTTTGATTTACATTTGGATATTACAGCTTATTTGTAACTCTAGGAATTCTCTTTCAAATATAAATCTATTTATAAAAAAATAACATTATTTGTAACTCTAAGTTACAAATGTTTGGAAATAAATTTGTTAGTTATCACAACTTATTTTAACAAACTGAGAAAAGATTCTATGGTGAGGTTATTTTAGTCTTTATAATTTTAATCAACACTTTTTCAGGTTATTAATCAAACAGTCACACTTACTTATGACAGCTCATCAGCACTTTGAAAAAGCTAAATCAAACAACACAATTCATCGACCCATCAGTCATAAGTCATCAGTTATAAGTCATCAGTCATCAGCACATATCAATAAGTTAAATCAAACGGGCCCTCAGTCAGCTGATATGGTGTCAGCTGGCTGATGTTTCAAAGAAGCTGACGTTGATAAGAAATTGGTCAGCTGGCTGACACAGTCAATTACTTGAAAATTGATCACTGAATGTAAAGAAAGAGCTGAAGAACAATCTATCAAAACAAATAAGTAAACAATTTATGTAAGTAACTGACTGACACTTAAGTAGATCAAGACTTCTTAAGTGTTAGATCAGTTTGTAAGAGCTGATAAAATAACAGACAAAAGGTAATTGAAGTGGTTCACAGTAAAAACGGCTACGTCCACTACCAAGTTGGTCAAACTTTGATTTTTGAAGTGTATTAATTTTATTAAAAATCTAAGTGATCTCTAATGGATCAGTGTACAATAAAGACCAATGTTTATGGAGTATGATTGAAATACAATCACACTCGTGAGACAATCAAATTGATTTCTTAAGGATATTAAAGAAGTAATTCAGTGATTGTCTAAACAATAACTAGAAAAGTAATAAGAAAGAAGGCTATCTAGCTAAAGTTTTTAAGAACTGAGGCACTGTAAGAAAGTAGACTGCTTTTTTAGTATGAATGCTTCAAATTCTTTCTTCAAGTGATTCCTGTGGGTTTTTATAGATGAATTTGAAGTGTAACTGCTAGGAACACATTTGAATTTGAAATGTGTTTTATAATTCAGACGTATCTTCACACAAGATCACAGGGATCCTGTTAAAGAGATAATGGACACAAGATCTATCAAAACACAAAATAGGAAAGTGTCAGTGCCAGGAAATGTTCAAGCAAAGAAGGTAAAGAAGCTGACACTTTAAAACTAGGGTCAACTGCTTCTAAGTGACTGACAAACATTATACTGCAAGCTGACCAATATACTCAAACAAATAAATTATAAGTTCTTTCGCTGATAAAAAGTATAATGATTTTAAGCAAATTTAATTTAGGCAAGATTCAACAGGAATTTTACCAAAGGAGTTCGCACAATTGACGGGGGTAAATGTTGTGAATGAAGACATTGGTTATGGAACGAATAAGAGGGAGGATAACTGATTAGGGGCTGTCAAGATGCAAGGTGAACTCCTAAACCAAGACATGGGAACTCATATAAGCAGCACGGGTAGAAACTCATCAACTCCGAATTTTCACTATGACAACTTTGGATTAAACTCCAAGCAATTCGTGGCTTTATCGAAGAAAGAAACAATGAAGTGGGCTGCATTTCTTCAAGTAGTCATGTTACTCGGGCAAGACAAAGACGAGACTGTTCTAGGGGCTAAAGGTTGTAAAGATCATACAATGAGTGGCAACAAATGTGGGTTCGATATCGTTAACTTACCATTGAAGATTTACCCAAAAGAAGACTTCCACCATTGGGGGTGGGGATTTAAGGAAAAAGAGAATTCCAAGCAGGTCCAATCCCACATTTTGATGATAAAGAGTTTGGGGTCAAATTTAATCGGCCCTTATTGGTTACCAAAGAAGAAGCTGCAGATTGGGCGGAGTTCCTCAATTATTTTACTTCATTCTTAAAACATAAAGACAAGGGCAGAGAAACACATGTAGTTGAAACCTTTTCTAGACTAGCAGTGAACAAGGCCAAAGCTTTGGAATGTGAGTTAGTATGGGATAACCAGACACCAAGAGGTGCGGGGCAGAAAAATATTGGAATGGTTAGTATGCCAAACGGGGAAGGGGTACTCGATTGTGAAGGACTGACCGTGTCTAGGGATGTGACTAGCCAAGGATTGAGGTCAATCCTTTTTAAAGAAGGGGAGTTTGATATGGGTTGGGAGTTCAACAAATCCAAGGGGGGTCGAGACTATGTGGGTTGGACTGGGTTACAGTCAACATAGGCATAAGTCAGGCAATTACGGGTACATGGCTCAAGGTGATAGAAGTTGGGCTACAAGGACACACAAGAAGGGTTAGGTTTATGGAGAGGGATAATGACGTGGGTTGCAAGACTCAAGGAATTGGAGAGGCAATCGGGTTGGGCTTGGAAGGAGGTAGCATGGGCGTCCAAAGGGCACGTGGCACGCAAGAGGGGACCAAGGGAAGTGGCAGCTGTGGGCTTAAAAGTGTTGGTTTCACTAATCTTTATGACACCAGGATCTGCTTAGTTTAGGATTTTTACTTTTGCTACTTTTGAAAATGTAAGGGAGTCTTTTATGAACGGGTTAGTTAGGATTTAGTAATTGGTTAGTATAGGAATTATTCTCTGTCATTTAATTAGATTAGGAGTTTTTCTTTCTTATTAAAACTAGGATAATTTTTGTAAGCCTTTATAAGGCATTTTAATTCATGAATAAAACAAATTTTTAGCGTGTGAAAACCTTGAGCAAGGAGCGGTTCGTTCTTTTTTATTCTTCCTAACAAAGTGAGTGAAGCTTTGTGTGACGAATCAAACGACATTCTTTACATTGAGCAAGTGAAACTCAACCGGTGAAGCTGCCTTTCCTTTTCTTTTATTTTGGTTACTCTTCGTGGAATCTTACAGGGATTCTCGGGCTGTTGGAAAGGTCTTCAAAGTCACGGCCTAGGCAACACGTTTGGGCAGCCTGTGCATGGTGCAGAGGGGTTGTGTGGTGTGGGGTTGTGGTGGAAGTTTGTGGTCCAACAAAGTGGGGGTGGTGTTCCTTATTCTTGGAGTATTCGGCCAAGGTAAGTGGGCAGATTAGGGAATGTTCTGTTTGGGTTTGTTTGGACAGTTTATATGGGTAGAAAGTGCTAAACAAGGCTAAGGATTTTGAGCTAATATTGTAAGAGAAAAATTTGAGTAAAGCAAACAGATTTTTATGGGGTTATTGGCGGGTTTGTGGGCTGCTTGACCTAAGGAATTAGGACATCCTAGTGTATTATTTGTTGAGGACAGATTTGTGGTTTCAAGCGTTATCAAGTTGGCTATATATTTTGGGATAGTTCAGTTGTTTAGATAAGTTATATATTTTTAGATTCTTAACAGCAAGTTACAATATAAAGTTTAAAATTAGTTCATTGGATGATTTATACGAATATATGTACATATATATAATATTGAACTTGATGTTACAAAAAGTTAGTCAATCCAAGGATATCTGGCTTATGGAATTGGTGTGATTGAACATGCCAAACAAAGAGAAGACACTAAAGTGATGTAGGGGTCTTCTTAGTTCTCAACAAAGCCACTCTGAAGTATGAATCAGTAAAGTCTCAAGTATGAAGCTGGAATCAGGCTCATATAGCCTAGGAAAGTAATTGTCATACGTTCAAGCAATAAGAGGTTGACACTTGCTCCACATCCGGGGAAAGTGGGCTATTGCTGTGTTTGAGTCCTGCTCACCACTTGTCACACATCCCTAGACGGTTACCCTTTGCTCGGCTGTATTGATCATGCTAGCCTATCTTTGTGTGACCACTTAGGACTTGTTCTTTTAGAATGGAAATTTTGGAGTGCTTCACGTGACATGCACGTGGTCTGCTCGCGTGCTTTGCATGTGGCATGTACATGTGTTCGACACGTGATAGCATTTTGGGTCTGGGCGGATCTAAAGGGCTTGTGAGTAGGGCTCCAACCCAAGTCAAAATGTGCCCAATTTTTTTTTAAAATATAACCCAAACAAACCCGACAACTTACCCAAACAAACACGCTACCCAAACTTACATTTTCATACGCCACCCCTCAAAAATCACTCTCTCTCTCTTACTCTCTCCATCAATATTCATCACTACAAGTGGACCAAGTCTCCAAGAAACATACAACCCACTAAAAATCTTTAATTACTCTCATCTCTCTCCCTTTCCCCCCTCTCTCTTTCTCCCTCTCACTAGGATTGATCATATGAAATCCTAGATCATCAGAATTCTAAATCCCCTCACTCTCTTTTTCACTCAGTGCCATCTCCCACCTAAAGAAATAACAAACATCTCTCTCACTCAGTAATCGATATATTTTATAACTCATGTAGTTTAACTCTTTAAATTTCTAGGCTTTGATAGTTTGATTATATGATTAAAAAAAAAATTGTACACATTTTAGTCCCAAAACATAGACATTTAATTTAACTGTTTAGTCATTATCTTTAAATTTTAAAATATTTCAAATTTTAGTTTTCGTGTGTTTATTGTATATTGTGTATATTTTTGGTTCCATTTAATTTGGTTTATTTTCTTCTAAAATGATTTGAATATTGGTTCTTTAAAAAATCGATGATTACTTACGACTAGTGTTTGCCATTATTGTTAGTTACTAGACCTTGATGTGGCATATGATTGATTTAAATTTATAGGTGTGTTAAGCTAAAATGACAGGTGAGAGCCGGCCGTTATCAAAATAAACAAAATTTATTATTTCATGGTTTTCAAAGTCTACTGTTGAAACTTTAAGTTCACATGATGTTTCTGAACCTTTGGTAGCATCCTTCACAATTACAAATATCCAATATGTGTCTTTAGAGCCTTCTTTACACCGAGAAGATTGTGTCAATGCCATAGTTGTTAAAGGCGCTCGCTTTTGGCGCCTGAGGCAAGAGCGAGCAGGTTTGTCGCCCAGAGGTGCAGGCGGGCGGGCGAGGGTTTCCAGCCGAGATCTAAAAATTTCCATTCCAAATTTAGGCTTCAATATTCAATATTAATGAAATATAAGGGCACATATGGTTTTGTCTCAACCTGGCGAACTCATCAATGCCTTCGCCATTGTCGGAGGTCGCCAAAATCAGACTCACGCGTCGGTGCCAAAATTTTTTGATCGGAATTTTCTGTCACCGGCACTCAACGAGCTTCGTCCGGAAGTTGGTTTGTTGGTTTTGGCAGATTAAGCTTGGTTTTGTAATTTGTTTTGTTTATTTTATTTTTTCCCCTACTTAAGATTTTTTCTCCCTATTGTGTTGTCCTGCTGCTGCATCTTTATCACTACTTAGGGTTTATTTTCCTTTATTTTTAGATATTTTATTTTATTTATTATTTATTATTTATTATATTTTTAATTTGAGATTTTTTTAATTATGTTTTTTGATTTTTTCTAATTACTTTACTTTAAAAAAAAAACCTTATTTTCTTTGGTTGGTTAACTATTTATTATATTATTTGGAATTTAAACTAGCTCAGAATTTCATCTTTTATACTCCCTCCGTCCCTAAATAATCGTCTGGGTTGACCCGGCGCACAGTTTAAGAAAAAGTAATTGACTTGATTATTTATATTGGTTTAAAGTGTAGTTTCCTTTAATGTCCATGTATATGTGGCTCATAATTAAAGTAGAGTGAAAAAGTAAGGGTAAAGTGGTAAAAGTGATGTTCTAAAAAGGTAAGTTTCAAAGTGGACAATTATTTTGGGACGGACAAAAAAGGAAAGGATGACGATAATTTAGGGACGGAGGGAGTACTATGTTAGGACTCAATAGCATGTATTTGTTGAAAAAATTGTGTTTAAAGAATAAAATCATGCAATGTTGTGACACGGATTTCTTCACGTTTCATTTGTGTAATGACAAGAGTAATTGTGGAATCGTGTTCTACTCGATGAGAATATCGAAATCATATATTTATTTGTTCAATTTGGTGTTTGGATAAATAAGTTATAATTGATTAAAGTGTGGTTGTTGGAAGCGGGTTTATCCCACATTGAGAAATTAACAAAAGCTTGAGTGGTTTATATACAAGTGTTTTATGTGGTAAGGGTAAACTTGTATAGAATAGAAACTCTTTCTCGTGCATGCCTGCGCAAGGGGGTGTAAATCATGGTCCAGTTTAGCCTTCGGGATGCGGACACGAATGTCAGACCAAATTTGTTTGTTCAAACAAACACACGTTTTGTTAATTATTCTTTTGGTTTTTGTAACTCACAACATTTATAATAGACTTTATTTGCCTAATTGATGATGAAATTATTTCATCATCAATGTGGTTATTTAATCAAGACTCGTGTCTTCTCCTATAAAAGGAGATAACATCCACAATTGAAAGATACCGTTTGGAACAATCATCGCATATTCTCTTGCATCGATTTTTGCTTGCATATTTCTTTGGCCTCCTATTTCATATTGGTGATAAAGTCGGGCACAATATTAGTTCGTCGGATACCTTAGTGCTAAAGGTCTCTCCGGTGTCTCCGTTGTATCCTGGGAGACAACGTCCAGTAAAGCTTTCAAACACGTACGAGAGGGGACAAATATGTTTTAAGGAAATTGTGTTTGACACATGCCTCGGACAAATATTTTTGCTTCATAGGTACACTTCAAATCTCTACCTACACAAGCAGACTTGAAGTCTACCTACAGCCTTGAAGACCACCAACAGACTTGAAGTCTACCTACAGACTTTAAGTCCACCAACAAACTTGAAGTCTATCTACAGGCTTGAAGACCACTAGCAGACTTGAAGCCTACTTGTAGACTTGAAGATCACCAGCAGATAGAGCTATCAAGAGGGCCGGGCCGGCCCAAGCCCACCGAACCTCGCTTAACGGTGGGCCGGCTCGAAATAGTTGCGGGCCTCACAGAACTCAAGCCTGACCCATGCGCACTTCGGGCCCTTGGGTCAAAAAAATAAATATTTTTTTTAAAAAAACTCACAAATTAGCTAATAAAATTTATATAACACATCAAAAGTTCAAAACACATATACTTACTAGTTTAACTTACACAATTACAAAGCAAAAGTGTAACCAAAGCAAATATAAACAAATGTAGTACTTCAACAATTAAATGAAACAGAAACTAGAAAAACTATAATGTTACAGACTAAAGAAAAAATACATGTGCTACTTGAAGGGTATTTTTTTTTCAAAAAAGTTATAACCAATTTGAAGTTCATCATAATGTCCCCAATTTTTTAATATGTGTTTTCTGAAGATAGACAAAGTTTTTCGGGTTCTAGTTTGCAAAATCATACTAACTAGCAAAGGTTCATTTTTTGATTCCCCCAACACAATCTAGCATTTAAATTTTATTTTTTTTCAAGTTTATATTATTGAGACTTTTTATTAGCTAATATCAAATAGAGATACTGAATTAAATAGATCAGTTTCGATAAAATTACTAATCACAATCATACTAAACTAAATTGGAACTTGGAAGATCAACTCCATTTTCTCTTTGTAAGTTTCACTTCCATCAATTTAAAATATGAGTTTCAACAAAAAGAGAACAATGATTTGGAAACAGATCATACTGTGTCATAAATTTATCTAACCAAAAGAAAAAAAAAAGAAAAAAAGTAGTCTAAATGAATGTTTGATAGTTTTTTCTTTTTAGATTTATGTTTTAGTTTTTAATTTTGTAATTAGGTTTAAGTGTTTAACTTTATGATCGGGCTGTGCCGGGCTTTTCAGACTTTTTAAGGCCGGACCTAACGGGCCGGGCCAAAGAGGTTCGACTTTTTTCGAGCCTTCTACATTGAGGCCCAGACCCTTGAAAAGTCGGGTGGTGTGGGTGCTCCGGTGCGTCCCGCGCTTCCTTGGTTAGGGGAATGCGGCATGCGGATGCGGACACCACGCTTTCCATTCCATCCTCCCTTGTTTAGGGGAAGACGAAATTAAAAATACGGAAATGGTGCCTGTCGAAAAGCGTGTTGAATACGCCTCGGTCACTTCAGTGATTTTTGGTACGTTATGGGAGCTATGGGTTTTCTGTATCAGGTTATCCCCTTTTTAGGGGATAACATGATGCAGGAATACATCATCCTTTCATTCACATCTTCCCTTGTGTATGGGAAAATGGAAAGTGCAAGAAAGGATGTTGCGGGCCCCACTACAGACTTTATAAAAATTGTCTTATGGCCTATTTCGGATCACTATAAGTGCTTTAGGTTTTCTATATCAAGTTATCATCTTTTTTAGGGGATACCAGGATATAGGAATACATCACCCTTTCATTCTCATTCTCCCTTTTTTAGGGAAAAACAGGAAAGTGCAAGAAAGGATGTTGCGATGCCTCACTGCGATCCAAAATGTTTTGACAGAGTCGCCATCTTTATTTCAAGGAGAAAATAAAGAAAAAACCAGAGAATGCAAAAACGGGTTCGGAGGCTAAGTTACGAGTTGGGAAGGTACTAGGCACCCAACTCGCCCTTTCGGTCTCACAAAACAAGTTTTTTGCTAAAGTATGTTTTTTGTTATATTTATATAGCAAATAAATAAAGTATTAAAAGACAGAAAAGAAAACAAATACATCCATATTTACATTATTTATGGACTTGCAGCTGTCTCCTTCCAATAATTACAAATACATTTAAAAATATTTGGTCATAATAATGGCTCTTTTTAATGTTATTTTCTAAATTAATCCGGGCAGCATAACAGCATATATTTTTACATTGGGCCGGATGAAAAACAACTTTTTATAAATTAACGCTCTTAAAGGCTCACCTTTTAGAGCGTGGTGTTCTTGCTCTGTCCTTCTCGAGAGAGGGAGTCTTTTTTGCTTTGCTGCTGCTGCGGTTCGAGCAGAGTGACTGCTTCCGAAAGTTGCTTTTGGGCACTGTGAAATGGGCAGAGCAACTGTTTGTTTTTTTGCTACTGCGTGCTTGCTGCTGGCGGAAATCGAGCAGAACAACGGCTGTTTATGGCGGATTTGGTCTTTTTACTCGGGCAGAGCAACTGCTCTTTCTGAGGTTTTTGGACCGGGGAAATAGGGTGGATACCTAGCTAGGGGGGGCTAAAGACCACTTTAACCGGTTGGATTTGCTTTTGGAGGAGTTTTGGCAGGGTTTCGAGGCTTTTATAGGAGGGGGCGCTCACTATCGCTCGATCGCTCACTAATCTCGCAGCGTAACAATAACGCTGAAAGCTTTGGGGAATTTTCGATGTGCTGAAAGCGAACCCCGGGGCCTCTATTTATAGGTTGAGCGAGGGACATCGAGGGAAATACTTTTCCTCTCTGCGTGCTTCATTCCCTTGTACAGAATGCCAGATAGATTGCACATTGCGCGAACTGTAGCACTCATGTAGCAGTTTGGGATGCACTGTAGCTGGAAATGGGCGCTGCCATAAGGCATCTTGGGCGCCACGCCAGGCTCTCATTTAGGCAGCGCCAACTGTTTAATCTTCATCCATTTTTTGACGCTTTAGCCCCTGCATTTTACCGTTTTGCGCATCCTGCTTTATCTTTTGCATTTTTAATCCCTGTAACTTGACATTTGTTAAGTTTTAACAGGTCTTGATATCGCATGCAGAGTTACATATCAGGGGTACGAAATTGGGGTGTCTACAGGTGGGCTGGGCTAGGCCGGGCTCAATTTTGATAGCTCTGCCAACAGACTTGAAGTCTACCTGCAGGCTTGAAGACCACCAACAGACTTGAAGTCTACCTGCAGTTTCAAAGTCTACCTGCAAACCTGAAGTCTACCTGCAAACTTGGAAATCACCAGAAGACTTCCATCAAATCAGTAACAAATTTTTATTTGTTTCTTCAATTTAGTAATCTAATTTGTTCTGATTTCCCTGTATTATTTCTAACAGTATTATGCTCACTTATAACATGTTTTATTGAGATTTGTTAAGTTATATGTATTTTATATAGTTTCTCTTAGTATTGTTTCAGTGAGCGCATGGCCGGGCCTGAGTTTCGAGAGGCCCATGGCAAAAAAAAGGGGGGGGGGCCTTTATAAAAATGAAATCATTTAAATTTTAAAAGTATTGGAAAAAAAAAACTCATAGCAAGAATTGAACCCAAGTTCTCTAATAATCTACCAAGTATGTTAACCATTGGATCATCTATTCTAAATTACAATTATCAACACATTATAACTTATATACAGTTCACAGACTAAAAAAAGTAACAAATTAAAACAAGTAACAACACAGGATTCGAACCTAAAACCTTTATGCTAAATCATGAGCACCTTAACCAACGGGTTAAGAGAATCAATTGTTAACTTTTTTGACATTTTAATATATATAATAAATATAAGGTAGTACCAAAACATTTGGGGCCCTAAAAAATTGGGGGCTCATGGCGGTAGCCCCTCCCGCCACCCCCAGGGTCGGCCCTGAGTGAGCGCCTTTTGGGGGCCTTTTTAGCGTCTCGCCTATTGCATCAAATATGGACCTATTGCCTTTTTAGCGCCTCTCGACTTTGACAACTATAGTTAATGCTATTGAAAAGGATCATGGAAAAAGATGTGCAACATGGAAATATCTGAACGTGATTATGTTAGAAGAGCATATGAGTCTATGGGTTCATGTCAACCACAGGGTTCATGTCCTTTCACTCAACATGGGTAACAACAACGTAAATTTCAATTTTCTTGGTTCAAGGATAATCCACGGCTTGAGTATTCAATTGAGTATGACATGCATATTGTTTCTCTTGTTTCTTATTTGATACCAAAGATTCTCACCATACACGTACACCGTTCGGAGATGGGTTTAAAGCAGGATTACTACTCGTGATAATGCATTCGTATGGCATGTTGGAGGCCTTCAATATCCCCTACAATGAAGTAATGCCAAAATGGGATGGTTTGATGAACCTAGGCATACAAATCGAAGCAACTTTTCTTTCAAAATCATCTGAAGATATGGAAGACAATCAGTTGAGTCTTAAGACTTTAATTGAAAGTGTTAGGCTTCTAACAAATCAAGGTGCTCCTTTTAGAGGTCATGATGAATCTGAGAACTCATTAAATGTTGGATACTTCAAAGAAGTTATAAATTCTTTATCAAGAATGAATGTGGAGGTTGACAGAATTGTGTTGAATGCTGTTAGAAATGTTAAGGATATAAGTTCATCAATTCAAAAGCAATTATTTAGTATTCTTGGTAACAAAGTCGGGGACAAGATACGTGAAGAAGTAGGTGATTCAAAGTATTGTATTCTTGTCGATGGATCCGTAGACGCCTCTAATAAGGAACAATTAGCCATTATTTGGAGATTTGTTATTATCAACGTATGATCTAAGATAGGGTTTTTAAAGATTTTTTAGAGTTCCTACTTCCTAATACTACCTCATAAACTCTTCAAAATGAGATATGAAGTTCTTACTATGTACAATTTTCAAGTGAAAAATATGTGTGGTCAATGATATGATGTTGCTAGCAATATGAGAGTGGTTGCAAGCATTGTTTCTTGAAAATTGTCCTTACGCATACTACATGCATTGCTTTGCGCACCGTTTGCAAATGACATTAAATGCTACCGCTAAGGGAGTGCAAAACATTTGGCAATTTTTCTCAACCTTGACTCTAATTGTGAATTTTGTAGATTCTTCTGTTAAGCGTCATTTTGTATTAAAATATGTTAGAAATGAGGAATTGTTAATCTGATAGAATGTTAACATCTTGTTCTAGTGCTAATCATGTTTGTACATTGCAACAAACCGGTGCTACCCGATGGAGCTCACATTTTAGATCTATTAAAAGTTTGATTGAGTTGTTTAGTTCAATCAACAAACACTTTGGGATATGATTGAGCATTTCCTTAGAAGTACGAGTAGAAGCTAAAATAGTTCTTAGAGCTATGAGAACATTCGATTTTGTATTATGTTTGCTTGTAATGCACAAAGGGATGAAAACCACTGAAGTTCTTTGTCAAACATTGCATACAAAGTCTCTTGAGTTTGTTGATACAATACAATTTGTTGGACATACGAAATCACTTATTCAGTAAATGAGGGAAAAAGACTAGGAGAACTTGTTTGAGTGATGTAACGTCTTTCTGTCTAAAACATGATATGAGTGCTCGTTACAAGGATGGTATGGGTCGCCCTTGGCAACAAAGAGATTTCATTTATGATTGAGCATCATTATTGTATTGATGTGTTCAATGCTCTACTTAATCTTCAGTTCAGTGAATTGGATAACAAGATTTCATTATGATTGATCATCATTATTGTATTGATGTGTTCAATTCTCTACTTAATCTTCAGTTGAGATAGTTGGATAGAAGATTCTCAGACTAAACATCAAAACTTCTTATACTTGGCTCCACATTAGATCCTCGTGATAACTTTAGAAATTTTACACGTGATAGTGCATGCGATCTTGCAAAGAAGTTTTATCCCGAGAACTTAAATGATGAAATGTATGCTCCATAACCATGTCCATTTTAGAAGAGAGTGATGCGTAAGGATCCAAAATTTGAGATGTTAGAATAACTCAAACAAGGAAGCCAATATTATTTCCTATGCTTTATAGGTTGATTTGTTTGGTTATGACTATTCTTGTTTATATGGCAACCATTGAAAGAACATTTTAAACATTATCAAAAATAAACTTTAAGACACAAGATGGATGATGAGTTTTTTGGTGAGTGTACGGTACTTCATATCGAGAAAGAATATGATGCATGTATTAGCAATGACGAGGGGATCACAAAGTTTGAAACTTTAGGGGTTCGTAGAGTTAGATGTTATTAGTTTAGGCTCTTTTATAATTATGTATGTAATGAGTAAGACTCATTAATTCACCGACTACATGTAACTTATTTTTTCGATAAATGAAACTATTTTGTATGATTCTTATTGTTTTCAATATATTTTAAATATCAAGCACACATGGTACCAAAATCCTGGATGTAGATCCGTCCATGAACATATCAGGACTATATAGAGAGTAATTTATGATGCATATCATAGAGATATATTTTTGATATATGATACTTATCCCATTTTAAATGACATAGATATCATTGTTATGCTCTATATTTATCTCTGTTTGTAGGATGTGGAGTGTGGACAAGAGTTTTTTGAAATTTGCTATATATGAAAATTGGGTATTGGTTTGTTTGTTTCGTTACAGAATAAGTGTTGCTTTTAAAAAAAATGGCTCAACATAAATGTTCATTTACAATGGAGTTACTAAATGACTTCTTTTTAATGTAAGCTTACTAATTTCACCTTACGTACGTTCCTAATGTGTAATTTTGTTATTACATGTAGATTAGTAGATATTAAGGATATTAATCTACTTATGCTATTAAAATAACTTTATTAATGGCGGTGAAATTTCCACTTGTTTTTTTTACAATATTGAGAGTTCATGTGATGCTTTGTTTTACTACTACAACTAGTACTCTTGCCCGTACCGATAACACGACGCCAGTTTGTGAATTTATCAATAAATAAAGCAGATAATTTGAAAATTAATTAATATTTACTTATAATTTTTCTAAGTTAATTATGATAACAGTTAAAAAGAAAAAAATATTTTAAATTACAAAACTTACGATTTTTTTAAAATTTATTTGTATACGAAATTGCGAGCCAGAAAAAAATTAAATTGATTAAGTTAATTACGATAACAATTAAAAAGAAAAAAAATTAAAATAGAAATATTCGAAACTTAGACATAAATTAAATTGTGATTCAGTTTTAAAAAATAAATTGATTAAGTTAACTACGATAATAGTTAAAAAGAAAAAAAAAACAAATATTTCAAATTACAAAACTTACGAATTTTTTTGCATAAAATTGATTAATTAATTAAAATATCGAAAAGAAATAATGGGGGGAGTTGGAGAGAGAGAGGGGGTAGTTGTTTAACCGTCATTCACACATGTGAACTCGGAGAGTGATAATGACCGTAATGATCTCAATAAATGAATCAATCTCAGCCCCTAAATAGTTTTTATCAATTACACATATGCAACTATGAGCTATATTGTATTATAGATATTTCATAGTATTTTTAGTAAGCGGGAAATTCTACCGAGTAAAATTAATGACAGTGCCCCACATGTAATATGATCAATTTGATTGATAGCGTGTGATTGTGACAAATGTACGATCATTAACTCATCAAATGGTTCATATTGGTTAAACAGTACTCAATAAATTTTGGTTTTTAGTCCGACCAACTAGTAAATATATATATGTAGAAAATTATACAAATAATCATCGTACTATTCATAAATAATCGATTTCACTAAAAACACTACAATATCTTAAATTTGACTAATGTAGTAATTGGGTGGGATGTAATCCTTTCGGTCAACGTCTCATTCAGAATTTGTAACGAACCTGCCGTGGATTAACTGAAGGACTGTACGAATGATATATTTGTCTTTAAATTACACCTCTTTCTTCTTCAAACACATTTTTCGTTCAATTACACCTTTCTGTGTTTTTTAAAAGACAAAAATATCCTTTCGTACTATCCTTTCGTTAATCCACGACAATGAGTTCATTACAAAATTGAATGGGGTGTTGACGGTAAGGACTACATCTTACCCAATTACTTAGTACATTATTCACATTTGAGGTATTGTAATGTAATTAGTCAAATCGGTTACCTACGAATAGCACGATGATTATTTGAATAATTTTCTCAATATATATATACACAAAGGAGTTTTCAATAGTTACTTTGTTCACTAACCATTGATGGCTACTATTAATATTATTCATCGAATCAAAGGCTTAAATTCCATTAATTGTTTGTATTTTTTAAGGTGAATTAATTACACATTTCAACTGCTCGATGAATCTTAACTTTTGATTTTTGATACAATGAATAATATAATAACAACTATTAACCTTTAGCAAGAGAAAGTAATCATCAAAACAATGTTATAATGCATTTCGATATTCTTCAAAAATATTACTATCAGTTTAATATGTTAACCTAACGAGCACTAACACGTCCTCCGAAAAAGTCTATTAGATATTTGATTCCAAGCATGCGTGTCCTTAAACAAGTCATCCATACACATGGTCCCAAGTGGATACACGAATGTCGGATGACATTCTCGTGAAGAAAAAATCGGACCGTAAGTCATTAAAAACTAACCTAATTTACAAATAGGTTTATAGCAGCTTCCAGCTAGTTCATATCAAAAATCATATATACTCTTGGGTAAATAGTCCACCCGACTATTTTTGTATGTTGCACTCTAGAGTCCATCAAAATGTGGGAAAAATCTAGTTTGGGTTGTCCAATGAATGAGTTGGATAACTAAGCTTGATTGTATTATTTGATATGTTTCCTTAAATCTGTTTAAAAATACGAAAACATCTTAATGAAAATGCAAGACTTGGCCTCGCAAAATCACTCCGGCGTGAGAGTAAGTAACATATAACTCAAAAGGCAATTTGATAGAGGTTTGAGACTCAAGAAAGTGTACTTACAAAGTTTACGATTTATGGAGGGGTATTTATAGGCTCCCAATGTCATAGAATATGTCTAGGATTCATTCCATATGTAACACCCCCAAATTTGGTACCAACACCGTGATCCCACTATTTAGCCACATCACTAATTATCATAACTTAAATCATAAATGTACCAAATCTCATAATAATTAAATTTTAAACATCCTTGACTAAAGTCAAAAATAAACTAAAAGTAACTCAATACAAAATTAATCTGATACTTAATATGAGTCTATAATTTATTCAATGTACTATCAAGTGATTCGATAAGAATGACTAGATCTAAAATTCTCGAAAACCGTCATCTTGGTCTACCCGAGCCGAAATTATCAAGTGATTCAAATATCGATAAGCGAAAGCAATTATCAAATTTCGATTTAAGTGAGTAGGAATCAAAATGAAAATAAAAATATAAAGGTGACTCGAGTAACCAACTGTCCCATGCCGATTGGAGACAATTGACTACTCACAGAATCCAATGATCACATCAGCAATTCAAATATTTACTCCGAAGAGTTTCGATAGTTCGATAAAATTAGTATATTCGGATAAACATACCACTAGCTAGGTGGCATTCGATAATTCAATTGTTCGAAAATCATATCCACTAATTAACTGAAATTCGATAAAATCAGTAATTCGATAATCATATAACCGGCTTAGTGATCATGGTGGAATTTCGAGGAATACAATGTTATAAGAGCATCATCAATGTATAACTTCTTAATACAACTTCTTAACTGGGTCCCACTACCACCTACACATTTTTTTCTTCTTACACACTTAAGAATAAATCTTTCAATTGTATATTATTCTTACACAAAAAATATTAAATTTAACACCATCTAAAAAAATAAAACCCTTCACACACAACTCCCCCCACACACCCCACTGACAACCCACTTCTTCTCTCACTGTAAACCACCCGGCCCCCCCTCCCTTCCCTCATTTTCTCACCTTTCCCAATGCTCTTGCAGGTTCTTATTTGAGAATTAATTTTCCCTCTCTCTCCTATTTGGCATTGAAGAATATATACAATGGGGCATTTTGAGGAACTTCTTCATAGGAAGTTGTCTAAGAATTTAAAAAAAAAAGACAATTGGGATGCTCTAACCAAATTATGCATCGCAAAAAGAAATCATACTTTTCATATCAAACAACATCGCACATGAAGCTCGATAATTATGTGAGAATTAATCAAAGAATAAAAAATATGAATTCGAAAGAAGTGTAAACGACAGAGTTCAAATTCAAGTGCCGATTTAAAATCGAAGTACGTTTCAAAGAAGCATTAATATCAATGAATTTAATGGAAATCTAACGAATGATACATAAAAGATTGGAGACCTAAAAGAGGTATAATCCCTTACTTCGAAATGCTTAACAACGATAATCCTTAACACACACGATTGCCCTAAGCTCGTTTGCCTGAATCTAAAGTCAATAATACTCACAATTACTCATTATAGTTGATAAACGTTGCGTTAATAACTATTAATTATTAATAGTTTAAGTTAATCATAAATATATAAACCGTTTTAAGAAAATATATATAATTTATTTTCCATAACTCATTCTACTATTTTCATAGTAAAATAATAATAATAATAATATTACTGATCTATTATATAGGCATTGTATATATATATATATATATATATATATATATATATATATATATATATATATATATATATCTACTATACAATAGAGCTCAGTGAGATAAAGAATGACTGAGATTGATTATTTTTACTTTTTATCAAACGGTTGTAATTTATTACACACTGGCACATGTGTGAACGGCAGTTAGCCGTTCCCCGCACAACTCTTCTTCCTCTACGTCCCCCACTCCTTATACGATTCCAACTCTTCGCGGTGTTTGTTACGTCAATGGGTTTCTCCACCTTTTATTACGGCACCTTCCCTACCTTCAACCGCATGCCCAAAAATCCTTGCATCCCTCTCTCTCTTCATCTCCAAAAATCAACCTTTTATACGATTCCAACTCTTCGCCAATGGGTTTCTCCACCCGGTGACACCAAAAATCCTTGCATCCTCTCTCTCATCTCCAAAAATCAACCGGCTTCATGACACCAATCCATCTCCCTCATCTTCTTCCCCTAATTTCTACAGCCGTCTTCATCTCCTTCCCTGCTCGCCATAACCCACCGGCGATCTCCTACATCTCCTCTTGGTCTCACAAACGAAACCCCCCATCAACAACCCAGCCGGACCCTCCGTCTTCTCCGGCGAATCTCACCCATCCCCCTTTATCTCTTCTTCACCGGAATACATTTCAGCGGAGTTGAAGAAGTTGATTCCGGCGTCGAATGCTCGATCGAGGAGTTGAAAGGACTGACACGAAGTGTTTTGTTCGCCGAAAGTCATTGTCCCTCCAAAAAATTTAATAAGCAAACAGAAACGAGTTCAGTAAATTATAGATGCAAAATGGAAAACTGAATAGAAGAGTGAGAGGAAATGAGGGGAACCTAAGCAGAGCTTTGAGACACTCAAAGCATGAGCGAGGTTGAAGATAAGGACCGCCATTTTTGTTATCAAAATAAAGAAAACTGCAAACAATAAAGAAAGTATGAAGACAAGTTGTGTGAAATGTGAATATTGCCTCCCTCCCAAAATTATTTCCTTTCTCACTTGCTCCAAACAAATGACTGTTATTTGAAATTTTCAACGCTTTTACAGTTTTACCCCTTATCTTTACATTTTCAATCTATATTACAATAGAGCTCATTCTCACACATGTGTAATTGACTAAAGCTATTTAGAGGTTGAGATTAAATTATTTAAAAAAATTTAATGGTTGAGATTCACTCTCACATTCGCATGTGTGAGAGTAGTTATCCACTTTTAACTCTCTATTTTCTCTCACTCTATTACAAAGTCACCCCCTACAATTAATATTATGAGCAGTCACAACCTGAGATTAATCTTCTAAACCATTACCCCTTACAAAACATCAACCTTACATTAATATAATCTCACAATAGAGCTCAATTGATTGACCATGGGGGTTGATTCCGCCGCAAAATCAAACGTTCATAGGTCAGTTACATATAACTCCTTACAAATAACCTCCCTCAACTACCACTTGAAGTAATGTACCCCTCAACTGTAACATTTTTTAAAAATCGCACATTCTATTTAGACGTTGGCGTTTTAATTGACGAAATCATATATACTTGCACCGTGCCACAAGCACGGACACGAAGATCTAGTATATATATAATAACTCACACGCACCAAACACACACTAAAAACACACACACACATTGTCAACACACACACACAAAAACACACACTGTACACGCACACATTCACACAAATGAAGACAAACTACCATTTACTTATTATTCTAGTATTATGTCAATCCATTGAAAATCCTTCTGTACACAAACTCCCCAAAAACTATGCAAACTCATACACACGGTTTATCTATATAAATATGTATGTATGTCATCATTACACCCATATAATAATCATTATACCATAATATAATATGTAATTGTATCATTACCTTGCAAGTTGATGCGACGGCTTTTCCTTGTCTCTCGGCGGCCGCACTAATTCCCTTCTCAATTGTTTGTAAATTTTCTTCTTCTCAATACCCTATTTATATATAACCCTAGGTTTCCTAACCTAATGGGATCCTAAAGTTGACTAGGCCAAAATTTTATTAAAGTTAGGTTTATAAAGAAAAGTTTTGTATTAAATTTAGAAAAAATTAATTACAAGCCGGTACATCTTTTAAAACATGTTTTCAAATGAATCCAGCTATTTTTGGACATATCTTTTAGGTACAATTTTAAGGCAAAATTACACCACGACCCTTTATATCTTATTGAGGACGTTGCTTCCCCAATTTCACTCCTCCTCCTCTTCAACGAGTTCGTCAAACTGATTTGGGTATCGCAGACATGAGGAGTTTGGGGTACCATCTTCTACCGGAAGGGACAGACAAACTGAAGGCCTTTTCCAAGCTATTGTTCCCTTCAATTAGAGATAACACTTTCTTCGAGAGCTGTGGAGTAGCTGATCTTATAACAAGTTGTTGTAAGGATGAACTCAGAACAAATATCATATATTAGTTATTACCATCGTAATAGACAAAGCATATAATGTGTTTTTTCTGTTATTGCAGTAGGGGAGAAACAGGAAATGCGTGGACGCTTTTGCTAGGGGTGGTGAATTCCGCATTCAAAATGCCTGATATGGAAATTAGGAAGGAAACCCAACAAATCAATAGATTTTTGGGCGGTGTGAGTTTTTTTCCCTGCAGCTGGATCTTTGAAAATCCCAAAATTCCTTGATCTAGAAGAAACCAAGGGCATACTTGTGGGTGAGAAATTAGGGTCATGTACCTTATAAGTTTAGGGAATACCATCCGTCCGAACTTTGTTTGCGAGAATATTTGCTTAATCTTTTAATCTTTTAATAAAGCATGGAGTAATCATTACAAGTTTCTTTTCGTCACTTTGCTTGATTTGCTACAAAATTCATATCTTGATTCGGAAAAGACATTATGAAATACATTTCTTGGTTGATAGATTTGATCAAGTCTAGCTGTGATTCTTGATTCCTTTCTTAATTGAAACCTCAAATATTTTGCACTTGTTTAATATATGTTCCTGATTAGACTTGAATTTAGTGATTTACAGGTTGTGTAGTTAGAGTTTTGATTGTAACATTGAACCCTTTTGGTGAAAATGGAAGGGAAGAAAAGATGGAACCTTTCTCCAATTTTGAAATACACTTCATTAATTGGTGTTGAATTCCCGAGTTTTAGCGGATACTTCATGAATTTATTTGTATTTTGCCTCAAAAGGTCATCCAATTATTCTGCATTATGAAAGCTGCAATGAAGTTGAGTATCTTTGTTGATCTGTGTATGAGTACTTTTTTCACCTGATTTCCGGACCCAAGTCATACCATGTATAAAATGAATTCAATATGTCGGATACATTATGTTTCATGGTTATTTTATTCAATTACCAAATGTTCCATTTTACCATACATCAGTTTGGATTCCTTATAGGTCTTTTAATTTCCTTTTAATCCCGAATCTCTGATTTCACTAGCTTCAGAGCAGCTACTACTTAATTTGTAACTTTGTTATATTAAAAATATACGTTAACTTGTTGCTAGAGTTATGCATGCTTATACAAAGCTTTAATTGGAGAATCAAATCTAGGAAAGAGTGCATACTGTACCTTTGATCTTATCGGCAGATCGATAAAGCTTGATTCGTTTACACACTCCCTCACCTCTTACTTGGTTTAGCTAAGTGCACAATCTTTTACCAACAGAATTTGTATTTGCAAAATTAGACCAACTCTTGGAAGCGATGCTGCTAATTTTAACACCATATTGGAGTTGGAGCATCTGTGGTTGACTGTTGCTTCTTTTAGTTAAAGAAGCTTTATTGATGAGATGATTTCTCCATCTTTTTGTACCGATGAGCTGAAATATGACCTCTTTGGTGGATCAACAATATCACGTGAACAACTCAATTTGTATAATTGTGGAAGTGTTGATATTATGAATATGCTACAGCATACATGTCTTCATTATGGATATCTAGATGAGGATTTTTCGATATTTAGTAGATATGCTATTAATTAGATAGAAGTGTTGCCTATTTGTTCTGTTTTCTTTATTCTTGAGCCACAAGCATGTTGGCATTCTTAACTTGTATCTTTTGTTTTATCTTTTCTCAAGTCACCAACGGGTGAGTCTCCTTTCAGCTGTCATGCCTTTGGAAATCTTTCATCAAGCACATTCACTTGTTTCATCAGTGTTGATATCATGCTCATGCTCAGGGTTGCTTGATCCTAAAGTGTGTCAAACTTTTAGGGTTTGATTCAGTTTTACTGCCTCCAGTTTGTTTGCGTTGTTCTAGAACTAATGCAAGTTATGTGGATTGTTGTATTTGTACCATTATATCTTCTTGACAAATTTCTGCATGTGAGATATATTTTCTACAACCCAAATGGACTCTTAGAATTGCTATTCAACCTATTTGTATATCATGAGATCTCTCACGCTTGCGGTTTTGCTTTGGTTAACCTAAGATTTTTTTTTTGTCGTCTTTTTAGATATCTTATATATTTGTTTCACGACTTCAGCAGGTATGATGAAGACAAGCAACGAAATTCCTACTGTGATATAGATCACCGACCAATCTGCAGCAATATGCAGTCCAGGTTTTCCCGGAGAGTTGGAATCAGTTCCACAATTTGCAATATTCAATTATTTTGTTTGCTTGGCTTCTAATTATGGTAAGTTGAGTTTATGTTCATGCACATACATTACTGGCTTGTGGATTGCACTTCTAACTTGTGCAATGCCCAAGTCTTTGCTATTTTTGAACTGTAAATATTTGTGTAACCTATAGGTGAAACAATTGTCAATTACATCCAGGGGCGATTATGAAAACGACTTTGTCATATTAGTTGAGTTTTTCAAAATTTAATTTTCTAGTATTTAAAAAGGTACACATATCATCAATATGCTTCAACATGAAAAATAATTTCACCAAAACTATTATAGGTCTCTCTCTCTCTCTCTCTCTCTCTCTCTCTCTCTCTCTCTCTCGTTCTCTCACCTTGTTGCCTGTAATCTAGTTTCTAGACAACAACTTCCATGGTCTCAGGTTGGAGTCTTGCCCCTGGTTCAAAACTGAGGTGGACTCCATTTAACCAAACCGGAGATTTGTCCTTGATTTTTTGATTGTTTTGGCAATGGATAAACTAGGGATCTGTTGAACCAAATTACTTGAAAAAGATCTTTTTAATTAGGATCTTGACCTTTGTTTATTGATCCATTGTAATAAAACAGTCACCAGAATAAAGCCATGGCTGCAACAGTTTGTAATCGGGAGGGGAATTGAATTTTGTAGGAAATGGGGATTTGGTGTCTCTTCCTTGTCTTAATCATGATAGATTATTCCTTGAAAGTATGGGATATCCATCACCGTTGCTTTTGATGGTATTCAAGCTTGGAAGAAATTCCTGTAATCTTACTTGTCAAAAAAAGGAAAAAAAATCATGTTATCTTGTTTAGTGAGAACTGGGATCTTCAAAGAATGATCCAAACAGCTCTGATGCCAAGCCTTGACATCTCAAATTTTTGATTTTTTTTGTTTGAATAAATTGTCAAAATAGCCCTGATGCCAAGCCTTGGCATCAGTTTTTTTTTTGTTTTTTTTTTGCTTGAATAAACTGTCAAAACAACCATGATGCCAAGCCTTGGCATCAACTTTTTTTTTATTTTTTGGCTTGAATAAATTATCAAAACAGCTCTGATGCCAAGCCTTGGCATCAACATTTTTTGATTTTTTTTGCTTGAATAAATTGTCAAAACAGTGCTGATGCCAAGCCTTGGCATCAATTTTTTTAAATTTCTTTTGGCTTGAATAAATTGTCAAAACAGTCCTGATGCCAAACCTTGGCATCAGATTTTTTTGATTTTTTTTTAGCTTGAATAAATTGTCAAAACAGCCCTGATGCTAAGCCTTGACATCAGCTTTTTTTGATTTTTTTTTTGCTTGAATAAATTGTCAAAAAGCCTTGATGCCAAGCTTTGGCATCGATTTTTTAAATTTTTTTGGCTTAAATAAATTGTCAAAACAGCCCTGACATCATCTTTTTTGATTTTTTTTGCTTGAATAAATTGTCAAAACAGCCCTGATGTCAAGCCTTGACATCAGCTTTTTTTGAATTTTTTTGGCTTGAATAAATTGTCAAAACAGCCCTGATGCCAAACCTTAGCATCTGCATTTTTGGTTTTTTTTTTGCTTGAATAAATTGTCAAAACAGCCCTGATGCCAAGCTTTGACATCAGCTTTTTTTTGAATTTTTTTGGTTATGAAAATCTGTAAAAACAATCCTGATGCCAAGACTTGGCATCAACATTTTTGGTTTTTTTTAGGCCGGATGACTTTTGTCTTAATTAATGACATTTTTGTCATTTGACAACCAATTTGTAGTTATATGAAATGTCCAAAAAATTGATGGTCCTAAATGAAAACATGTTTCTATAATTGTACCAACTTGAAATTTATCCTTAAATTTAAGTGAAAAGTGGGTCAAGCCCAACTTGATTTAATAGGTTATTAAATAGGTTCAACATAATTAATTAAACCAAAAAGTTATAATATTAATTAAATAGGTCTAAAACAATTGTAATATTAATTAATGTCAATTAATATTTTAGCTAAAATTATCGGGGTATTACACCATAGTTACCTAGTAACTTTAGAAGAAAACTCATAAATTATAGGCGTGATATGCGGCTGGCCGCGAAAATGTCAGAGTAGATAAGACAAGTGTTCTGCCGGATAAGGAAACCTTTGACCTGCCAAATCTCTGAGATTCCCTACTTGATACTTGACCGGGCGAGTATGACTTTGCTCGACTATGTGATGTAAGTCTGATAATGAAGTGTGATTCTCGGGCATGGCCCTTGGTCTGACAGGTAAGGCTTGTGCTCGACCAGGTTTAGATGGGAGCTATTTTGTTCTCTGCTTGGTACTCTCCTAGCTCTGCCTGCTAGGCCTGTGGATCCCTGCTAGCAAGCTCGTGACTTGCACGTGATGATCTCTTGTGTTTTGCTCGTGAATGGGTTTAAGGCGGACACATCATTATGTGTATCATTTTTATACAATTTCAACTTGACCTTTTATATTTGATAATAACATATTGATTATGCTAAAACATAGCTTTAATGATATAGTATGTTTATTATTTTTTTTATAGACGGATCATCCTGACCTAACAAACCTCGTATTAATAAGTTGAGTTGTGTGAGTAATACTTCGTTTTACAAATTAAAAATCATAAGACGATTTCATTGAAGACCTGCTAAATAATCAATAACTAGTTGGTTGGTTTAGTATGTTAACAAAGGTTCTTAGTCCAATCAACTAGTTTGATGTTAATTTGAAAACTATTCGCAAATAAGCCCAAGTATGTGTGTCTGTGAGAGAGAGAGAGAGAGAGTTAGTCTTAAAATTTGTTATAAAGTTAAATGTACAAGATAATATTGCGCACGTATATTGGAGAACTTAAAAGATGCGTTTAAACTTGCAATTGAACGTTAGGTTAGATTTTTGTTGTAGAATTAACAAGTAGCTTGGCTACCAAGAAACTCGTTTTGCTTTTCTAGTTTTTTGTTTATCTATGATGTTGTACCGTACAATCCATGAAATCATTCTTACCTTCTTCGAGAAAATGTGAGTGAAAAAGATACGAGAGAAATCCCACTGGATCCCGCACGAGTACAGTCAAAGAGTCAACACCCCCTCCTTTACTGTACGGTTGATCTATTTTTCTTATGAGGTTGAATTTGAAAATATATTTGATTGGATTATTAATTGTTTAGATGTGTGTTTTCTTTAAAACCCATGTATTGGATGTAATTTTTAAGTAGTAATAATTGTAAAACTAAAAGTGATGTTCTAAAAGGTAAGTTTTAAAGTGAACAATTATTTTGGGAAAATGATGTGGCGATAATCTTAGACATAACTTTTTACTTATAGTGGAGTAAAATGTCAAATAAGATCATTGGATACATCCCAAAATTTTTTAATTGACCCGTCTAAAAAGTCGGTCCCTCTTTCACTGTTCATTCCCATTTTCAAAACTTCCAAGTTCCATCATAATGTGTACGTACCCCTCCCGTTACAAAAAAGGTGACAAAGTCGAGGTCCGAGACGATGGGCCAAACCCAATTTGGTTCCCTGCCACCGTACTCCGCCCATCACCACCGAACCAACTCTACCTCGTCTTCGAAACCCTACTCCCCGACGGCAAGAACACGAGGAAGCACCTCAAGGACTACGTCGCCGTATTCAAGGTCAGGCCGTTTCCGCCGCTGGAGCTCCACCGTTACTACAAGGTCGGAGACACCGTCGACGTGTACCAAGAAAAGGGATGGTGTAAAGAGACTGTGAAGGACATTTTGGTAAATTCAAAGTACTTAGTGCGGTTTGATTGTGGGATGAAGGAGATGGAATTGAGGAGGAGGTTGAGCCATGGAGGATTAGGTTTCATAGAGATTGGGTTAATGGCAGCTGGGTTCCTTCCGTTCTCGAAATGAAGGTACTATCAAAGTGTCCCGTATGGTACAAATATTTATGCGTTTTACTTTTCGGGTAGGATTCCTCCCTTTCTTGAATTGAAGGTACTAATATAAAATGCATTAATGTATCATATGCTATCATTATCAGCCTATTAATTTGGTGTTAATTTGTATTTGTATTAATTTATTATTTGTTATTTTATTTGTTTTGGGGCTGGGGTGTTGATAATCGGAGGTAAAGGGAAATGGTAAAACATATGTATAAGACCGTCTTTGGATATTTTTTGCAAGATAAAACCATGGGTTGCTGGATTGAGCTATGAGAGAGTGAAATTTCGTCTTATGAAATAAGATCCGTAAGATCATTTTACAGGAGATTTACTCTAGAGTAAATGGGGGCAAGGATTCTATATACCCACCATGTGTTACTTGATTATCTTTTTTGAGTATTAAGCATCCGTGGGGGTGCTTCTTGGATTTTTATAGTTTCCTTGCTGCATTACATTGATTGATGTGTAGTTTTGGTTTGCTCATAATATGTGCAAGACAAGTACCTAAATGGATGGGTACTAATTTCTCTCAGTTATGTATCACATAAATTTTCTTTGGATGTTTATCTAGCATTTGAACTGTTTTCCATTTGTCACTGCAAAGAGTTGCATCCAAGCTGTAAATGGATAGTTGTGATTAATTGCATTAATTGATTTATGTTTGAAAATAGATCTGAGTTCTCTTGGTTAGATAATCATTGGTTTCAACTCAGTTCATCTTCAAGTGCTTTGTTTTTACTTATTTTCTCTCTATTTGTCCAGTTTCATTTGTGTAAAATCTTGAAATGTAGGAAACATCAAGTCCATTGGAAGTGAGACCCAAAGAATTAAAACTCAAGATCAAACATTGTGGGAAAACCTCAGAGGCTAAGTTAAGGGAAGGGACATTGGTGGAGGTCAAAAGTGATGAAGTAGGTTACCAATGTTCTTGGTTCCCTGCAGTCATTGTTGAATTGTTAGGCAATGACAAGTTCTTGGTTGAGTACCAGACGTTGAAGATAGATGATGGAACCGAACTCCTTAAAGAAGAGGCAGATGCTTCATACATTAGGCCTCCCCCTCCATGGATTCAACGGGCTGATCGCTTCCAACAGCTTGAAGAAGTGGATGCTTGGTATAATGATGGATGGTGGATGGGTAATATCTGGAAAGTGCTTGATGAATTGAAGTATGTAGTTTATTTCAAGACTACAAATGAAGAGATGGTGTTTGAACATTCTAAATTGCGGCCTCATCAAGAGTGGATCAACCAAAGATGGGTCACAACCTCAAAGGCATCTCTTAGTTCTTTACTTGTCTCCTTTTCCCGATAATGTAATTTATAATGTGCAATTATTTCTTTCCAAAAACTTCTGTCTATATTTTTCTTTCTTCTAAGCAATCTTATTCAAATGATTGTGTGATCACCATGGTTTCCATTTGGTTGGTCTCACTGAGTTTAAACGTTTAAATATGTGGGTTGCAGGGAGACTCGCTTGATTTGAAGTCGAACGAGTTGAAGTTGAAAATAAGGTACAATAGGGAAACATCACAGCCAAAGTTCAGAAAGGGGACAATGGTAGAGGTCCGAAGTGATGAAGAAGGTTACCAGGGTTCTTGGTACACTGCAGTGGTCGTTGACTCTGTAGGTAATGGCAAATTCTTGGTGGAATACCAAACCCTGAGAACGGATGATGAATCCGAACAGCTTAAGGAAAAGGCAGAAGCTTCATACATTAGACCTTGTCCACCCGAAATTCAAAGACTTGACCGTTTTAAAATGCTCGAAGAAGTGGATGCGTGGTACAATGATGGATGGTGGGTGGGCCTTATCTCGAAAGTTCTTATTGGGTTGAAGTATGCAGTCTATTTCTGGACCACAAACGAGGAGTTGGAATTTGATCATTTCAAACTGAGGCCTCATCAAGAATGGATCAATGGAAAATGGGTTGCTTCTTTCTTGGTATGAACCGCCTTCATTCTTGAATCATCTTAAATTTTCTTTAGTGAAACTATTGTTTGAGATGTGATCTTTGCTGTGGAAACAAATTTAATCCTTCGTGAATCATCTTAAAATTTTCTTTAGAAAATCTTTGAAATGTGCTGCTCTTTAACTGGATTGCTTCATATTTAAACGAGATTATAAAGATATGGTGCAGTTTAAAGCTCGAGCTTGGTTGATTTGAAGCTGGGCTCAACTCTTCTCGTGCTGGGTCCCATTCAAGCTAAAGATTTAAGTGAGCTGAGCCAGTTTGATAATCAGAAATAACGATTATAAAAGGTTTATATGACTTGTAGTATATTACTGATTTAAGCTCAAGTAAAGCTCGATTTTGGGCTGACTTATAGTCCATTTCGTGAAATAATCCAGTCGAGCTTGGGCATAAGTTCCTTGGCTCTAGCTCGTTTAAAAATGAAAGAGTCGAGCTTGAACGCCCAAACTTGGTTTGGGTTCCTTGATTATTTAAACACACGCGTGCACACACACTCACACAAATAAGTACAAAAGAATAAGTAGTAATGAATGGATCGAAAATGAATGAAAGGGGATTGTCAAGTTTTCATGCATGTAGATACTTTATGTTGTCCATTTACGCGTTCGATTTTCCTTGCATCTATTTGCTTGAAATGCAGAAACAATCCAGGTTATCTGTGAAGTCCAGAAAAGGAAAATCAAAAAGAGGGTATAGTGGATTAACATCAGTAGTAAATCTTGTTGGTGGAACCAAGGTTGAGATTGGGAGGGACGAAGAAGGTTATCGGGGTTCGTGGTATCCTGCCATAATTATCAGGCCAGTGAGAAATGGAAAGTATTTGGTTCAATACCAAACCTTAAAAACGGATGATGAACTTGAACCTCTTAAAGAAGAGGTCGATGCTGTGAGCATGAGACCTTGTCCGCCTGTAAATCAAGGAGTTGACCGCTTTAAACCACTTGATGAAGTTGATGTATGGTATAATGATGGATGGTGGGAAGGTCAAGTCTGCAAAGTTCTTGAGGGGTCAAACTATTCTATCTATTTCCGAACCACAAATGAGGTACTGGAATTTCAGCATGTCAATTTGAGGCCTACTCAAGATTGGATTGACGGGCAATGGATTGTCGCTACTAGGGTAAAATCTCTCTTGCATAAATTTTCTTGGTCTGTTACAATTTACATGTTACTGCAAATACTATATTTGATTGGTTTGCATATTTTTCCTTTGTTTTCGGTTACAGGGTCTTAACTTGTGATCAAGAAATGGATCCCGGATTTCTGTATTTATCGCTCTGCAGCAGTATATACCATGTTTCTTGAACATCATTCCGTCAGTCAGTCACGGCTATTGCTCTTCCCGTTGGGTGTGTGTACTGTGTACTCCAAAGATTCTAGTTTACCCTGATGAAATATTAATGCTGTCTGAATGTGTGTATCAGTAGGTGTTTGAGTACGTAGTAAAAGTATAGCAAATCTTGCCATTTAGACATTACTGAGAATTATATCAGATTATGCTTTATGCTTCTTCCTGTGGTCTTTGTGTTATTCTATCGTTAGTGATCAGTCCCTGGAAATATATTGTGGGAGAACATAAATGCATTAGAAGGAAAATGTTTAAATAAATTAATTAAAATGACCTTCGAAAAGTTTTTAAATGAAAAAAATGTGAAAATGATTAGCAAAGAAATTTTTCGATAAGAAGAATCGTAAAAAATTGGCAAACTGAGGTTTTCCGGTGAGAGAAAAAAAAAACATTGGAATCCATAGCATAAAAGATATGATGAGGATGGAGTGACGATGGAAGAGAGAGGGAGACCTTAAACTATAGAAAGGTAGCGGACGAGCTTGAAGGGAGTTATGTAAGACAAAAAAAAAAAATATTAGAAAGATGGAATCTATTATACAATAGAGTAGTGTGTCACGTTTACAATTAATTTGAGATAAAAAGAGGTCAGGATTTACTGTTTTACACTGATCCAACGGCCTTTATTTTCCTCCGCTTTTACATTTGCGAATGACGGTTTACTGTTCTACGATTTTACAGTTTTATGTTATTGTAATTAACTTAATCAATTTAATTTTTTTCCGATTCGCAATTTCGTATACAAATTAATTGAAATATTTTTTTTTTCTTTTTAACTGTTATCGTATTCTTTTTGTCCGGCCCGTTTTTTCTGACCCGTAATTTCGTATACAAATTAATCAATTTACTGTTTTACGAAGATTCTACGGCTATTAAATAAAAAATTATTCAATAATGTCTCAATTTTTTTAAAAGAATTTTCATTGTAGTTTTTAAAAAGTTAATAAATGTCAAATTTTTAAACGAAAAATTATGTGCGGGCATTCATTTTAATGTAGTATTGATATATATGAAATATAAAGAATGTCTCTATGTCACGTTTAATCTCACAATCTCAACCGTTTTTATCACATTTTTTTCTATCTCTATTTTATTACTGCTAAAATTATTGAGATATTACGGTTTACAAGACAATTTACAGTTATTATTTTAGATTTAATATTTTACAGTTAATGTTTAACGGTTTTACAGTTATTTGCGAAAATTAGTCACTCTTTTAAGATATTACGATTTTACAGTTAATATTTTACAGTTTTACAGTTTTATGGTTGCGAAAATTTGTATTTGTATTTTTTTTCTTTTTAATTGTTATCGTAATTAACTTAATCAATTTAATTTTTTTCCGACCCGTAATTTCGTATACAAATTTAAAAAAAATTAAAAAAAAACGTAAGTTTTGTAATTTGAAATATTTATTTTTTTATTTTTAACTGTTATCGTAATTAACTTAAGCAATTTAATTTTTGTTCGGCCCGTTTTATCCGGTCCACAATTTTGTATACAAATTATTAATTAATCCCTCCGTCCGAGCAAAGAAACCCAGTTTGAAAGTCAATTTTTTTTAAGAAAATAATATTTTTAGTAATTCATTTCTACAATATCTGCTTCATTTATTGACAAATTTTCAAACTGACGACGTGTCATCAGCACGGGCAAGAGTACTAGTAACTATGAATCGGTGTCATTTTATAAAATTATAACCGTTCAACTATCATTTTTTAAAAAAAAAAACCACAAAGTTCACTTTCTATAATTTTTTTCCTAAACTACTCGTGCATCAAACATCCTCCTCTCTCTCTTTCATTCCAAACCCACGCCACCATTTTAATAATGTATCCAATTCTGAAGCCACGCCATATGAAAAGAAAAAAAAATTCTCCTAGGAATGTGAGTACTAATAATTTATCTTCACCCATATCTTTTCTCGATGAGATTCAATTGGAACCTTCAAAATTGTGTGATATCCTAACAAAGAAATCCTCATTCCATGGAAATTTCATCTTTATTCTAGAATTGGATCAAGTAAATGAAGTTGGCCATGAAAGGATATGGGTTGAAGTAGGGAGAGAGACTAAGAGATGTCGAAGAAATCACTTGCATGCAAATCCATTATGGGCATCGTTACCTCCGATGTGGATGTTGTTGTCTATGATGTGGCGTCGTTGCCTCCGATGTAAGCATCGTTGCCTCCGATGTAAGAAGCTAAGAAACACGCTATTTGTAGATGCTTTCTTACCTTGGCAAGATCTAATTCATACCCACCACATTCTTTATTTAGCCAAACGGGACTTAAGAACTATTCATAGTCCCAGAAGCAAGTAGCTAATCATATCTAACTCTAGGAGGAAAAGTCGAAATACCTTATATATAATGAGGATTCATTTACCTGCCACCCTAATCAGCTACGAGTATGGGATAGTCAATTGTTAGAGCTTGAAGACTGGAAGCGATAGGTAGAATCTCTTCAAGCCAGGACTAACTCGAGGAGAAAATAAAAGAGTGGGGGAAGAATGAGGGGAAGAAAGAGAAAAGAGTGGGGGAAGAATGAGAGGAAGAAATAGAAAAAAGTTAAAAGCACCCATCGCCATCACACTCACTGTTTTCTTTTATGCATCAATGCCCAAATTTGGGCAGTGGTTTTTTGCATTGCGATTCTCAAATTCATTACGATGCACAATTTTTGCATTGCGAAACCCAATTTTGCATTGCGAAACCCAATTTTTGCCTAGTGATGCCCACTTTTTTCATTGCGATGCCCGAATTTGGGCAGGGGCTTTGTGCACGTTTTTTTTTTCATTAAGAGTATTTTCGTCATTTTCCCTCCAAAAGTGCACTTTATCAATTGAAAAACAAATATCATGGACTTTTAAGGTTTTAATTTCATCGCATGGGACCGGCCTGAATTTCTTTCATTAAGGAATAATTACAGGTTGGCCCATTTTCAAAGTTTGTAACCATTCCAGTCTCGTGTTTTTTTTTTCAACCAGAAAAAGAAACTTTTGAGAGAAAAAAAAACGACGATACCCTTAATAGGTCTAAGGCGTGCTACGAAAATGCATCACAATGTATCAATTTTTCCACCGCGATGCATCAATTTAAATTGAATCAATTTTAATTACCTAATTCAATTTTGCATCGCGAATCATTAGTTTTAATTACCTAATTTAATTTTGCATCGCAATACATCAAGTTTTGTATCGTGATGCATCAATTTTAGTTACATAATCTAATTTTGCACCACGATACAAAAATTGATGCATTGCGATGCAAAATAAATTATGAAAATAGACATTCATCTACCTTCTTTCAACTATACAATCAACAAATGATTCAAATTCATATGCATTTTTCATGCCTCCCAAATCGAAATTGATGCATCACAATTCACAAATAATGCATTGTGATTCAAAATTGATGCATCCAGATTCAAAAAGGTGTCAAATAATGAAAAAAAAAATCAAACATTTCATCGAACAGTTTACATGCATAACAATAGAGCTGTCAAGATGGGTTGGCGGGGCGGGCCAACCCGCAACCCGCCATAACCCGCCATTTGGCGGGCGGGCCAACCAAATGTGAAATTACCAACCTAACTCCAACCCATCTTGGGTTGTGGGTTAGCAGCCAACCCACCAACTTTTTCCCCAATTAATCTAGATAATAAAAATAATCATAAATAATACAAAAAAATGCCACAATTCATTAAAAAAATTATATTTTATACTATTATATTTTTAATAGTGTTTTCTAACAATTTTCTCTAATATTAATAGTATAAAATGAAAAAAAATATAAGTAAGAAACTATTTTATCATTACTCTTTTTGTATGTTCTTATAATCATCTTTCTATAAATATTGTGGTTAATTTACGTTATTCTGACATTTTTAGTTGCTATAAGTGTCACTTTTTAAACGAATTCAAAATCATTTACTAATATTTCAGATATAAAAAATAATCTTACATGTTGAGCGAAAATGATGTAAACTAATTATTTCAAACTTATGAATTGGTTATTTGAAGCTAGTATATGGCGGGTCAACCCGCCCCGACCCACCCCAACCCGCAACCTGCCGCGGGCTCAACCCGTTTGACCCACCTTCTAATGGGTTCATATTTTCCCAACCCAACCCACCTTTTTTAAGTGGCGGGGCGGGCCAACCCAACGGGCCCAACCCATTTTGACAGCTCTACATAACAACACAAAACATATAAGTAAATCTATTTTGAAACTCTACAAAATGATGACGAATAAGAAGAAGAACAACAACACCACCAATAACATGATATGAATAACTAAAAGAGTAAGAAGTTAGGGTGACGAAGAATTAGTAACCATCGTTCTTCTTCGTCACCCAACTCTTCATTCTCTTTCCTCTTCATACTTCTTTTACGTATTCAGTGAAGCAGTGCAAATGGCACGATAAACGACCGAGGCGAAATTGTTAATATATTCAAATTAATATTTATTGTTGTATTTATGATCAAATAAGATAGATAATATTAAAACACGATAATGAGGCACGAACACGACACGATAACACGAATTGTCACCCCTAATCGCAGGTCGTGCCGTCCAAATAAGGACAAGACAAGCAAACAAGGACTCAATTATCAAAATTGACGTGACACAACATTGGACACGTAGTACAACTCGGCACTAAAAAGCCAGAATAATTTAAAACTTTAGAACCTGATATAACAATTAATAGCAAGTAAACCAAGTCATCGACGAATTTACAACCGGAATCCAACAACTAAACAATTCATGCTAATATATATACACCTCAACGGCTAAACACGCCGGAGGGACAACAAAAGTAAATAAGAGCTAATGGGATGCTCAGTGGAAGTCTTAACAAGTGAACCAATACATGCAAGCAAGGCTCGGCCTACAAGTGCCGGCAAACAACTAGAAACATAAGTAGTACAAAAAGTCTTAGTCTACAACAAGTACAAGTTACTATAATTACACATTCCCAAGCGAAGTCTAAGTGACTTTCTTTAACCCAAGCATCCTTGCAAAAGAGAAACTAAAAGCCAACGCTACCACCTCTAGGCGCGTGATCACGAACAAGAGTTGACGATCAACCTCGATGAGACGGTCCTGGATGGTTAGGATCTAAAACAGTAAAAGGGAGGGGGTAAGTCATAAAGACTTTGTAAGCCACCAATATGCATGATAGGATATAATGCAAGGCATACATAGCACACATCAAACAAGATCATACTAGCACGTAGTTCTCATGTCGCGATGCACGTTGTTTTCACATAAGTTCTTAAATAAATCACATAGGATGAGGATATGTTATGGAACCGGTGCCGCTTCGTAGATCTTGAAATAGACAAGGTTATCTTGAATGTATTTGTCGGATGCAGATGCATGATACATCGACCACGATAGTATTGTTCCAAGCGCCCATTGGTTACGACGAGGTACTCTTATCCACTGTGATCAGTAGTGAAGGGTGTGTGCAAGTTTATGGTGTGGCGACCAGTCACTACCATGAATCTTGTAATTCATGACGGCGATGCATCGTTGACCATCTAGACAATTCACGTATGTCATTTAGACTAATGGTATGCCAAGTAGATATTTACTTGTCACACAAAATCAAGGAAGGAGCGAGTTCGACAAGAACGAACTCATCCGAGTCAAGTAGATGTTTACTCACGTAATAAATCAAGTAAGGGAGCGAGGTCGACAAGAGCGACTCGTCCAATCAAGTAGGCATGTTACTCTACGATATACATGTCAATCATGAGATCAATCACATTAAGAATTCCCAAGAGCTAATTTATAATTCAATTGAACCCTAAATGTCGTAGGGATTGATTGTAGAGTTGGTATTGTTCAATGACTCTCTAAGTGCAACTCCGTTGAGTTATCGCTAAATTATTTCCAAGTAGAAGATGAATGCTATATATAATTCATGGCTCTTTTCTATATTCTCGATTCATTTATAATTGGATTACTAAGTCATTCATGACTCCTAGTCCATCAAGATCAAAGTTCCCAATTTGTGAACCCTAGAATGATCATCATTTTTAAAGTTACAATTCACAACAAGTCCAAGAACAAAAGTTATTCCAAATCCATTCTAGAACATAATTCATACTTGACACAAGTCCAACTTACCAATTATGAGTCAATAACCCAAAATTTACAGAAAATTAACTTAAGGAATTTCAAGTTATTAACATGGTGCTTGTCTACTTGAGCATGTATCTAGAGACTATCATGAAGGGAGCATGCTTGATATTGAGCATACAAAAATAGGGGATTAGGTGCTTACCTTGTTCGAAATCAAACGGTTGGATGACAAAACAAAGCAAGGATTAAGAAACTAGGGAGCAAGAGCTTCGATTTGGTGGTCTCTAATAGAAAATCTGATGGCCGGATCTCCAGCAATGATGCAAGCAAGGTAGAGGATCTTCAAGCTCACTCTCTCTCTCTAGGAACCAACTCAACAATGGTGGAAATGAAGAATGGCTGCAATGTTTGAGTTTGGGGAGGATGAACTCACTAAAGGGTCAATCTTATGCCTGAGTTATTAAGGTTTCTATTGGTTGATTAATGATGGCCCTTGATTAGAACTCATCCGGATTGAATTTAAGCCTAAAGATCGAGGTCACAAATCAGGTGGGGGTTTGAATTGGGTCGGATGGGGTTCAAGGGTTCAAGCCAAAATTCCAAAAATTGAAAATCCCGTAATGCTGGTGCAGATGTTGAGCGGTCGCTCAGGGTGATGGCTGAGCGAGCGCTCAGCCTCTTTTCACTTTCTTGTGCTACTCGATTTTGTGCACTCACTCAATCATTTGGCTGGGCGAGCGCTCAGGTGTCTGGAAGGCCAAAATGACTTGAAAACAAGTCCTAAATGTGTCCAAGACAACCCCAAACCATTAGGGATGTTTAGTACACTCAAAACACACCCGAAACAGGTCCGAAGATCACCTGGAACAAGGAGGAATCGAGGGCGAAACTCACGACGAACAATCAAACAATTCAATAACGGGTTTAACAAGGCTACTACAAGCATGAATGGACATTCTTAATCATGTTAAGGACTAGTAAACAAGGTCTAGGATTCAAGTTAACAACTCACGAGTTTCAAGACACAAAACGAGGCAAGAAGAAGGTAAATCGAGAGACTCTATGGGTCAAAAGGTCAAGTGAAGCAACAATGATTCTTAACTCTCAACCAAGCATACTATGGCCACGATTGAAGTTATAAAACGTGCATGAAAGATACTAAAGCTCTATTAGGACTAAGTTAAGCATTAAGGCATCGGTCGAAGCAAGTATAACAAGGCATGCAAGTAAGGAGGGCATACAAGCGACTATGATCGCAGTCAACCTAATGTAAGCATGACTTCAACAATATGAACTAGTTAACATGTCAAAGCATATAATGAGTATGTTATAACGATGTTATTCAAGTAATGGGTTTGGGTTCTCACATCCTCCCCCACTTAAAGTAATTTAGTCCCTAAATTCTTACCAGTCATCTCGAATAAGTATGTGTATTTCTCCCTCATCTCAAGTTCGGTCTCCCACGTAGCTTCCTCGATGTCATAATTCCTCCACAAGACTTTCACTAATGGTATCCTCTTAGTTCTCAAGATTTGCTCTTTAGTATCAAGAATCCTCACCGGCTTCTCAACATAGGAAAGATCGGGTTCAAAAGTAATATCTTCATAGGCAAGAACATGTGATTCATCCTTCATGTATTTGTGAAGCATAGAAACGTGAAACACGTCATGAATACCCGAAATAGAAGGTGGCAATGCAATCATGTAAGCCAAAGGACCAACCCTTTCAAGAATCTCAAACGGACCAATATACCTCGGTGAAAGTTTCCATTTCTTACCAAATCTCTTAGTACCACGGCGCGGCGATATCTTCAAGAACACATAATCACCAACTTGAAACTCAAGATCACGTCTCCGATTGCCCACATAGCTTTTTTGTCTACTACTATACGCAAGCCATACGCAATCTACTCTACCGCTTTCGTTGTACATCTCTAACCCCATCTCTAACTTAGCTTCACCAACTTCGTCCCAGCAAATCGGTGAACGATACTTACGCCCATACAAAGCCTCATAAGGAGCCATTTAGATGCTAGATTGGTAACTGTTATTATACGCGAACTCTGCCAATGGTAGATATGAATCTCAACTGCCCTTGAAATCCATGGCACAAGCACGAAGCATGTCCTCCAATATCTGTATCAATCTCTCCGACTGCCCATCTGACTGAGGATGAAAGGCCGTACTAAAGTTAAGTTTCGTTCCCTATGCCTCCTGTAATGAATGCCAGAATCTCGAGGTAAATCTAGGATCTATATTCGATACAATACTAACAAGAATACCATGTAACCTGACAATCTCCTGAATGTACAATGCTGCCAACTGACTTAAACTGTAGGTAATCGCAATAGGGATAAAATGAGAAGACTTTGTCAACCTATCGACAATAACCCAAACAACGTCGAAGCCTCTACGAGTACGCGGCTGTGGGTCCCAATGGGCACAATAATAAGCTAGAAGGGGGGGTTGAATAGCTTATTAAACACTTAAAACTTTTTGGTAAATACTTTGAAAGATACTTGCAATCTATCGAAAAGATTCAAGTAGCGGAAGACATTCAAAGTAGTTGTTCCAGGTCTGCCGATAAGGACTACCGGTAGACCTTTACAAGTTACTTAAGTTCTGCTGTAAATGGATAAAGATAATCAAAGTAATTATGCAGTACAAATATCAGACAAACAATAAGGAATAACACAAGTATTTTGGGATGGTTCACACTATAATGAGTGATACGTCCACCACCAAGGCATTCAACCTTGGATTTAAATTGTGCACTATGTTTTCCACTAGAACAATTACAAAGAATATCCCTAATGGATCGTGTACAAAATATTAACTTGTGTTTGGGGTCTAGGGAATTAAATATCGTAAATACGTGATATTTAATTCGTGCGTATATAGTTAATGAAAGTAAACAACAAGAAGATAAAACAATAAGTGTTGATGAGCAGCTTCTTGTTGTTGACGAGGATTTCTAGATCTGTTGAGGATCTCTTGATTGCACTGAGTTGAAAGACTTGGAGTTCTAGGAAGTTTCAGAGCAATCCTTTAAGTGTTCGATTGATTCTGTACAGTTGTGTTTGTTCCAGTCTTCAATGGCAGCATTTATAGCAGGTGCACTTCAAAAGATCCGTTGGAGAAGACGAATACTTCAACAGCTCTTTTCATCAAATGCATTAAATGCATGGGGCTGTCAGTCAAGGATTTTCGTCTTCACAGATATCTAGAGCAGGGAATGATTTCTGAGAACTTCAAAAAGGTGGGCGATTTAGGTGTCGATCGAGAGTTGTTGCGGAAGCCGCTTTCTCGCTATCAATGTTCGGACGAAAAGTCTCAGACGAAAAGTCTTCCTGCTGAAAGTTGCTTTGCGGCTTGACATGTCGGGGAATGTCTTGGATTAATTCAAATAAAGATGTAGAATAAGTTTGAATTAATCCAATGAGTTATTATCTTTGGATTGGACACGTCATAAGAGACCAGGTGGACACAAGGTCTGCCGTTCTTAAGCTTTAAGCAGGTCTTCCGGTGAAGCTGTGAAGAGGTCTTCCGCTGAACTTGTGAAGTCCTATAAAAACTATACTAGGCAAAGTTCTATACACAGTTGCCACGCTAATCGATACGCAGCCCGATTAGCCACTGAAGTATAAAACTAATGTAATGATTTGATCAGATATAAATCTAACATAAGAATCAACAGCGGCAACCCCGTAACAAAATCCATCATGATATGTTCCCATTTCCACTCCGAATCTCTAGTGGCTGCAATAAATTGGCAGGTCTCTGGTGCTCGGCCTTAACTTACTGACAAGTTAAGCACCTAGATAAATAATCTGCTATATCCCTCTTCATACCATTCCACCAAAACTGCCTCTTCAAGTCACGGTACATCTTAGTACTACCCGGATGTATCGTATACTTGGCCTTGTGAGCTTCATCAAGAAACATACGTTTCACTCCATCGGAAGAAGGAATGCAAACCCTATTCTGAAAAGTCAAGATCCCATCACTGTTCATCGCGAATTCGAGTGTATTATTCTCACCCAATCCATCGATAATCTTCCTCAAATCCGGATCAGTAGCTTGAGCTTCCTTGATCAACCCAAATAAAACGGGTGTAGCACAAACACTAGCAAAGATAATACTGCGCTTGTTCTCAATAGGACCTCACTCACGAACATCCTCTAGCATCTTCCATTCTCGCATCATCAAACAAGACATGTAGGATCTCCTACTCAAAGAATCCGCAACTACATTCGCTTTCCCCGGATGGTATATGATAGTGCAATCATGATCCTTAAGCTTTTCCATCCATCGCCTTTGTCCCATATTCAACTCCTTTTGTGAGAAAAGGTATTTCAGACTCTTATGATCCGTATACACCTTCAAGCTTAGCTCCATAAAGGTAGTGTTTCCACTTGTGAAACGCGAAAATAATTGTTGCTAACTCAAGGTCACGTGTAGGATAATTCTGCTCGTAAGGTGACAACTTCCTCGAAGCATACGCAATAACCCTTCCGTTCTGCATAAGCACGCAACCCAAGCCTTCTAATGAAGCGTCACTATAGATTACAAAATTATCACATCCACTAGGCAATGCTAAAATAAGAGTTGTAGTCAATCTCCTCTTCAATTCCTAGAAACTAGCCTCGCACTTATCACTCCAAATAAAAATAGACTTCTTCTTAGTCTAGTTCGTCATAGGAGTAGCAATCTTGGAAAATCCCTCAATGAACCTACCGTAATAACCCGCCAAGCCCAAGAAACTACGGACTTCGGTCACCGTACTAGGAGTCTTCCATTTAGGAACAACCTCCTCTACTTTAGATGGATCCACCACAATACCGACACTAGAAACAACGTGCCCAAGAAAAGATACTTGCTCGAGCCAAAATGCACACTTACTAAATTTAGTAAAAAGTTGCTTCTCTCGCAATAGGGAAAGAACCACTCTCAAATGATTAGCATGTTCCTCTCGTGACTTTTAGTACACTAGAATATCATCGATGAAAACCACAACAAAGCAATCTAAATAATTATGGAACACCCAATTCATCAAATCCATAAAGATTGAAGGTGCGTTTGTCAACCCAAACGGCATCACAACAAACTCGTAATGACCATAACGTGTCCGAAAAGCTATCTTCGGAACATCCTCCACCCGAACTCTCAACTGGTGATAACCACACCTCAAGTCCAGCTTGGAATACACCACGGACCCCTGGAGTTGATCGAAGAGGTCATCAATGTGAGGTAAAGGATACTTATTCTTAATAGTAACCTGATTCAACTACCTATAATCAATACAAAACCGCAAGCTATCGTCCTTCTTTCTCACAAACAACACCGGTACACCCCATGGAGATACACTCAGTTTAATGAACTCCCTATCAAGAAGTTCCTGCAACTGCTCCTTCAGTTCCCTCAACTCTGCGGGAGCCATTCGGTATGGTGCCCTAGAAATAGGTGAAGTCCCAGGCAATAACTCAATGCAAAATTATACATCCCGATCGGGTGGTAAAACATACTCGATCGAGAACACGTCGGGAAACTCACTAACAACTGGCACCTCCTCTAGAGAAATAGTAGGCATACTAGTATCGATCACACAAACTAAATAACCCGTACACCCTTGAGATAAAAGCTTCCTAGCTCGTAAAGTAGAAATAACATGTATGCTATTCATGGCATGATCACCCGTAAACACAAACTCTGGAATACCGGGCATGGCAAAAGTAACTCTCTTACGACGGCAATCAACTAGAGCATGATAAGTACACAACCAATCCATACCCAAAATCAAATCAAAGTCCCGAATAGGCAAAACTACCAAATCTCTTACCCAATGATTTGCATCTCCACATCCCAGACACTACCCAAGTCTGGTCCTACAATCATTATACGAATGCCCTGGCTTGTGACAATAGGAACACCGAACACGTTCAATCCGTTGACCTTGCTGCCCTTGCGAAGATGGAGCACGACTATCACGACTCTCGGAAGGACGCCTAGACTATCCATATGACTGCTGCCTAGACTGGCCACCGTTGCGATGGATTGCCTTGATGACTGGACCGATTACCCGAAAACTGACCTCTCCATAAATGCTACGAGGTCACCTGAGACGACCGCTGCGATGGTTGCTGATGCGAGGACTGCACAGCAGGCTTCTGCCTGTGCTTCTCTATGTCTCTCTCTATCTCATAGGCGCGATCAACCGCACCCCGATAATCTTTCAACTGCAATGACAAGAGCTGCCTCCTAAACTCGATCTTCAGACCCTTGACGAACTTGAGAACCCTCTGGGACTCATCCGATACAAGATGTGCACAATAGCGATACAACTCGATGAACTTATTTGAATACTGGGCCACTGTCATAGAACCTTGTTCTAGATCTTGGAATTCCTTCTCTCTTTTCCTCCTCACTACCATAGGTACATAGGAAACCTTGAACTCCCTCTCAAAATTAGACCTAACCCTCGGAACCCGATTAAGATTCCAGCTTGCTAGTAACACTCTCCACCAATGGTTCGCGACCCCTCTTAGCTTATACATAGCTAACACAACTTTCTCTTCCTCGGTGCAGTCTAGAGCTGCAAAGATTTTCTCCAAGTCCTCAAGCCATAATTCTGCCTTACCAGCATCTGACTCTCCCTTGAAAGATGGAGGTTTCATTTTCAAGAACCTCTCCAAAGTAGCATTGTTTTTGGCCCTAGGTTCTGGTGGTACATCATTACGAGGTGGCGAAACTCTCGCCTCCGGTTCTGGTGGTGGTGGTGGGGGTGGTACACCTCCCACCTAACCTTCCTGTGCCAACTCAACCATAACAGTCATCATCCTACGGAACAAGCTTGCCATACGAGCATTCTCATCACCATGATTCTGTGGTAGGGGTATCACAACCTCTGGCTCATCCGGAACTCTAGCCTCTGGTTCAACAGGAACCCTCCTTGGCTTGCCTCTACCTCGGCCAATACCAGTTCCACCGCTACTAGCTCCTGGTCTAGGACCCACCATGATACACCTATAAGAAATCACTCAACGTTAGAACATCACACAAGTACTAACCCACCTAGGCCATGGAACCTATCTTGGCCGATAGCTAACCTATAGCTCTGGTACCAACTATGACAGCCTAACCCAAACCCCGAGGAGGGATCGCGGTCATGCCGTCCAAATAATGACAAGACAAGCAAGCAAGGACTCAATTATCAAAACTGACGTGACGCAACATTGGACACGTCGTACAACTCGGCACTAAAAAGCCAGAATAATTTAAAACTTTAGAACCTGATATAACAATTAATAGAAAGTAGACCACGTCATCGGTGAATTTACAACCGGAACCCAACAACTAAACAATTCATGCTAATATATATACACCTCAACGGCTAAACACGCCGGAGGGACAACAAAAGTAAATAAGAGCTAATGGGATGCTCAACGGAAGTCTTAACAAGTGAACCAATACATGCAAGCAAGGCTCGGCCTACAAGTGCTGGCAAACAACTAGAAACATAAGTAGTACAAAAAGTCTTAGTCAACAACAAGTACAAGTTACTATAATTACACATTCCCAAGTGAAGTCTAAGTGACTTGCTTTAACCCAAGCGTCCTTGCAAAAGAGAAACCAAAAGCCAACGCTACCACCTCTAGGCGTGTGATCACGAACAAGAGTAAACGATCAACCTCGATGAGACGGTCCTGGATGGTTAGGATCTAAAACAGTAAAAGGGAGGGGGTAAGTCATAAAGACTTTGTAAGCCACCAATATGCATGATAGGATATAATGCAAGGCATACATAGCACGCATCAAGCAAGATCATACTAGCACGTAGTTATCATGTCGCGATGCACGTTGTTTTCACATAAGTTCTTAAATAAATCACATAGGATAAGGATATGTTATGGAACCGGTGCCGCTTCGTAGATCCTGAAATAGACAAGGTTATCTTGAATGTATTTGTCGGATGCACGTGTATGATACATCGACCACGATAGTATTGTTCCAAGCGCCCATTGGTTACGACGAGGTACTCTTCTCCACTGTGATCAGTAGTGAAGGGTGTGTGCAAGTTTATGGTGTGGCGACCCATCACTACCATGAATCTTGTAATTCATGACGGCGATGCATCGTTGACCATCTAGACAATTCACGTATGCCAGCTGGACTAATGGTATGCCAAGTAGATATTTACTTGTCACACAAAATCAAGTAAAAAACGAGTTCGACAAGAGCAAACTCATCCGAGTCAAGTAGATGACGTAATAAAATCAAGTAAGGGAGCGAGGTCGACAAGAGCAACTCGTCCAATCAAGTAGGCATGTTACTCTACGATATACAAGTCAAGCATGAGATCAATCACATTAAGAATTCCCAAGAGCTAATTTACAATTCAATTGAACTCTAAACGTCGTAGGGATTGATTGTAGGGTCGGTATTATTCAATGACTCTCTAAGTGCAACTCCGTTGAGTTATCGCTAAATTATTTCCAAGTAGAGGATGAATGATATATGTAATTCATGGCTCTTTTCTATGTTCTCGATTCATTTACAATTGGATTACTAAGTCATTCATGACTTCTAGTCCATTAAGATCAAAGTTCCCGATTTGTGAACCCTAGAATGATCATCATTTTTAAAGTTACAATTCACAACAAGTCCAAGAACAAAAGTTATTCAAAATCCATTCTAGAACATAATTCATACTTGACACAAGTCCAAATTACCAATTATGAGTCATTAACCCAAAATTTACAGAAAATTAACTTAAGGAATTTCAAGTTATTAACATAGTGCATGTCTTCTTGAGCATGTATCTAGAGACTATCATGAAGGGATCATGCTTGATATTGAGCATACAAAAACAGGGGATTGGGTGCTTACCTTGTTCAAAATCAAACGGTTGGATGACAAAACAAAGCAATGATTAAGAAACTAGGGAGCAAGAGCTTCGATTTGGTGGTCTCCAATCGAATATCTGATGGCCGGATCTCCGACAATGATGCAAGCAAGGTGGAGGATCTTTAAGCTCATTCTCTCTCTCTAGGAACTAACTCAACAATGGTGGAAATGAAGAATGGCTGTAATGTTTGAGTTTAGGGAGGATGAACTCACTAAAGGGTCAATCTTATGCTTGAGTTATTAAGGTTTCTATTGGTTGATTAATGATGGCCCTTGATTAGAACTCATCCAAGGATTGAAATTAAGCCTAAAGAGGTCACAAAGCAGGTGGGGGTTTGAATTGGGTCAGATGGGGTTCAAGGGTTCAAGCCAAAATTCCAAAAATTGAAAATCCCGTAATGCTGGTGCAGGTGTTGAGCGGTTGCTCAGGGTGATGGCTGAGCGAGCGCTCAGCCACTTTTCACTTTCTTATGTTGCTGGATTTTGTGCACTCGCTCAGTCATTTGGCTGGGCGAGCGTTCAGGTGTCTGGAAGGCCAAAATGACTTGAAAACAAGTCCTAAATGTGTCCAACACAACCCCAAACCATTAGGGATGTTTAGTACACTCAAAACACGCCCGAAACAGGTCCGAACATCACCCGGAACAAGGAGGAATCGAGGGCGAAACTCACGACGAATAATCTAACAATTCAACAACGGGTTTAACAAGGCTACTACAAGCATGAATGGACATTCTTAATCATGTTAAGGACTAGTAAACAAGGTCTAGGATTCAAGTTAACAACTCACAAGTCTCAAGACACGAAGCAAGGCAAGAAGAAGGCAAACCGAGAGACTCTACGTGTTAAAAGGTCAAGTGAAGCAACAATGCTTTCGAACTCTCAACCAAGCATACTATGGCCACGATTGAAGTTATAAAACGTGCAAGAAAGATACTAAAGCTCTATTAGGACTAAGTTAAGCATTAAGGCATCGGTCGAAGCAAGTACAACAAGGCATGCAAGTAAGGGGGGCATACAAGCGACTATGATTGCAGTCAACCTAATGCAAGCGTGACTTCAACAATATGAACTAGTTAACATGTCAAGGCATATAATGAGCATGTTATAATGATGCTATTCAAGTAATGGGTTTGGGTTCTCACAAATTCAACGATGATGGAGAAGAAAAAGAAGAAGAAATTTACAACATTTTTTGAATTTGGGAATTATAGGAACATTTTTTTCTAAAATGGTAATTTGCGGTTATAAAAAATAACGGGAGACTGGATATAAATTTAGGAAAGTAGACTGGCCCGAATTTATCCCCGCTATTAATCTGGAAAAATTACGGGTTCATTTTTAAAAAATTTTAGGGGTAAATTCGAGTTAGTCCACTTTGAGAAGTTTTCAATCGCTACAGTATTTTTTTAAAACCAAAAAAAGTCAATTCATTCTTATTCTATCTCCTCCACTGTAAGCCATCTCCTTCTTCTTCCTCCGCCTCCTCCACCTTCGTCTATATTAAAAAATCATCAAACCCAGCATAGGTTGATCCATGTTTCGTTGCGCAATAATTGTAATTTTCAACTCCAAAGTGTTGGCCGGAGAGACGATTTGGCATTTTAGGAACAATATTTCGAAAATGGGCTTTAGCGGTTGAAAATAAGAATGGGGGATTGTAGTTAAAAAATGTTTGAGAATAGGTACCGGGCAGCAATTTTCCAAGTTTTTAAATTATTTATAAATACACATTTTTTCGAAATCAGAAAAAGGCGCTCATCATTTGATTAAGCGATTGATGCATGCTTTTGCGCATCACATAACACATGCCTTTTTTTAATATCAAAAAAATATTGAGATGTAAAGCGATTGAAAACTTTTCAAAATGAACTGGCCTTAATTCCTCCATATTAACTTATTTTGTCAAAGTAGGCCTGTTAATGATCTAATTCGTTTAAGATATTGCGCATGTCTGAAATTGATTTATTAAGAAATTATTTTTTTTTGTTAGGCAAAACATACAAATAGGCCACCCATCTTTCCCATTGTTTTTTAATTCGGTCATCGAAAGTTTGAAATTGTAATTTTGGTCAACCAACTTTAGTCCTGTTGCAAGCGAGCCCATTTTCTAACGCCTGTTAGACCAGGACGTTAAGTTTAAGTCAAATTCCTATTTTACCCCTGTAAATATCAAAACTCTATGTAATCTTAGAAATCGAAAGGGGTGTCCAACTGAAAACACAAACAAAAGAGAGGATATAATAAAAATGTTCAATTGTAAATAATATTTTTTGTGTTTCAGATCTGGGTCAACCATATTCATCTTCATCTTCATATTATCTTTTTGATATCAATTTCACATAATTGCATACATCATCAAAACAAATCCACAATCTTAGCAAGATCCCAATCGATTTCATCAACAAAAACCCTAACACCTACAATTTCAATGGCATTGACAACAACTCAATATCACTAAAATCTAACTAAATACATAGTCTTGCCTTATCTCTTCAAAGCATAAACGACGTCCATGGCAGTCATCGCCTCCCGAATTATGTTTTCCAGAAATATTTTGAACGCCTTTAGTTTCTTCGTAGATGAACCCACCAATTCTCTTCACTCCTCCTCCCCTCGCCAACCGATGAATCGTCGGCTTCGTGATGCCCTGGATGTTGTCTCGGAGCACTTTACGGTGTCATTTTGCTTATCCCTTTCCCAAGCACAAATATGTCTCCCCCTTCTTAGATCTTGTTTAAAATTTCAGTCCACCTCCACCTGCCACTCTTCACGTCTCTCTCTCTCTCTCATCCCCCTAATATCACGATTCGTTCCCCCATTATAAGCCCAACAACTCAATCCCACCTTTCACCGAATAGAATTCATGTAATCCTGAGGCCGTTAAAGAAAATTTGTTGAATGTCCTATCCAACTGCGATCTCTCCTCAAGAACTCGAGGGGGAAGTCAGAAACAACTTTCCAAAAAAAGATTGGTAATAGCATTTCCAGAGAGCAATCAGTCTTTATTCAGTCAATAAAAGTAAAGCTAAGCTAAAAGCATCCAATGTTTTCCATCTTTATTGTATGTGTCACATCTCCTTTATTAAAGATTCCATTGCGAAAATGAGGCTCTAGATTTGGGTGGTGGTGGAGGTTGGAGGAGAGAGAATGAAAAATGGGATTTGAGTCCCTCTCTACCCCAAGCAAGCCCCATCTACAGTCTCCTTACTCAATCTCTATCTCGGCTTGTGCTCAGGTGTTCTAGATTAATTGGTGAAAAATTCCATATCTGGTTTTGATATTTCAAAATATGGCTTTGTGCTTTTTATGTGTGTTTTTGTGAATGAGAGACTTGGAAACGATGGAGCAATCCAGATCTGGGTTTATGCTTGTGTATGAAAGAGAGAGAAAGAGATGGTAAAGATGGACTAGATTTGTGTGTATGTGCATTTGTGTTCTTTCACGGCTGTAATTTCACCATTTGAGACTGATGGATAGAAGTGATGATTATTGGGTAAGCTTTGTAAAACCCAAATATGAGCTTTAACCCAGATTTGGGTTACTTGGTCTATAGAAGCAATGAAGATGAAGGCGAGGATTTGTAAATTTTCCTGAATTTGAGATTTTTGAATCTAGGATTTTTCGGAGAAGATAAAGAAGAAAGCAAAACATGTATTTAACCTAAGTTAACATCCAAAACAAGTTTTCCTATTTTGCCCCTTTAGTTAACGTCCTGGTCTAACGGGCGTTAGAAAATGGGCTCGCTTGCAACATGACTAAAGTTGGATGGCCCAAATAAAAATTTCAAACTTTCGATGGCCGAATTGAAAAAAATGGGAAAGTTGGGTGACCCAATTTTGTGTTTTGCCTTTTGATAACATTTGATTATCTATAACTATAATAAAAACAAAAATTATACTTACCACGTGCCAGTTTTTTATTAAAAAAATCCACTCAAGTCCTCTAATATTTTAACCATGTGTTGGAAAAAAATCTACTAACTTTGTTTTCTTTAAAAAAGGTTTAATATATAATTTGGTCCATTAACTTAACAATTGTTTATGTTTGTGTTCTCATACTTGAACCTTTCATATTTTGGTACCTAAACTGCATATTTGGTCATACACTTCGTCCCCCAAGTGACAACTGTCAGTTGAGATGTTAAAAATTATGTAAAATGTCTCAAATGTCCTTACTAAATGTTGAGTGTGATTCCACGTTTGAATTAGATGCTGAGTTGAAATTTTTTTAATCTTTTTTTTGTTTAACCCTAACTCAAATATAAAAAAGAAAAATAATAATAAATCAAATTAAAAGGTTGAAAACTACACCTTCCCACATGTTGCTCATTTCCCCCCACCCCACCTAGCCCATCTCCCTACGAATGATTTATATCATTTAGTAAAGTTCATTACCAACCAAAGATTTATAACCCCACTGTTGTGGAAATTACCGACAATTTATATGTTTTATTTTGAGTTTCAGTCTCACCTTGATTCCTATTCAGGTATTATACGGTGGGGTTTGGCCCTATATCCTGACAAGAAACTGCCATTATACACAAGCACAAAGCCACGCTTGATTCAGTGCATTAGAGTCTTCCCATTATCTAAAACATCTTCAAATACTTACCCAGATCGTAAAATTAGTCGGATTCATTGGTTGGAGATGACAAAGCAGTGGCAAGGCGTTCTAGGGCTTTTTAGTGGACCCATGTCTCGAGGGTCGTATCGAACTTGGCGTTAAGTTCGACACCGAGAATGACGATTGTGAGGAAGCTGGTGATGTTGCAAGGGAGCTCCCAGTCTTCCCACTTCCTTGATTGACCCGGTGGGGTGGAGTTTGGTTGAAGAGGTAATAGTTGCCACGCTCTTGGTGACCGGGGGTGGTCCACCGGCTCGGTTCGTCTCCACCGTCGCCTCTTTGATGGAGACTGATGGTTAGGAGTGGCGAAGTGTTTAGGAGATGCCATCGTTGGAGAGGCAGTAGGGACTTGCATCACACACAATATCTCACAGAATGAAAGTCAAAGCCTGATTATTTTCTTTCACCCTAAATCTAATCAAACAACTGCCCACCCAATTTCGAAGCTCACTTTTGCTTCATCCTCAAAGCAAAGAAAGCAAAATCAGTTGAAAGTAGAAAATCAAAGGCAAATGGCCAACATATATCTTCCCACACAAGAAAAAAGTAGGTTTATACCCACTTTTCAACTCGCAATCTGACATCCCCTTCTTTGGGCATACAACGAATCCCACTTTCCCCTTCGTGGTCGAATTAGTTGTGGAAGAGAATTCTTTAGTGATCCTAGCCAGCCTAGGCCTAAATCCGAAATCTTGAAAAGATCCCTAGGAAAAGAGTGGAGAAAAGAGAGAGTAGTGTGAAGAGGGAGAAAGAAAAAAGGATAAAGAGAATGATAAGAGAGAGAAAGAGAGATAAACAATTTCCTTAGTTTTGAAAAATAATAATTTCAACTTAGCATCTAATTTCCACTTGCAGTGTCGGCTTGAGATTTTTTAGGCCCTAGGAAAATTTAATAAATGGGGCCCCAACCATATACATGTTAAAATATTAAAAGCTTTGGTTCGAGACCATATCAATTGTTTTTCGTTTTGGTTTTTTTTTCTCACATCCATGTTTTTAATTTATTTTAAAAGCTAACAAAACGTTAAGCATTTTAAAAAAAGAAATCAATAAACAATACACTTTCATAGACACACTAACTAATAAATATTTAAACACAAAACTATTCACAATAAAAAATACTCCTTCCGTCTCAAAGTTGTCTTGTTTGATTCGACATATGGATTAATGAAAAACAATTGACTTCATTATTAATATTGGTATGATGTGTAGTTTTCTTTAAAGCCCATATTCATGTGACTCATAATTAAAGTATGAAGAACAATTAAAAATCGAACGATAAAAGTGTTGTCCTAAAAAAAAAACTTTTAAACTAGACAAAAATTGGGACATTCAAAAAAAGAAAACATGACAATAATTTTGGGACATGGAGAGTAAACAAAATCTAAAAACTTAAACTATTGATTAATTAACAAAATAATCATCCATGTCAAATTATTATTTATATATTAAGTAGAAAGTGAGATTAGGGGGCCCTTTTTTTGTGTAAAAAAATCGGGGGCCCTAGGTGGGCTGCCTAGTGAGCCTATGCTCAAGGCCAACCTTGTCAACATGGAATCACACTTATCATTTAGTAAGGGTATTTAAGACATTGCATATAATTTTTAACGTTTCAACTGACGGCCGTCACTTGAGGGACGAAGTATATGATCAAATGTGTAGTTTAGGTATCAAAACAAAAAAGGTTCAAGTATGAGAACACAAACATGAACAATTGTTAAGTTCAGGGACCAAATTATTTATTAAACCAAAAAAGAAAGAGAAACTATTAAGACAACGTTCTTTCTAGGAATAATTGTGGGCCGGTACTCTTTTTTGGAAATTGTAACCGCTTCACTACCCTATTTTTTTATTTAACCGCATAAGTTCCTTTTTATTATTTTCTTCCTAAAATGTCCCTCCTCCTCCGGTCCTTTTCTACTCCTTGCATGTAGCGTAATCATTATATTGTATATGTCATTTTACGCACAATAATTCTTCACAATAATTCTTCTGATTCTTTATCTAGAAAAATACTTGATAACAATGTTCAATAGAGCCCATCTGACATGATTCCTAAACCAGACAGAATATAACATTGAGTACTGGACATTTTCTTATATTGAGTGGGTTACCCATGTTTAAGTGATTGATAAACAAAAACCATGTACTCGAATCAACAAAAGAAATCAACGAATACAAAATGACACTGAAGGAGGATATGAACAACGACACCAATGTTAACGATGAGAGTACCTTCCATGGGAATTACAGTTTTAAAGAAGAAGAGCACCTTATGACACCTAAATTGTAGGCGTCGTTGCAACTTATGAGTCCCTTTTCATTATTTAGGAACTTACGACGCCCAATTTTCTACATCGTACTGCTTGCGATGCCCAATTTTTTGCATCGTACCGCTTGAAATGCCCAAATTTTCCGCATTGTGCCTCATGCGATGTCGTATTTTCTACATCTTTCTCGTTGAATCGCAACTCGGTTTGAGGTTAGAGTTTGGTGGTTTGGGGTGGTGCCTTTTGGAATCGGTGGTTGGGGAGGTGGGTTTGTCGTTTTTGTGTGTGAAGGAATGAGTCCATTGTTGGGTGTTTTGATGGAGAAAAATGAAGAGCAACATTGATATTGGATTAAAATGGACGAAAATGAAAATATGATTATTGTGTATTATTCAAAGTGAGGAGATGAGAGAGAGAATTGAAGAATTGAATGAGATGAGAGAGAGAATTGAATGAGATAAGAGAGAGTTATATGGGAAATGATGGGTTTGGGGAGTCCAGATTTTCTGTACCACTAGTGTACCACTTTTCATCTCAATCATTTGTTGAGATGCAATGGTGGAGATGAAAAGTGGTACATCAGTGGTACACGCAAATGGTACAGGAGATCTGGACTCGGGTTTAGGGGGGGGATTCAAAGTGGGAAGGGGTAGGGGAGTATTAATGAGGAAATGAGAGAGAAATGTACAAAGATAGAGAAAGACATTAATGAGGAAATAGAAACGACATATTTCTAACATTTAAAGTACATTTTGCATTACGTAAAGACAAACGATACCCAAAATTTTAAGCGACGCCTAATTTTTTTCTTTGCGATTCCCAAAATTTTGAGCAACGCCCAATTTTTTTTCCTTGCAACCCCCAAAATTTTGAGTGACGCACAAATTTGAACCGTGGTTTTTTTTCGTGCACATTTTCTTCATTAAGGCTATCTTCGTCATTTTCTCTCAAAAAAATATACTTTAACGATTTAAAACAAATACAGAGGACTTTTTCGATTATAATTCAATCAAATGGGCCGGCCCGAATTTCTCCCCTTAATTGTGTATGATGATAGACCCTGGAGCCCAATTACCCCACCCTCATGGTCAGTTCACTCTCCAACTTGGCCCAAACATGATGCGAAGGGCATATTCCGTAAATACACTAGAATTCCTCTTCTTCCCCAATATTTCCAGTTTGCCACAAATTCCCATTTATTTCTTCTCACACACTCGACAGATTAGGCTCAAGGATTCTATCAAAATGTAATTTGGTAAGCAAATCCCATTTTCTTGATTTTTTTTATCTGTCATTTAATTATTTTATTATATGATGAATAATCAACCCAATTCAAATCATGGGTTTTTCCCAGATGAAGTAGTGCTTCAAATCCTTGCGAGATTACCCATCAAATCGCTAATCAGAGCCAGGTGTGTGTGCAAACTCTGGTTCAAATTAGCCTCTGACAACTACTTCACTACCCTTTACAGTGAATTGTCTGTAAAGAACCCAATGGTTCTTGTTGAAATCATAGATTCATCCTTCGAATCGAGATCAAGCCTAATTTGTGTTGATAACATTCGGGGTGTTTCCGAGTTTTCCTTGGATTTTCTGAGAGATAGGGTCAGAGTTAGGGCTTCATGTAATGGGTTGTTGTGTTGTTCAAGCATACCCGATAAAGGTGTTTATTATATCTGTAATCCGATGACTCGAGAGTTTAAATTGCTTCCGAGGAGTAGGGAAAGACCCGTTACCCGGTTTTACCCTGATGGGGAAGCTACTCTAGTCGGTTTAGCTTGTGATTTGTCGAGGAAGAAGTTTAATGTTGTTTTAGCTGGGTACCATCGTTCATTTGGGCATAGGGCGGAACGAACTTTTATATGTTTTATATTTGATTCGGAGACAAACAAGTGGAGGAAGTTTGTTTCAATGCAAGATGATCATTTCACACATATGAATAGGAATCAAGTTGTGTTTATTAATGGTTCGCTTCATTGGATGACTGAAAGTTGTTCTTGTGTTCTTGCTCTCGATTTGAATTTTGATGTTTGGAAGAAAATTTCGTTCCCGGGGGAAATGGGGTGTGGAAATGGAAATGGAAATAGAATTTATTTGTTGGAGTCAGATGGGAAATTGTCCGTGATTCAGATCTCAAATGCTTGGATGAATATTTGGGTTTTGCAAGATTATGAGAAGGAAGAATGGAATTTAGTGGATAAGGTGAGTTTGCGTTGCATTAGGGGAATGGTTCCCGGGATTTTTCCTATAAGTCAGGGCGGTGAATACGTTTTCCTTGCGACTCATAAGCAGGTTTTGGTTTATCAACGGAACAGCAGAGTGTGGAAGGAAATGTATTCTGTAAAGAACAGCTCAGCAATGCCATTGTGGTTCTCAGCACATTCTTTTCGCAGCACAATATTTTCTTGCCAATAAGGTTTGGATTGCAATTTTTACTTTCAATCAACTACACATTACCTTTGGTGCAGCTTAATGTTATGGATTTGGATATGGACAGAACCTCTTAGTGCTCAACATTCCCTTTGGTACAGCTTAATGTTATGGATTTGGATATGGCCAGAACCTCTTAGTGCTCGACATTCCCTTTGGTACAGCTTAAAGTTATGGATTTGGATATGACCAGAGTTGGGCGAAACCTCTTAGTACTTGACGGTAAACAACTTTTGTAAAGCCTTTTTAGCAATAACGCAGTTATTTAATGTGGACATAATGGCTCTTTACTATTGTACATGAAGTTATGCTGCCTTTTGTCAGGACTTGCTAGTCTGAGTCTTCATTTTCAATGTTTTGCTGATTCAGAAGTTGTCGTATGGAACTTTAGCTTATGTCTGGAATTGTGAATATGTTAAGAAATGTAAATCATGCCATTTTCATAATGCCATTAGTTTAGTTTTTTATATCCTTTTAGTTTAGTTAGTCAATACAGCACGAGGTAATTTATATGCCCGAACAACTTGCATTGTAGCATGTTGTGTGAGTTTGGAGTAAAACACATTTATACTTATGTTATATGGTGTTGCCTGTGAGTCTGTGACAATTTATCTGCCCAGCTTCCGACCATCTATGATCATAGACAAGTTGCCTTTGACAATTTCTCTGCCCTTTATCTGACCATCTAGGATCATAGCATAAACCTTGTCAGTTGATTTCCTTTTAATTCTGCAACCCCATGATCTTGAGCTTTAGCACAAGATCTAGCACATTTTCATGCCTCTGGCTATGCCACGATCTTGCAGTGCAAATATTTCACTGGCTAGGCACATGTTTTCTTGTTCTGAATTAGATTTCACCAATGTATGAGGATTGAGGACGAAAGATATTTCGGTTGGGGAAAAAAATAAAAATAGTTCATCAGATTCTTAGCCAAAGGAAAACTGCAAAAAATGTTTGTCAGATTTTTAGGTTTATATTTATTACCGTGACTATTAATTAGGATTGTCTAAAAACTTGATAGAGCCAATTTCCTTTGGTTGTTGATACATGATACGAGCCGAGAGAATGTACAAGGTCCGAGCCGAATTCCTTCCACTGTGGAGTGTGGATACAACCTCCTTCTCCTTGTGCATTGGTCATGTGTTGCGACACCTTAAATTTCCGGGCACCGTGAGGTCGTTATTCTCATGATGGAGATGGACACCACTACCAACCAGACACATTAATGGTTTAAAATAATTCTCTTGCATTTGTCTAGACCTTGAAACCTTTCAAAAATAAGGCCTGTTTTGCTTTTACTTTTTACTTTTTCTATTGTGGTTAATGATTGGATTGGGATTTCTATTTTCTAGCCTTCTAGGGTCAAGGTGCCATGCCATTAAGATTTGTAAAATATTGACAAGCTTTGATATAAGAAAAACAAAATTATATTCATAATTTAGGAGGACCAATGTAAAATAACAACCAATACTAAGTTGATCATTTTCCTGTGTCAGTTATCATCGTTACTCCCTCCATTCCAGACAACCAATAGTAAGTATATTTTTAGGGCAAGTCCAATGGTGGTACTTGTCTATAGGTATCAAAACCAAATTTTGATACCTATGTAATAACATCTCCAACCATAGGTATCAAATTTGTAGTCTCATATTTATTTATTTTTGCTTTGATTAACTTTTTTGAAGTTTTAATCATTATCAATATTTATAAAATATTATAACCATGCTAATTAATTATTATTTTTTATTAATAATAATTTTGAAAAATTATATCCAACTCATATCACGTAATAAAAATAAAAGAGTATAATTTTCATACACCGGCGGTGTGGATTTTTTTTTACAAGCAATATTCTATACCACAGGTGGATGAATGATTCATTTAAAATAACAATTACCATTAATTTTTGTTTTTTTAAAAAAAATTTACCAATACATATCATAACATAAATAAACGGTAGATCATATGTCATGTGGCATGTCGTGATTTACTGCATAGATAATAGATAAGATTTCCATTTCTATTGCTTTGGTCAATAAACATGGAGATATTCACATCCATATTTTCACAATCAGTCAACCACTTCGGATATAAAGGAAATATTTCCTTCTTCCCAATATTAATATAATCTTCCCAATATTTTATATTATATTTTCCTTCTTGTATTCAAATCTTTCCATCTTTCCAATATTATATACTACATTTCCTTCATGTTCATGCAATGTCAACTGGAGCATCCAAAAGAAGCCCAACGTGATTCTTGATTCTTAATTGGAGGATGTGTATGTGATTCTTAACTACACTGATATCAATTCACTCGACATGAACAGACTACACAAATTGTTTTTTAAACATGATCGTGAGGATTCTAGCCGTCGACATCGATCAGTCACAACGATGGCATTAGTTAGCGCAGAGCAAGAAAATATTGCAGATGAAGAATCATCCCAATGGGGTGGTTCTGTTCCCGGCCGCAGCTACATACGTTGACATAGAGAGAGTGCACATGCACTTTTGCATGAACAATACTTTGCAGATCCATGCATGTACACGCCAAATACATTTTGTTGTCGATTAAGAATGCATAAGCACCTATGCGAAAGGATCATGCGTGACATTGCCAATCACAATAACTATTTTGTTCAAAGGGTTGATGCCGTCGGTCGACCTGGCTTCTCAACAATGCAAAAGGTGGCATGTGCTATAAGGCAACTAGCATAGGACACTGTTGCAGATCTTTTTTACGATACTTGGGGTATAGCTGAATCAACAAGCATAGAGATTCTAAAGATGTTCACTCGAGCAATATATGATGTTTATGGACAAGAGTATCTCCGTAGTCCGAATATAGGAGACTTGCATCGGTTGTTGGCTAAAGCCGAGGAAAGAGGGTTTCCCGGGATGATGGGTAGCCTAGATTGTATGCACTGGCGATGGAATGCATGTCCAAAAGGATGGGAAGGACAATTTTTTTGGTTATAAAGGACGTGCAACAATCATTCTAGAGGCGGTGGCATCATACGATACCTGGATTTGGCATGCATTCTTTGGACTTCCGGGATCTCTGAATGATCTTAATGTCCTTGCAAAGTCACCACTATTTGATGATGTATGCTTGGGTAAAAATCATCAAGTTGACTATGAAGTTAATGGAAGACATTACGGTAATGGCTATTATTTAGTTGATGGTATATATCCTCAGTGGGCCACTTTTGTGAAAACAATATCCAATCCCGGTACGATAGAGCAACAACATTTCGCCAAGATGCGAGGCATATCGAAAGGACGTAGAAAGAGCTTTCGGGATTTTACAAGCTCGTTGGGCCATTGTTCGGAGGCCTGCCCGTGGATGGCATAGAGAGGATCTCTACTATATTATGATGGCATGTGTAATAATGCACAACATGATAGTCGAAGATGAACGCGACGAAGATGAAATGATATCGTTTGACCCAAATGAGATACCAACGCGCCCAGCTAAAGCACGGATTTATGAGAGACCGACAATGGAAACAGATGTGCAACGCGATGGAATAAGTGGTATGCGAGGGTTCATGGATAGGTATCAAGGGTTACGATGTCGAGTGATTTCGAGAAGCCTAAAACAAGACCTAGTACAACACTTATGGAACAAGAAAATGCAAGAAGATCAGTAAACTAGAAGAAAATGCAACAAGATCGAGAGCATTTCTTGTTTACTTGTATCATAATTTAGTTCAATATTGTTGTTTTTGTTCCATGCTAATATTTCAATCTTGACCAGTGTGCTCAATTCTTTCTTTAGAACGAAGGGACGGAGCTATTCGTTTTTATGCCACATATTGTATATGGAGAGAATCCACCAAGATAATGCAGTTTGACAATTTGGCAGTATGATAGTTTCAAGACTAGAAGGATAATGAAGATTGTGTTTTTAGGGGCTACTTCACTTTTGTTCGTTTACTTATTTGGTTTGTCTCTTTCATCTTTGTTTTACTAGGTTATCCTCTCTATATCCCAAAGTCCCAAAACAAAGTTACTGTAAAAAATTTACAAATGTCAAAAATAACAAAGTTGTTATAAAGTAACCACAAATTAGAACAATGAGTGTATGAGAGAAAGATAGAGAGAGAGAGTATTATTCAGGCTGAAGGATTCAGTGAACAATGTAACAACAGGCTGCTCGGTATTTATAACCAAGCAGCAGCACACAAATGAAGAAAAATTTGCAAGGAAAACCTTGCAATGATAAATGTTCACATGCCTATTGTATAGGCTTTGACTTTTGTTTCATAAAACTCCCCCTTGAATATAGCATTGTAAGTTGGCTAAGTGTATCTCGTTAAAAATCTTTAAGTCGAAAAACCCAATAGGCAAAAAAAATCAGACATAAGGAAAAACGTACACAACTTAAATCTGAATTGTGTGCATGGGTTGTCTCGTTAAAAACATTTTCATGGAAAACCCAGTGGGAAAAAACTATGATAAAGGGAAAAAGAGTACAGTCATATATGCTCCCCCTTGAACTGACAAGGGTCAAGAGAAATCACCTTTGTAAATCTCGTAGATTTCATATCCCAATATTGTGAACATGCTTTCTGAAGGTTGTAGTGGGGAGTGCCTTCGTAAATAAATCTGCAGCATTATCACTTGATCGAACATATTGGATGCTGACTTCTTTCTTCTTTTCAAGTTCTTGAGTGTATAAAAAGAGCTTCGGGGGGATATGTTTGGACCTGTCACTTTTGATGTATCCCTCTTTACTTTGGGCGACACATGCGGCATTGTCTTCAAATAATACTGTCGGGTCTCTGTTGACAGGTAGTCCACCAGCATTTTGAATATGCTGAGTCATAGATCGAAGCCATACACACTCTCGACTGGCTTCATGAAGTGCGATCATCTCAGCATGATTTGAAGATGTGGCAACTAGCGTTTGCTTTTGAGAACGCCAGGAAATTGCAGTTCCACCCATCGTGAAGACATAGCCGGTCTGTGATCTGGCCTTATGAGGATCAGACAAATAACCCGCATCTGCAAAACCAACCATTTCATCCTTTGATCCTTTGAGATAAAATAATCCCAAATCAATCGTCCCTTGAAGATAACGAAATATGTGCTTGATACCATTCTAGTGTCTCCGTGATGGAGATGAACTATATCTTGCCAATAGATTTGTAGCAAATGCTATATCCGGTCTGGTACAATTAGCAAGGTACATGAGGGCTCCAATAGCACTTAAGTATGGTACTTTAGGACCAAGTATCTCTTCATTCTCTTCACAAGGATGAAATGGATCTTTTTCAACATTCAGTGATCTATTAATCACGGGGCTAGTGAGAGGGTTTGCCTTATCCATATAAAAGCGCTTCAAAACCCTTTTTATGTAATTTGATTGGTGTACAAATTTTCCACTATGCAAGTGTTCTATTTGTAAACTAAGACAGTATTTGGTCTGCCCAAGATCTTTCATTTCAAATTCTCCCTTTAGGTAATCAACTGCTTCTTGGATTTCCTTGGGAGTTCCAATGATATTCAGATCATCTACATAGACAGCGATAATAACAAATCCAACTGTCGTATTCTTTATAAAGACACACGGACATAATTGATCATTCACATATCCGTCTTTTAACAAATGCTCACTTAAGCAATTATACCACATGCGTTCGGATTGCTTCAATCCATACAGTGATCGTTGTAGTTTGATTGCACATAATTCTTTGGGCTTTAAGCTCGGTGCTTCAGGCACCTTAATTCCATCAGGAATTCTCATATAAATATCGGCATCTAATGACCCATATAAATAAGCTATTACAACATTCATGAGATGCATATCTAGATTTTTCGAAATCGATAAGCTGATTAGATATCTAAATGTAATAGCATCCATTACAGGAGAATACGTTTCTTCATAATCAATCCCAGGCCTTTGGGAAAAACCATGTGTAACAAGGCGAGCCTTGTATCTCACAATCTCATTTTTCTTATTTCGCTTTCGAACAAAAATCCATCTGTATCCAATGGGTTTCACAGCATCAGGTGTGAGAACGATAGATCCAAATACTTTTCGTTTATTCAACGAATTTAATTCAACCTTCATGGCATCTATCCATTTGATCTTGTCATGCCTCTTTTGACATTCAGATACAGATTTTGGTTCGGGATCATCAGTCCCGTCATTAATTTCTTGGGATACCGAATAAGAGAATATATCATCAATATTCTCCATTTCATCTCGGTTCCATATTTTTCCATTACACATGTAATTAATGGAAATCTCATGGTTATCATTGCATGTAGGGCTTACTAGATTTGCATGATCGTGTGTTTCTTCTGGAACAATTTCACGATCGTGTGTTTCATCTGGAACACTTTCATGTGATTGGGGATTTTCAATCACTTTCCTTTTGCGAGGATTTTTATCCTTTGAACCAATGGGTCGTCCACGCTTCAGGCGTGTCTTAGATTCATTTGTCATTTTATCATTTGGTAGCCCTTTTGGTATTTCAATTCGGGCAGGAGCATTTATAGCAGCTACATGTGACTTTGTCACTCTCTTTGTATCTATAAATGCATCTGGCAATTGATTTGCTACATTTTGTAAATGTATGATCTTTTGAACTTCCAGTTCACGTTGCTTTGTGGGAGGGTCAAGGTGCAATAACGATGATGTGCACCATTTGATCTCTCTTCCCACTTGTTTCCCCTCTTCACCTAAAGGTGGAAACTTGTCTTCATTAAAATGACAATCGGCAAAGCGTGCCGTAAAAACGTCACCCGTTTTTGGTTCAAGATATTTTATTATAAAAGGGGATTCATACCCAACATATACTCCCAATCTCCTTTGTGGTCCCATCTTTGTGCGTTGTGGTGGAGCAATTGGTACATATACCGCACAACCAAAAACTCTTAGATGGGATAGATTCGGCTCTCGCCCGAATGCCAACTGTATTGGGGAGTACTTGTGATATGCACTTGGCCTGAGGCGAATCAATGCGGCTGCATGTGTAAACATGACCCCATACAAAGTAGGAGCTTTGTTCTCATCATTAATGGTGCGGCAATGAGTTGAATACGTTTGATCAACGATTCAGCCAAACCATTTTGTGTATGAACATGGGCTACTGGATGTTCAACATCAATCCCTATTGCCATACAATAATCATTGAATGCTTGAGATGTAAATTCACCAAAGATTATCAAGTCTAACTTTCTTGATCATATAATGGGAATTGTGCTCTCAGTTTGATTATTTGTGCAAGGAACTTGGCAAATGTCGTATTGCGAGTTGATAATAGACATACGTGCGACCATTTGCTAAAAGCATCAATTAATACCATAAAGTATTTGAATGGTCCACTTGGTGGATGATAGGTCCACATATATCACCATGAATTCGTTCTAAAAACGATGGTGATTCATATCCAACTTTAGTTGGTGATGGTCTAATTATCAACTTTCCTTGAGAACAAGCATCACAATGGAGTTCATTAGATTGAAAAATCTTCTGGTTTTTCAATGGATGACCACTAGAATTCTCAATAATTCTACGCATCATTATTGATCCTGGATGCCCCAATCGATCATGCCAAGCTTTAAATGTTTCAAGAACTTGGGTTTATCTTGTAGAATATGATTCAAATATTCTTATGATTGTACTATACAATCCGGATGATAGAGATGACAATTTTTCCAATATACACTTGCTTCCTAAGTGTTTGAGGTAATGCAAAGATATTCATCATTTCCCTTATTCATAGTCTCAATATGATATCCATTCGCATTTAATGTCTTTGAAACTTAACAAGTTTATTTGAAACTTAGGAGAGAACAATTCATTATTTATCATGAATTTCGTGCCTCCAGCATTAGGAAAATTGTCTTGCCAAATCCTTCAATTATTTTGGCATTACCAAATATAGTGTTGACATTAGCATTGTCAATTTTGAGATAAGAAAAATATTTCTTATTTTTAAGTATGATATGCGTAGTAGCGCTGTCTGCAAGACATAAATCTCCTCCTTGGATTTTGGATTCAAACATATTTGTGATCTATGTCAATATGAGAGAAAGAAAAATAAGATGAATAAATATGATAACACATTGAATGCAAAATGCATATATAAACTTTATTGTAAGCATGCTAGTATACATAGGAAAAACAGATAATGTTTCTACATAACAACATGTTACTTTTTCCATAACTTTTATCTCAAACTCAGACCATAGCTTCATTCCTATGTTAATTTATTGTTCATGACCAATATCATCACTAATGGTATTGGTCATGTCGACGTTGGCCATATCACCAAAATCAAAATTAAGATCTTCAGGATCGTTTTCAAGGAAATTTGTCTCAACATTTTTCCCTTTTTGTGATCTCTCATAAAAATCAACTAGATGTTTCGCCGTTCAGCATGTACGTTCCCAGTGGCCTGTCATGCCACACCTAAAACATGAACTTTCTTCATTGTTTTGTCGCACATTTTGCCCACTCGAAGAGGTGTTTCTATCATCATCTTTGTTCCACTTCAGGTGGCGAGAGGAATTTCCATTATACGATGATGATGATGACGATAGTTATTTCGTCCACGGCCTCTTCCTCGGCCTTGATTTCGACCATGACCTCGGCTTTGTTCATGATTTCCTTGGCCTCGACCACGGCCGCGTCCACGACCACGACCACTACCACGCCCACACCCTTGCCTTTCATCATACATAGTCCCACTCGCTTCAGGGAATGGGGCTGAACCAGTTGGTCGAGATTCATGATTTTTCATTAGAATCTCATTATTCTATTCAGCTACGAGGCAAGAGATCAATTCGGAGTACTTTTTAAAACCCTTTTCTCGATATTGCTGTTACAGGAGCATATTCGAGGCATGAAATGTGGAGAAAGTCTTCTCCAACATATCATATTCAGTGATGGTTTCCCCACATAATTTCAACTGTGAGATTATTTTATACATCATTGAATTATATTCATTGATGTTTTTAAAATCTTGTAGGCGGATATGAATCCAATCATAGTGTGCTTTTGGGAGAATGACCGTTTTCAAATGGTCATATCTTTCGTTCAAACTTTCCCAAAAGACGAGTGGATCATTAACCGTGAGGTACTCCATCTTTATGTCTTCGTGGACGTGGTGTCGTAGGAAAATCATGGCTTGAGCCCGGTGTTGATTACTTATCCATTCATTATTACTTTGTTAGATAGTATTTTCGAGGCTTCTGGCGGTCAGGTGGGTTTCGGCATCTAGTTTCCAAGACATATAATTTTTCTCAGTTATGTCGAGCCTTTCAAATTCAAGCTTAGCGATGTTTGCCATTTGTGAAGAAAAAACTATAAAAATGAAACATATATATTAATAAAATGATGACATGGAAATTTTATTCATATGATAATCAATCAGTACATGTTAAAATGTATGTTGAAAGCTATTGTAACTGCTAACAGGATATACATGATACAAAGATAGGCAATAAAAATCTGAAAATCGTTTGGAGGGAATTCAGCAACAAAAACTAATGCGGTGCACGCAATAACAAGTATGATAATAATCATCAACATTGGAGGGAACATTTTGTAGAAGAAGATATGATATTGAGAGTTTGTAAGGAGATAGTAAAAATGTGAGTAATCTATTAAGATGTTGCGGTATATATGGAGAGAGAAAATGACCGTTTATGACCGTTAACTAGCCGTTTATTACTGTTGGAGGAGATAGATAAAAATCAGCAACTAGCCGTTAACTGGCCGTTATAGGATATGGGTAAAAATGTAAAAATTCTGATTTGATAGAATTGTATTTATATTATGAATAAATATAAAACTTATTAGGAGTAATAAATAAAATAACTCCGCATGAATATATGTTAGTCAACTTTATACAACTATTATATAGCATACATATATATTCACGACATGCTACTCAGCAAGCCTTTCTGTGGGTGTTTGTAAGTCAGTAATAAATATATATGTATATAAAGTTATTCATATATAGAATTGAAATATATGTATATATATAAATATTCAGTTTATAGCTTGGGGTTATTTCCGCACAAGCATCAACGAACATATATATTATGCGTTAAATAATAAATTATTATTTCGTCATCTCACCATATATTATCGACGGTGACTCAGCCAACCTTTTCTTAATAATAGTGATATACGATATATATTGAAGTAAAACAGAGACATAAAATAAAGAATATATCGGTAGAAAATTTTACCGTTTGGGATTGTTAAGAGTAGAACAATCGTGCTGATAACGTGTTATAAAGTAACCACAAATTAGAACAATGAGTGTATGAGAGAAAGAGAGAGAGAGTGTATTATTCAGGCTGAAGGATTCAGTGTACAATGTAACAACAGGCTGCTCGGTATTTATAACCGAGCAGCAGCACACAAACGAAGAAAAACTTGCAAGGAAAACCTTGCAATGATAAATGTTCACATGCCTATTGTATAGGCTTTGACTTTTGTTTCATAACAAAAGTTACGTTATTTTTATCACAATTAATATTTTATACTTCATCCCTCACAAAATAAATAACGTTTTAGATATTTGTTTAAAAAAGCTTATAAAAAATCTAACTGTGGTGAGAGAAACCCGCATGTCAATAATATATTACCATGTCTTGGGGAATTACAAATAAATGTTACAAATTAATTTCAAAGATCACTATTCAAGTCGTAACCTACCCATTGAGTGTCATCAAGTGGTGGAAAGACATTCCTAGCCGTATTGGAATTCACGTGAGGTGGTGTAGTTGGACATTCATCGGCCATTTCTCGATCCATTATAATTTTTTGTTTCCTCTCCCAATAATGTTTCTTGTTTGGGGTGAATACGTTTGGATCCACCTGCATAGTAAGCCTATCATCGGCACGTTGCTCAGCAGCTTCGGCTGTTGCCCATTCTTTAGCCCTATCAATTGCTGCTTGAGCATCTTGGGCTTTTGTCCAGGCTATGTATTCATCTAGTTGTTTTGAAGCAGCTCGGCGGTTGGTCTTTTTTCGACTTGCCGTTTTTCTATACGTCCTATAGGCCTAGCCAATGGGCTAGGACCGCTTTCAAATCCGGGCGTGTCGTCGCCTTTAAGATTAACCGAACTTTCACATGTTGGAGGATTTTGAAATTTCGGTTCATTTTTCAACAAAGCCCAACAATGATATAGCTTGAAAGCTTTTTTATTATCCGCGTGGTAGATGGACTCCGCCAAAAGTATCTGAAATAATTTTTTTTAAATAATGTTCATGACTAAAATTTTAATAAAACAATTAAAAAATTAAAATTGAAGGGATTGCGTCTACAAAAAATGATAGAAATAATTACCACATCTGTGGTGTTTTCACCACTTGCTCGAGCAAGTTCAGCCTTGTTAAAAGTGTAACTTTTTTGGTCCCGGTAGAGTTCTCCCGTCGACCGATGTTGATCGAAATGCTCATGAATTTTGTCCCATAATGTTGATTCTCTTTGGTTAATCCCAAATTCGGGATCACCTCTAAATATTAGCCTAGCTCGACAAAGGGCCTCATCTTCAGCTCTTTTCCAACCCTCGGCTCGTTGTTTTGGTGCCATTTACTGCAAAATGATAATAATTAAGATATAAAAAATATGAAGAAAAAAAGTTCAGAGTACCTTTTTGATAAAAAGCTGAGAAAGATGGCAAAGAAAATTTAATTGTGTACAAAAATTGAACATAGATGTTTCATATATATATATATATATATATATATATATATATATATATATATATATATATATCCATTTGTGAAGAAATTTGACCACCATGACCGCATTGAAGATGTTTGAATACTTATATAAATTTGGATCAAAGATTTATTTGACCACCTTGAAAATAATGAATGCTTGGATCAAAAACTGATGAAAAGGACATCGACTGACATGAGACAAGCCCATGTGACTGCCTCGTTTAAACAAAAGTGAAGAAAATAATACCACCCGCGCGCGTGCTATTGTTGTGAAAGAGCTAAGCTTGGTACCAAATTTGGTACCTTGGCTAGTACCTAACCAAATTTTGGTACCTTCCTATTTTATCATTAGAGATCCTAGTACTCTTATATATGTATCAAAATTTGATTTTGATACCTACCATTGGACGTGCCCTTATGCTCTCGGTGGCAATATTTCATATAGTTGAGCCAAGTAACTCGACTCTCTGAAATTAACTCAAGTAAAATGGTCTATTTTTGCAGTTTATTTTTTTTCCCTCTATATTTAGTGAAAAATGTTTGTTCCAACCGTTAAGTTTTATTGATTCGTTATTTTACTGTTTCATTGACACATAAAATATATGAACATATGTGACACGTATAATTGAAATTAGTTGGAATAGTTTCATTTTTGGTATCCCAACTAAGGTCCAATTTCACATTTGGTACCCCAGTTACCATGGTCATCAAAGTTCATCACACGCGATTTTTATTTTCATCAAATTTGGTACTTTCCGTCACTTGGTTGTTAAGATCTAATGTCCAACCAGGTATCACAGGTTACCAACAGGCTCTAACTCGCTGTCTACGTGCCCCTTCTCCTTTCTCCCAATTTTTTACATAATTCCCTTAAATTCTTCTCCAATTCCCACAATTCCTTTCCCCAATTTCATTTTCCTTTGTCATGCTTGGCTCCGGACTCCAATTCGTCTCAAAAAAATCCTCAAGCTTCATTGTTGTGTTTACTACCTTGGCTATCTCTGCATCTTTTTGCCTTCGCATAAAATGTGCTTTCGATTCATTCTTTTTCAAAATTGATTGAAGTTGTTGTTTTCTCTATTGTAACTAGCCCAATTTCATTCTCTCATTCTATAGACAAAAATAATTATGAGAAAAAAATATAACAATTTTTTTTTTAATTTTGATTTGAACCAATACCCAAATGAGAATGTTGAATTTCCATAGTATCTATAAATTGATAAACATATCAATCTCTCGCTTCTCCTTCTTCAGTAGTGCAACCATGCCTTGAGAAAACACCATTGACCGATGATTATTGTTGTTGTTGTCATCATTGTTCTTCAAACTATTTTGGAGAAACAATTTTTGACTCCTCTGTTGCAGTTGCAAATACTACATCTCCTGTTGTTGGTTCTTTGTTGTTGTTGTTGAAGATTTAAAGAAAAATCATTGAACCCACAACCATTATCCATCCAATATTGCGAACCTGAGATTATCAGAATACATCTGCACTTGAATAGCCATTCCTCAACAAACTTTTTTCACAAATCTTTAATCAACCCTTTCTCTTTCGTTTAAAAAAAGCAGAATTCTCCAACTGGGTTCGATTCAAAAACACAAATCTTGTAAATTGGAATGTGTTTGCTTGTAATCCTTGAAATTTCTTGGTTTTGGTTAGGACGAAGAGCGGGCATTGAAAGAGAGCTTAATATTACGTCCAGCAACTAGAATTTTTCGGAGTATTACTGTTGGAATTTGCTACTTGATAAATAACTTATCACTTGGCATATTCTGAATATTTTGATTTGCTTGTTCTCATTACTGTGTGTCATAACAAGTGGCTAAGAGGGCTACGTACCGATTAATGTGGCAACTTGTTTGACAACACATAGGTCTTAGGTTAGGTTGTCCTAATCTAGTCCTACATTCTTAATGATGATTGACTGACCAGTGCTTCATATGCACTAGCACCAGCAGATTTGCTGTAGCATCAAGGTTTTCGCAACACTCGTCACCAGCAGACTTGTCATATGCACTAAAGGACACTTTGAAGAATCATCACCAGCAAACAAGTTGTAGTGTCAAAGTTTCTCAAAGGATTCGTCACCAGCAGACTTATCAAGTGCATCAAGAAAATACCTTGAAGACTTGTTACCAGCGGACTTGCTGTGGTTTGAATGTTCACACCGCAACCAGCTACCAGCAGTCTTCTCCTACTGAAGACTCACTCTCGGATTGAACATCTTACCATCAGACTTGGTTCTGCACGTGCTACGGAAGAGACAAGATTGCAGTAGATCGAAACAAGACAAAAAGTTCAAGCTCCAACTATTCAAATCCTTATGAAGCCTGACATCTCAGACATTGCAAGACTCTCTCTCACTCACGTGGTCTGGAAAAGTCAAAAGAATCTACTTTATTGGACAGACCACCTGATAGTGCATCATAAGTCAGACTCGCTTCTCAGAGACCTATCAATTCAGTCTGACGGGCAACAGACAAAGCTTTTATCCAACAGTCAAAGATCCAATGAACAACATCTCTATCCGACGGACTTCAACAACGATATTATCTCTAACGGATAGGAAATCCATCTTCATATCTCTCAACGATCATATTGACCCCGGTCTATAAAAGAAATCTTCCTTCTTCTTCAACAATACACAAGCAGATGAACAAGACGCTCATCGAATCAACAAAGTGATTCGAAGGCACCTGCAACAAGAATGTCAGAAAAGCTGTGAGATCTACAAGAGATGGTCTTCACCAACGCATCTCAGATCTTCACAGAAGATTGCAGTGAGCTTACCCAGATCTTAGCAAAACACTCTCTGTGGATTGCTAGGAAGAAAAGCATTGGAGAAGAAGAGAGAGATCAGAAACTTCAATTGATAGAGATCGGTGTCTTGGTCAAGAACCCAGTTCTTGATTTGATTTCTTCACCCTTCTTCGAAGAACTCAGCCTTTAGCTGAAGCTTCAGGACTTTATTCCTAAAGCTAGAGGTCAAGCCCTTGGATCGATTTGAAGATAGATTTCAGATGATGCCCAAGGGAGATGAAGAGATGTCTGTAAATATTGCATTCATATCTTCATATTTGTATTCATATACAAATGTTGTTGATTGTGCAATAATCAATCATCATAGAAGGCCGAGTGCTATGCACTCAATTGTTCATATAATTTTTATTTGAACGACCTTCAAAAATGTCTTCTCATATCTGTTTCTCGTTCTCCTCTCCTATTGCCCTCTTTACTTAAGAATTTGTCTATGAATGATTAAGTAAAGATTAAGGCTTGAAAGGACGAGGACAGAAACTTTACATAGAGTGTCTAGGCTGATGTAATCTGTAATTTATCTTTGAATAAATTCAGATGTTCTTTCAAATAATTTATCTTTTAGTTTCTCTCTATTAGCTTTTATAAACTGATTTATCTTTTGAAAAGTTATTCTCTAATGATTTCCTAAGGCTGCATTTGGAAGAAGGATTAAGTGTGTTGTTGTTCTGATCATATATTCGTGTACAGTCACTTAAGAATTCTCTAAATCTAAGCCCAACTATTTCAGTTGCTTAAACTCTTTCAAACAGGCTTTTGATTTACATGCAATTCACCAGCAGAGTTCAAAACTCTGCTAAAAGCAAGTCTGTTGTTCAGCGCTACCAGCAGACATGCTCAAGATGTTAACTGCCTATGCCATTAAAACCTACGCTTTAAATATAAATATCAGAAATGTTTTTAAATGGCATCATAGGTTATTCACCCCCTCCCTCTAGCCTATTTGAGCATCATTGTGGACCAACAATTGGTATCAGAGCCAAGCTCTTCAAGCTATATGTCAGGTCTAACCACCTGAGAGTTTGATCCTCGAATGCTCATTCCAAATGCATGTCAAAAAAAAATTTGTTTTAACCTCAAAAACTTTTGACAAGGATTTCATTTGAGATAAATTTTTGAAAAACTTACTTATTTTGAAAAATTATTTTGTTTTCAAAACTTTCTTGAGATAGACAATTACCATGATGATTGTGGGAGAATTATTCATATGACAGATGTATATCTCAATTGGCACTATGAATAACTTTTCCTCAGATGTATGACACTCAGATGGATGCTTCACTTAAAAGAATTTCTGATTCAAATTCTCTTGACATAAGGCTAACGATTGTTATCAATTCAACATCCTCTCAAGAGAAATTTCTTAGTTAAAAATTCTGCAACTTTATAGTGAAAGAATTTTGAATGATTCTTATATATGCTTATGAAAAAGGTTAAGAGTCAAAAACTCTCTATCATGAAACATTGATTGATCCCTCTGTTATATGATATTTAGTTTCTGGGAACTTGACTTATATTTCAAAGAATTATTTGAAATCAATTTCTAAGAAATATGAATCAAAGATCTCATAAGTTGTTGCAAAAGAAATCTATTCTTTAGAAAACATCTACTACAGACACATTAGCTCATATTCTAAAAGGCACAGTCTGAAGAACATCTATCTCGATCCAAAGATAACTGTCGTTAAAGGTACAACCCATGTCTAGTGTTCAATCCATCATTTTATTCTTTTTCTGAGCACAAAAGACTAAGGGAGAATAAGATATTCATGATCCAGACTTTCCTTCCCATCTCATGGATTTTCTTGAAATACTTATTCCAGTATCTAGATTTTTCTGGAGCTTTCTAAAGCTCATAAAATGTTGCTAATGATCTTCTTGATTTCTATTAAGGAATATAGATTCTCTCAAGATCAACAAGTAAATTTTATTATCTCTCTAACAACATTAAATGTTGTGCTTGACTAACTTGCAGGACTCTAGTCACTTGCTTCAGTCGAATCTTCTTCTCTCTAGGTTCTGATATATGATTAATCTCTGCTCTATCTTTATGATTCACTGATAATCAAGATTATGAATATATCATCACTGCATAGCCTTATATTTGCATGCTCTATTTTTCTCTGCTTATCCCTGCAAATATAACGCTTGAGTAACTGCCTATCATACTTATCGTTAATGTTCCTTATCTTATCTATTAAGTATGATTCACATTACTCAACTGGTTTGATGTCTTCTTATCAAAAGTAATTTTAGATTATCTTTGATCTGCCTTGACTGTATTATCTTCAAACCTTCTTCTTTGACGAATATTCTTGTTGTGCAGTACTTCATAAGCTCAGTTCTATGTGTTGACTTATAGGAGTTTTCACCTTAGTAGATAATATGCAATATACATGGGTATCTTTGTAATTTCTACAAAGGTTGAGGTTAACCTTTTTGCAACTAACCACTTCTTAAAGTAAAAGACGAATTTTTTAGATTCTCGGTAAATGTAAAATATCTTTAAAAAGAGAAACGTATTTTTCAAAACATTTTTCTGAAAAGTCACTTTTGTCAAAATCAAACATTTTTCTGAAAAAGTTGTTTTGTCAAATTTTACTAAATTTTTTTTGTCTTGTTGAAAACCTTTTTATCCTCTCAAGAAAGATGTTTTGTCTTTTCAAAACCTTTTAGCTTCCCAAGGAGAAACTTTACCAGATATCTAGAAATTAAAACCATCTCTCACACTACCATATAGAACTTCAATAAGAGTGGTTGAAAGGAATCTTCGATTTTAATGAATTCATCTCATTAACTGATCCTTCGTCTTGCCTCAGCGAGTATTTATAGAGATATTCCTTCCCTCATCTCTATCACTCGCAAACTACTTCCCTAACACTATGATAGACACTAATACAAGTCCCTTCCTTTCCAAAGTGTTACTTTGGAGTATTCTTTGCCTTAGATCAAGTTTCTCTCTCAACAACTTGGTATTACCTTTCCTATCTATCGAAAGTTGTTTGGTTAGTTTTGAGGATTCCTCTTGTATGAAGATTTATGTCAACAACCATTTAGCATACATCTCCCGTTTCTCTATTTCCATGATCATGTTTGAATGCTCCTTCTCTTTTGGAAGAACCTCGTTTCTTCAGAGAGCCAAACATGATTCTCCTTGGATTTCCCCTCTCAAACCTCCATGGATGAGTGCTTGCACTAGAACCGATATCTGGAAATCTAGAATGTGTTTATGCAGCGCATCTGTGATAGAGAAAACCTGCTAAAGAGGAGAAAAATGATGAGCCCCACTCTCTCCTTGGCTCAGCCACTTGACCCTGACCAATAATCTCATGCCCATAGGCTCTGCAGATTCGGTCAGCTCATAGTTGAGTCCCTTGATCTGGACCTATATTCCGTTTGCCAATCGGTTAAACTGTTTTAGGTCCATGGTCTTCATAGACATCTCCTCGTAACATTTTTATTTTTAGAAATGTATTAGGTGTTTAGATTAGTTGTTTATTAGGAGTAGTTCCCATTACATATCTTGGGTGCCCTCTCTACCTTGGTCGGAAGAAAAAATTCTATTTCGATTCTCTTTTGCTGAAACTTCATAATCGTATTTGCTCCTGGATGGGATCTCTTTTGGACGCTGCTGGCCGAGTCACTCTTATCAAGCATGTCCTTTCTTCTATCTCAAGTTATCTGCTAGCTGCTGTTGACCCTCCTGTTTCTGTCACTTCTGCCATTGATCGCATGTTTTCCAATTTTTATTGGGGCCAAGTTGAGGGTAAAAAGAAAAGCCACTGGATTTCGTGGTCTTCTTGTTGCTGTCCAACTGAAGAGGGGGGCTTAGGGGTTCACTCTATGGCCGATCTTACCAAAGCTTTCAGCATTAAACTGTGGTGGCGATTTCGCACAGTTCCTAACATCTGGTCCAATTTTCTGAAATCCCGCTATTGCTCTCGTAGTCACCCGAGCTGTGCTGCTGTTAAAGGTTCCCATGTTTGGAATCGTCTGCTTAAAGCAAGAGACTTTGCTGAACCTAATATTTTATGGATTATTGGAAATGGCGAATGCTCTCCATGGTTTGACAATTGGATCCCTAATTCTGTTGTTGAAAAACCCGTTGGTTGTGACATGTCTTCTGTTCGAGACATTCTTACAGACGGGTCAGTGCTTTTGTCTAACTTGTCTTCAAAAGTTCAGGAGTTGTTTATCACTCTTCATGATTCTCCCGATAATGCATGCTGGACAGCTACTACCAAAGGAGTCTTTACTCTTTCTTCAGCGATTTCTCTGGTCAGGCCTCCTCGGCCTTTATTGCTGTCTGCCAAATATGTTTGGCACAAATCATTGCCCAGGAAAGTTGGTATTTTTCTTTGGAGGCTCCTCCAGTATAAACTCCCTATTGATGAAGGCCTTTTGAGAAAAGGATTTTCATTAGCTTCAAAATGTTTCTGTTGCGCCAAAGGTAACGTAGAAACTTTTGATCACGTCTTTCTCTCTAGTTCTTCTGCCATCTCTGTTTGGAATATTTTCCATGATAAATTTGGGGTTCCCTCTCAGCCTTGCTCTATCCAACAAAGATGTTTCTCTTGGTGGTTGCATCGCTCTTCCCTAGTCTTTTGTCTGCTCCCTTCATTCATCTTGTGGCATCTATGGAAATTCAGAAACCATGCTTTTTTTGAGGGTCAACGAGCTCCTGTGCAAGTGCTAATTCATAATATAAGTGCAGATCTCCATGATACCCTTCAAGCGGCCAATTACTTTCTTTCTGATTTATCTGGCTCGCTCCGTATCTCTTTTGGGCCTCGCAAGAAGATTACTATTCAATCTGTGTCCTGGTCCAAACCTCCCAGTGGCTTCTTAAAATTAAACACAGATGGTGCTTATCGTGGCAACCCTGGCTGTAGTGGAGGTGGTGGTATTATTCGTGACTCTCTTGGTAGAATTGTCTATGCCTTTTCTTCGTATTATGGTGATAGTACAAATATGGTGGCAGAGCTTCGGGCACTTCATTTTGGCCTCCGTTGGATTCTTGAAAAAGATTTGGGCAACATTATTGTGGAGATTGACTCTAAAGTTATCTTTGATTGTATCACCAAAGGTCATAGTTTCCCTTGTGCTCATTCATACGTTTTTCGAGATATTCTTCGCATTAAGGACCTTCGGCAAGTCTCTTTTGCTCATTGTTTCAGGGAGGCTAATTCAGTTGCTGACAGGCTGGCGAACTTGGCTTGTGACTCTCTCACCCAGACTAAGTTTGCCTACGCTTCAGACCTCCCTCCTCATATTCGTGGTCTCATTAATCTTGATGTTAGAAGCACTCCTTATGTTCGTATTTCTTAACTTTTTGCTTTGTACTCTCCTTTTCGAGGTTAGGCTCCTCTGTCCTCCCATTTATAAGGGCAAGGCTGGTTGTCCCCCTCAAGTTTGTACTTTTCTCTTTAATTAATAAATCTCACGGGGTGCCGCCCCTGTTTCCTAAAAAAATATATATATATTAGGAGTAGTTAAGTCACCAGAAGTTGTATTGAATCTTGTAATCATTAGATCCTCTTTGTAATCGATTTATATTTTGATCTAAATGAGAACTTATTCAAGACAACTTTACTTCATGTCTATCTGCTTTTGTATGCACACTCTTTGATAGCATGAAATCTTATGTTTGCTTATAGATTCGGTACATGTACCTTATACTATACCTTCTGTTCCAAACCCATAACAACAAACATAACTCTGATGTTAATCCAACAGTAAACCAATCCTTAACCATTAGTATTCCTATCCGATAAAATATAATTCTGATGAGAAGAAACCAGGATCTATCTTCTAAATAATAGTCTTATGAATCCGATCTATTTTTATAGATCTAATTCAGACAGCACGGAAGACTTTAAATTTTTCATCAAAAACATCTGGTGCACAAAAGACTAAGTTGATTCTTATCATAATGACAATCTTTTGATCTCACCTTGTTTTTAACTGCTGTCATTATAGTTAAGATCAACTGGTATCTTGAAACTAATCTTAACTCGGTATAAGAACCTTATTTCGCTTAAAAACTTCTATGATTATTGGTAAAAATCTCATCAAAAGAATTATTATTGGAATATGGATAACTATAGTTTTGGATTTCTTAAGAAAGGATTGCTTCCTATGCAATTCCTTTCTCAAGAAATGAAGAGCTGTGGCGACCCGACCCGGGCCCGAGGTGGAACCGAGGGTCGGACCGCCCAAATAGGAGGGGAAACAAGTAAACAAATAACATGCAAGGACTCAATTTAAGAAAACGGCGTGACGCAACATTAGAGACGAGCACGCCTCGGCACCAAAAGGCCGTATTTTAAACCTTTTCAAACGATAAAAGCAGTTATGCAATAAAACCAAGTCATCGGCGACACTACATGCCGGAACCCAAGCTAACAGTTTATGGACAGGAATTAAGTAAGAGCTAAAGGGATGCTCAGCGGAAGACTTATACGTAATGGAATATTAACAAGATAACCAAAGCTCGGCTTACACAATGCCGGCACAAAGGGATTACAAGTACTACAAGTGTTCAAACTACTAGTAGCTAATAAGATTAACAAGTTCAAGATCAATACAAATTCCCAAGCATAGTCTAATTGACTTGCTTAAACCCATCGTCCTTACAACATATAAAACAAGAGGAAGAGGACATCTAAAACACCTCTTCAACGGCAACGGCGGACCAAGAGAGGAACAAGGCACGAACACGGAAAGCCTCAACGGAAGGACCTGTTTTGCTATGATCTAAAGCAAGAAGGGGAAAGGGTAAGTCATAAAGACTTGTAAGCTATCAATCATGCATGTCATGGCAATATGCATCATTCAAGGCAAGATATCATATTCAGGGCAAGATATCATATTCAAGGCAAGATATCATATTCAGGGCAAGATATCATATTCAAGGCAAGATATCATATTCGTGGCAAGATATCATATTCAAGGCAAGATATCACATTCAAGGCAAGATATCATATTCAAGGCAAGATATCATATTCAGGGCAAGATATCATATTCAAGGCAAGATATCACATTCAAGGCAAGATATCATATTCAAGGCAAGATATCATTTTCAGGCAAGATATCATAAAGGTCATGTATTCAAGATGCACATTGTTTCACATAGGTGCTTATAATTAAATCACATAGGATCAGGATATATCGAGAGCCGGGCCGCTACGTAGTTCCTCGCATACAAGCGTTATACGGAATGTGATCGTGTCGGATGTGTGTAAGTACATCGACCTTCCGAGGAGATGCCGGGATAGACACCAATGGTGCTCTTGAAGATTACAACAAGGGAGCTACTTCCCACTGTGGGCCACAAGTGGGAGGCGTGGTGAACAAGGACAGGTATGCCAGCTGGACTCATGCAAATGCCAAGTAATGTTTACTTAACAAATTAACAGGTAGGGAACGAGGTCGACAAGAGCGATCTCGTTCAAGACAAGTAAATATTCTCATCAATAATCAAGTAGGGTTGAGTTCGACAAGAGCGAACTCAACAAGTCAAATAGGCATTCTATTATATGACATCAAGTATCAAGCAAGGTAATCAATCCAAGTTCAAGAGTCTAGAATTATTATCAATAATCAAGCAAGAATGAGTTCGACAAGAGTGAACTCAACAAGTCAATTAGGTATTCCATTATATGACATCAAGAATCAAGCAAGGTAATCAATCCAAGTTCAAGAGTCTAGAATAATCATTCTTAGAGGAACGTGTTTAGAAAGTCGTAGGATTGATCATTGAGCCGGTATTGTTCAATAGCTCACTAAATTTGACTCCGTTGAGTCATCTCTAATATTTCATCCAATAGAGTAAAAATGCTAAGTGCATCCAAAACTCTTTTCTAAGTTCGCGTACCGAGTAGACTAGGCCATTTATCCACTTAACAACTATAGTCAAGAATTATCATTAATTCAATATTTCATGGAAACTTTAGAGTCATTAATTCAAAAGTCATCAAAAGCCAATGGTCCAAGAACATTAGTTATTCATAGGAAAACATAGAACACATTTGATTCTAAGCATAGGTCTCAATCAATAGGATGAACCATTCATAGCATGTGAAACCCTAGGAATCCTCATCTCCAAGAGTTATCAAAAGTCAATAGTTCAAGAACAATAGTTATTCATAGGAGGACATAGAATACATTTAATTCTAAGCATAGGAACCAATTCATTAGGATAACAATCCATAGCTCAAGAAACTCTAGAAGTCATAGTCTCTAAGAGTTGTCAAAATCCAATAGTCCAAGAACAATAGTTGTTCCTAAGGAAGCATAGAACATATATAATTCTAGGCATATGATCAAATCAATAGGATGATCAATACATGGCATATGAAACCCTAGAAGTCATAATCTCCAAGAGTTGTCAAAATCTATTAAGCCAAGAACATTAGTTGTTCCTAAGGAAGCATAGAACATATATAATTCTAGGCATAGGATCAAATCAATAGGATGATCAATATTATTCAAAATCCCAAAAGATCAATACATCATCAAACATGTCTTGGACATGGTAGGAGCATGGGAATCAAGAGAAGAGGGGGACATGGCATGTCTAGCATACATCCTAAGGGGAATCAATAGCTTACCTTTCACCAAGGAAAAAGATGGATTGAGCACAAACTATTCGGATGGAATCGAGCTCCTCGTCGGTAGCTTCACTCCGGTGGTCTCGGTTTGGCAATCGGAGGTCGGGAGCTCAATCTATGGAAGAAACACATACTAGTCTCACCTTTCTCTACACACACAAGGCTTGGTAGGAGAGAGGAGGAAATGATCTGAATATTGGAGGTTTTAAGTTTGATCAACAATGGAAGGCTTTTATATCTTGCATGAAATGGGTGGAATACCACATGTCAAGAGGAGAAGGGTGGCCAAATCCACTTGTCAAGAGGAGGTTGATTGAGGTTAGGCTTAATCCCACTCAATTAGGGTCTAATAGGATGGTTTAGGGCCAATTAGGATGGGGGTTTAAGTGGCAAAAGTCGCACACACCAGAACAGGAAGTAAAAATCCCGTAGATGGCCTCTGATGTTGAGGCGGGCGCCTCACCAAAGCCCAGGCGGGCGCCTCAGATGCTGGGGCTAAGTTCATGACCATTTTTTGATAAGTTACTGGACAGTCAATTTTGTAAAATCGACCATAAATCGCTCACAACTCCAAATGAGGTGATTTTTATTTTTATGAAACTAGACTCATTAAACTATATTTTAGGATTTTAAATTACTTCATTTGGACTTATATTGATCAAGATATGGTTACTACAAGTTCAAGTACAGAAGTTGTTTTTCCTGAAAACTGAATTCTGGCACAGCCGTAAGTCAAGACCTAATTGAGGTACTTAGACACCTTGGAAAATTACCAAATTTTACAGAGAGTATCCTAACATATGTAGGTAAAACATACTAAATTTTTAGAAAATTCTATTTATTGGATTAGTACCAGAATTTTCCCGAAGTTTGCCCAAAAACATGACTGTCTGTGAAGGAATAAATTGGTCATCTCATAACCAAATGCAACAAGTCTATGAACAATGATTGCAAGAATGATAAATACTAGTACACTTGGTCTAGAACTCAAATGAACTTCTTACAAGTTTAAAACACAAACAATACGAGCAACACCCGGAACAAGGTAGGACAAGGCTCGAATCATGCGGCGATTGGTTGACGAATCAAACACGAATCAAACGTCAATGAAACTAAGATAACATGGGCATGGAAAAGGCTTGTTTAAACATGGTTATGACTTGAATACAAGGCCGGGAACTCAATGAACACATCGCACGACGAAAAACAAGCAATACGGGAGACGAGGGAAATCGCTAAGGCCAAAACAAAGCAAGAAGGTTTCTAAACTTCCAATCAAGCTTACTAAGATCAAGGTGAACGTTCTAAGTCATCTATGAAGGACAATAGAACTCTAACAAGTCTTGGTTGAGTGCTAAACATGCTAAGGCAAACACTCAAAGTACAACGGCAAGGCAAGCAAGGCATAGAAGGTATTCAAGCGACTATGAAAGTAATAACTCTCATGCAAGCATGACATGGACAAATCGAAGTATCTATCATGTTAAAACATAGACACACATGTTACTATGGTACTAAGGCTCTAGCAGGACTTAGTAAAGCACTAAGGTGATACACGAAGCAGTTTTAACAAAGCATGCAACGTATACAAGTGATACAAGCGATTACGATCATGGTTGACCCAAATGCGAGCATGGTATGAACAATATGGACTCTAAAACATGTTGAGGCACATAATGAACATATTACTCAAGTATAGAAGGCATGTTACACAAGTAGGGTTTGGGTTCTCACAAGAGCTCACCTTAACCCATGATGTTTTGGTGAATCTTCATTCCTTTCAAAATTTAGGTCTCAATTGCTTCACAACAGTAGACTTCATATCTGCTTTTGAAATAAAGACCTTCTAAGGAACAAACAACTTCTACAATTCTATTTCTTGCCTGCTGTTTCCTCTGTTCAAGACAACTCTACTCAAAATTCTTTCTCTTTTCTTTTGTCTTGAACAGATGACTTCCTTATCCTAAAGTTAGTCATCATCTTAGATGTTGACCAAAAATCGAAATACGTTCTCTTAACTCTATACTTTTAGCCAAATTAAGAATGAGTTATTTGTTTATCTGTGATCCAAGTGTTCTGATTAAAATGGCTCTTATCTTCATTTCACCTCTAAGGCTCTTCTCAGTTTATCGGGATTCTGTTAAGGAGGAGCCTAGTCATCAGTTAATAATGTCGATGAAGCTTATGGTTTATCCTTCAAGAAGCTAAGGCATTCCAAAAGGATATTGCCGATGAAGCTTATGGGTTATCCTTCCAGAAGCTAAGGCATTCCAAAAGGATAATGTCGATGAAGCTTATGGTTTATCCTTCCAGAAGCTAAGGCATTCCAAAAGGATAATGCCGATGAAGCTTAAGGTTTATCCTTCCAGAAGCCAAGGCACCCAAAAGGATAATTTGCTGAAATATTCTTCATTCAATTGGTATTAGCAGACCTCAATATCTGCTGTCCCATCATTATTCAGCGAACCTTCATGTCTGCTAACCTCATAAGATACATCCAGTATCGACAGACTTTAATTCCTGCTGATCACCTTTAATCAGCAGATCCTCATTTATGCCGACTCCTTCGTCATTTCCATCAATTGACAACGGCATACCTCAATCATTGCTGATCAATATTCATCTCGAATCATAAAATTTGATATCAGCAAACCTTAGTCTACTGATCACCTATCTTTCCAAAAATCAGTATCGGTAGACTTCCATCATCCTTGAACACAGTATTTTAGTGTGTTCAAGACAACTGATAACCATGCATATCAGAGAATTGATATCAGCAGATATTTTCCTAAATTATTCACCCCATTTCTATCTGTCGTTATCAACTAGTATCAGCAAACTTTCATTACTGCTACATACATCTTTAGGTTATCAGTTGAATCAGCAGACCCCAATCTCTGCTGGTTATCTTTGAACACCAGACTTCCTTCCCTGCTGTTCACAATCTCATATCAGTAGACATTCATCTCTACTGAAACTACCCATTCATCAAAAAGGTTTCAGTAGTCCATCAACTCTGCTGGTCACTTACTTGTGAAGATATTCTTGACTTAAACAACCTTTGAAAGTACTGATAGATCTTCAAATGTTTTCCAACAAGTAGTATTTCAACATTTGGTATCAATTCTAAAAATGTTTTCAAAATCTTCTCTGTTTTTTGTTCTAACATTTCTAGAAGATTTTGGAGATTGCTGAGGATTGTATAGATGATTCAGAAAGCCCCATAAATTATCTTCTGGAAACAAAGAACACAGATTCATCACTGTTTTGAAAAATATTTTATAATTTTTTGAAATACTTCTTAAAAATTGGTTTAAATTCTAAAAATTCCAAAGATTTGAGAAATTGCTGAGGATTGTGTAGATGATTCAGAATGCATCGTAAATTATCTTATGGAAAATTTAGAATTTCAAAACTTATCTTAATTCTTCAAAGGTTTGTATTTTAAACTCATATTATTTTCAAAAAGTTATTGATATCAACACATGTCTTCTTCTCTTTATCCAGTACACATCACCATCATTGGTATCTAATATCTGGATATTGAGATACCTCGATTTAAGTCAAAATCTGTCTCGAAAACATCTTCAAGAATGACTTAATATCGTCATCATGAATCGCCGCCTCTCCAAGATAAATGTCCATTCAAATTCGAGTTTTGACATGATTACTTCGCCGCTTTGTATATCTGTCATTACAGCTCTACAGTGGATACCAAAACGACAGTTCTTGATAAGTGTATTCTTTCAAAATATATATCCTCCGAAAGTACGAAATCTTTAATTCTTCTCATAATAATCTTCCAAATTGAGTTTTTCCCAACAATTGATATCTTTTGATTTCATTGATTTCACTACCAGTACATTTCTTCTTCTATCTTCAGAAAAATCTTTATGGCCGCTTCATCTTCTTCAAGCGTCTCTAGTCGATATGTTCCACCTGAATCGTCATTCGTCACCAAAATAGGCTCTCAGTCCTACATTCTAGGTCACACGATCCAGGGAGAACAATTCTCCTCGGCAACACTGTTGGAGGAACGATTATAGATCTTCTTCACAATTGTGGACTCGTCTCCATCCTAACTTTTCGCGAAGAATTCTACAGCCTTCCACTGGTTGACGAATTCTATTCAAGGATGCAACTGGCAAGAGATGGTAAGAGCCTCAACGGTCGCATTCGAGGTACTGACGTTGTCCTCAATGCCGAGAGCATGTCACACGTCTTTCATCTTCCTTCTATTGGACTTGACGCTCTCGATGATTCTATCCTTAATGAATCATGGCTTCACCGAACTAGCTACCATTCTCGCGACGACTATAGTACTAGGGACATCAACAATTATCCCTTAGATGCGTACTGTGTTGGTGAGATTCCGAGTCGATGCCTTCTATTTCATGAAGCAGGCTCAGGCAGTGACACCAAAAGACTTCGGAACTTCACCATTGCTGTTCTTGACTCTCACACCATCAATTGGTCAAAAGTTGTCTTCTCTCTCATCTGATGGTCTGTCGTACGAAGACGAGTGAATGGGTCTGAGATTCACAAGTATGCAAAGATTATATGTTACTTTCTTTGTTTCTATCAGTCCATTCAATCCAAAATCCACAAGGATGAACGCCTTCCTATCACTGGAGACCTGCTGATAACTTAAGAGTTGTTCGATAATAGAAGCTTTTCTGACGAAGATAGAGAATATTCTTTAGGCTCTAGTTTTGGTAGCTTTGGGGATTCCAACTAGGATGTATTTTTTATCTTTCTAGTAGTACTTTCTCAATCTAAAATCTTAACTGACATCTTCGTTATCTACTACTTTTCTCTCTCATTCTTCCTCTTGTCTGTTGTTTTTGCTTGCAACCATTAAGGAGGAGGATTATGACATATATGTTCAAAAGAAAGTCATTCCTTAAGGAGGAGAGAATTATGACATACCCTTTATGAAGGAGAATCTTTCATTTAGGAGGAGAGTTTTGTCATATCTATAACTGTCCAAGACATAAAAGAATGTCACAACCTTAGGAGGAGAGTCTATGAACTTTGAAGGAAAGTTCATAGCACGGGCCAATACCTAATTTGCCCGGTTCAAATAATATGAAAGACACACATTAGGTGAAAAATTCACCCCTACAAGCTGATTCTTTGTGAATCACGCTCAGCCTTTGTGGCACTTCTGTTGAAAAATATTTTTGAAATAAAGTATCTCTATTGAGTCTTACCTTCAAAAGATCCTTTATTTTCAACAGAAACATAAAATGTTTTTAAAGTGACATCTTGCTATTCTTGCTTGCCAAAACATCCTTTCACATATAAAAATCTTTGTGCAAGTAAGAACACTAAAATTTTTTAGATCCTGATTAAACATTTTCAAATATCATAAGTGATCTAAAATGTTTTTCACTATTGATTTACCTATTCAGTACTTTGATTTATTAAGTCTGTAATAGCAATAGTAGATTATACTAAAGCCATCGCTCTTGTACTTATCAACATAGGGCATGCCTTGAGATAAAATGATCATTCATTATAGGCATGTTATTGATATGTATTGATAAATGCTTCAGTTCTTTGTATATGTCATTTTGTAATGTCTCCAAGCAAATAGGAGGAGATTGTTAGAATATGCTTCTTGATAAATAACTTATCACTTTGCATATTCTGAATATTTTGATTTGCTTGTTCCCATTACTGTGTGTCATAACAGGTGGCTAAGAAGGATGCGTACCGATTAGTGTGGCAACTTGTTTGACAACACATAGGTCTTAGGTTAGGTTGTCCTAATCTAGTCCTACCTTCTTAATGATGATTGACAGACCAGCGCTTCAAATGCACTAGCACCAGCAGACTTGCTGTAGCATCAAGGTTTTCGCAACACTCGTCACCAGTAGACTTGTCATATGCACTAAAGGACACTTTCAAGAGTCGTCACCAGCAGACGTGCTGTAGTGTCAAAGTTTCTCAAAGGATTCGTCACCAGCAGACTTATCAAGTGCATCAAGAAAATACCTTGAAGACATGTTACCAGCAGACTTGTTGTGGTTTGAATGTTCACACCGCAACCAGCTACTAGCAGTCTTCTCCTACTGAAGACTCACTCTCGGATTGAACATCTTACCATCAGACTTGGCTCTGCACATGCTACGGAGAGACACGATTGCAGTAGATCGAAACAAGACAAAAGGTTCAAGCTCCAGCTATTCAAATCCTTATGAAGCCTGACATCTCAGACACTACAAGACTATCTTTCACTCGCGTAGTCTGGAAAAGTCAAAAGAATCTACTTTATTGGACAGACCACTTGATAGTGCATCATAAGTCAGACTCGCTTTTCAGAGACCTATCAATACAGTCTGACGGGCAACAGACAAAGCTTTTATCCAACAATCAAAGATCCAATGAACAACATCTCTATCCGACGGACTTCAACAACGATATTATCTCTAACGGATAGGAAATCCATCTTCATATCTCTCAACGATCATATTGACCCCGGTCTATAAAAGAAATCTTCCTACTTCTTCAACAATACACAAGCAGATGAACAAGACGCACATCGAATCAACAAAGTGACTCGAAGGCACCTGCAACAAAAATGTCAAAAAAAAGCAGTGAGATCTACAAGAGATCGTCTTCACCAACGCATCTTAGATCTTCACAGAAGATTGCAGTGAGCTTACCCAAACCTTAGCAAAACACTCTCTGTGGATTGCTAGGAAGAAAAGCATTGGAGAAGAAAAGAGAGATCGGAAACTTCAATAGACAGAGATTAGTGTCTTGGTCAAGAACCCAGTTCTTGATTTGAGTTCTTCACCCTTCTTCGAAGAACTCAGCCTTTAGCTGAAGCTTCAGGACTTTATTCCTAAAGCTATAGGTCAAGCCCTTGGATTGATTTGAAGATAGATTTCAGATGGTGCCCAAGGAAAATGAAGAGCTATCTGTAAATATTGCATTCATATCTTCAGATTTGTATTCACATACAAATGCTGTTGATTGTGCAATAATCAATCATCATAGAAGGCAGAGTGCTATGCACTCAATCGTTCATATAATTTTTATCTGAACGACCATCAAAAATGTTTTATCATATCTGTTTCTCGTTCTCGTCTCCTATTGCCCTCTTTACCTAAGAATTTGTCTATGAATGATTAAGTAAAGATTAAGGTTTGAAAGGACGAGGACAGAAACTTTACATATAGTGTCTAGGCTAATGTAATCTGTAATTTATCTTTGAATAAATTCAGATATTCTTTCAAATAATTTATCTTTCAGTTTGTTTCTCTCTATGAGCTTTTATAAACTGATTTATCTTTTGAAAAGCTATTCTCTAATGATTTCCTAAGACTTCATTTGGAAGAAGGATCAAGTGTGTTATTGTTCTGATCATATATTCGTGTACAGCCACTTAAGACTGTACTAAATCTAAGCCTAACTATTTTCGCTGCTTAAACTCTGTCAAACAGGCTTTTGATTTACACGTAGTTCACCAGTAGAGTTCAAAACTCTGCTAAGAGCAAGGCTGGTGTTTAGTACTACTAGCAGACATGCTCAAGATGTTAATTGCCTATGCCATTAAAACCTACGCTTTAAACATAAATATCATAAATGTTTTTAAATGGCATTATAGGCTATTCACCCCCTCCCCTCTAGCCTATTTGAGCATCATTGTGGAACAATAATTACGGAGACTTTCGGAGTCCTCTAGTATGTCCTAGAGTACTCCAGAATGTTATGGAAGTTACTAGAGTCTTCCGAAGTCCTCTAGTTTGTCCTAGAGTACTCTGGAATGTTCTAGAAGTTATGAGAACTCTTTAGTATATAGTAGAGTTTAGTAGAGTATTCTAGAATATAGTAGAATTCTAGGAAATGGTAGGAATACCCTAGACTTGTATAGAATATTCTAGTGGCTGGTAGGATTAAGGGTGGTAGCCTATAAGTAGGTGATGCCTCATTTGTAACAAGAAAAACTTGGGAGAGCTCAATAAACATTTGTTTCCTTTTTAAGTCTCTTTGAGTGCTCTCTTCTTTCCAACTTAGTACCTTCAAATATGTGTGAATCCTAGTGAGTGAGATTGTCACATAACTTAGGGTTAGTATTTGGGGATAGTTGGTAAGCAAGAGTGGAATAAGGCTGACTAGGACTAACGGAATTGTCTTAGTGCCGCACGGATTGGGCAGAGTTAGGGCGAAAACTCTAAGTCCATGACATTAAGGCTGCGAAAACTCTCTATTCTATTTCATAGCAGCTCATACTCACCACCCCAACCTGCTTGGACTTGTGGAGATAGCCCTTGCTCTATACCAGCCCTTTCACCTTGATGCTTTAGCCTCCAACCCTCCTGCCTTTCGCTTTCACCTACCAGGTAGACATGCACAAAAGGTTCATGGGTCACGGTTTGAACTGTGAAGAACCGAACCTTCGACTGAATCGGAACCAAAGGTTCACCCTTGCCTAAGCCTTTTTTTGGTGAACCGACGGTTCGAACCATGAACCTGTGAGTTTTTTGTGTTTTTGATGAAAAAAATATATTTTTTGTTTTTTCTTTTTTTCCTAACCTATAAATACTCTCACTCCCTCTTCAATTTTTTCCTACTTCTGATCTCTACAATTATCTCAAAACTCTTCGTCCTGTTTTTTTACAAAATACTTTTGTTATTTAACAATGTAGACAATGTTTAAAATAATTATTTTTGGTCAGTTTTAAAAATTCAAAATTGTGAAATTCTTGATTGGGATCACAACTGGTGTTTTAATGATAATTTTGTAGCATTATCTTTGAATAATATAATAAAGAAGGGTCTGGGGAGGGGGCAGGGGATCCTATTTCCATTAATTTTTGGAAGACCATCACGAGACATGACTAAGGAGTGATGTGAGTACAAGGACCAGAAAATAGAAAATAAATAAACTCAAATCAGAATATATTCTAACCTATCCAGAACAAGTAATGAAGTAGTAGAATTTGTAGTGGCTTGGATTTGAATTCGGTGCCCAAAATTTATGTATTTAAGATAATAGTGATTAACAGGTTTTAAAACTTTCAGCTCAGAAAAATTAATTTTAGAATCTCTTGGAGGCCAATGATCCCATGGCTAATCAACTTCAATCTGAGCGGATTTCATTCTAGAATAAGAATATAAGATGTCGAATCTGGAATCTGACACGACTATTCTAATGTTACATCACTTAAATAATCTTAAAAAACTGTCAAAATTAAGTCTTAACTCTTAACGGGCTAAGAGACGAGTTTAACAAATTATCTCCCATCCTCTTGACTCCACTGCTTCTGCTTTTGCAATCGCCATACCTCCCATTCTAAAAGTCTCTCTCGGATAGGCCAGCTTCGATTAGCTTCTTCTTCTGAAACCATTGAGTTTGTATTTGTGTGTGAACTGAAGATGCATGCATGTGGTTTCATGTTTTTGTGGCCCTGTTAAATGTTAATAACCCGTTTGGAATTTATTTTCATAATTGTGCGTTTTGAATAAGGGCATGCCAATCATGAGTTTGTTTGGAATCAGAGGAAGGAACTGATGGATTCTCAATGCTTTACCTTCCTTCCATTGGATTCTCATAGAAATTATCTGGAATTCCTTACTTAATTGAGTTATAGATATCACAATTATTTCAGCACTGTTATGATTATCAGAGAAATAGCAACCTTGGTGAAAGAAGTGACTATTGAACTGCTTAAACTTACTTATGCTGAAGTAAATGTTATTACATTGTGTTGTTTTATTTGTGCAATGTATTGCTGCCCATTAAAGTTTTTTTTTTTAAAAAAAATTAATTATGTATATTAAATCATCTTGAAGTAAGTTCAGGTAAATTGCATTGTTTTATTTGTTACAACCCCTAGTGAAATATAGTCACTAGTAACACGTAAAATAACATTGGATTATTTCAATATTGTTTTGATTAGTTATTCAATTCCTTCTTTCGACATTTTCTACTTGCATGAATTATTTCAATATTGTTGGGTTTATTTTATTTATGTTTTAGGTCGGTCCAATAGTCTCTATCAAGAGTATTGCAAATGCAGACCATATTGTTACCAAGGGAATCATCTCTAGTATTGATCCAAAAACACAAGTGGGAGGTGCAGATTTAGGTCGTAATTGGTGTGAGGTACACGTTCAAGTTCCTATAGAATGAGACGAAGAGTTAATTAGGCCATATGGACTTTTTACAACAATTGAAGATGCGATTGGAACACCTATAGTTTGGCATTTATCATTGGTATGTTTGTATTATTTAAGTCCATTAATCATTATAATATGTGTGTGTATGTCATTTTTTTTACTTCTACTAATTTAAATTTATATATTTTGTAGGTAACACCGTTGGATTTTGACTCAATGTAGTTGCAACCTCAAAATAGTGGAGATTGAGAACTTCATATATTTGTTGCGATGAACGACTTATGTTTTATTAGTGTGTTAGATTATTTTTGTTAGTATGATACAATGACTACGCATGGTTAGTTTTATTTTGATATGCCTAAATTATCGAAATATTTGGTCTGGGATAGTGTAATTAAAGTGTTGGTGATTAATTTTATGATACCTTTTTGATGATTATATGTTTTTGTTTTTATACCTTGAACTTTTTTTTTCTTATCTTGTTTACAAATAAAACAACAATAACATGAAATTAAATATATTGAGCAGGTTGATGTTATTGTCCTTTGGGGGCTCTTTTTGATTGCCTTAATAATACTACTTGGGGCCTTTTGACGTGCCCCAATAGCAAGTGGCAAAACAGCTTTTATAGATTACATATAGAGGTGTTTTGAAGTGCCTTAATAACAAACTATAGAACAACTTCCACAGAGTGGTTATTGAAATACTTCTAGGTGTTGTTTAAATAGTTCTATTAATGCATTTGATGGTAGTTAAAACAGTTTGAATTTTCTAAAGTGACACTTGCAAGCGTCACAATAGTTAACTTTCCACATTTCAAAATGCTTTACGGAACACTTGTAAATGACACTACAGAAAATCTATTAAGGCTTTTATATGAGCCTCGTAAGGTGGTACCATGTTGAGGCACTTGAAATAGCCTCAATAGTCTAATGAGGCTTCGAAACAAGCGACACTTAGTCCAAGTGCCTCAATGTTCAAAAAGCCTCAATAAGGTACCTATTTAGGCACTTTTAAGAGCCTTTTAAGACATAATTTGTTGTAATGATTCACCCTGAATATCAAAAATGCGCCACCCACGCAAGGAATTACATTCCTGCAGTTCGAGAAATACTTCGGGAAAACGCGGGTAAACGATTGGCTTAGGTCATTCGAGGCACAGATCTGAATGGTCAGGTATTCCGATGATGCATCTCGCTCAGCAAAAAACACGAGGCCATTGAAATCCAAGAGAGGGCACATCCAGTGGTCAGAGTATTCTCGCTCGAATAGCTCATCACGCACTACCTCCTCCAGGCTCACAGTAGACGCCGAGAAGCGCCTTACTGACAGGATGAAGGCTATGAAAAAGGACATGGCCAGAAAGATGGCCAAGTTAGCTGTGGCCAAGCCTAGTTAGGGAGCCTCAAGGCTGCTCGAGGGTAATCCATTCACCCTGGAGAGCGAAAATGTGCCACCTGCACAAGGAATTACATTCCCGCAGTTCGAGAAATACTTCAGGAAAAAACGAGTAAACGATTGGCTTAGGTCATTCGAGGCACAGATCCAAATTGTCACGGACGTCGAAGCACTTAAGATGAGAGCTTTCGAAGACGGTCTCCAAGGCAAGACGCAAGCATGGCTGGGGAGAGTTCTCCGCGGATCGATATACAGTTGGGAAGAGCTCAGGGAAAGTTTCTTAGACGAGTTCGACACGGCAGGGCCCATGCCCAAGAATAGGTTTGACCTCGGCAAGATCAAACAGGGTGATCACGAGTCCTACAACAGCTACCTCAAGCGGTTCAAGGAGATGCTCGAGCAAGTAACGGTGATGAGTGACCCCGAGATCACTTTCTGATATCTAAATAACATGAGGTCGGGGCTGTTGAAAACAATACTGACAACCCCAACGCTTCAAAAGCAGAATTGCTGGCTAACTCACATTTGTTCTGCTCAACTGAAAACACCAAGGGTGATAAACCCAAGGGAAAAGAAAAGACTCAGGACAGCTCGGCAACACCGACTGACCAAAGCCAGGAGGGCAGCAACCGCTCGCGCCGAGATCAAATCGGACCTCCACTCCTGGGTAAAGATTCAGAGAGTTACAGTTCACCCCGCTGAACACCACTCAGGAGGAAATCATGTTCCAAGTCGGTGACGCTCTACCTATCCCATACCCGCTCGATCCTGAGTTCGAAAATACTAGGGACTACTCTAAGTACTGTAATTATCACCACGATCACGGTCATGATACATAGAGTTGTAAGGTGTTGAAGCGAGAAATTCAAAAGATGATCAACGCGGGCAAGCTAGATCGCTTTAAGAGGAATCAGGGAGCGGACAATGATGCTGAGAACGATCGCCAGGCAAGACCTAATTGAGGAAGAGGCAGCCAGGTCCTTCAGATTCAAGGGGTTGTAAATGTTATCATGGAGGAAATGTCGAGCAACACTTAACTCGGCAGACACATCTATTCGCTGACGAACACATACTATCCAGCGAGCAGGGGAACAGAACATTTATTTTTCTCGGAGTAAGCCAGCGAGCACCCCACTCGCCTCCGAACAGCCTATCTCTACCCTCATCAACAACTGGTAAGTCCACAGGGTGATGATCGACACAGAAGCATGCATGGATATAATGTACTATTCTTGCATCAAGGGTCTGGAACTAGCATATTACCGCCTGCAGCCATACTCGGGTAAACTAGAAGGCTTCACCAACCACCAAGTGGGGGTGAAAGGGACTATTGACCTAGAAGCCTTCATCGGGGATGGAGCTCAAACTCGGGAAGAAACTATCACTTTCCTGGTGATAGACCCCAAGTCCTCCTACAACTGCATATTGGGCATTCCGGCCTGGGTAAATTCGAGATGGTCGCCTCTATCCCGTACCAGAAAGCTAAATTTTACACAAACAGCAGGGTAGGAGTGCTTAACAATAAGCCGCGGGAAATGTGTGAGTATGATCGCAACTCTCAAACAAAGAAGCAGAAGCTCATCATCTCAACTCCAGAGCAAGAAATCAAAGTTTTCGAAAAAGAGACGTCATACAACACCACCACGGGCCCAATCGCCATTAACACCATGGAGCCCGAAGAATCTTCAAGGACATTTGAACTCATGGAGATCAATGAGGCCAACTCGACTCCACCAACAACGATCCATGCGCGCAAGGTTGGGCATCCCCTCGTGCAGGCCATCTTAAAAAATATTACCATTGAGCAAGTTCTAAATGTACCAACGGGCAAGACCCTCGGCCTTGTTGAAAGTCATTATCATTTTATTAATAAAAATGCAAGTTATTTTATTTACAATTATCTATATAATTGTTTATTTATCATGTAAGAATTGCTCTCGGGTTGTTTGGTAAGATCTGCTCGCAAGCCGAGCACATAGGGCCATGCCCGACCAACTATCCACTATACCTAGGTGTTAGTGGACAAATCTTGTCCTCTAAGCGAGCAAGATAGGACCATGCCCGATCCACTTACTTGGAAGCCCGTAAGTCGGTAGGGGCCATGCCCATAAGATAGCGGCTAACTACCTCGGGTTCCTATAGTGATCGAGCAACACTGTTAGTCGTTTATCTCTATACCCAGATGATATACTAGCAACAACTTCGGCATACAAACATCAAACACAAGCCCGGTTAGCTGGTTGCCGGTTAGAGTTGGGCCATGCCAGCTAGGCAGTCATCAGGATGCTCGCCCAAGGTCGATAGGGGCCATGCTCGTTCAAAGCCTTGGCCAGAACCAAACATTTACCCGGGTAAGAGCGGTTCCCCAAGTACTCAAACTTAAAATAATATGTTCGCTAAATTAGCCTTATTATTTCTAAGATATCATTTGCACAAGTTTGTATGCTCGATCAATGATGTTCGTATTACACTTGTTATGCTCACTGAAATAGCCCATAGACATGCACGTGAGTACTAATCGAACGCAGGAAAAATGCAAGTAAAAGAACATCAATCGAACATAACAAAATTTCCATTATAAAGTTGGAATAATTACACTTAGAAATCAAAAATACTAGTGCAGGCCAGATAGAAGAATATACAGATTAAGCTATGTCCGGAAGAGGAAGAGTTGAGGCTGTGGAGACTTCGACAACGGGAGTCGGAGCCTCTAGTTCCTTCTGTAGCTGCGTAGAGGTTTGATCGACTCGGGCTTGCTTCTCTGCCCGCTTAGCTTTGATTAGGCTGCAGACATTGACAGCCAGCGGGGTAGGAGGATCCAAGGCTCTAGATCATCATCGTCATCATCTTGTGCAAGAGCCTCCAGCCCGCCCTGAGTATAAGGAACCAGATGATGAAATCTCCTGGCTTCCGGGATGTAGGGGTCGAGCAGGGCCCAATCCGCCATTGTCTGCATCTCCACTCCACCATGCCCAATGAGTATACGCAAGATATGGTGGGTGCCCACCGCATAATATGGGAAAATATCTTTGTGCATGTGGGAAGCATATTGGGGAGAAGCCAAAAAATCCTCCACCGCCTTCTCTTTGGTCGCAGTCAGCTGCTCGAAAAATTAGGCCATGGCCGCCACATCCTTGGCCGCCTGGGCCTTCAAGGAATCCCGCTCCCTCTATAGTTGTACCCGTTGGGTTGTTAGAGCGGTCTCAAGTGACCTGAGATTTCTTTTGCTGTTCCACCAGCGCGTTCTTCTCTTCGGCCAGAGCCAGATTGTCGGCCTTAAGTTTCTTGAACGAAGCCTCGTTCTCCTCTAGCGACCTCCCCAAAGCAGAGAGCTGCCCGGACTTGTGTTTCAGCGGCCAACTAGCTCGTTCTTCTCAAACTTAACCTTCTTACAAGCTTCCCTCTCTTCAGAATATCAATCACGGAGATTCATTCAGGAAGAGGCAATCTGGAAAACAGATAAATCAAGATTCAAAAAAAAGAAACACTAATAAGACATATTAAACAACTATGGAGCAACCATACCTCGCTCAAGAAAAGACTGACATGTCCGAGCATGACATGGTCGGCGGTGTCTCTATCGTACATGATGCCATCGTGTAGAACCCTTTTCATTATGCCTTGCCCACCAACCCGGCTGGGCTCCCACGAATAGCCAGATCAAGGCCCCCGAGCGTAGGGACGTCAACAGATAGCTCGCTCATAGTGGCCTTCGTCGCAACAAAGGTGGTGGGCATCTCAAAGTCAGGTCGCCGCCATGACTTGATGTTATCCGCAATGGTGGCAGTAGTGGCGAGGCACGCTCGACGCCGCAGAAGACCCCGAACCTTCGTAATTGACCTTTAATCGCTGCGTGTCGCTCAACCGCAACCTCGCTTACTCGACTTGAGGTAAGAACCTTGATTAATACAGTGATACCGTATAGAGCCAATATATTAGTTCCATATGTTCCATAGACCTTAACTAGTTAGTTAAGTCACACGCCGCGACTCGACGATAGTCGGAATGCGACGCGATTGAGGGGTTACTTCCGTTTTGGGTTCGTGACCTCGGTTTGGGTCCTAGACCTCTTTAAGATGGTTTGTTAACATGATTAGATGTGTTAGACTTCAAATTGGAAGTGTTCCTTAAGTCTATCGAAGATTTGGAAGTTTTGGAGATAGCGTTCGTCTTTATCGCTAATTCGGGAATCGAGTCGCAATCGCTCTCCTTTGGGATTCTTATTTCCCTAAGTTGTTATTCAACTTCCTAGAAGTATATAAGCTTCTTCATTAGCCCTTAGACTTGCCTTAAAAGTCTCCCTTTCATTGCTCGTTTGATTTCGAGTTCGTTCGTCGTCCGGTTGCCGCACGTTATTGCACCCCCCTTCCTGCCTCCGAGTTGTTTCGGGGTTGTTCGGGTGTGTTTTAGACTTGTTTTGAGTTGGGTTAGACCCTAGAATGGTTGCCCATAAGTTTGGGATCATTTAGATCAAGTTTAGACCAAGTTTTGGAGGTTCAGGAGCCGAGGCGGCCGCATGGGATGGAGTGAGGCGCCCGCCTCACCATCGAGAGCAACCCCGGCCGCATGGAGCATGGTGAGGCGCCCGCCTCACCTGCAGATCTGCTACGGGATTTCTTTCCCTGTTTTGATTTTTGGCGTGAAAAGCCTATTCTACCCCCCATTTTAAACCCTCCCTTTGCTTGCTTCGACCACGCCTAGAAGGGCAGATGGTCTTTCCTAACCCTTTATAAACCAATCTCTCCTCTTCCTCTCTCATTTCTTCCATCAACCGTAAAAATTTAGAGAGAGGGAGGAGGAGCTCCGGGAGAATTGCCGATTCCCGGAGTTCCGGCCATCGGATTGTCGAGCCGTGACCGCCATCGCGAAGCCCTCGCCGAGTAGAGTCTTTCCCCTCGGTTTGTTTTCCACATCCTAGAAGTTTGTGGCCCGATTGAGGTACGTTACTTAAGCCCTAGTTTCTCTCTCTACAAGCATCTTGATGATTAATTGTTAGAAACTTATTCCTTGTGATTTATTGATGTTATACACGTCAAAATGAGATGTTTCCATGAATATCGATAGATTTTGGTTAGGGTTAAAACCGAATGGGTTATTGTGTATATTGGAATTCTTATGATTTAAGATTGGTTGTTGTTGGGTTAGAAACCCGGATACATTGTGAATACCGAACTTATACCTTGGAATAGAAAATTGGAACTTGTTAGATTGACCCAAATGAAGTCAATTTATTTATAAAAATTGTTATTTGAACCTTAGGATAAAATCCTATATCTTCTTGTGTTCATTGAATCTCAATTAGAAATTTAGAGAATTTCTCGGGTAAGACCAAATTGTTAATAAGATTGATTCTTGGCTTAGGACTCTAATCGAGTCTCTTGATTGATGTTTGAGCGCGAAACTATCGCTAATCCTTGGGTGGTTTATGGGAGAGTCGAGAATGCATAACTCGAATGACAGACGTGTTGAATGGGTTCAACTATGAACTAGAACCAATAATGCTATTGGACTCTTAATGAAGTCCCAAGATTGGTAGGAATGTAATAAGTGACTTTACTTGGGAACCTAGTCATTATCCTTGGAAAATCCGGGATTTCTTTATGACCATTCTTCCTTAAAGAGGATACTCGAACAGTGCATGCCTTAGCAACCTCTATGATGAATCTTGAGTAATCTTCAATCCTCTGTCCTTCAAGAGTGTATGCTTGATCTTTAATTCCTTGGGAACCTCGAGAGGATTTATCATATTATCCATCCTATGATCCTATGGAACTGAGCTTGATAAGATTTGTTCGTGAGTGATGCATGAACTCCTATGTCTACTTGAGATTTTGACCTCTAAGCATAGTGTGTGTCTTATCTCCATAATTATCTTCCTAGTGTGTATCAACGTACTTTGATTGATGATTCTATCAACGAATGGAATTTCGAACTTGAAATTTAACCCAGCTTAGCTTGACGATAATCAACTTAGGGTTCCACCTTTTATACTTGACTTAGTAAATTTGAACTAAGGTTCCTAAATGGAACGAGAACTTAACCCTGCCGTGAACAAGAACCTAGAAAGGAGTCTTGGAACACATATAGTGTTCAGACTCTATTTGACTGGAATTATAGAAATGCCTCGACGAAGTCGATACTAGTGAGTCCTTTAACAATACCGACTCCACGATAACCCCCTCCAATGCTTGAAATCCGGTTAACTAGAATGCTAGTTTCGAGATTTTTAATTTAATACATGCTCATGCTTGATTTCTAGCTGCAAAGGAATAACATGCCCACCTGACTTGAATTAGATCGCTATTACTGCGCTCGTCCTCGCTTGATTTCTTAAATAAGTAAATATTACTTGTTTTTCCCCGATAAGTCCAGTTGGCATACGTGTCCTGCATTTTCTTGCCTTGACTGCCTTGCCTGTCTTGTCCTGTCTGGTCCTGACTTGTCCTGCATTGTCTTGCCTTGTCTTGCCTGTCTTGTCTTGTCTTGTCTTGTCTTGCCTGTCTTGTCTTGTCTTGTCTTGTCTTGCCTGTCTTGTCTTGCCTTGTCTTGCCTGTCTTGCCTTGCCTGTCTTGCATGTCTTGCCTTGCCTTCCCTGGTTGACAATTCGTCTACCGTTACGAATCATGAGATTCGTGATAGTGATGAGTGGCCGAACCAGAAACAGGCAAACCCCTCCATTCTTGATCACTTTGGAGAAGAGTACCTTGTGTAACCATTATGGGCGCTTGGAATAATACTATCCTGGGTCGATGTACCATCTCGTACATGCAACAGCATGCTCCTGTTAACAGTTTATCTTGTAGGATCTACATGGCGGTACCAGATTATATCCTATCCCCTTATATGTGGATTTCTTCTAGCATTTGTGAAAACAAAGTGCTATCCCGAATATGTAAACTAAATGCTTATATATATACTTGCTCTTGATCGCTTGACTTTCGTGATAGGCCTATGAATTATATGATACGTGTATACATAGACATACATACTGCTACCTGATTTCCTCCTGATTGCATGCATATGTACATCATGGTAGATATGCATATCCTTACATGATAAACTTCCATGAATGAATTGCTTAGTACATAAATGAATTCACATACCCCACTTGATATACCTGAGGGACTCGGTATATGCATATTTATAAATATGCATACTTCTATTTAATTATTATATGAGAAGCTTGGGATGTCCTACGATTAGATATACGTCCATAATCATGATTATTCTTGTGCCTTGCTTCCTGACCTGTTTGATTGTTTGTGAACAGGGAATTCACCCTGATTCATCTTGGTAGTCTGGAAGGACCGGTTTTCATTCAGTACAACCCGACTTAATGGGTCTTCGTCGTAGAACGATATCAATTCCTTTTACGGCAATATTCAATTTATGTCTTATTGTTTAGTAGTAGCGTACTGGGTCATTATGACTCACCCCGTACTTTGTTTCTAGTTGCAGCTCAGGAGTCGTATTGAGGACGCATGTTTCGTGACCGTAGCAGACCACAGTTGATCGATAGCTCGAGCTTAGTTCGTGTGTTCGTGATTGTAATAGTCGAAGTTTCCGAGTAATAGCTTGTGGATTTCCATCTCTTCTAGCATCCTTGACTTGTATTTCATAATATTATATTCTTGTGAGTTCGTTGTATTGTAAAGTTAATTAGACTTTACAGTCGGGTAGAATAATTGGGTTTTGTTTTAGTTCTCCTTTGGGCCGACGTGTTGTGTCGTTGCTCATCGCCTTGGTGTTTATATTCTGTTGTATCCCAGGCACGCAGTAGCCTTGGGCTTTTCTCTATTCTAGTTGTTATTAGTATTGTTGGTTAACCCCGGTATGCTTTAGCCGTGGGTAAGTGTTTATCAGGTTGGTTCCTTGGCGGCCTAGGCACGATGGTTTGTCCAGCGTCTGCAATGTTGCGGCACGCGAGTTTCTTTTTCTTTCCTTCGTGAAATTTATGTCTCTCTTGGTATCTTTGGCCTTGGTTTCGAGCTTCATAGTTCGGAACTACCTTTCCTTGTCGCTTCCGCATCTTCGAAATTTTCTTATACGTATTTTAGTACGTATTCTTGTTCTTGTTTAGAGCTTGTTAGCTCGACGGTCCGACTCGCACTATTTTTTTATAAGTGCTTGTCCTCCTCTTGCCTTGACCTTGCGACGTGACGTTGGGATTCCGTTCCGGAATCCGGGTCGGGTCGCCACAGTTGGTATCAGAGCTTTTGTTAGCTATAAGCCAGGATAGGATCCATGGCCTAGATTGGGTTTGGTGTGTCGTCGAGTATTTTCCGATGAGCGTTCTGATTTGTGCCTTATCGGCATGTTCTCTTGTACAATTATAGGACTTGGATTACTAAGTTCTGTTGGTCTAGATTGCCGTAAACGCAAGTTTGTGTTTTAGAGCATCATATTTTTCCTGTATTGCCTTTAAGTTGCAGTTATACCATGAGTATGATGTTACCTTGGGGAACTATCATTTCTTGTCCGTATGGGTATCTGATGAACTCAGGTTGTCGATTCCAAGAGTGATCGCCGCGTTGTTGCTAATGTCCTTGATCGTTGTTATACGTTTCTTGAACGAAGTGGATAAGCCTCCCGCAATGCGTGTTGTATTCCAAATCGCCATATAAGTATATATAGATATGACGGTACTTGACCACGAGTCCCTGCATTGTTTAGTATTGCAGAATTGAATATTCTTTCCCGATAACTACATTTCCTGGTATAGAGAGGAATGCTCCGATAGAGAGAATATTGTCCTGACTCCATAATGAGACTTGACGAGTAACCGGCAGGAGACCCCGCGATTTCTAATTTGAATTAGTTGTCTACCAGTACACTGCTTGACCCATAGTGGTTGAAGTCTTCTAGTTAGTAACCAATTGCTACCTAGGAATGCATAGTTATTGTGTCTACTTGTTGCTAAGCCTAATACGTTAATGAGAGTATTAACGTGGTGTAACATGTCTTATCTATCGTAAATAGATTGTTAAGTGTATGAATATTCCATACTTGGTATACCTGCATAATAGATTAATATGCTATGTACATGATATTGATTGCCATGCATGTATGTGATTATATTATATGTGCATGAGACCTTGATGAAGGATGCTATGATGTGATTTGCAACCCCCTCGCATCCTAAACGACGAAAGCTTTTGAAGTCACTTCAGAGGGCCCCTGACTTGATTATCAAGAGGTCTTCGTCGGAGAACTAGAACGGTATTATATGATATAGGAATTGACCGAACCCGTTACCAAATGGAATAAATTGAAAATGGTATCTTGTTTTGCTTGTGCAAATATGTGCAACATGTATATTGAAATCATGCCATGAATGAAAAGAACTTGAGACTTGATCAATGAGTTACCGTTCTACTTGATTTTAGAGTAAGGGCGTTAGACCCTAGAGATTCGTGTCGTGACCGGAATAATTTAATTAGCCCGGAAAACTCTTTATTGGGATGTTTGTTTATTCGGCGCAACTATTGCACCTGCTTAAGAATTTCTTGATTAGATGATAAAGAGGAATTTTCACCTCAATGTCTACGTTTGCTGGAACTTAGTAAGCCTTGATAATGTTCTTGAACCCCGCCAAGAGTCAAGATGACTCGACTTTGGAATTGATTGGGGAGAATATTTCAGTATTTCTTTCCCCGTGTCTTGAGGCACACTAAGGTGGTCGTAGGATTGTGAATTCGTGGACGAATTCTTTTAAGGAAGGTGAGGATGTAAGACCAGAACCCGTGTAATTGACCTTACTGCTTTGCGTGTCGTTCAACCGTAACCTCGCTTACTCGACTTGAGGTAAGAACCTTGATTAATACAGGGATACTGTATAGGAGCCAATATATTAGTTCCATATGTTCCATAGACCTTAACTAGTTAAAGTCACACGTCGCGACTCGACGATAGTCGGAATGCGACGCGATTGAGGGGTTACTTCCGTTTTGGGTTCGTGACCTCGGTTTGGGTCCTAGACCTCTTTAAGATGGTTTGTTAACATGATTAGATGTGTTAGACTTCAAATTGGAAGTGTTCCTTAAGTCTATCGAAGATTTGGAAGTTTTGGAGATAGCGTTCGTCTTTATCGCGTAATTCGGGAATCGAGTCGCGTAATCGCCTCTCCTTTGGGATTCTTATTTCCCTAAGTTGTTATTCAACTTCCTAGAAGTATATAAGCTTCTTCATTAGCCCTTAGACTTGCCTTAAAAGTCTCCTTTCATTGCTCGTTTGATTTCGAGTTCGTTCGTCGTCCCGGTTGCACGTTATTGCACCCCTTCCCGGTTTCGCTCCGAGTTGTTTCGGGGGTTGTTCGGGTGTGTTTTAGACTTGTTTTGAGTTGGGTTAGACCCTAGAATGGTTGCCCATAAGTTTGGGATCATTTAGATCAAGTTTAGACCAAGTTTTGGAGGTTCGGAGGCCGAGGCGCATGGGATGGAGTGAGGCGCCCGCCTCAAGTGCGAGAGCAACCCTTGTGCAGCGAGGGGCCATGGCATGGAGCATGGTGAGGCGCCCGCCTCACCTGCAGATCTGCTACGGGATTTCTTTCCCTGTTTTGATTTTTGGCGTGAAAAGCCTATTCTACCCCCATTTTAAACCCTCCCCTTTGCCTTGACCACAGCTAGGAAGGGCAGGATGGTCTTTCCTAACCCTTTATAAACCAATCTCTCCCTCTTCCTCTCTCATTTCTTCCATCAACCGTAAAAATTTAGAGAGAGAGGGAGGAGGAGCTCCCAAGGGAGAATTGCCGATTCCCGGAGTTCCGGCCATCGGATTGTCGAGCCGTGACCGCCATCGCGAAGCCCTCGCCGAGTAGAGTCTTTCCCCTCGGTTTGTTTTCCACATCCTAGAAGTTTGTGGCCCGATTGAGGTACGTTACTTAAGCCCTAGTTTCTCTCTCTACAAGCATCTTGATGATTAATTGTTAGAAACTTATTCCTTGTGATTTATTGATGTTATACACGTCAAAATGAGATGTTTCCATGAATATCGATAGATTTTGGTTAGGGTTAAAACCGAATGGGTTATTGTGTATATTGGAATTCTTATGATTTAAGATTGGTTGTTGTTGGGTTAGAAACCCGGATACATTGTGAATACCGAACTTATACCTTGGAATAGAAAATTGGAACTTGTTAGATTGACCCAAATGAAGTCAATTTATTTATAAAAATTGTTATTTGAACCTTAGGATAAAATCCTATATCTTCTTGTGTTCATTGAATCTCAATTGCGAAATTTAGAGAATTTCTCGGGTGAGACCAAATTGTTAATAAGATTGATTCTTGGCTTAGGACTCTAATCGAGTCTCTTGATTGATGTTTGAGCGCGAAACTATCGCTAATCCTTGGGTGGTTTATGGGAGAGTCGAGAATGCATAACTCGAATGACAGACGTGTTGAATGGGTTCAACTATGAACTAGAACCAATAATGCTATTGGACTCTTAATGAAGTCCCAAGATTGGTAGGAATGTAATAAGTGACTTTACTTGGGAACCTAGTCATTATCCTTGGAAAATCCGGGATTTCTTTATGACCATTCTTCCTTAAAGAGGATACTCGAACAGTGCATGCCTTAGCAACCTCTATGATGAATCTTGAGTAATCTTCAATCCTCTGTCCTTCAAGAGTGTATGCTTGATCTTTAATTCCTTGGGAACCTCGAGAGGATTTATCATATTATCCATCCTATGATCCTATGGAACTGAGCTTGATAAGATTTGTTCGTGAGTGATGCATGAACTCCTATGTCTACTTGAGATTTTGACCTCTAAGCATAGTGTGTGTCTTATCTCCATAATTATCTTCCTAGTGTGTATCAACGTACTTTGATTGATGATTCTATCAACGAATGGAATTTCGAACTTGAAATTTAACCCAGCTTAGCTTGACGATAATCAACTTAGGGTTCCACCTTTTATACTTGACTTAGTAAATTTGAACTAAGGTTCCTAAATGGAACGAGAACTTAACCCCTAGTGAACAAGAACCTAGAAAGGAGTCTTGGAACACATATAGTGTTCGAGACTCTATTTGTGGAATTATAGAAATGCCTCGGCGAAGTCGATACTAGTGAGTCCTTTAACAATACCGACTCACGATAACCCCCTCAATGCTTGAAATCCGGTTAACTAGAATGCTAGTTTCGAGATTTTTAATTTAATACATATGCTCATGCTTGATTTCTAGGCAAAGGAATAACATGCCCACGACTTGAATTAGATCGCTATTCTTGCGCTCGTCCTCGCTTGATTTCTTAAATAAGTAAATATTACTTGTTTTTCCCCGATAAGTCCAGTTGGCATACGTGTCCTGCATTTTCTTGCCTTTACTGCCTTGCCTGTCTTGTCCTGTCTGGTCCTGACTTGTCCTGCATTGTCTTGCCTTGTCTTGCCTGTCTTGTCTTGTCTTGTCTTGTCTTGTCTTGTCTTGTCTTGTCTTGTCTTGCTTGTCTTGCCTTGTCTTGCACTGTCTTGCATATCTTGCCTTGCCTTCCCTGGTTGACAATTCGTCTACCGTTACGAATCATGAGATTCGTGATAGTGATGAGTGGCCGAACCAGAAACAGGCAAACCCCTCCATTCTTGATCACTTTGGAGAAGAGTACCTTGTGTAACCATTATGGGCGCTTGGAATAATACTATCCTGGGTCGATGTACCATCTCGTACATGCAACATGCTCAGGTTTATCTTGTAGGATCTACATGGCGGTACCGGATTATATCCTATCCCTTATATGTGGATTTCTTCTAGCATTTGTGAAAACAAAGTGCTATCCGAATATGTAAACTAAATGCTTATATATATACTTGCTCTTGATCGCTTGACTTTCGTGATAGGCCTATGAATTATATGATACGTGTATACATAGACATACATACTGTTACCTGATTTCCTCCTGATTGCATGCATATGTACATCATGGTAGATATGCATATCCTTACATGATAAACTTCCATGAATGAATTGCTTAGTACATAAATGAATTCACATACCCCACTTGATATACCTGAGGGACTTGGTATATGCATATTTATAAATATGCATACTTCTATTTAATTATTATATGAGAAGCTTGGGATGTCCTACGATTAGATATACGTCCATAATCATGATTATTCTTGTGCCTTGCTTCCTGACCTGTTTGATTGTTTGTGAACAGGGAAATTCACCTCACCCCGATTCATCTTGGTAGTCTGGAAGGACCGGTTTTCATTCAGTACAACCCGACTTAATGGGTCTTCGTCGTAGAACGATATCAATTCCTTTTACGGCAATATTCAATTTATGTCTTATTGTTTAGTAGTAGCGTACTGGGTCATTATGACTCACCCCGTACTTTGTTTCTAGTTGCAGCTCAGGAGTCGTATTGAGGACGCATGTTTCGTGACCGTAGCAGACCACAGTTGATCGATAGCTCGAGCTTAGTTCGTGTGTTCGTGATTGTAATAGTCGAAGTTTCCGAGTAATAGCTTGTGGATTTCCATCTCTTCTAGCATCCTTGACTTGTATTTCATAATATTATATTCTTGTGAGTTCGTTGTATTGTAAAGTTAATTAGACTTCTGATCGGGTAGAATAATTGGGTTTTGTTTTAGTTCTCCTTTGGGCCGGCGTGTTGTGGCGTTGCTCATCGCCTTAGTGTTTATATTACATTGTATCCGGGCAGTAGCCTTGGGCTTTTCTCTATTCTAGTTGTTATTAGTATTGTTGGTTAACCCCGGTATGCTTTAGCCGTGGGTAAGTGTTTATCAGGTTGGTTCCTTCTTTGCTGTCGATGGTTTGTCCGGCGTCGCAATGTTGCGACACGCGAGTTTCTTTTCTTTCCTTCGTGAAATTTATGTCTCTCTTGGTATCTTTGGCCTTGGTTTCGAGCTTCATAGTTCGAACTACCTTTCCTGTCGCTTCGCATCTTGAAATTTTCTTATACGTATTTTAATGCGTATTCTTGTTCTTGTTTAGAGCTTGTTAGCTCGACGGTCCGACTCGCACTATTTTTTTCTAAGTGCTTGTCCTCCTCTCGCCTTGACCTTGCGACGTGACGTTGGGATTCCGTTCCGGAATCCGGGTCGGGTCGCCACACTCGTATCGCGGGATCTAGTAGATCGGTCAGTCGGTGGATGCGAGTTTCTTTTTCTCTTGTCTACTACCTTGGCATCCTTGGCAGAAGTAGTAGCAGTAGAGTCATCGATATCTCTCCGAACAGGAGGAGGGAGGTCAGTAGGTTTATTCGCCGTAGCAGAAGGTTTTTTGGTCAGAGGGCCAAAGGGAACGGTAAGGATCATCAGGGGCGGTTTGCTCGCTAGCTCAGCCACCCACCTGCTCTCATCCACCTCCAGCCTCTGAAGTCGTCTAAAGGTCAACATCATTGCAAAAAAAAGGAAACATAATTAACACATCAACTACAAGGTAGAAAGAAGAACGAGCAAAGTAAAATATTAACCACTGGTGCCCAAGTATGCAGGTATGCAGTCACGACCAATCTTTGGCATTCCAGGTAGTTGACACGGAAGTTTTGCCCGTGGCAATCTCCCCAGTATACATGAGCCACCTCAGGCTCTAGAGTGCACAGAGGTTCAACCCCGGGCACCGCGGTTCGAAGCACCTCAGCCAAATGCAAATTCTTGGGGTTACAAACCAATTCCTTCCAGTCGAGCAAGCTCTCTTGGCTCACCCGCTTTTCACCATCCATCACAACCCTAAGGGCAGCCTGTATAGCGGCTAGACGAGTAGAGTTGCCTGTAGTAAAACTACCGCGAGGAAGCTTGGGCACATTTATACCGGCCTCGCTCATGGGCATGATCGACCATCCTACCCGAGATTCGATCAAAACGGCTCTCTTATCCCAGACCTTGACCTTCCCTCGGGACATCATTCAAAATCCGTAAAAAATTGGAATTGAATCGGAGTCCAACCCGACCAAAAACATTGGTGCTAAGGATAAACAGTCTCCTGAACAGCTTCAGGGTCGGCTCAATACACAGCAGGTGGCATGCCACGGTATATACCATCAATGCCCGGACAGTGTTCAGCATAAGGTCGTAAGGCATGGGGCCAAATTCCTTGAGAAATCTAAAGAAGAAGGGATCTAAAGGTGAACACAATCCTACCCAGAAGAAGTCAACAAAAAATAATAACTTTCCATCCTACTCGCGAGGATACTCCTCCCTCACTAGCTCAACCTTCTCTACCCGATAATCTTGGGGGTCCACCATACCCAAGGAAGAGAACTAGATAGTGAGCTTGTCCGGAGTGTCCAAGGAGTCCCAGTGTGTAGCATACTGGGACTCATCAGCATCAGTAATCCAACTGGGCACAGGGGCCGAGGAAGTAACCTTATTTCTCACCCGAGCAAGTTTTCTCCCTCTCCGAGCCAACGGGATATCGAAGCTCGCTTCCCCCGAGTTGGAGGCCTTGTTGGTAGCCACATTCTGTTTGGGATTAGGCAACACTTCAGCACTGCCTAGTTCTATCGCGGGCTCCTCTCTTTCGACCAACTATTTTGGGTCGTGCCCACCACCGGCCAAACCATCCTGTTCAACCTCTCCATCAGATGGGCCAGGCCCACTAGAGGAATCCTCAAGTTCAATTACGGGCACATGAACATGCCCGCTTGGGGCATCCCCGGCCAAAGACTTGGCATCGCTGCCCGTCACTACATCAATCGGGGGTGTTCGCTCGCTACTCAAAGAATCGTTCCTCCCACTGTAGTTGTATGCCTCTTTCTCGCTGCCCGTGGACTCATCGTGTTGCTGTAGACACCCCAATTTCGTACCCCTGGTATGTAACTCTAGCATGCGATATCAAGACCTATTAAAACTTATCAAATGTCAAGTTACAGGGATTAAAAATGCAAAAGACAAAGCGAGGATCGCAAAAGCGATAAAATCACGGGGCTAAAGCGTCAAAAAGTGGGTGAAATTGAAGCAGTTGGCGCTGCCATAATAGAAGCCTGGCACGGCGCCCAAGATGCCTTATGGCGCCATTCACTGATGCATCCCCAAGCGCTACGGGGAGTGCTACAGTTCGCGCAGTGTGCAATCTATCCGACATTCTGTACAAGGGAATGAAGCACTCTGAGAGGAAAAGTAATTCCCTCGATGACCCCCTCCCAGCCTATAAATAGAGGCCCCGGGGTTCGCTTTCAGCACACCTTGAAACACCGAAAATTCCCCAAAGCTTTCAGCGTTATTGTTACACTGCGAGATTTGTGAGCGATCGAGCGATAATGAGTTCCCCTATCCTATAAAAGCCTCTAAGCCCTGCCAAAACTCCTCAAAAAGCAAATCCAACCGGTCAAAGTGATCCCTAGCCCCCCCAGTTAGGTATCCACCCTATTCCCTCGGTCCAAAAACCTCGGAAAGAGTCGTTGCTGCGCCGAGTAAAAAACAAATCGACCGAAACAAGCCCGTTCGGCCTCGATTTCGCCCAACCAAGCAAGCAGCAGCAAAAAAACAAGCAGTTGCTCCGCCCGTTTTACGGGACCGAGAAGCAACTTTCGGAAGCAGTTACTCTGCCCAAACCGTAGCAACCGCAGCAGCAGCAGCAAAGGAAAAAAAGACTCCCTCTCTCGAGAAGGACAGAGTGAGCACACCGCACTCTAAAAGGTGAGCCTTTAAGGGCGTTTATTTATAAAAAGCTATTTTCCATCCGGTCCAATGTAAAAATATAAGCCGTTATGCTGCCCGGTTTATTTTAGAAAATAACATTAAAAAGAGCCATTATTATGGTCAAATATTTTAAAATGTATTTGTAAATTATTGAAGGAGGCGGCTGCAAGTCCGTAAATAATGTAAATACTAGTACTCTTGCCCGTGCCGATGGCACAGCATCAGTTTGTGAATTTATTAATAAATAAAACAGATAATGTTGAAATGAATTAATATTTACTTATAATTTGTCTAAGTTAATTATAATAACAGTTAAAAAGAAAAAAAACAAATATTTCAAATTACAAAACTTACGATTTTTTTAAAAATTTATTTGTATACCAAATTGCGGGCCGGAAAAAAATTAAATTGATTAAGTTAATTACGATAACAATTAAAAAGAAAAAAAAATAAAATAGAAATATTCAAAACTTAGACATAAATTAAATTGGGATTCAGTTTCAAAAAATAAATTGATTAAGTTAATTACGATAACAGTTAAAAAGAAAAAAAACAAATATTTCAAATTACAAAACTTATGCATTTTTTTGCATAAAATTGATTAATTAATTAAAATATAGAAAAGAAAAGGGACGTGGGTTTGGTGGAGGAAGTTTAGCGGCCACCAACCGTGAATAGTGAGAGGAGTTGGAGAGAGAGAGGGGGTAGTTGCTCAACCGCCGTTCACGCATGTGAACTCAGAGAGTGATAATGACCGTACGATCTCAGTAAATGAATTAATTTCAGTCCCTAAATAGCTTTAGTCAATTGCACATGTGCAACTATGAGTTGTATTGTATTATAGATGGATGTATTTGTTTTCTTTTCTGTCTTTTAATACTTTATTTATTTATTAGAAAAATATAACAAAAAGCATACTTTAGCCAAAAACCGCTTTTGAGACCGAAAAGGCGAGTTGGGTGCCTAGCACCTTCCCAACTCGTAACTTAGCCTCCGAACCCGTTTTTGCAATCTCTGGTTTTCTTTTTTGGTTTTTCTTTATTTCTTCCTTAAAATAAAGATGGCGACTCTATTAAAACATTTTGGATTGCAGTGAGGCATCGCAACATCCTTTCTTGCACTTTTCCGTTTTCCCCAAAAAAAAAAGGCAAAATGAGAATGAAAAGGTGATGTATTCCTATATCCCTGGAATCCCCTTAAAAAGTGATAACTTGATATAGAAAATCTAAAGCACTCATAGTGATCCGAAATAGGCCATAAGGACAATTTTCATAAAGTCTGTAGTGGGGCCCGTAACACCCTTGCTTGCACTTTCCATTTTCCCCTACACAAGGGACGATGCGAATGAAAGGATGATGCTTTCCTGTATCCTGTTATCCCCTAAAAAAGGGATAACCTGACACAGAAAACCCATAGCTCCCATAACGGACCAAAAAATCACTGAAGTGACCGAGGCGTATTCAACGTGCTTTTTGACAACACCCTTTCCGCATTTTTAATTTCGTCTTCCCCTAGATAAGGGAGGATGGAATGGAAAGCGTGATGTCCGCATCCGCACGCTGCATTCCCCTAACCAAGGGAGCGCGGGGTGCGGGCACGCACTGGGGCACCCACAGCAGCTTCATTGATGAAGACATGTCTATAAAGAGATCGAAGAAATAAGGGTCAGATTCTGCTCGAAGCAGCGAACAATTCACAAAGGAAAAAACCCTGGTACACCAAGGGGCCATACCCGCCTACCGAGCAAGACACTTTAGGTCATTTTCCTCGATCTCTACCTAGGGTCTGACTCTAATCTATGAACCCTATCCAGAAATACATGAAGATGGAGAGAAGGCCCATAAACACGTGAAGAGGAACAGCAAACCCAGAAAACGAAGAACACAAGAAGAAAAAGGCAAAAGAAAGAAATACTTAATGTTAAAAGGACGGTGGGATATTTTTTCTTCACAAGCGAGGCGGCTGAAAACTCTGAAATGAAGGAGACAAGACCGACGGCGGAATATAGGTTGAATCTGGAAACATGACAACTGGAGCTTGAAGATCTTCAGCAGCAACAACAAGAGCAAAGCTAGAGGAATTTTCTCTCTAAAACTCAGAAACTGTGAAAAGAGAAATGAGGGAAAGGGCCAGGGCTTTTATAGGCAGAAACCCAAAGGTTTTTCCCCCAAAACCAAGCGTTAAACGACCTCTGCAACAGCTGACATCACGACCTACAACGCTCGCATTAAATGCGACGCTTCGTGATTCACGCCTCACTACGGCGATAACGACATCAACGGCTCACGCACCCCTACGCTTACTCACCCTACCACTCTCCAACTGTAAAGCTTCTCACATACGCTCTAGCTGACAGCCGATCACCAACATTCCAGAATATTCTTCTATTTTGCCTTTTTCAGGTCACAGCCAACTAAGAAATTCACAAGTGTTGAAACCCGATACGAGAGCAATAACATCAAGCATAAATGTTCCCCGCTTCAAGCATAAATACTCGCCAGATAAGGAGCTAAGAGCCACTGATGTGCCCGGCCTAAACCCAGGCACGAGCAAAGCACGAGAGATCATTATGTGTCAGTCATGAGCTTGCCTGTAGGGGGCATACAGGTCTAACGGGCAGAGCTAGCAATGTACCCGAGCAGAGAATCGTTTATATAGTCGAGTACCGACATTGCCTGCCCGACTAAGGGGCCATGCCCGGGAATCACACTTATCATCCTCAGACTTGCATCACCTAGCCGGGTAGAGCCGTGCTTGCCCAGGCAAGTATCGAGCAAAGGAATCTCAGAGACTTTCTCTTCAAGACTGATAAAAGGTTTCCTTATCCGAGCAGAACGCTTACCTTATCTGCTTCGATATCCTCGCGGCCAACCGCCTATCATGTCTATGATTTATGAGTTTTCTCCTAAATCTACTTGGTAACAATGGAAGTGAATCCTATACGGATTCAATGACATTGAGAGCCTATAAATACCCCTCCATAAACCCTAAACAAGGTACACACACTTTCTTGAGCCTCAAACCTCTGTCAAATTGCCTTTTGACTCACATGATACTGCCTTTTGACTCACACGATACTCACTCTCATGCCGGAGTGGTTTCGTGAGGCCAAGCCTTTTGACTCACACTAGAATTTTTCTCTTCCTCTATAAGAGCCACACTATTAAGAAACTTTCTTTCCCTTTTTTGACTGCTCAACTTGAGACTGCATAACCTTGCTATAACATAAATTTTTTTTGACAACAACCAATATAAAAATAACCTTTTTTTTATAACAATGTAGAAATAACCCTAAAACTGAAACTATACCCATACCATTTGTCATTTGATTATTTCTGGGCAATCGCTCAGCCATCCAAAATCAATTTATGGTTAAGCACGATGACTAACATGTACACAATATCCATGAGAAACAAACAAAATATTGTCAAGTTAAAACATAAAAAATAACCTTAAATCTGAAATCAAAAATGGTTTCAACTTAAATTATGAAATTCTGTAAACGACTTATTGACAATGGATTAAACAACAATTACTTTGGACTAATGGAAGGACCCATCTACACAATCAAAATATTTTCCATACAAATCTTCTTTGCTCAACTTGAGAGAATGACTACTTCCATATGATGCAAGATTGAACGACACACGTGAATCTACTTGACACAATATATAAAATTCAAAATTGAGGAAAGGTGGAGCATAACCTCGTCCAAACATATATATATATATATAGATGCAAAGAGGATAGAGAGAAATTACCTCGTCCAAAGTTCTCTTTACTGAAGAGTTCAAGGCATAATCGCGCATGTAGAAGCCATGCGAGCACCAGAGGTTGAGCAAGAATCACCGCGTAAGTAGAGAAGGCTGCGAATTTAAAATATTTCAAGGCTGATCTAATGATGTCAACGACATTGAGACCTAGGGTTTTTGGGGCTGCTTAACGCTGCTCGAAGAAGCTCGATGAAGACGACGATGATGCAGCAATAGCTAGTTGTAGGGGTACGAAGTTGGAGGGGGGTTTGGGAAAATCTTGATTAATAAATGGCTAAAATTGTCCAATTTTTCGACAATTAATGGGTTCTCCACTTCTCCTGGTAGATGGACTTGGCCGGAACAATAGTTTGGCGAGGCTATTGTTGTTGTCCTCATGAAGGGAGTGCCCTCAAATAACTAGGCGTCCTTCAATGAGAACATGTTTCCCCTGCAGAACAATGCCATCGGAGAAGCAGATCTATCTTCGCTATGGTGATATATAAAAAATAAAGGCTTAAGGAAACCCTTATTAGCAAATAAAGAGGAGAAGGAAAGCTGAAAGATCACTTGGATCTCTTTCCAAGATGGATTATTAATTTAAAAAACAAAACAATGTGGTGGATTGGAGGAAACCAATGGGCCTTTTTGTTCTTCTTTTGAGAAAACCATGCGTGGTGGAGTCAAGTTGGTATATCACCATGACATGACCGATCAACACATGTGGACTGATTCAGATTTATTACAAATTTACCCTTCCATAACATGCATAATTACATTCTACTTTTGGAAATTGGTTTTTGCCAGAAACTTACCTAATTTAGAAACTTTTTCCTTTATATATATGTAGATGGTGGTGAACCTATTTACCCATTCCATAAGACCTTTTTTACATGAAAAACTTTCCATGGAAAAAGAAGATCCGATTTTTCAAATTATTAATTGTTGGATTTTTCTTCTTCTTCTTCAAATAAAAAAAAAGATCTGATTTTGATGAAATGGGGTAAGAAATAATCAAAACTTAAAGAAGGATCTATGAGAGCATCACCATTGTTGAGTTTTTCCTCTTCTTACTGTTATTCTTAACTAAGAAGAGGAACTCAACAATGGGAGACCAATTCTTAGATCTTCCACCTAGAAGAGAGAAACCAAAAAATTCTTAGCTAAGAATAAACAAAAAAAATATTCTTAGCATGTGTGACCGGTTTGTTTGTTTTTGGGGGGAATGAAATATTTTTTATTGGGATGTGTTAATTTTTTTTTTGTGTAAGAATATTATATAATGAGAAGATATATTCTAAAGTGAGTAAGAAGAGAAAAATGTGTAGGTGACAGTGTGACCCAACTAAGAAAATGTGTAAGAATAAGTAACAATGTGGATGTTCTGAACGGGTAGACTTTCAAATTAATCAATGGAAAAGATGCAGACTTATTGTGCCTATACAATTATACATCAGTTTACTTATCCACACGTAGATTCCAATTGTAGGGGAAAGTTTTTTTTTTTTTTTTGTTTTTTTTAACATGGGAACTATATAGAAGTTTTTGGGGATTGTGACAGTTTTAAATGAAGTTAAGAGTTTAATTTAAATCAAAGTATTGATTTTGTTTTTTTTTTCTTGTGGAGCTTAGGTGGTTGATTTGTTGATATTAGTAAATGGATTAGGTGAGATAAAAATTTACATAAAGCTGCCATGTGGACATCAGTGACTTTTGTTTTAGTGATAGTTAATAGATAAGAAGCAAATAAAATTTGAATCCGAAAATTTTGGATATAGATAGAGTTTTGAAATATTCAAGAGATAATCTGATCCGAGTTCGAAAATGTGTTAACAAATTGGATTTGGAATTGAAATATCCGATCCAAATTCAATCAATTGACAGGGTGCCTATCTCTACTGTCTCTTCTTATTTGTAATTGATTAGTGACTTTTATAATTTTAGATTTTTTTTCTCTTTGGTAACCAACTTTCACTCATTTATCTTAGAGCACCTCCAATGTGTCTTCTTAGAGAGGCTTCTTACGAATAAGGAGATTTACTCATTCTGGGAAGTATTCTTATGGATGTCATGTGTGAGAGAGGATTTTTTTCTTCTTGTTGAAGAAAAAAACCACTGACTAAGAAGGAGAAAGACATCATGGGGCGGTGTGGTGCACGCTTTCCACAAGCATGGTGCGTGTACCGCACGCGCTGCAGAGGAGCATGAGAGGCAATGGTAGTGGGTCCCAGTGGCTGACTTTGTCAATTTCGAATTAAATTATTTTTTTAAGTGTTACCGTTCTACATTTGTGCCGTTGGGGGTGGGGGTTTTAACCGTTACATTGCTTTTTATTTTATTTTTTTAAAACCTTTTTTTTCTTCTCTATAAATATACCACCTCAACATTCTTTATTTTCTCCACAACTTCTTCATTCTCTCTTTTATTTCTTCATCATTTCTTCTAAAAAATCATTTTCTCTACATACTTATCTGCCAAATGGATCAAAGAGGTAATCTTTTTTTTTTCAAAATTTAATGAATTCTTAATATTTTGAAGAAAATCAAAATACTAAAAACTCTCGTGTTCCTGAGAATGTTCAAAATTCTCAAATTTCATCTACTCCCCAATACCAGCCTAATTTTTCCAACAATCCAAATGTTCCCAATTATCCAAATTTCTACATCCCTCCAAATTTTAACGTTGTATGTAATTTTTTATTTATGTTATTTTACGAGTTATGTATAATATGTGTTTTATAGATAATTTATTAATTAAATTATAAAATATATAATTTATGAGTACTTATTATTTTTAAATTAATTATGTCTTAATTTATTTATATAGAATATTTAAATGTGAAATGTATTAAATAAAGTTAAATAAATTTATTTGTTGAGAAGTATAAAAATAAGATTGAAGTGCAAAGTTAATGGGGGTGACAGTGGGACCCAGCTAAGAAAGATATGTAAGAAGATTAGGAATGAGAAATATATTCTTAAATGGATAAGAAGAGAAAAGTGTGTAGGTGGCAGTGAGACCCAACTAAGAAGATGTATAAGAATCTATATTACAATAGAGATCCTAAAACACGTGTGCAATTGGTAAATGCTAATTAGAGGTTAGGATTATTTTTTTTACCAAATTCCTATGGTCTAGATTTAATCTAAATTGTAAGTGTGTGAAAGACAATTACTTCTTCCAATTTTTCTGGTTCTTTTTCTTCCAAAATGGGTCACTATTCCGATAAAGGCTTATTTTGTGGGGCCGAGAGAAAAAAAAGGCAGTGATAACCATTGCAACAATGCATCAGCCACATTTTGATTGTCAAGGGGGAAAGAGAATAAATATGGGGTGTACCGTATTTGAGGAGCATAACGCCATGGCTGACTCCAAGAGAGGGGGGAGGAAGACTAGGAGGGGGAGGGGGAGAGAGATAGAAAGAGAAGTGTAGGTGTTGCAGTGGTTTTGTGGAAAATTTGTCGGTAGTTTGCGAGCTGGGTTACAAATTAAGATGAGGGGGACATGTGGGTGTTGCAGTGGTTTTGTGGAAAATTTGTCGGTAGATTGCGAGCTAGGTTACAAATTAAGATGAGGGAGCCTAGGATATTAAGCGGTGGACAATTGGAAATGTGGGGTTAAAGCCTTAAGGAAATGAAAGTGGGGTTAAAGCCTTAAGGAAATGAAAGTGGGGTGGGGTATAAAATTGGTGATGGGAAATAGGAATTATTAGTGTGATGTGTGTGTAACTTCCACCGCCATGCATATCTTTTACTATCACTCTCTCACACATTTACACTAACATAAATATAACCCATCAAAATGCTTTTATAGCTTAAGTTTTCTAATTTAACCCACGAGTACTCTCTTTTTCTCTCTGTGAAATCAGTCAATTTTAACTGTCATTTTATTATTTTGATTGATTCTCTGTATATGAAATTAGTTTTTGAGTTCAACTTTATTGATTTGAATTGATATCGACATTTGGGTTTTTTTTTCTTTCACAAATTTGTGATTAAAATTAGCTCATGTGTTGATTTGAGGTTTTTTTTTTGGTTAATTTCATTTTTGCTACCCCAACTTTGCTCATTTTTTAGTTTTAATACCCAATGTTTCTAGGCAATCAAAGTTAAGCCAAACCTTTCCAAAATTCATCACTTTTAATCCCAAACGTTATCTGGCCGTGAATTACTAACGACTGACTTGTTTCTCCAGGTTGCTTTCTTCCCCAATTACACCGTATTCCTTCCCCAATTTCATTCATTGATTCTTGCCCTAATTTTCCTCCCCAATCCGACCCTTAATCTCTTTCCCCAATATTTCTTCCCCAAATTTGGCACACACGTCATTTCTCTCCAATTTATGTCCTCTATTTCTCCCAAATTTCTTCTCGTTTCTCCCAAATTTGTTCTCAAAACATGGCTGCAATTTTTTGAATCAGTCGTTTTTGAGAATGAGTAGGTCATCTCCAACCACTTCCAATGGTAGTTGGAGCTCAAGGAATAATGGTGTGGCATTGGAAGACATGTATTGTGGTTGTGGAATAAAAGTTCCATTGAAGACATCTTGGACTAAAAACAGCCCTGTAAGAAGATACTGGGCATGTCCAAAATATGGGGTAAGTTTTTTTTAATTTCTATTACACTTGTCTTTTAGGGATTACATATTTTTTTTATTTCTATTACAATTGTCTTATATGGATTACATAATAACTATTTTTTTAAAAATAATATACTGTGCATGTCTATGGATTACAGAATGAAGGATTTTGTGGATTTTTTAGATGGTTGGATGATGAATTATGCCCAAGGTCCAAACAAATCATTCCGGGATTGTTGGTGAAGATAAACAATTACGAAGGTGAAATAAAGAAACTCAAGATCAAAGAGAATGAAAGGGAAACTCTGTTGATGATGACAAATAGCATGGTTGAGAGCATGAAGACTGAAGTGAACAAGTTGAAAAAAAAATTAGAAAGGCATTGATTGGAATGACAATTTTATTTTGGTTTTGTTTGGTGATGTTATTTGGTATGTAATTTTAGAAACTCAGTGGTTGTTATGTTAGTTTTCTTTCTTTTGTAATGTATTTGACAACTTGACAATGGTTGTAGTTATGTATTTGACAATGATTGCAATGACAATTCTAATGTCTTGATAAGTTGATTGTAATGTCTTGCACTCTTACTTTTGTAATGCACTTGACAACTTGACAATGGTTGTTGTAATGTATCTGCATGTTCAGTCTATAACCTCTCCATTTGTATTCCCATTTTCACTTTAGGTAACATTTTGTTCAGTATTTAAGTCATCCCAATTCTATAGTTTTGGTTCTACAGTTTTGTTTCATACACAGTTTTGTTCAACTTGGTGATCACAGTACCATTTCCAGGCCTATTATTTAGCATTCATCATTGAACATGCTTATCAAAACCAAAATTCAATGATGGATGTTATATTCAACAACAACAACTTCAGACATCAACTGGAAGTTGTCCAGGTTTACAACTGCCATGTTTGAACAACTGCATACTATAACAACACAAATCTTGTCCAAGTTTACAACAACTGGAACCTGTCCACAACAACTGGAACTTGTGCAAGTTTACAACTGCAACAAAATCTTGTCCAAGTTTGAAACAACTCGCATAACAACAAGTTTACAACTTGTACAAGTTTATCATTATTCTTGCATACAAACAAAAAACACATACAAAAAATGCAAGTTTACAACTTGTGCAAGTTTATCATTACTGCATTACTGCATTACAACACCTGCATACAAACAAAATCCAACACCTGCATACAAACAACTGGTACTGCAAGTTTACAACTTGTACAAGTTTATCATTACTGCATTCAAATTTACAACACCTGCATACAAACAAAATCCAAGTACCATTATTGCATTAAAAAACAACTGCATACTACATAGTTTGGAACTTGTCCAAGTTTACAACTGCCATGTTTTGAGAACAACTACACTTGAACCAACAACTGGTACTGCCATGTTTCAACAACAACTGCCTACTACATTTTAAATCTTGTCCAAGTAAATAACACTCACATCATGTCTCAAACAAGTAAACCAAAATTAAAAACAACAATAAGACTCTGTTTTGATTTAACAACAACAATTGCAGCCATTACATTTTGTCTTCATTTCCCTTGCCACTTGATTCTTTGTTAAATGGTTCCTTGCCACTTGATCCCCCTTTTGGTGTACTTGAGGTAGTTCCAATTCCATGTCTCAGATAAGTAAACCAAAATTAAAACAACAATAAGACTCTATTTTGATTTAACAACAACAATTGCAGCCATTACATTTTGTCTTCATTTCCCTTGCCACTTGATTCTTTGTTAAATGGTTCCTTGCCACTTGATCCCCCTTTTGGTGTACTTGAGGTAGTTCCAATTGCATGTCTCAAATTTGCCATTGTGATGTAGTTCACTCCTCCCCTAACAATAAATGGAGCATTGACTGTTGATGATTGATTCACCTACATTAAAACAAACAATTTTACTAAGAATTTGTAATGCAATTTGTTCACAAACTACAATTAATAACTGTAATGTAAATTTTTACATTTAAAGAAGATATCTTGTTTGTGCTTCCACCTACATTTACCCCCACAGTACTTGAAACCCTCTTTCTTTTAACCTGTAATTTCAAATGAGAGAAAAAGTCAATATATAAACCACACTACAAAAATGTAATTTGACAAACTCAATATATATTAGATAACTTACTGGTAATTTAGATATCTCTAAAGGAGTTGAGGACTGAGGTTGGCTATTTTCTGCTGTGACATAAATAGGTTCTGGCTCAAGTCCAGTTAAAGGGATGTCATTAATATCAGAAGCAGTGGGTTGTGAAGCTAAAGCTGTGACATGTGAAGTAGAATTTGCATTTGAATTTTTTTTGCCACAAGTTCTAGCATTATGTCCAAGTTTACCACATTGTCCACATTTTAATGATTTTTGAGATCTCTTCAATTTGGTCTGATTGCTGGAAGATGCAGGTGGCTCATCAAGTTGTCTTCTTCTCAGTTTCTTTGGTCTTCCAGGCCTATTTTCATACTTTGGGGCAAAGGGGCTGGTAAGTTACACTTAGGCCATAACTCAGATCCATTTATTCCCATTATGACATGCTCATATACCTGAATATATTTGCTAACTGTGTAGGCTTCATTGACATAAGACTCTGGATCCTCTTCTCTACACCATATGGCTAAACAAGCATGCTTACAAGGAATGCCTGTCAATTCCCATCTTCTGCAACTACATACCTGGTCAGAAACAACTACATTATGTTGGTCAAAGGGCCCATTGATTTGAAAATGCCATTCATCAGCTTTGATAGGTATGGCCTCACCACCTTCCTTGGCATTCTTCTCTAGTAGGTCTTTTATTCTTGGGCATAGTCTACCAGTCCACTTCTTACCTTTATCCCTATTAACTTGAAATCTTGTCATCAACAAATGTCTTATTGTCTCAAGCATGGTAATGATGGGCTTGTCTCTTGCATCAAGAATAAATGCATTAAAGCACTCACACATATTATTCAGCAAGATGTCACACTTAGGTTGAGTACCAAAATGTGACCTAGACCATTGACTTGGAGGCTTATCCATCAACCACTCATAAGCACCCTTATCCAATTCTTTCATCTGTTCCATTCTTGCCTTAAACACCTCAACCCTGGTTGCCCTAGTCCATAATGCAATGCAATTTTTACCGACGCCCCATAAAACCATCCCTTTTCATGTTGGTGTGCAAATGTCTAACACAAAATCTATTTTGAGAATCAGGAAATAAATCATCAAAGGCAGGTATGAGCCCCTTCTGTTTGTCACTCATAAATGTCCATTCAAATTTATCTTCAATACCTACATCATTCTCTAGCAAAGACAAGAACCAAGTCCAAGAATCCTTGGTTTCATTTTCTACCACTGCATAAGCTATGGGAAACATCTGGTTGTTTGGATCAATTCCAACTGCTGTCAACAACTGACCACCTTGAGGGCCTTTTAGAAAACATCCATCCACCCCAATTATCTTTCTGCAAAGCCTAAAACCCTTCTTGCAAGCATCAAAACAAATGTAAAGCCTTTGGAAAGTAGGCTTACCAGTTTCAACATCACACAACTTCAAAACCACTGTGGAACCTGGATTGGATCTTAGCAATTCTAGACAATAATCTCTTATTTGGTGAAATTGCTCACGCAATGTCCCATCCATAAGTTGTTTGGCTTTCCTTTTTGCCCTATATGCTTGTTGTTTTGAAACATTGGCCTTAAGTTTGGTACAGATCTCATTCCTGAATTCTTTGGTTCCTAAACTGGGATTATCTTTAAATTTGTTCACAAATGTCTTCCCAATCCAAGTAGACTTGATACTTGGGTTGTTGTAGTTCCATCCACATTGTGTATGCTTTGGATTATACCCTTTCAATTGCCAAGCTTTGTCATTTTGCATTGGAGCAGCAAATGCATACCACTCACATCCCTCTTTTCTACAAATTGCCCTTAACCTTCTAGTATCATTCCTATCAAACTTTATCACCATTCCCCTTCTCAAGCAAAATGTTTCAATCACATATTTCACTTCTTTCTTTGTACTATAAATTGTTCCCAGTTTCAATTCAGGATTTCTAGAGGTCTTAGGGTCATGTTTGGGGTAATTTTCATCTGGTTCTTCATCACTGCCCAACACACTCTGAAAATCATCACTATCAGAAGCTTTCTCACCATCCTCTTCCATCCTAGCAAACATTTTCTCACTAACATATTTATTTTTAAGCGACTTACCCTTCCCCAAAATACCATCAAACTCAACATTGGCATCAACTTGCTTATCAAAATCAATATCATCCTCTTCCATATCATACTCAGAGTCACTAAATTCATCAGAATCAGAGGAGTCAGAAGATGAGTTGGGATTTTCAGGATTTGGGTTTTGTTCACGATCAAGAAAAGAGAAGTCAAATGTGTCATTATCTGTTTGGAGGTTTGAATAAGTAGGATTTTCAGGGTTATCAATGGTGGGATTTTGAAGATTGACAAGATGCTCTAAGTAAAGGTTTTGCTCTTTCTTAGTAGGTATAGACCTCAGTAAAGCTGAAGCATGTTGTTCACTAGCAATGAGTGTATAACCCATATAGTGTGCAGATTGATGCCATATCTTAACTGTTTCAAAATTGTAACCTAATTCTTCCACAAAATCCTTTAAGTCAGTCAACCCAAATTCTGTTGCATCCACCCAATCAAAAAAATCTATTTTCCCTCCAATATACTCTATACAGTCATGCTTAATCATACCACCATGAAATACTTTCAATGAAAAAGAAAGAATATCACCTTCAGGGTCTACAACAAATAAAAGAAATCAAATCACAATTTGCCCTAGAATTATACAACAACAATTAGGGTAACAATTATACAGCAACATGACCTTCAGGAAACAAATTATACTCATAAGCAAACAATTCATGATGTTATTATAAGTTTAAACAATAAGGTAAAACATTCTAAGCTAATAACTAATATTCATGAAGAACATGGCCCACTCAGCTACCCAATTAATGATATCATTATGAGTTAAAACATTAAGACATTGTAAGCTTAGAACATGACACTAAATTAGTTCTTATTAAACTTATAATTTACAAATCACAAACCGATATCATATTGATGCAAGAGACATTGTAAGCTAAGAAAAAATATTCATGAAAAACATTTGCACAAACATTCTAATTAAAACTTACCGTACTGTGGTTGCAACTCATCCTTCTTCCTTCTCACCATCGAATCTTGATTTTCTGTCTGGGAATGCACAAATTGGGGAAAGAGAAATTAGGGTTCTAATTGGAAAGGAAATTGGGGACGAAATAAATGAGGGCACATAAGCAAATTGGGGGAAATGGAAGAAGGGAGAAATTACAAAAAAAATGAACAAAGGATGTAAGGGTATACCTGTTGCCAAGCCGAATCTTGATTTTCTGTCTCTAAATTGGCAATGTACAAATTGGGGAAGGAAATTGGGGACGAATGAAATTAGGGCACAGAATAAATTTGGGGGAAATTGGGAGAAATTACGGGAAATGAAGAAGGGATGTAAGGTATACCTGTTGCCAAGCCTCTTGCCGGTTTCCAACCTAGGATAGCAGGTCAGTCGTTAGTAATTCACGGCCAAATAATGTTTGGGATTAAAAGTGATGAATTTTGGAAATGTTTGGCTTAACTTTGATTGCCTAGAAACCGTGGGTATTAAAACTGAAAAATGAGTAAAGTTGGGGTATCAAAAATGATATTAACCATTTTTTTTTGTTGATTTGGGTTCTCTTTAGAATTATGAATATATTTAGAGCAGGATGAAATCAAATGATAAACTTTGGCCAAGATGACCTTCTTCATGGCTTTTACCTTTTCCTACCTTAAGGGGCATGGAATCACTGTAAAGGGTCATATGGTTTTATTAAAATGACAAAACATAAATTTATTTGTGCTATAGTGCTATGTATGTGTGCTTCTCTTCTCTTGGTGTTATTGGGGAGGTATAAGGAAGAGTACGAAATGGTTAATTGTGCTAGCAAAGAAATTAGAGTCATTTACAACTTTCTTTTGGAAGAAAATATCTATTTAATTGGTTTTCATTACTTTGGGATGCTTTGGGTGCCTAGAAAGACAAATTTAAATGGCACAAAAATTAATAATATTCCTAGTCTCCTTCCCCAACTAATTGTCTCTTCTTTTTGTCATAATTATATGTGTTAAAAAAGTTTGTATTTTAACGAAAGATTATTAATTGTCAATATTCGAATAAATCAATATATGTTTAAATCAGTATTGTCACCCTCCAATACTGACATCCTTCACTACTCGCGTTATGTCATGAGCACGGGCACAAAGACTAGTAATGTATATTGGAGATGCTCTTATTGTTTTTAATTCATTAAACAAAATCATAACCTTAAAATCAAACCAAAAAGCTGCAAAGCCAAGCGTAAATTTTTTAATTTTCGATAATTCTATCAAGGTCTTAACACATATTAGCAGTCTAATTACATCTAGAGTATTACCAATGCAAATGTGAATGTTGAAAAAACAGGATGCCACATATGATTTATACATTACTTGAAAATAAACACTCTTCAATGCACCTATGGATAAAATTATATGACATGCCGGTTTATTTCACATTCTCGATTAGACTTTTGATTTTTGACATTCTAGTTGAAATGTGAATACATCTCATTTTCTAATTAAAGAATAACTCTTCCTTATTATTTTATTGTTTAATTGTTGGTCGACTTTCACTTTAGTAGTGTGAAAAAATAAAAATTGCCACAATATGATTGAAGATATTAATTACTTACATCCACGTAGTTCAAATTTAAAATTGCATTAGATTGCATTGGTGATGCCCTTACTGTAACCTTCTTAATTATTTTATTTAGGGCTAATGACACTATTGGTCCCTCGACTATGAGCCGTTCTCAATAATAGTCCCTTAAGATTTTTTTTTCAACTTTGGGTCCTACTATTATTAAATTTTGATAGAGGCAGTCCTTTTCATGGATGTCGTTAGAGAAATACCGTTAAGTTGTCCATGTGTATTTAGTAAGGACTAAAATGCAATTTTTTCGAACCTAACTTATATTAGAATTTACAATCGAATCCTTAGAATTTGAAAAATAACCATAAGGCCTTATTCCCCAATTTTTTTTTTGAAAACCCACCAGATTCTTAGGAAACCCACATATAGGGGAAATTGAAGAGATATTGACCACCTCCCTAACATTGGCTACTTAATCGACAACATAATCAATAAGCTATTTGATTCCCGCCCCCAGAAACTAGAAAACTTGTTTTCGCCAACATGTCATCATCATCATCATCATCAATTTCACTCCTAACTCCTTCCCCTGTGAACATGGTAGAGGTCAAAAGCGTATGAGATCTCTGATATTGCCAATTACCTGGGGGTTCACCAACCTAGATTTTGATTTCGTAGCCAACAAAGTGGATTTCCATTGAAAGGAAGCATTGGAGCTACATAAAACCACCACGCCAGACACCCCAACGCCATTACTAGCACCGTTGGACAACTTCATTAAATGGAACCCTAACTCCTCTCGGGGTTAACACTCCATAAGTATTGGGATTCTCGGGAATCTTGGACAAGGAGGAACGCTTGGGCGAAGGGGAATGAAACTGAAGTTTCCAATACCTTTGGCCATGGCATCCTTTGAGAAATCATAGCTAGTCTCTCCATGACGTCTCAGGCTCTCTAGTAACGCCATTATCTTCTATGGTGAAGTCGATTGTCACTTCCTTCATTTCGCCGTAATCATTGGTAAACAATGAAGAATAAGTTGTTGAATAGCTTCTCAAATTCGTTGTTGAGCAGCTTTTCAAATTCGTTGCTGCAATGTCAATGTGGGTTTTGGTGATTATGTCAGTGTCAATTTTCACAAATGCAATCCTCAAACAAAGTGTTCTAAATTATGGTTTTATATTCCGATTGAATAAAATCTCTTTAATTTCCCCTATAGGTAGGTGGGTTTCCCAAAAATCTGGTGGTTTCCATTTTTTTTAGGAAGAAGGCCTTAGGGTTATTTTTCAAAATTTAGGGATTCGATTGTAAATTTTGATATAAGTTAAGTTTGAAAAAAATTATATTTTAGTCCTTACTAAATACACATGGATAAGTTAACGCTATTTCTCTAACGACATTCATAAAAATGATTGCCTCCGTCAAAATTTAATAATAGTAGGACTCAAATATGACAAAAAATTCTTAAAAGACTATTACTGTAATGACCGATAGTCGAGGGACCAATAATGTCATTAACCTTTTTATTTATGCAGTATTAGTTTTACAAAAATAAAATAAATAAATAAATATAAATACTAGAAAAAAGGTAACTTGCAAACTAAAAACTAGTTTGGTCCTACACCATGGTTAAGAATTGTGGTTGCAGTTGGCTGTGTGCGCCCGCGCCGAGTCTGATTACCCCTTTTAGAGAGAGAGAAAAATTAGAAAGTGAAAAAGAAAGAGGAGAGAGAAAGACGCACAGATAGATAGAGAGACAGAGACTGCGTATTCCCCTACACCCTCATTCCTCAGTCCTCTGTTGGGTTGCGTTGCGTTACGTTGTTTTGCATTCCGTTTGGCCGTGTGTACTTCTACTTCTCCGTCGATCTTCTTTTACTGTAAGCTCTCTCCATCTCTCTATAATTTTCTATCTCATCATGTTTCTGTATATATATATATATATATATCTGTATATGTATATATGAGTTCTTGTCCTATTGGGTTTTTGTACAAAAATTGAAATTAGGGTTTGTTGCTGAAAAGGGGTCTCATTTTTATCTTCAAACAATCATCCTGTATATGAAAGTACTTTTAGGGTTTGAAACTCAAGTAGACAACTCCATTCACCCTTCAATGGGGGCTCATTTGATTATTTATTTTAATTATATTTAGGTAATTCTGCATTATAATGCTCAAATTTATGCATTTTCCTGATGAGATTTTCCTCTGTTTTTGGATAGGATTGTTTTACTTTCATACTGCATTACTTGTAGTTCTGGTCATGCTTGATTTTTTTTTTTGCGTAATTACTTAGCAGTTATGAATGTAGCACATATGCGGTTGTCAATGAAATAAAGGCATTTCTAGTTTAAGCAATTTTTCCCTGTCTAAAGAAGCAGCCTTGCATGCAAACTTTATAGTTTCAGCAAAAATTGGCTCAGTGGTTGTGATTATGTAGTAGCTGGGTGTCTTTTTTCCAGTGGTTATGTAAGTAAAAACTTTCTACTTCAAGGGAATTTTTCCTTGCTTCATTTGGAGAAATGCTTTGCATGCATCTATACTCAATGGTTCCAGCAAAATATATTGGTTTAGAATGAAGTACTCCATTAATTAGGCGTTTTTACGAATACGTTATCAAATTAAGTTGCAACAGGATACTCCCTATGTATCAAAAAGCTGCTTTCGCACTGGGTGAGAAGTTTCTAGGACTGGTACAAAGAAATTATTCTCATTTTCTTGCTTTACTTCCATTGGCCTTTTTTAAAATGGAGGTTGGTTGTCCGTATAGATGAGATTGGTCAATAAAGTACTATTAATAATGTCCACCCATCTTTTCCATCTATTAAATATGACCCACCAGTCAGTGTGAGGGCAAAGAGAATGAGTAACTTGAGCAGCCATATTCGAAGAAAAGTTGTGATCCTTCTATTTGTGATCAACCTGGCTTATCTCTTGGAAAGTAGAAACACAAATACATATCTCTTGGTTGGCATCGATCACACTTGTTTTGGATGGTGGGATAGTGCTATCAGCTGGATCTTCTCAGAAGAGATGGCTTTTACCCTAATGTTGTAGAATATTTATGAAGCCAAAGGCTTTCAACCTGGCTTACCTCTTGGAAAACAGAAACACGAATACCTGTCTCTTGGTTGGCATCGATCATACTTGTTTTGGATGGGATAGCGCTATCAGCTGGATCTTCTCAGAAGAGATGGCTTTTACCCTAATGTTGTAGAATATTTATGAAGCCAAAGGCTCAGACTAATCTACTTTTGAGGTGGTTTCACAATAGGACTCACTTCTGCATTTTTCTTCATCTTCACCCTTGGTTCTTTTACAGCAGAAACAGCATCCGCACTCCTAGTGGAACTACTGATTTGATTTAATTGGTCTGTTGGCCTTGTAGACAATTTTCTTTGTAGTAAGCATAGAAGTCAAGATTGCACCAGGTTGAAGTTATGAAGGAGGTGCGACTTAGGGTGGGGGTAGATGGCGACTAGTGGCAATAGAAAAACTAGCATACGTAAACATTAATTTATTCATGAAAAGTTAGTGGCATATTTATATTGCCATGTTTTAAACAAAACTATGTAGGTGTTGTTAAAAGATGTAGTGTTATTATTGGGAGATTCTTTTGTTAAACTTTTGAAACATTTTTTGATAAAGGTAAAGTGTATAAAAAGAAGAGCGTCAAAATAGGCGACGCGTCCTTTACGTAGAAGAAAAACTACACAAAATATACACACTAGCCGATATGAAAGATATTCACTACATCTTAACACTATAATTCATAGTATGATCTGCCCCTATACTCCATTCAATCATGTTCTAGAGTAACGATTTCCTCATGGCTAACATAGAACTCTCCTCATTATCAAACGCCCTATGATTTCTTTCTTTCCAGATCGTCCAACATACACTTAACTGGGCAACATTCCAAAGCCTATTCCTGCTCTTGCTTTTCCCAAAGTAAGGCCAATTCCAGAAGAGGTCCTTGGTGGAGTTTGGAAGTACCCACGATATGTTAAAAAGACCAAATAGAGTAGACCAAAGAGACCACACCACTGGACAGTGTAGCATCAGATGATTAACACTCTCTTCATCCCCCTTGCAGAGATAGCATCGGTTAGTAAACAGAAGGCCTCTGTTCCTCAAGTTATCACCAGTTAAAATGGCTCCGTTTGCTACCTCCCACACCAAAAAGGCTGCTGTGCTTGAACCCCAGTTTTCCATATTGACCTCCATGGGAATAAATTCCTATCGCTGCTGTCCAGCTTTGAGTAATACCTTTTACCGAGAATACTTTACTTTTAACGTCTTCCCATAATACTTTATCCGCTGGCAGGCCAACCTTCTGAGTATAGGGTTCCATGAGATCCTTCCCTCCTCCAAGTTGAGCACTGATTTTATAGAGCACTCCTCTTCTTTGGCCAGAGCAAACAGATTTGGGAATAATCTGTACAACTCCCCTCTATCGCACCAGTTATCTTTCCAAAACATCACTTGAAGAACCGTCACCAATTTCAAAAGAGATATGTCTGACAAAATTATCCCAACCTCTTCTTATACCTTTCCAAAGACCCACCCCAAAAGGTTCATTGATTGCATCAGGAAACCAAGGATGATTTCCCTTTCCATATTTACTCTCCACCACCTTCCGCCAAAGGGCCTCCCTCTCTGTAAGATAACTCCACAGCCATTTCCCTAGAAGAGCTTCATTGAACAACTTTAAATTTTTAATCCCAAGCCCTCATGTCTTAGGACTCCTACAAACTGTCGACCATTTTATCAAATGAAAATTTTCCCCCTCCGAACCCCCTTCCCATATGAAGTCTCTTTCCAGCTTTTCTAAACGATTCCTAACTGAAACAGGAATCACAAGCAGCGATAGGAAATAGGTAGGCAAGCCGGACAAATATTTTTTACTAGAACTTGCCTCCCTCCTTTGGACAAGAATTGTCTCTTCCAACCCGCTAGCCGGCGTTCAAACCTTACGATTACCTCGTTACACACCGCTTTGCTTTTGTAAGAGGCCCCAATGGGTAGGCCGAGATAAGAAGCAGGGAGTCTTGCTACGTTACACCCAAAAAAAGAGGCCAAATCCCCCATGTTCTCCACATTTCCGATAGGAATGATTTCGCTCTTAGAGATATTGATCTTAAGACCCGAGGCTGCCTGAAAGAATAAAAGCACCAAACGAAGATATCCGAGTTGAGACTTTTCTGCCCCGCAGAAAACCAGGGTGTCATCCGCAAACAGGAGATGAGACACTTTGGTTACTGGTCCTCCTGCCTTATCCACTCTTGACTCCTTAAAAAAAAGCCTCTGCGATGCTTTTTCCACCGGGTAACTCAAGGCCTCCATAACTATTATGAAGAGAAAAGGGGAAAGAGGATCACCTTGGCGCCATAGTTGTCAAAGGCGAGCGCCTTTGGCGCCCGAGGCGAGGCGAGGGTGTAGCGCCTCATGTGTCCTAGGCTAGGCTACCATCGCCGTCGTCGGAGGTCGCCGGAGTTGGAGTCATCCGCCCCATGCGCCAGTGCCAGAATTTTTTGCCGGACGTCCACAGACCTGTTCGCCGGCGACTATGCATGTTAGTCTCTTGCTTGGTTTTTGGATTGGGGTAGTTTCAACTTTCAAGCTATTTTTGGTCTAATTCTATTTAATTGGTCGCCGGATTTTTTTATTTACTTATGTACTGTGGATTTGGAAGTGAAAATAAAAAGAATGGGTTATCTCTATTGAAAAAGGTTGTACATATTTATAAACTTTCTAGGATCTATTTCTAGGAAAGTATAAATCAAATCTCCTATAATTATTACAATTACTCTCCTACAATTATGCTATAATATTTACCATATTTAAGAATCTCTAATGTCCAGTTTATTCCCATATTTATCTATTTGACATGCTTTTGTTGAAATTTGTTAAACTATATATATATATATGACGAGAATAATATTCTACGACTAGTAATTCATTTATTTTCAAACCAACCCAGTTACTATCTATTATTTGATTGACTAATCCTTTATATTGCACCGGGTCAAGGGTTAAATGGCTTGGCACTTTCTTATGAGGGGATGAATTGAGAGAATTTTGAATCAGAGCTTTAGATTTTTGTTCATCCTTTGCTGTAATAATATCTCGGGGTTTGCAGCGATAACTTGGTATATCTACTATATATATATATATGTATGTATGTATATGTATATATAGTTTAACAAATTTCAACAAAAACATGTCAAATAGATAAATATGGGAATAAACTGGACATTAGAGATTCTTAAATATGGTAAATATTATAGCATAATTATAGGAGAGTAATTGTGTGTATATATATATATATATAAATATGTATTTACATGTATATTATTTCCGTGAGCGCCTTTTGGGCGCCTTTTTAGCGCCTCGCCTCTCGCCTCAAATTTGGACCTATCGACTTTTTAGCGCCTCTCGACTTTGACAACTATGCTTGGTGCAAGCCCCTCGTACTCCCAAAAAATTCAGAAGGTTCCCCGTTAACTAAGACAGAATATCGAGCTGATGAAATGCAGAACAAAATCAAGTTTCTCCACTTGATCCCAAACCCCATTTTCTCCATCATAAACATCAGGAAGTCCCAGTTCACATTATCCTTTTCTATATCTAATTTGCATAGTAAGCCTGGGTATCCGCCTTTGATTCTAGCATCCACTGCTTCATTTGCGATCGGCGACGCATCTAGGATTTGCCTGTTTCGGACGAACACATGCTGGGAATCAGAGATGATTTTATCCATAATTTTCCTCAATCTGTGAGAAAGCACCTTTGCAATAATTTTATAAACCCCTCCAACCAAGCTAATGGGTGTGAATTCCTTCACATCGCTAGCACCTTTGTTCTTAAGGGATTAGAGCAATAAAGGTTGCATTTAAACTTTTCTCAAAACGAGAGTTCTCATGAAAATAATGGAAAACTCTCATCATATCCTTCCTCAAAACCTCCCACTCATTTTCCTTATGACCAGCACCACTTCCTCTTCCGTAAAGGGCTGCTCAAGTTCAGTCGATGCTTCCAAGTCAAGGGTCTTGCACGTGAATCCTTCTAGTACCGGCCTCCAATCACTACTGTCACTATACAGTCTCTCGTAGAAGTTCACAATCCCTCTTTTGATCTCCTCCCTTTCTTCCAGTATAATTCCATCAACTGTCAACTTTTGAATCTGAATGACTGTGGAGTGCACACTCGCCATCCTATGGAATATTTTGGTGTTGTTATCCCCTACCTTGAGCTATTGGACCCTAGATTTTTGTCTCCAACTAGTTTCCTCACATCTCAGAAGATACTCCAGTTCCTTCTTCAATTCCAGACTTTTTCTATCATCAGTCCCATTCCCCTCCCCAGCCGAGGCTACTGTCTCATCTGATTTCCTGACCCCTTCCTCCAAAATTTTAATTCTGCTCTCAATCCTCCCACAAATTCCCCCATTCCAGACTTTGAGGTCTATCTTCAGCCGTTTTAACCTTTTCGCAATCACGTAACAGGGGTCACCAACGATCGCGTACGAAGACCATTTATCCTTGACCCACTCCACAATGCCCTACTCCTCGAGCCACATATTCTCAAACCTAAATGGAGTTTTTCTTTTCACCAATACACCACATTCCAGCAACAGAGGGACATGATCTGAAATCACTCTAGGAAGGCACTACTGAATCAGAGTCCCAAAGTGATCCCCCCAATCTGCTGAAACCAGGGATCTGTCTATTCGCGAATACTGCATTCTGTCACCACCTCTAAACCAAGTAAAGTCTCCTCCGATCAAAGGCAAATCTACTAGCTCTGTGTCATTAATAAAATCATTGAATTCAGACATGGATTGAGAAAATTCACCAGAACCAGATCTTTCATGAGGGAAGCGGACTACATCGAAGTCTCCCCCTATTCCCTACCTGACTTTACTGCCTCCAGCTCTGACCACAACAATCTTCTGTCTACTGCTGTGGAAGGACCATAAACACCCGAAAACAGCACTGCCTTATCATCCTCCACGAATTTTAGAACACAGGAAGCCGAAAAAGTACCCAGCATAGACTCGACCTTCGTGAACTTCCTCTTATCCCACGTAATCAAAATTCCTCCTGAATTTCCCACAGCCCCTAAAGAAATCCAATCCACCCATCTTGCGTTCCAAACACTGTTAATAAAATGTGAGTCTATCGTCTCCATTTTGGTTTCCAAAAGACAAACCACATGAGGATTCCGTCTTCTCAAGACTGCCTTAATAAGATCTCTTTTCTCTAGATTATGTAAACCCCACACGTTCCAAGCTAAAAATCGTATATCCATAACTAAACTTTGTTAACATCCCTATCCACTAGCTCACTAGCCCACTAGCCCACTAGCTCACTAGCCCACTGCTATCATTCTGCTCAAAGTTCAAGCTGCAACGCAGTTGCTTCAGTTCCCTCATCCCCTTTGCACTGCAACCGCTTTACTTTTTGATACTTTTTCCCCTCGAAACCTTACGATTCAGATCTATGTCCAGCCTGTGGCTTACTACCCCTCGCCACAGTCGCTGGGACCTCGTATTTGTTCGACGAGTGAGAATACATTCCTTGTTGACTAGAAGAAACTGGCCCAGAAGCAGGGGGTTCTGCTTTTGAAACATTAGGGAAGAAACTTTTACTTTTTCTAGGATCCTATAACCCACTAACGACCAACCTCCAACACTTTGATCACTCTAATCATTCAAGTAAACTCTCAACCTTAGATACTTAGGTTCAACATTGCAGTTATTCTATTCCAGAAGTAATCAGTCCTCTCGTCAACTATGGGCCTCCAGGCTCTTGCGTCCATCTCAAACTTTTGTTTTCAGAACTTCATTCAGTTTTTATATTGGTGATGATCATTTGAAGTGTACAAACTCAGATATCCACCTTTTGAGAATAGGCAACTGGGTGCTTGTATAGGTATATATGTGTTAGATCAGTTGTGTATAAGCCTGTGAAGTGTGAACGGAAGCCAGTGTTGTTCTTGTCTTAACTAATAGAGTTTGATCAACCCCAAGGGGTGGGAGAGATGGCAAGGGCACTCATGCAAAGATGTTGAGGTCATTGGTTCCAATCCCCATACCAACAAGAGGTCACACTTACCTATCAAAAAAATAATAGAGTTTGATCTTCAATTTAAGTTTGATTGGACTAGATAGTGTTATGTATCCAACAATATGTTCTTTTCAGCTTTCATTTTCTCTTTAATCAACATGATCTTGTCTTCAAATTACTTATATTTATTTCTATTACCATCATTGCTCTTGGGTCAGAGATTTTCATTGAAAGCAAAGGGAAAGCGTAGCAGGGGATGAGCATTCACTGATTTCTAAAGTAGTGTAGTAATTAGAAGTTTCTATTTTGTCAGATGTAAAAATCTCAAACACTCGCTCCTTAAACTTTGGGAAGTCACACCTAAAGAGTTCTGTCTAATTAAACGTAAAAAAAGAGTTGTCTAATTAACTAAGTTGATATATCGTGTTTGAGGTGGATAAGGGGGGGGATAAGGTGAGATTTTGGAAAGATATTTGGTGCAGAAATGTCAAGCTTCAGGATCGGTTCCCGATATTGTTTGATCTTGCAGTTTCAGGAGGAATTGGTAAGCTCGTTAGTGGTTAACCACAATGATATTGACTCGTGGAATCCCATGTTCAGAAGGGAGTTACAAGATTGGAGTTTGAAGATATTAGTCAGATGTTTGTGATGTGATGAGTGCTAAAGAAGTGTGGAGTCGGAAGACATAGTGGTTTGGGCAGAGTCAAAGGGTAAAAGCTTTTCAGTGAGATCCTATTATTCCTTCTTTGAAGGTAGGGTTAATTCTAACTTTATGTGGAAGGAGTTATGGGGGACTATGGCTCCAAGGAAAGTGGCTTTCTTTTCCTGGGAAGCAGCGAGGGAGGCCATCTTGACGGGGGATAATTTGAAAGTTCGTGGGAGGATTGTCGTGGATAGATGTTATATGTGTAAACGAGAGGAAGAGAATGTAAACCACCTCCTCCATTGCCCAGTAGTGAGGGATTTGTGGCATTTGGTGTTCAGATTGGCTGGAATTACGTGGATCATGCCAAGATGGGTGAAGCAGCTTCTGCGAGCTTGGGCTGTGGATAAGCGGAGGAGGAAAAACAAGTGTTGGGTAATAGCTCCTCTTGCGATCTGGTGGAGTATATGGCTAGAGAGGAAGTGGAGGGTTTTTGATAATATCGAAGCAGATGTAGATCGTCTCAAGAAGAATGTTTTGCATTTTATTGGGCTTTGGTGCTTAAATGTGCATCTTTCTGAAGGGGAGTTTCTTATTAAAATTGCGGATTATTTGGTCGATATTTAGATCTTTAGTCTTTTAGTTGATGATGTCTTCTATATATGTCCTGATTAGACGCTTTTTATTAATAATACTTGATTTATCAAAAACAATTATTAGTTTCCAAATTCATCCTTATTATAAGAAACTTAAAAGTGGCAAAAGTATTATTATGCGTTATCACAAGCAAGCAAATTCATCCTTATTCTGACATCAGCTCCTTGAGGGGAATAAGGGGATAAAGGGATCTTGGTGAAATGAGGTTCCTAATACTTGGTTGCAGAATAGTAAAGCTGGTAAGGCCATATAATGTGATGGAAAATGATTTTTGACATCAATGTCTTGCATGGACTTGTAAAATGCATTCGATCCAAAATTGTACCAGTTGTACTTGGACAAAAAACTAGTTTCTGATTCATGATTTCGAATGATCATCTGTGCTCATTGCTACGCTATTTGTAATTCAACATATCAACTAGTTAAGGTATAGAGTGGGTTCTACTTTATCTGATATGAATATGGAATCATCCAACTTACAGCCTAACATGTTGGCATGGTAGAACTATAGCCAGTTGTAGTTTGGACATTATGAATTGTATCTGTAGGGAAGGTTAATGAGTAATTCGATTTAGTCTACAATTTTGTATTGTTACTCATTTTGTCATTGATCATTATGTTGCCTGTATACATGTACTTGCGTGCAGTAATTATTTGGTACATAGGCATGGAACAGCATAAGAATTGAATCCTTGTTTAATCCTATCATGTACAAGCATCCTTTGTGTATCGCATAGATTCGGGACTTGCAAAAGGCATTTTTTTATTCTTTTTTTTTAATTGCAATTTTTTTCTGTCCAGTAGTTTTTTTAATGCAAATTCTTGGCAAGTTTATGGTTTCTTCAGTTAATTGGTGGGTTTTCTTGTTTGTGCACTTCTATCATATGCATATGCCACCCAGTTTATTTCAAGCATTTTTTTCATCATAATTCCAAGAAGCTTAGCTAGTTGTTTCTGACATACAGCGATGCCCCTTTTCTGTAATACATTAAAGCTTGTAGGTGTAAAGTCTAATTTACCACAATTATGGTGGCAGGTTTAACCCTTCTGATGAAATCTGATGTGCAAGGCTTGGATTGAAGAAATCAAATGGATATGGATTAAATTGATCTCATTCAAGTATTAGCTTTTAGCACTTTGTATCATGGCTCGAAAGGGAAACCAACAGAAAAATGGGCTGACTCGGAACACATCAAACCACAAAAAAGGTGGTCAAGATTCAGAGCCCCCGTTGGCCAACAAAAATGGAAGGGGAAATTTAAACGAGACAAAGGTTGTTGAGGGAGAGGAACCTTCTACTGGTAACCAGCATGGCACTCTTAACGGAGGCTTGAATAAAACCAATCACACTGGAAACGAGAAGAAAAGCAAGAAAAAACTGGAAAATTTTATAAGAGCAGAGAATCAAGGTACGAATGAGACTCAAGGTTTAGAGCAACCAGTCTCCTGTGGCAGTAATTCAGGAGATCGCAGTGGAAATATATCTACAGCAGAAACTTCTTGTTTGAAAGAAGAGAACTTGTCTTCACCTAATTGTAGTCTTGGTGTGAGAAATCCAAAGAGTAGTTTGAACCGAACTCCGAATGGATTGAATGCGAAGGATTCAACTGAAAGTGTTGAGCTTCCCCATGCATTGGTTGCAATGCGCCTGAGGACTTTTGCATTATCTGTTATAAAGACATCTTCGGAATGGCTAGAGAGGCATAGGCCGTTGTTTAATACTGTTGTAACTAGTATATTGCTTTCTCGTGATTACGTCCGGATGAGGATTGAGTATTCATATCCTATTGTATTGGGATGGCTAATGCATTTTGCAAATATTATGCTCCTTTTACTAATGGTATGGTTGGATTGTACCCTTAGAGGTGTGGATTCTCTTCTACGCATGGGGACAACATCGTTTCTGACTGTCATATGGTGCAGCGTTCTATCCCTAGTTGCAATGATTGGAATGCTCAAGTTTTTTGCCCTTGTGGTAAGCCCTCTTTAAGGTTTTTCGCTCTTCCTTTTCAACTGTGGATATTTATGTTTAATTCTGTTTCTTGAAATCTTGTGTTTCTCTTTTCTTACTTAACCTGATCTCCAAATTATTTGATTTCAACACAAACCTCTAAGCTTCTATGTCTTTAATATATCTGAGTATTACCTCCTGATGATTGAAATTAATTAAGATTACTTTTTCTAGTTTACCACTCTGAATTCTCAAATGCCGAAAATTCTAAAACAATCAGCGGTTCATAACCATTTTTTTTTTGCTTGGTGGCGACCACCAATTTACTAAAGTGACCCATTTTAGTCTTAACATGTCTTCAAAGGGATATGGGATTGTTGGCAGTCCTCCTGATCCTCATTGGAAGCTTTGCTGGGTTAAATTCTACTTCTTATGCTAATTGATTTTTCGTTATTTTTACAGGCAATAGCTGCTTTGATGGGATTTTTCATAAATTTCACCATAGCTGTTTTATTGACGGCTGTTTCTGGGGTTGTTTTCTTGTGGTTGTATGGAAGCTTTTGGACTACTGCACTTTTCATCTTCTTTGCAGGTCAATCTTGACCTTCTCACTGCATACATGCTCTCTCTCTCTCTCTGTTTCTTTGGTGCTGAGGTTGGCAGTTGTTCTTTTACGTGCAGGGTTGGCGTTCACTTTCAGTCATGAGCGCCTTTCACTGTTCATCACAACCGTGTACTCCGTATATTGTGCATGGACTTATGTTGGATGGCTTGGTTTGTTTTTGGGTTTGAATCTATCATTTATCTCGAGTGATGCCCTGATATTCTTTTTGAGGAATAACTTAAACGAGCATAGAAGGTCCAGCAGCTCCTCTGAACAAACAGCTGGGATGCAAGGTGGGCCCGGCATCTTCTCTGGTGAGCAAGCACATACATCATACTCTGAAGCTGGTACTGGACAAGCATCTGAACGTAGCCCTGGAGTTCCTTCAACCAGTGGGTCTGATTCTGATTTAACATCGGAAGATGAAGTTCTTCGCTTGCTGAACTCTACAGATCATTACTCAGCATTAGGATTGTCTAGATTTGAAGAAGTAGATGTTTCCATTCTCAAGCGGGAGTACAGAAAAAAGGTTTGCAACTTTAACTTCGCCAGAAACACTGTTGAACTGTATGATATTTGCACCTCAATATTTTAACATTTTTGTTATTGGTAGTAATATTATTATTCTATTTTTGAAGTCAAAGCTTGCTAGGCCTTGTCACTATATTCCATGGGTAACAGTAGATTGTGCTTCTCAGATATGGCTGGTGTCAGGGACGGAGCCACATTGATTAGAAGGGAGCAGTTGCCCCCCTTTCGTTTCGGAAGGGTGCCCATTTATAACCCTTAACTTTAAGCTAAATAACTTTTAGTACTAAATAACATTTTACCCCACTTTATTTTAGAAAAAAATAAAATTCACACATATTATTTTGTTTCTGCCCCTTCACTCTAAAATTTATATACTGGTCAAAGATTTTGGCCCTAACATAATCTTGCATCTATTTAAAGCAAATCCAGGCTTTCCCCCTACTCAATGTCCTTAGCTTTTGTAGCTCTAGACGCATTGTTATGCATCACTTCTTTTTCTGCTTGTGTGCGCGTGTGTATGCGTGTGTTTTCTTTTCTAATCAAGGTATTTTTCCCTCTTCATTTTGATTATCAGGCAATGCTGGTTCATCCTGATAAAAATATGGGTAATGAAAAGGCTGCGGAGGCTTTCAAGAAACTTCAAAATGCGTATGAGGTACTATTACAAGTTCCCATTTTGTTGCATCTTTTCATGTGTAGTATCTGATTTTTCATATCTGACTTGGGTATGATTCTTTTTCCTAGATTTTGTTAGACTCTTTAAAACGGAAAACTTATGATGATGAATTGAGGAGGGAGGATCTCTTGAATTATTTCCGTAGGTTTCAAAATGCGCCCCAAAAGGTTTGAGTATCCATCTTGTTCCTCTTTCTTGAAGTCTACTGCTTTTAATTTGCAATATTCAATCCACTGATAGATTTATCTATTTATTTATTTTTTCCTGGATTCCCTTTTGTAAAGTGTATCCCACCCCTATTACTTGGCAACTAACTCGTGAACTCATTAAACACATTATGAATCAGAAAAAAAGTGAAGGAAAATAAGAAGAAAAAGCCTGCATGAAACACGGTAGTAGGATTCATCTGACATTCCTTATCCTGCAATGAACTCAATTTTATTGGATACAGTCATTTCAAATTTCTTTATCACTGCTTCTTGCTTTACAAAGTGGCCCCCTTGTTTAAGGAGTCCGTTTGTATTAAATTGTGCCTTGCTGGTTGACTGGTTCAATCACATATTTGTTACAACCTCCGTTCCTTAAAAAGAGTCATGTTTGACTTGGCAGCCACAACAAGAAAAGTTCACTACACTAATGAGTTTGGTTTTGTATTCCCTAGACCTACCACGATTGCATAGTGGGTTAATTTAGTAGTTGAAGTATCATTCAACTGCACTTGTTACTGATTAAGAGGAATGAAATTTCCCATTGTTATCATGAACACATCACTTCGGTAGATTTAATGGTAGTCCAGTAATACGTAAAATCTAAATTGGTTATGCAGAGTAGCTCAAAAGTTGATTGTGCGGTTGCAGTTTGTCTGATTTTTTATTTTTCGAAATTATTTTCTTTGAAAATGTGATAACATTGTAGTAAGAATCAACAAATTTATTACATACTTCATGAAATTTGTTATGTAGAATTCCTAACTCCTAAATCCCAATCCAATATATGCTCCTTGCTTAATCTTGGAATTGTTGCTGCAGAACAAAGGGCATGGATTATTTGGATCTGGATCTACATTTGGACGCACGGAGACTGATGCTGACGATCCTCTGGGAGAATCCAGGCGAATTGCCTGCCGGAAGTGCAACAGTTTTCATATGTGGTATTACTCCAAAAAGACAAAATCTCGAGCAAGATGGTGCCAGGTTTTTCTCTTTCCAAATACATCCATAACCTATTATATAATTCTTGAAATTTGGCACAAAAAAAAAGCTTTCCATATCCTGGATCTTACCCTTCTCCATGGTTTATCTTTTGAAGGATTGCAAAGATTTTCACCAAGCTAAAGACGGTGATGGGTGGGTCGAGCAATCCTCGCAGCCGTTGCTTTTTGGGATATTACAGAAGGTATTTGTCTATTGGAGCAAAGTGCTTGTTTATGAAGCAACACTAGGGATGTATTTTAGCTTTCTTTCTTGTTGATGTACACATATAGCGTTATTGATTATGTGCAGGTAGATGCCCCTTGTGCATATGTTTGTGCAGATAGCAAGATATATGATGCAACAGAGTGGTATATTTGTCAGGTAACGTTTTTCTTTGGAAAAATTCCTTGATCCTCCAAAATCAAAGCTTTCAGTATTTATGTATTCCCAGTGATAGTACTGATGAAATTGGAAGCACTGGCGGGACATGGTCTGAGGCTCCATTTGATTCACCAAAAATTGTTTTCTGAACTTTCCGGTGCTTGGTAGCTTCTGAAATTGAGTCAATGGTAGAATATTCTAGAAGTCAAAGGATTAACAACATTGTCCTAAAGAAAAATGACACACGGACTCCATTAGCCATTCTGAAAAATGAAGCTCCTCCCTCTTACACTTTTATTTCTACTCTACTGAAAGCTATTTTCCTCTTTTTGTTAGAATGGAAAATGACTTGCGAGTATTTTCAGGGAAATTTTCTGCTCATTAACCAACAAAAGTGATTGACGTATTTTTACAAGAAATGATCTCCATGAAAATGGTTTCACGAGATCACTTTCCACAAGTTATTTTCCATGAAACCCAGTGGTGCCTAAATGTTGATAGAATTTTAAGTGCCTGCACATATGAAGATGCTTCTTGACATGTTTTTTTGCTTTGATTTGCTGCGGCAGGGAATGAGATGTCCCGTCAACACTCACAAGCCAAGTTTCCATGTGAACACGAGTGTAACCTCCAAGCAGAGCAATGGGAAGGGATCAAGCTCAGGGCAAAGAGGAGGCGGGGTGCCATCATCAAACATGAAGGAAACCATGACAGAGGAGGAATTTTTTGATTGGTTGCAGAATGCAGTGCAAGCTGGCATGTTTGACAATTTCGCTGGCACATCTTCTGATAACCAGTCTCCTTGGGCCTCCGGAAACAGCTCCACAAGTGGCGGCAATAATGCCGGGACTAGTGGTGGTGGTAGCAGTAGTGGCGGAAAGAGAAAGAAAAAGGGCAAGAAATGGTGAACACTTGGCTTGAACATCTCATGCCTTCCATTTACCACCACAGGGCAAACATTCTAGGGTAACTCGCTAATTGTACACGGGCATGAAGTGAATCCCTTGAGCCCGCATCATACAGAGTCATGTATAGAGTTCTTTTTCCCCACATTTATTGGGATTATACCCTGTGGATCTTTGCTCAGTTCAATATAAATTGCCAGCAAGATATGGCAAATGTTCTTGGTTCTTTGGGTTAGTGTGAAATGACTATATATATATTTTTTGCATATTTTGCATTTCTCTTTGAGGAATTTTGTTGAAATTCTATTCTCAGAGGGATGAAAGGGATATAGAAATCTGAGCAATATTGGAACCTTGGTGGTACCATTTTTAATTGGACTGGTAAGTGCGATCCCCGTGTATAAATTTCCTGAACAACATTGTTTGAATGTTAGGTCAGCAGTGTATGCCTGAAAATCACCAGTTTGGTAAGTAGCCGAGCATTGAGACTCTTTTACTTAGGCTTGAGTTTGAGGTTGTAAACTCTCAAAACAAGACATAAATGAGTTGAGCTCAAGCAAGCGCAAGCTGAAAACACATGATATTCTAGCAAGTCATCGAGCTTAAAATTATTGGAGCTAACTGAACTGAAAATTGTGTTTATACCTAGCCTAACCTAGAGCCTCAAAATAAACCTAATACCTTGGACTTGAGTACTTAAGGATCCGTTCTGGAATCTGGATTTAGACTTCAGATGAATGTGCTTTGCTAATTAACCGGTAAATTGAGTGATTCTTTTTAAGAAATTCATCGGAGCTGAGAATTTCCCTTTCTCTCAAGGTGGAGTTAGGTTCCCTCTTCAAACCTCTCATTACCAACGGTTTTCTTTAAATCACTGCGTGTAATTGTATTGTCCTATGAAAATAAGATATTTTCAAATTTCAACATACTGTTGGTGTTGGATATGCAGCAGCAGGATTGGGCATCGCACATTAAAGTTGAACTGAACTCAACTCAGCCTTTTTCAGTTTTTCCAATTTCCAATCATTTATGGTCAGCTATGCTATGTTACTGGTCATCACACGCCCCACACTCCTTAGTTTTGGTCTTCCTCTTCCCCTATTTCTAGTCCGGCCAATGTTTAAATACTTGTATTTCTTGACGGTTTACGTTGTATTTGTTCAAACCATCTTATGGGATTTCTCACTTTTTCTGTTATTGTGAGAACTTTTATAGTTTCACAAATTAGATCATTACAAATTCTATATTTTTTAGTTTTACCAAGGATCCATTTTAGTGTTCACATTTCAACTACACTAATCTTATTAACATCATCCTTCTTTGTTACCCAACGTTCAGTTCCATAAAGTAGTTTTGGTCTAATGGATGTTCAATAAACTTTCTTTTTAACTTAATTAAGTATACGTTGCACTTTAAAATTATTTTTATTAAACTAAAGCTAGTAGAAATGTAAGCTCATAATAGTTAAGAAGTTAAATTATTTAATAAAATTTCCATATTCTCAAAAAAGAAGACGTATTTAACTTCATATTCGTTATTACTCGCAGCAGATTTTAAAAGCGTACATAACATTGCGCTTTCAGTCTTCCTCTGCTTAATAAGTCACGGAGGAGCCAGGCTCGTAACTCGTTATCTTGTTGAGCTTCAATGGAGTCATCACTGGTGCTAAAATCTTCAATAATGTCAGTTCGCTCCCCAGACCTCGGGAAAAAGTTTATACATAGTGGGTTCTTGGAGAAAAGTCGATTTTTTTTCAAAAATGGTTGCTTTTCTCCGTCGCCGATTTCGGGTCAGAAGCTCTCAATTTGTAGCGTCAACAGGAGGAATTCGGTCGTTGTAACAGCCAAGAAGGAGCATAAGAAGAAACCAGACTCCCATAGCTTCGCTGTTAATCCCGACGAAAGTTATTATCCCGAAGCTGTCTTGCTTAAAGAGGTCCAATTCCGCCCCTCTTCTTTGTTTTCTATCTCTCCTTTATGTATGTGTGTGTTTGTTTGTATGGTCGTTATGTTATAAGCTGTCTGCAGCTCTTTTTTTGAACTGGGGTTTAGTGGTTAGAAGTAATTTTCAACAATTCGTTTGTTGTTTCAATCTCATTTCTGGTTGCGTATGTGTGTTTGTGTATTGGTTATGTCATATGCCTCTTTTTTGAACTGCGGTTTGGTGAGTTGGAGGTAGTTGTTGATAAATTTGTTGTTTCAAATTTCAATCCCATTTCTGTGTCTGGGTGTGTGGGGGTGTTGTGTGTATATGTATGTTTATGCTTTCAGTATTCCAATTTGTACTTAAATTATGAATTTGCAAGAATTTTGGTATGTTCGTTTGTTTTGATCCCCTTTTTCTCTGTCCGCTGTGTGTGTGTGTGTGCGCACACGAGCAGAAGCTAATATTTGGGGTCGGCTACATGAATCCTTTTCCGCCATTTGTTTCTGTCCAAACCAAGGTCATCACACACATCACACTCCTTCATATCTCTCTTTATCACGGATGTCCATGTTAGTTTTGGTCTTCCTCATCCCTTATTTCTAATGTGGTTGATGTTAATACACTCTATTTTCTAACGGGAGCAATAATTGGTCTACGTTGTATGCGTCCAAACCATTTTAATTTTTAAGTGATTTTATGTCTTAAAAAATCTCCGTGTGTGTACGAGTGTGCTTTTGGGATTGCTTGAATTTTTGAGTGGACATATTGCATCTCTTGCTTGGAATTCTGCGTGTGTGTTCGTTCTGTGGCTTATATACACGTACATTTGGGATTGCTTGAAATCTTTGAGTGGGCATATTATGTCTTTGAAGAATAATTAGTAATTACTTGACATTTGGTGTTTGTGTGTGTGTAATCTATGTATGTTTATGTATATGCTTTCCGTAATTCAGCATTTCTACTGGATTTTACGTTAATTTTACAAAATTTAGGAATATTAGCATTGGCTCTTGAGCGGGAGGTATTTGTCTTCCGTATGGATAGAAAAATGCATAAATGAACAATCTGGATAGGGGTTACTACTTACTTGAAATTGGCCTTGAGTGGGTGGTATCTGCTTTCCTATTGATAGAAAAATGCATAAATGAACAATCTGAAGTGGGATTGCTTGAAAATGGGCTTGAGCCTTGGAGAAGATTGCTTGAACATGTGTTTTATTCTTGGTCCTGCCATAATCATTCATTTAGTCACTTCATTTGACATTATAGATAAGCTACTTTTCCGTTCTGTTTTCTTTTTTCTTTGCACCTGATCTTGGTTTATCAAGTCCCTTGAGTTGCAGCACATGCATGTGTATGTCACTGATGATATGGATTTAGAGGAGTTATCGGTTACATTAGTAATATTAATACCAATATATTCTCATGTTCAATTCAAATTTCAGAAAAAAGTTCAGGAAGATGGAAGTCTTCTACCCGACTTTGCAGATGATAAAGAGAGTAAGTTTTAAATGGCCTAAACTCTCCGTTGGCCACTTGTTTTATTTTTGTTCTTTATTCCTTATTTTTCTTAGCAGTACTCTTCTATTTTTCGTTGGAAGTTAAAGTAACTGGGTGATTATTGGTTTGCAGAGAATCGTTATGAATCTTTGACCTTCCAGCTTGAAAGTGATTCTGTAGAAAGAGGTATGAATTTTACTTCTAGTTTCCTTTTAACGTGAACTGCTCAAGGAAACTCACTACAGGGGGTTGAAGCTTGTGTTGTTTTCCTTTTACAATCCATTTTAGTTTGATTAGGATTTATGGTTATAGAATTCATGGTTTAAGGTTTGACGAGGAGATCAAGGAACAAGATGTTCATTTGTGTCGGACCACCAATTTCCTGGTTCCCTGTAGATGTAGATAAAAGTCAAATTCATGGATATCTTTCCGACCCGTGATAGTTATAGGAGTATATATGATTCCAGGTTTGTAATCAAATCAAAATTAGTTAAATACTGTAAGGCTTGGTCAAATTATTAGAACTTTCCCTCTTTTATTATGCTTATGTTCTAAGGTATTCCATAGTCTAATTTTTATAACGTTGATTGTAATTCCCAATTTTTAGTAGAATAATGATTTGTGATTCCCTTCTTGGACAGTGCGCCATTACGAAGTCGTTTATCTTATTCACGAGGACCATGCTGAAGAGGTTGAGAGCGTAAACCAAAAAGTTCAAGGTCATACATATCCTTCTCTGTGCTTTAATTTCTTCATTTAAGCTGTGGGTTGTAGGTTCCGGTTCAGACCCATATGTTCACAAAATAATAAAATAACAATAATAATAATAATCATCATAAAAATCTTGCAGATTTTTTGAGGGAGAAGAAAGGGAAGGTTTGGAGATTCAGTGATTGGGGTCTTCGAAGACTGGCATACAAGATACTTCATGCAAAGAATGCCCATTACATTTTAATGAACTTTGAGATGGAAGCCGAATGGATTAATGATTTCAAAACCATGCTGGACACGGATTTGAGAGTCATTAGGCACCTCGTGATAAAGAGGGATGAGGCAATTACTGAGGAGTGCCCCCCACCACCTGAGTTCCATACTCTTCAAGGTGGTATGGTTTTTGATGACGAAGAGGATGATGATGAAGACTATGAAGATGAAGATGAAGATGAAGTCTACGATGACGAAGATGAAGACTACGGCGATGAAGATGAAGATGAAGATGAAGATGGATATGAAAAGGAAGGAGACGAGGGAGAGGAAGAGGAAGATGATAATGAATCAGGTATTATTTACGTGGACGAGGAGGAAATAGACGATGATAAAGAAGACAAATTAAATGCCAAGGGAAGGAGAAAGCATAAAGCTGAGAAAGTTTGGTAGATAATTTTGTCATTATACCTATTGGTGTAATATTTGGTTTTGGGAGGATTTGGTAGTCTCCTAAGTTCTTAGTTATGATAATCTGAGTAATTTTGATTTTGTTAGCTACTTTAGGCTTGTAGAGGACTGAGGGTGGCATTTTGGCCTACGTTATGGAGTTGTATTAGTAAGTTGTAAAGACAATTTTGGAGTTGCTTCTGGCACGCAGCTAGACCATTTTGCAGTGTAGTTATGTTAAGAAGACTAGAATATAGAGGAAATGAATGAAATTCTATTCCTGCATATTCTTAAAGACTGCTGTGTAGTTTGTTGTTAACTGATATCATCAAGGAAAGTTTGAATGCTCGTGTACGTGATGAACTTGAATCTGAATGGGAAAGAAGGGTCTGCCGCTTGTGCAGCTGGTAAGAATTGAGCAAGGGCTCTTTTGTTGATTTTAGTTAGAGATATACTACAAAGAGAAGCCTCTATGGTTATGAATCTTATGATACATCAAGCATCATCTTGTACCAGATGATTTTTGCAATGCCATAATTAAGTGATTTAGTTTAAAAGCGGACTGATTCGAGATTCTGATGAATGATGAAATTACCAAAAGAATCTGAATTGAACATCTTGAACAAATTTAAAGAGCAATGGCTCAGTAAAACAGGTACTGTGTACACGACTTAACCCCATCTTTATCAGAATTACTTGAATAAAATGAAGAGTTAACGACTACACAAACGTCAAGATAACGATATTAAAATGAATAGTTAACCAAATCCCCGAACACCAGGACCAGGAAACCAAATTACATACTCACAATACATGGCAACTAAAACTGCAGCATTCTTGGTGATGTTAAAGCACCATTCTTGACAACGGAAACCACTCCACAGAAGCAAGCTTGCCATCATCAATGTACGTGAACTGTTGCACAGGAAATTGATGATCCACAGACAGCCACCTTCAAGAACTAAAACTGGTCGAAAACCTTTATTCTTGTTTTCGAGTATGCTTTGGGGGGTTGGTTGGGCAGCAGTTCCACATTTTCTAGCCAAGAAAACTTATAGAAGCCAGAAAGATGTTGAGTGTTGTCTACATAGGTCTTTAACACAACTTTATCTTTTAATACAACATGGTAAGGAAGTTTTGATGAGAAAACCATCTTATGGGATTAGAACTGTTAAAAAAAGGAAAGGAAAGAGTTGTCCTATTGAATCATCCCAGGACCCACATGGCCAATCCATCAGATGAAATTCATCCCGACTCTATGTTGAAAGAATGTGTTGCCATAAACATCTCTTCCAAAGATCAAAGTGAAAACAACCAAAATGAAAGCCCATGGTCTATCTGCCCATGCTTGATGAATTCTGCGGTTGAAATATCTAAACCATATGTATGTTGGACATCTGCTCGAAGAGACGGAGGAATGTTGAAACCTCAAGCAAATAGGAATCCATTTCTTCGAAACTACACCTTCTGCAAGAGAAAAGAACTCCTCAACACACACACCCCCCAAACAAATAAAAGAATCTCACAATAAATAAGAGGCACAAACTTCAGAAGTTGCGGAAAGAAAATACTCCCTCCATTTCCTTAAATAAGTCCCAACTTTGAAAACTAAAACAGTTTTAAGGATTGAAATAATTTTCCACAAGTACCCTTGAAGTCAATAATTAAATTTTTTTTCTTCTACTTTTAAGTTTAAAGCAACAAACGTAAACATTGGACAATTTACTAATTTAAACTCTTCTAGTGGTACGGAGGGAGTATATATAAGAGAGTCTACTGATACATAATATGATAAATACTTACCCCGTCTTGAGGAAGCTGTTGTATGCTCCATTTCCATTCTCCAACAAAGTCAATCATGAGATAATCCACACACCTTTGTGCATTAGAGTAGGTAACGACCAAGTTGAAGGGCAACAATCTTCAGTTGAAAATTCAAGTTTTTGCATCAAGTCTGTTAACCAAAATACCATCTAGAAATTCTATTGCCCCTGTATATTCTGTCTTACTGAACAAGCATCGAACTAAAACGTTCCAAGTGCCAATATTGGGCGAGATTCCATCACATAGCATCCTTTGTAGATAAATCTCTGCTTCTTGCAGTCCAGTCCACTCACAAACCCCAGATATTAGACTAGTGTAAGTAATTATGTCAGGCTGCCAGCCCATAGCTTTCATTGCATTCAAAAGTTGAACTGCATAGTCAACCTTACCACTCTTACAGTACGCATGAATTACTGTGTTAAATGTGAAAATATCAGGATTTATTCCCATGACCACCATTTTCCCAACAAACTTCAGAGCCTCCTTGAGCATACCAACACAAGAAAAGCTATTAAGAATGGTGTTGTATGTGACTCGGTTAAGCTCGATCCCCCTTTCTTCCATCTCCGATACAAGCTTAAATGCTACAGTAAAGTTATTCACTTTGAAGAGACCGTCCAACAACTTGTTGTAAGTATTAATATTAGGTGAGCATCCATACTTCTCCATCTGATCAAACAAGTTCATTGCCCACTCTACCCTTCCAGTCGCACATAAACCTTTAATAAATGTATTGAAGGTCACTGCATTTGGCAAGCAATTTTCCCTTGACATATTCTCGATGAGACAATAAGCTTGGTCAAACATGAAATTCCTACAAAGGGCATCAACCATAGAGGTATACGCCACAACATTTGGGTGGCAGCCACTGGTTATCATCTTGTTCCACATCTCGGATGCACCTACCAAGTTCCCGCATTTTGCAAAGCCATCAATTAATGAACTATAAGTCGTTATATTTTGTGGGCACCCATTTCTCTCCATTTCATTACAAACGGCAACAGCCTTTTCCACATTCCCAACAGAGCACAAACCATGTATCAGCACATTATATGTGACAACGTTGGGCAAAATCCCCTCCAAAATCATTTTGCCCCAAACCTTGCAAACTTCCTCTATTCTCCCTTTTAACAAAAAACCCTTCATTAACGAACTAAAGGTGTGAACATTTGGATTACATCCTCCTACAAACATTTTGGCCAAAATGGCAAGAGAGAGCTCGACATTACCCATGTCTGAAAGAGTATTAATAACTGTTGTGTAAGTGATGACATTAGGGCTAGCTCCCTTAACCTTCATATCTTCCAACAACTGAAATGCCTCCTTGAAGTTGCCTTCTCTACACATGCCATTTAACACAGCATTAAATACCGGCACAATTGGGGAAAACCTCTTAGCAAGCTCCTGTGCCTCTTTCACCTTCTTGAGCTTACACATAGAAGACACAACCGTCGTATAACTCACTGCATCTGGTGAACAACCCTTGTTAGACATTTCCACTAGCAGCTTGTGTGCACCGTCAACCCTATTATTCTTACACAAAGCCTTCAAAAGAATATTATATGTGTACACGTTAGGTTCCATCTCATCTCTCTTCATGTTACTATAAATCGGATTGATCATATGAAACCTATTCTCACTGAGCAATGCATCCAAGAGATGATTATAGATCTTAACCGTAGGTTTACACCCAAAATCTTGAATCCTATAAAATGTTTTCAACACTTGTTCGATAGCCCCTGCTTGCCGGTAAGAATTTATTACACTAATAAACAAGTCCTCCGAACAGCTAATGCCTTCCAGCTTCATTTGTTGCAGAAGGTATTGAACGCCATCCATCTCAAATTTGTGCCCTAGCTTCTCTATCATCATTTGGTACGTGAGAGGGGTGTGTTTGAATTTTTTTGTATTGGCTATTGATTTGAAGTACTCTAAGGCTAAAGTAATGTCTCTTTCATGTTTCAACCTCTTCAAGACATCAGATTCTTTGAGGAGTGTTAGGGGCTTTTCAGTTTGAAGGTAGGGATGAAGAACTGGGTTCGTGTTTAGTACAAAAGGTATAGAAGGCTTGTGGACTTTTAGCAATAACGAACAACCCTTTTTCAAATACATTTTGAACCAAATTCAAATTCAGATCACCATTATGAACTTCCCCATGATAAGTAAAAGCCTGAACTCACTGTAATATCAAATACTTAGAAACCACAAATATTTACTCTTTACTTATCAAAAAAAGAAACCACAAATATAAGAATCCTCAAAACTAACAGAATCGCAAGTGGGTGAGCTGAAATTCAAATTCAAAACTCGTAAAATGGGTTTTCTGACTGCATCTTCAATCTCAACCTCACCCAAACCTCAGAAAATTACAGAAACTGGGTGAGTTGGAATTCAAAATTTTGAAATCCCCACAGAAGGATTTTTATTGGATGAAAAAGCTTGAAGTCATTGAAATCTCACAAAATTCAGGACCCAGATGAACAAACGATCAGAAAAATAGCAGAATTGCAACTGCGTGAGCTGAAATTTCGAAACTCTAAACCCCCAAATGAACTTTTTCAATTAAATTAAAGAGCTTGAAGTCATTGAAATCTCACAAATTAGGAGTATATCAAACGTTAACAACAGGTGGATCAATAAATGAATCTAACACGTCACAGCTTTGCGTTGAATCGTACCTTAGAATCAGCAAATTTCTCCCCAGTTTGGTTATTCTCTTCTTTCCGTACTTTCTCCCTATAATCTTTTCCTTAAAGACCGTCAATTTGCATGGTATTGCCATTACCAAAACCGTGGCTAGTGCTAAAAATAAAGACTCGAGTTTGGCTCATTCATTTTCGATTCAAATTGAGTTGACGGATTAATGAGTTTAAGGAAGATATTTCTCTTAAACATGGCTCGAGCATTTGTAGCTTAGTGTCAAAGACCCATGTTTGTTAATGAAGTTATAACTTTTGGGTTTTATGTTGTATGATGTACATCGATCAATTCTTAATTTCTCATATTGTCATCTTATAGGTACGGATACAAAATCTAGTTATTTGACATTATAAGTTTATAACTCACCAACAAACTCAAGTCTATGTTTAGTTCGACTTGTGATATATAGAAGCTTAACTTGAGCGTAGATCGCTCTGCTCGAGTCGTGTTTGAGATTTCCCAAATTATCTAAAAAAATCATTTTGTAACATATAAATTAGAATGGTATATAGTGTGGTAAAGTTAATTTTTTTATGGCATTCTATTATCCAAGATAAAAGTAGTATAACTGATGAAAATTGTCAACAGCAACCTACTAATGAAGTTGCAAAGTCATCTGTGAAGACTACAAATTCTATAATCATAAATAAAAATATTTAGTTAATTATGTTATTTGTTTATTTTCTTTGCCCAAAGGGATTACGTCACCTTTTAGGTTTTCAACTCAATATGTGTACCCTATATTATCCCCTCTCTTCAGTATTCTTAAAACGAGTCCAAATCTCATGTACTATTTATGTGTATCATTGATGTATCATTTTTAATATCAATCATTGGTTGAGATGCAATGATTGAGATGCAATGATGGAGATAAAAAGTGATACACCAGTGATACACACAAGTGGTACAGGAGATCTTGACTCTCTTAAAACATATTGAAATAAACTACCCTCCGCAAAATTATCAATAGATCAAAGCATATTTTAAGCTTTAAAAGTTGCATTGTTGACTATTAAACCAAGCACAATCCAACTAGAATTAATATTTGTTTTTAAGTCTCTATTATTTATTATTTAGTGGTCAGTTAGTATTGTGTTTCCTAATTAGTTTAGAGTTTATTATTAGAACTATTATAAATAGATGGTTTGAGAAACCATATTACAATCATTAGTGAGGAGGATTAAAAATATAGTCAGAAAGGTTTTGGGTAAGCCGATCGAATCCAGAGTTTTAATTAATTAGACAATTTTATATTGTCTACATTTGGTATCAGAGCTTCAGGTTCGATCCTGGTTATTAAGAAGTTCAATAAAAGCTTGAGCTTTGTTGGTTGTATGGAGAAAATAGTCATTCAAGTTTGCAATTTTGACTATTTGGTGACGACCCTTGAACAAGGACTCAACAGAGTATTGATGTGGGTTCGTTTGATAACGAGTTGAAGAAAGCTTATAGAAGAATTATTGGAGCATGATTATTTGCGATAACAGACTATATTTAAAGGTGAGTCAATTAGTTGTTTGATTTATAATGATGAGTTTTCCCAAGTTAGTTCTTTATAATTATGATTCTTGGAGTATTGACATTAGTAATTATCTCAAAGAATGTTACTTATCGTCGTATGATGTATTTGAGCAATTTGATAATTCGGAGTTAAATACACTTTCGATAGCGAAAGAGCTTCGTGTTTGGTCGATTTTACAAAACTCGATACATGGAGAAATTTGGGGTTTGTTGCGTTTGGGAAGTGTAGAATCTTTACAAGTGGTTTGGGAAAAACTAGAACATACTTTTAAAAATTATGAGGAATGGAAGAAAGTTGAGCGTGATTTCAAATACTTTGTAGGTCCAATTATTTCTAATGAATATTGGACAACAAATTATTTCGAAGACAAATTTACGGTTGAGAAACAAAGAAGATATTTAAAGAAAATTGAGGAGATGAAAGAAATTTTGAAGAAGATTGATGAGGAAAAAGAAATTGAAAAGAGAAAACACGATATGATAGATTGAAGACGAAAAGAAAATGAATTGGAAGAGAATAATGATGAAAAAGAAAGTTTTGAATGTGGTGGCACAAATAAGGAAGAATCGATTGGAAATTCAGTTGTTTTTGGTGATACGAGAGATATTAAAGAATTACTTTATCAAGTAATTAGTGTTGAAAATTTGTTTATTGGAGCGTACAGGATGGCTGAGGAGGGTCACAAGGTATGCCTCATCAGGAAGAAAACAAGCAAGAATGATGATTCCGATGATGATGATGATCAAGATATAATTGATATGGGAGAGAATGAAAATGATCTCAAGCCTACCCAAGAATGGACTATCACGAATTACTCAGTTTGTGCATCTGGAGTACCCAAGAATTATAATTGTAATGGAAGTTTCAACGAAATAGCTATGGGTGAACCGACCACCTTTAGTGGGCTGTCATCTACTTGTTATGATACTAACCCAATTTGCAGAAATCAGATGACAAATCAATCCAAGGAATTGAGTAGGTATCAAAATTCACTTTGTGAATTTTTAAATATGAAAATATTTTGCACAACCGGAGCTTTGAAGAGCCAATGCCCTGTGTTGTCTCAGACTACTCACGTAATTTGAAATCTGATGTTAGCTTTTATGGAGGTTGATAATCCTTTGCCCAAGTAAAAGGTTCCTAATTCTAGTGCTACCAAAGATGAGTTATTGAAGTATTGTTTTGGTTATTCAATCAATAAATTTCAAGATTTTATTCGCAAAAAAGATTGGTATTTTCTTCAAATGGATAATGAAGATTGTATAAAGTTCTTTAGATCATGTATTGATGGATATGTTGAATTGGATAAAAACTACATCGGTGAGTTTGAAGACGAATGGGTTAACATGAAAGATTATTTTGATCGTGAAGAACAAGTCAAGAAATTGTATATCAAGTATAAAGTTCGTCCTCAATCGCAAGTGAAGATGAAGACCGAGGTTCGAATTCAAGTGTACGAAATACTGACAGCTGTAAAGATTGCGTTGAATATTATTGCTCGAGATGGCGATGGACCAACGAGCTTGGTTTAAGAGAGGCAATGTTGACTATTAAACCAAGCACAATCCAACTAGAATTAGTATTTGTTTTTAAGTCTTTATTATTTATTATTTAGTGGTCAGTTAGTATTGTGTTTCCTAATTAGTTTAGAGTTTATTATTAGGACTATTATAAATAGATGGTTTGAGAAACCTTATTACAATCATTAGTGAGGAGGATTAAAAATATAGTCAAAAAGGTTTTGTGTAAGCCGATTAAATCCAGAGTTTTAATTAATTAGACAATTTTATATTGTCTACATGCATATTTAGAAATTTGCTCAAGGAAGATATCTCCTTGACAATCTGCTTTGAATTCGTTACTGCTTCTCATCCTTCATCATGACATAAACAAAAGAAGATATCAATGAAATCTTCAATTCCAAAGCCAAAGAAGAAGACAACCCTACAGTCGATATTTATGATCTGCCAGAATCAAATCTCCAACTCCATTCAAGTCACCCTATATATTTGCATCCCAATTATCATCCAGGCATGAATCTGGTTTCTGAAGTTCTTAATGATACAAACTTTACCCAATGGAAAATTTCTGTTACAATAATATTCTATGCTAAAAACAAACCGTGAATGGTTAATGGATCCAATCTAAGGCCTATATATATATATATATATATATATATATATATATATATATATATATATATATATATATATATATATGGGATAGGTGCAACAACATGATTGTATCCTGGCTTTTAAACTCTGTCAACTCTCAAATTAGACAAAGTATTGTTTATTTCTCTACTGCTTGTGAAATCTAGGAAGACATCATAACAAGGTACTCTCAAAGTGATGCCCCCAAGATTTTCCAAGTAAGAAAGAATATCATGTTATGCTCACATGGTGGCTTGAGCATAAGTGCCTACTTTACTAAATTTAAATGTTTGTGGGATGAACTCTCAAACCTCTTTCAATTACCTAAGTGTGTCTACAATTGCTCCTGTGGGGCAACCAAACTGCAAGAAGAATATGAGCATCTTTCTAAGCTCATTCAATTTCTCATGGGACTCTCTAGTCTTTACACATATGTAAAGGGTTAAATCTTTAGAATGAATCCCCTCCCTTCTGTAGACACCCTAATTTTGTACCCCTAGTATATGACATGTCATAAAATATCAAGACCTGTTAAAGGACTAACGAATGTCAAGTTACATGGTTGCAAATGCAAAAGAAAAGAAAGATTGCATAAACAGTGAATTGCAGGGGGCCAATGTGTCAAAATCAAAACAAGAAAAGCTGTGGACGCTGCTCACAACCCTCCTGGGTGCCACACCCCAAGCCTCCATAGGCAGTGCCCACATCCCTCCCAGTTACTGGTGCAGTTAGCCTAAGATACAACCTTTTCAGCACACGGTACAAGCCGTTGAAGTTTAGAGGATAAAACTTAATCTCGAAGGAATCCCTCATCCTCAGCTATAAATAGAGGCACCGGGTTCATAATTTCACACAGTCAAGAAATTCACTGCATGAGAAACTCTCACCGCAGACTGTTCTCGCGAGAGAACACCGTGGGTATTTTCCTCTCCAGCCCCAAAGCTCTGCCAAATTGTGATAAATGTCATACTATGATATGAACATGCATTTTTAGTAACTTACTAATTCTTTATGACTTACCCTATTTGTTTGTTTTGTTTTCTTTAGATCCGAGCCAAGGAGACGGATTCTCGCTAGATTCGCCATACTCGCGTTTGGTTGCTTGTGAGCTCAAGGTTGCTCTTTTGGGACTTTTGTAGTTAGACTTTTATTTTGGCAAGGATGATGGGAAGCAAGTCACTTAGACTTGTCTTGGGATTTTGTTGTTGTAGTATAACTTAAATACTTGATAATTATAATCTTTTGTGTGCCGACTTTAATGTCGTGCTTGTTCATATATTATTGGTTCACTACAGTTTCTTCCGCTTAACACTCTTTTATGATATTATTGTTGTGTTGTCTCCGGCATGTTGTGGCCGTTGAGGATTTTATATGCATGTGTTATAATTGTAGGAGTAGTTGTTGGGTTCCGGTTGTAACGTCGCCGATGACTTGTTTATTTTAAGTTATTTTCCGGCCAAGTGTAGCCGAGTTGTTATTTGTATGCGATGTTGCGCCACGTGAATTTTATAATCCTACTTGCGCATGCTTACTTGTGTTTATTTGGGCGGTCCGACTTGGGGTTTCGCATTGGAATCCGAGTCGGGGTGCCACAGCCTTCATGGCTAGGCCTATATAAACCCCCCTGGAAGAAGAGGGAACACACACGTTCACTGATATTCAGGCCAAAACTCTATCAAAATACATACGCACTTGCCGGTTGTCTGATTATCTCGCCGGAGTGCTTTTGCAAGGAAAACCCTGCCCATATTAAGTTTGATCTTGAAGTTCTTGAAAGGTTTGGGCCACACAGATTTAAAGCCCAAATATCCAATTAGTGAAGCCAAGTGTATCTGCATAATTTGGATACGTCAGTTGATTCCGTTGCCGGGAATCGAAGTTCTTCAAGTTTAGAATCTTTTTCTGATGACTTTTAAGATTTTTTCATGGCTGCTAACGATGCCAATTTGTCGGAGGATGGTCGTTTGGCTACCCTTAGTGTTGAGGTGCAAGGCGAAAACATATTGCCTCCTCCTCCTCCACATGATGCTCGTCATCAGATTAATCAAAGATGGGGTTTGGAATCTCTAGCCCACAGTGTTGTGACCGCGGTTGATCTTGATCACAAATTTCATGAGGAGGCTTTACGCCAGCGAGCATTGTACCTCAGTCAGATGCATTAACATAATCAACAGTTGATCGCTATGGGAAAGCCTTCACTTCCCATTGAGTTGGATCCACTTCCAGTCGTGCCCCCGCAGAGTCAGACGTTGATCGTCTCCAGGCCGAGACGAAATCCCAGAGGCTGGTGGAAGTTCATTCTGAACACTGTGAGCGGGAATCAAATAGAGGACGTAGTCACCACAAAGGGCGAGCTAGTTACCGACTCGTCCAAGTGTCCACTTTCGCCTTGGCCCTCGAGCAGGGGAGGACTCTACACAGTCACATCGTCGCCAGCGATCACCCTCTCCACGGAGGTCGAATGCTCGCAGGCACCGTTTTCCATCACCAGGTAGATCACATGCCCGTCGGCACCGTTCCCCATCACCAAAGTGATCTCATGCTCGCAAACGTCGATCTCCTTCCCCACATTAGTCAAGGGGAAGGCATGAGCTACTTTCCCCCAACCCTAACCAACAAAATGAGCGTTGCCTGATCAAGTACAGTAGGCCGCGGGGGGCCCTCGAGGTGCAGGCGGTGTAGGCCGTTGGCATAGCTCAACCCTTGAGAGCTATGGGTCCCCCCACAGGCCCCACTTGTGCTTGGTGTGTAGCTTCAGTCCGCCGGAGGTGTGCTCGCCGTAGTCAATGCCCAGGACTATGAGGAACTAAGGTAGCGCATGGAAGCATGGGAGCAAGGAAAGGCCCTGAAGGGAAAATTTTTAGGCACTGCATCTAGCCTTTTGGCCTTATGGATCGAGAATGCCCCTCCACACAAGGTTGCATCTTTCCCAACATTGACAAGTGCATAGGGAAAACCTAAGCAAGGGACTGACTAATGTCCTTTGAGTAACAGATAGGTCTGGTGACGTCCAACGAGGCCTTGAAGATCCGGGCATTTATGGGTTCGTTGCAAGAGAAGACTCTAGCATGGATGAGTGCACTTCATCGTAGATCGATCACAAATTGGGTTGAACTTTACGCAAAGTTTCTGGTTAATTTCGAAGCCTAAGGGACCATAACAAAAGACAAAGGTAGACTTGTTTAAAATTAAACAAGGGGCTCACGAATCCACACACTACTAGAAACCGTGCCTTCAGCGACGGAATTCTCAGCGACGGAAATTGAGCATCAGCGACGGAATTGAGCATCATCGACGGAATTTTCCGTCGCGGAAGGTCACCTTTAGCGACGGAATTAGCGACGGAATTGAGCATCAGCGATGGAATTTGTCAGCGATGGAATTGTCCGTCGCTGAAGGTCACCTTTAGCGACAGAATTTTCCGTCGCTGAAAGTTTTCAAAATTTAATTTCAGTTTATTTTCAGCGACGGAAAATTTCGTCGCTAAAGGTGACCTTCAGCGACGGAAAATTTCGTCGTAGAAAATAAATTGAAAATTAAATTATAATTAATATAAAATATCAATAATATTTGAAATTAAATTGAAATTAAATTAAAATAATATTTGAAATGTTCATTTAATAATATAATATCAATAATTAAAATGATTAGTATCAATATAATTACAAAAATTAAAACATTCACATTACAACTTAACTTAACGTAACGTTAACTTAAATTGAAATTAAATTAAAATAATATTTGAAATGTTAATTTAATAATATAATATCAATAATTAAAATGATTAGCATCAATATAATTACAAAAATTAAAACATTCACATTACAACTTAACTTAACATAACTTAACGTAACGTAACATTAACTTAAATTGAAATTAAAATAAAATAATATTTGAAATGTTAATTTAATAATATAATATCAATAATTAAAATGATTAGCATCAATATAATTACAAAAATTAAAACATTCACATTACAACAACTTAGCGTAGCGTAGCGTAACTTAAGCAAATTAGCGTAGTAACGTAACGCAACTTAAGCGTGGCGTAGCGTAGCAACGTAGCGTAATGTAATGTAGCGTAACTTAACTTTAGCGTGGCAATAGCGTGGCGTGGCAATAACAAGCAACAGCAGCAGCAGCAGCAGCAGCAGCAGCAAAGCGTGGCGTGGCAACAGCTTAGCGTGGCGTGGCGTGGCAACATGGCGTAACATAACATGGCAACTTAGCGTGGCGTGGCGGCAACAAGCTAGCGTGGCAGCCCAGCAAACATAGCGTGGCAACAGCAGCAGCAGCAGCAGCGCATGGCTTAACGAAAGCAGCAGCGCAGCAGCAGCAGCAGCAACGTGGCGTGGCGTGGCGTAGCAGCAACAGCAGCAGCAGCAGCAACATGGCAACTTCATGGCAACTTAGCGTGGCAACATAACAACATAAAGCAACTTTAGCAACTTAGCGTAACATAATTGGCAAGTGGCGTGACAGCAACTTAGCGTGGCGTGGCAACTTGGCTTAGCGTGGCGTAACTTAGCGTGTGTAACAGCAAGCAAGCAACTTAGCTTAAGCGTGGCGTAATGTGACATAACTTAAGCGTAGCGTAACTTAGCAACGTGGCTTAACAGCAACACAGCAGCAACAGCGTAACATAAGCAAGCAGCTTAGCGTGGCGTGGCAACAGCAGCGTGGCGTGGCAGCAACAGCAGCTTGGCAAGCAGCAGCAGCAGCAGCAGCAGCAGCAAGCAGCAGCAGCAGCAGCAACTTAGCAACGTAGCGTAGCGTGGCTTAACAGCAAGCTTAGCGTGGCGTCAACTTAAGCTTAAGCGTGTGTAACAGCAACAGCAAGCAACAGCGTAGCGTAATTTAGCGGCTTAAGCGTGGCGTGGCAACCCAGCAACTTAAGCGTAACATAACATAGCAACAGCAGCAACTTAACGTAACATAACTTAAGCAGCTTAGCGTGCGTGGCAACAGCAACAAGCGTAACGTTAGCGTAACGTGGCAACAACAGCAGCAGCAAGCAGCAGCAAGCAGCAGCTTTAGCAGCTTAACTTGGCAGCAGCAGCAACTAAACAGCAGCAGCATCCTAATGTAACTTAACATAACGTGGCAACATAACAATTTAACTTAACAGCGTAACATAACAAGCAGCTTAGCAACTTAATTAACAGCAAAGCTTAACGTGGCGTAGCTTAGCACTTAGCAACTTAGCGTGGCGTGGCAAAGCAAAGCGTGATGTAACCCACTTAGCGTGGCGTAAGCAATAGCGTGTGTAACAGCAAGCTTAAAGCGTGGCGTGGGGCTTAAGCTTAAGCAGCGTGGCGTGATAGCGTGGCAACCCAACGTGGCGTGTAGCGTGTGTGGCAACAATTTAATGTAACTTAACATAAGCAAGCAAGCAGCAAGCAGCAACAGCTTAAGGGCGTGGCGCAACATAACAAGCAGCAGCAACAGGCAGCAGCGGCGTAACTTGGCTTAACTTTTAGCGCAATAGTAAGCGTGGCATTACTTACAACCAAACTTAACAGCAGCAGCTTAACTTAACTTGGCAGCAACAGCAGCAACTTAGCTTAACCAGCACAGCAAGCAGCAACATGAAGCAACTTAACATAATGGCATAACATAAGCCAGCAACTTAACTTAGCGTGGCGTGGCAACTGGCTTAGCACGCTTAGCGTGGCGTAGCAACCAGCAAGCGTAAACAACTTAAGCTTGGTTTAACTTACGTGGCTTAACCAACAGCTTAGCGCGTAACTTAGCTTAGCGTGGCGTGGCAGCAACAGCAGCAACGCGTGGCGTAGCAAGCAACCAAACTGGCGTGGCGTGGCGTGAATTAACTTAACTTAATGCGTAACAGCAGCAACGTGGCGTGGCAACAACAGCAGCAACGGCCAACAGCAGCAGCAGCAGCAGCAGCAGCAGCGTAACATGGCAACTTAACTTAAGCGTGGCATAAGCAACTCTTAACAGCAGCAACATAATTTAACAACTTAACTTAAACTTAGCGTTAGCTTAGCGTGGCGTGGCAACTTAACTAAAGCGTAATGTGCTTAACTTAACATAACTTAACTTAACTTAAAATGTAACTTAACATGAAAACACGCTACGCCTATTGGCGAAATGGTATAATGGACTGATGGACCATTATAACATGAAAACTCTGTACGACTATTTGCAAATGGTATAATGGAAGTACGATAGACCATTATAACATGAAAAACTTACTATTAATGGCGAAATGTTATAATGGACTACGATGTACCATTATAACATGAAAACGCTACGCCTATTGACGAAATGGTATAATGGAGTACGATGGACCATTATAACATGAAACACGATACATCTATTAGCGAAATTGTATAATGGAGTACGATAGACCATTATAACATGAAAACACGCTACACCTATTGGTGAAATGTTATATATAATGGAGTACGATGGACCATTATAACATGAAAACACGCTACGGCTATTGACGAAATTGTATAATGGACTACGATGGACCATTATAACATGAAAACACGTTACGCCTATTGGCGAAATCTTATAATGGACTACGATAGACCATTATAACATGAAAACAAGCTATGCCTATTGGCAAAATGTTATAACTTAACGTAACGTAACTTAACTTACGTAACTTAGCAACCAGCAACGTAACCCAGCAGACTTAGCGTAACGTGGCAACTTAATGTAACTTAACTTAGCAGCAACTTGGCGAAGCAGCTTAGCTTAACATAACTTAACTTAACTTAACTTAACTTAAGTTAATGTAACTTAACATAACTTAACTTAACTTAACTTAACTTAGCTTAACGTAACTTAACTTAAGTTAACTTAACTTAACGTAACTTAACTTTTTTTTATTTTTAAATTTTTTTCTCCTAAGGGGGGCATGGAAAGGGATCGAACCTGAGACCTCACACATTGTGAAGGTCCATGTCTGGGCCTTCCGGGGTTAGCGTAACTTAAGCAAGCAACGTAACGTAACTTAGCAACTTAACAGCAACTTAGCAGCAACAGCAGCTTAGCGTAGCGTGGCAACTTGTAACTTAGCGTAGCGTTAAGTTAAGCTTAAGTGCGTAGCGTAGCGTAACTTAAACGTAACGTAACGTAACTTAACGTAGTGTAACATTACTTAACGTAACGTAACTTAACGCAACGAATAACCCTGGCGGAAATATTATAATCATTTTAATGAATGATATTTTATTATTAAATTAATATTTAAAATATTAATTTAATAATATAATATCATTCATTAAAATGATTAGCATCAATATAATTACAAAAATTAAAATATTCACATTAATTTATATATTTAAGAAAATAATAACAAAATTATATAAATAGAGTAATAAACTACTTTAAAAAAGTAATAGAGTCCACTTTAAAAAATTAAGATATAAAAGTGTCATTTTATTACTAATAAACTACTAAAGTTGTGATTTTCTAAAAAAAAAATGACTTTCAAACGAAGACTATTTACCCGAAACGAAAAAAGTATTTGAAATTATAAAAATATAATTTCAAGTCAATTTGAAATTACAAAAGAGCTCTAAAATATAAGGCGCCAACTTTTCGCGCTTTCGTTTTCTTTGGAAAAATTTGGAATGCCCAAGTTAATTAGAAAAAGAAAATAACAGAGGATACACCATCTTTCATTTGGTAACCCAAACGGTAGTGTTCTTCCCTCTCTTCTCTCTCTTCCCAACCGCATGTCTTCCTCCTTCTCTCTTCTTTCTCCTCCACCGTCTTTCTCGTCCTATCTCTCCCCACCATTCCTCTACAGCAAAACCCTCTACCGTCGCCGCCTCCTTAACCTCACCGGCCGACAAAGATTCATGAGATTCTAGCTTATCTTCGATGACTCCCTGCGACGCTCGTTCGTTCTGTGTTGGGGTTTTCGATATGTCGATAGATTGCTCTTCATTCCACGATTCTTAGGTAATTTATAATCTCAAATTGTTACCTTTCTTGTACTCACTTTGATTGATTTGAGATTTTTTTTATTTGTGTGATATTGATTTAAGAGCATCCCATCTACTGGATAATACTCCATCATATTCATGGGTTTTTTTTTTTTAATTATGTCTTTCCGGTGTTTTTGTTACTGGTTTTATTGGACATTATAGTGTCAGGGGGAGAGATGTGGGTGTTTTACCTAATTTCGCTGCCATTGACGATGAGGATGGTGATGTTCATGCTCAGGCACTTTACTGGACCGGATGTCCCTTGTTACGTCCTCTTTACCGTCGGTTACACCTAGTTCTGTTCTCTCTCCACCATCAGCCTCATCCCCACCAACAATTGGGTCGTACGTTCCCCTTTCATTTTTGCACCTAATTTCAGTTTCTATATTCAAACTGTGTTTGCCCTTTTGATAGCACATATCAGTTACTATTATTTCCACAGATTTTTTAACTGCAGACCCTAGATTCTACTCAATTGCAAAATTAAACAATAGAGTTTGGTTCCCGAATGGTGTCAAGCTGGTTGTGTTAAGTTAGTTTTCTTGCAATGTAGCAATATTCCAAGAGTTGATTTTTGTTAAAATTGGATCAGTGTTTTCTTGAGAAGGTTGTTCCAGTCAAATTAAAATTTCAACTTTTAAAAATTGATGCTTGGAGATCTTTTGCACATATTATTCTTGTTGTTAGTCTAGTTTAGTTGTTAGAGAAATTGATTGTGACTGGAGTGTGTGCAATTTGATTTCCAAGTCTGCCCAACGGTTATTAGAATAAAAATTAAATCAAGGCTTTGTAGTTGTAATCACAATCTTCGATCTTCACTTGGTGTACTAGCGACTAATTTAATCCTTCCAGAACCGCAGATAGGACATAATTGAGATCGCACTTTCTGTTTTAGCACTTGGATTAGGATTTAGTGTGGTGGGTAGGGTGAGATACCTTAGGCTTGTGAATGTAAGTTGATGCGAGAACTACAGCTGCCGATTTTATAACTTGACAAAGCGGCGAGAAGAAGATGATGCCCGGTTTGTAGGCGTGCGTTGCCACGAAAGCAACCCTTGCTTTTAATGGCTCTGTTCTGAAGGCATATGACTTTCTAGTGAGGTATGTCATCAGCCCCCTTCTTGGTTTTAGTTTAGTATGCTCTGCAACTGGAAGAGGATAATTCCTTATCGTAAATTTGAATACATTTCATTTATCTGATTAAATCATATTGCTTTGCTTGAACAACTTGGTCTACATCTTTTGAAATAATGCCAGAAAAACAAACAATGCCTCGTTAAAGCTTCTTTCTGAAATGATTCCCCCGCTTCTTAACATTCTCCGATTTCGGTTTACTAATTAGATGATCGATCAAGCTTATCATGCGATATGACCAACATATTATACATGTTATCCTAGGAAATTACATAAATGCAAATATACAACAAAAAGTAGGTACCCTCAACTGCTTCTCAATCTTATATCGAGGACCTTTATACTCATTAAAAACAGCTTGTGCCATGTCCCTATCCAACTTCATAGCCCTACAGAGAACGATAAATCATTAATCGCGGACAAAAAAATCTTTCACGGAACAAAAAATAAAATAAAATATTTACAGTGGTCTAAAGTATTCACCACTTAGTTCTATGCAAGCTCTTAATACTGTGAATTTCATTCAACTCCAAAATGAAGTCATATTGCTCTTGATTACCAATATCATCCTTAAAAGTCAACAACTTAATCTTATCAGTCCTCAATGCTCTCTCAAAGTCCTTGAACTCAATTTTAGGCAACATTTGAAAACTCCTATCAAATTTCTCTTCTTCGACAAGCTGCTCCTCAAACACTGTTCAGCACACATAAAGCTTCCTCTAAAATCCCTCAACATATCCTTCAATTTCACATCCACACTTTTCCCATCTTCTTCCTCCTCTCCTTAGCCTCGAAAACATCGTCTCCTTTATCCTTCTTCGATGTAGTCTCTCTTCCAATGAATAAAACTTGCCACCAATCAAAAACTTGGGTTCAACCTCGACTAGATTTTGCTTCAAAACCTTAGATACAAAATCCTCTTCGATGAATTAACATTACCATCCCTAGACTTATCCGAACCAGATTTTCGAAAACGCATATGGTTGAAAAAAAAGTGCATTTCTTCTGTATTGGATGAAATTTACGTAATTTGAACTTTTCTGAATTGGGATTTTGAAGTGGGGTTGGGGTTGAATAAATGAGGTCATTGGGGGAGGAAAATGAATAGATGATGGTGGAGAAGTAGAGTTTATTGAACTAGGGTTTTTGTTTGGAGGTGATGAAGTGAAAATTTCGCATTGGGAATTCGGAATATGGGTGGCAAGTGTGAAGAAGAAAAGGGTAATCTAGTCTACAAAATTTTTGGAAGCCATTGTAGTCTGTAGAGTGAGCCGAGAGTTGGAGAGGATGAAGGAAGCGCGAGTTTGAGAGAAGGGGTGGTGATTACAAAGTTTATCCGGACCCCAACCCCACCACCACCCCCAACCCTAAACCTAACCCTAACCCCACCCCCAACCCCAACCCCAACCCCAACCCCACCCCAAACCCCACCCCCAACCCCAACCCCACCCCCAACCCCAACCCTAAACCTAAACCATAACACTAAACCTAAACCTAACTTTAAACCTAACCCTAACCCTAACCCCCAACCCTAAACCCTAAACCTAAACCATAACACTAAACCTAAACCTAACCTTAAACCTAACCCTAACCCTAACCCCCACCCCCAACTCTAACCCTACCCCCATGACATTAAACCTAAAACATAACACTAACCTTAACCCCCACCCCACCCCAAACCCCACCCCCAACCCCAACCCCAACCCTAAACCCTAAACCTAAACCATAACACTAAACCTAAACTTAACCTTAAACCTAACCCTAACCCTAACCCCCAACCCTAAACCCTAAACCTAAACCATAACACTAAACCTAAACCTAAACTTAAACCTAACCCTAACCCTAACCCCCACCAACAACCCTAACCCCACCCCCTTGACATTAAACCTAAAACATAACACTAACCTTAACCCCCCACCCCAACCCCAACCCCAACCCCAACCCTAAACCTAACCCTAACCTCACCCCCAACCCCAACCCCAACCCTCAACCCCACCCCCACCCCCAACCCCACCCCCACACCCCAACCCCAACCCCACCCCAAACCCCACCCCCAACCCTAAACCCTAAACCTAAACCATAACACTAAACCTAAACCTAACCTTAAACCTAACCCTAACCCTAACCCTCACCCCCAACCCCAACCCTAAACCCTAAACCCTAAACCTAAACCATAACACTAAACCTAAACCTAACCTTAAACCTAACCCTAACCCTAACCCCCACCCCCAACCCTAACCCCACCCCCATGACATTAAACCTAAAACATAACACTAACCTTAACCCCCACCCCAACCCCAACCCCACCCAACCCCCACCACCACCCCCAACCGCAACCCTAACCCCAACCCCAACCCCACCCCCAACCCCAACCCCAACCCCACCCCAACCCCAACCCTAAACCCTAAACCTAAACCATAACACTAAACTATAACACTAAACCTAAACCTAACCTTAAACCTAACCCTAACCCTAACCCCTACCCCCAACCCTAACCCCACATGACATTAAACCTAAAACATAACACTAACCTTAACCCCTACCCCAACCCCAAAACCCCAAACCCCCACCCCAACCCTAAACTAACCCCCCCCAACCCCCCAACCCCAACCCCATCCCTAAACCCCCAACCCTAAACCCTAAACATAAACCATAACATTAAACCTAAACCTAACCTTAAACCTAACCCTAACCCCCAACCCTAACCCTAACCCCATGGCATTAAACCTAAAACATAACACTAACCTTAACCCCCACCCCACCCCACCCCACCCCAACCCCAACCCCAACACCAAACCCAACCTCACCCCTAACCCCACCCCACCCCCAACCCCATAACACTAAACCTAAACCATAACACTAACCTTAAACCTAAACCACAACCTTAAACATTGATTTATGTACGTTTGTTAGCTGGGTAGCCATGTTGATGCTATGAAATCCATGGTTTTAGTTTACTTGACTTTGAAACCGAACAACATAACTATATGTACGTTGGGGATGTTAGTGTAAATGGTAAGAAACAAAGGGGGTGTTAGTGTAAATTTAGTGTATTAATGTTTAAACATTGATTTATGTACACTTATTAGCTGGGTAGCCATGTTGATGATATGAAATCCATGGTTTTAGTTTACTTGACTTTGAAACCGAACAACATAACTGTATGTACGTTGGGGGTGTTAGTGTGTAAATGGTAAGAAACAAAGGCAGTGTTGGTGTAAATTTAGTGTATTAATATTTAAACATCGATTTATGTACGTTTGTTAGCTGAGTAGCCATGTTGATGCTATGAAATCCATGGTTTTAGTTTACTTGACTTTGAAACCGAACAAAGGGGGTGTTAGTGTAAATAGTAAGAAACAAAGGGGGTGTTAGTGTAAATTTAGTGTATTAATGTTTAAACATCGATTTATGTACGTTTGTTAGCTGGGTAGCCATGTTGATGCAATGAAATCCATGGTTTTAGTTTACTTGACTTTGAAACCGAACAACATAACTGTATGTACGTTGGGGGTGTTAGTGTAAATGGTAAGAAACAAAGGCAGTGTTAGTGTAAATTTAGTGTATTAATGTTTAAACATCGATTTATGTTCGTTTGTTAGCTGGGTAGCCATGTTGACGCTATGAAATTCATGGTTTTAGTTTAATTGACTTTGAAATCGAATAAGATAACTGTATGTACGTTGGGGGTGTTAGTGTAAATGGTAAGAAATAAAGGGGGTGTTAGTGTAAATTTAGTGTATTAATACTTAAACATCGATTTATGTATGTTTGTTAGCTGGGTAGCCATGTTGATGTTATGAAATCCATGGTTTTAGTTTAATCGACTTTGAAAGAAAAGAAGATAACTATATATACGTTGAGGGGTGTTAGTGTAAATGGTAAGAAATAAATGGTGTGTTAGTGTAAATTTAATGTATTAATGCTTAAACCTTAATTTATGTACGTTTGTTAGCTGGTTAGCCATGTTGATGCTATGAAATCCATGGTTATAGTTTAATTGATTTTGAAACAAAAAAAATGTATGTACGTTGAGGGGTGTTAGTGCAAATGGTAAGAAATAAAGGGGTGTTAGTGTAAATTTATTGTATTAATGCTTAAACATCGATTTATGTACGTTTGTTAGCTGGGTAGTCATGTTGATGCTATGAAATCCATGGTTGTAGTTTAATTGACTTTGAAACCAAAAAAGATAACTGTATGTACGTTGAGGGGTGTTAGTGTAAATGGTAAGAAATAAATGGATGTTAGTGTAAATTTAGTGTATTAATGCTTAAACATCGGTTTATGTACGTTTGTTAGCTGGGTAGCCATGTTGATGCTATAAAATCCATGGTTTTAGTTTAATTGACTTTGAAACCAAAGAAGATAACTGTATGTACGTCGAGCGGATGTTAGTGTAAATGGTAAGAAATAAAGGGGGTGTTAGTGTAAATTTAGTGTATTAATGCTTAAACATCGATTTATATACGTTTGTTAGCTGAGTAGCCATGTTGATGCTATGAAATCCATGGTTTTATTTTAATTGACTTCGAAACCAAACAGGGTGTGTTCGTGTAAATGCTATGAAATTATATTGTTTGGTTTAACTAAAGTAATTATAATGATTGTAGGAAAGGGAATATGACGACGTTAGTTTTCTTGATGTGTTTGTTAATACACATACTAGGCCTGGTGCCTCCGTCGATGACCCTCCGCAGTGGGTTGATGATAGATCATCATCTATATTTGTAAGTAAACTTTAATTGAAAGACTTTCCCTTGAATATGTAAATTTATTTGTGTTTATGATAATATTTGTTTGTTTTATTGACAGTCTGGATATAAGACATTGGTATTGGAGGAAGATAATGATCCTACGCAGCCCCCTACGTAACCCTTTCCATTTAATCCTCAGGTTTGGAAAGAAATCACGCTTGAAGGACATAAAAAAAGGGGAGATAGAGTGCTCGGAATGGGGGAGATACATTTAATCCTCATTGTTTGATTTTGTATGTATATATATTTGGTACTTCGATGTAATAACATTTAGAGTTTGATGTTTTTAAATTGGTTTTATATTATTTTTTATTTTGTATTTTCAGTTTTGTATTAATTGTTATATTATCAGGTACAAAAATTTATAATGATAGTATTTTTGTGTATTTTTTTAAATTTTTTTCCCATTATTAGCGACGGAATTTTCCGTCACTAAAATTCAAATTTAATTAATTTTTAAAAGCCTTTAGCGACGGAATTTTCCGTCGCTGAAATTCAAATTTAATTAATTTTTAAACGCCTTTAGCGACGGAATTTTCTGTCGTTGAAATTCAAATTTAATTAATTTTTGAAAGCCTTTAGCGACAGAATTTTTCGTCTCTGAAATTCAAATTTAATTAATTTTTAAACGCCTTTAGCGACGGAATTTTCCGTCGCTGATATTAACCTTTAGCGACGGAAATCGGTCCGTCGGACATCTGCGACGGGCCACCGACGAAAAAATTCCGTCGCTGGAGAGCCATTAGCGACAGAATATTGCCTTTAGCGATGGAAAATTCCGTCACTAAAGGTCATTTTTCTAGTAGTGACATCCAGTTATTTGGAAACATTCGCAAAGATGCTCGAGCAAGTGCCTGGCCTGTCCGAGCAGGTGGTGACTCTGTGTTTTGAGATTGGTCTGCTCGAGGGAGAGGGTGGCCTGAGGTCTGAGTTGAGTATGATGGAGCTCAAAACGCAGGTATAGATGTTGATGTGGGCTCAGAAATACTGTGCGAGAGAGACATGTAAAAAAGAGAAGAAGGAGGAGGCCACAAAGGCTAGTGGGAATGGCAACAATGACAAAAACAACGACCAAAATGGAAGGGAAGGTTATAATCGAAGCAAATCGAGGTATGACCGCCCAAGTGACCTCACCCCGCTCAATACATTGCAGGAAGATATCTTGTATGAGGTTCAGGATGAGCTTCCCCGCATGCCGTAATTGAACCCAGAATGTGTAGGTATTAGGGATCGCTCGAGGAGGTGTGCATATCATAATGACTATGTGCATACCACAGAAGAATGTTGGCCGTTGAAAAAGACCATTCAGAAGCTGATAAATGAGGGGAGACTGGTTTATGTTTGATCTTGAAGTTCTTGACAGGTTTGGGTCGCACAGATTTAAAGCCTAATTATCCAATTAGTCAAGCCAGTGTATCTGCATAATTTGGATAGATCAATAACATACTATTATTTATAATAAAGTCAATAGATTTTTTTTAATCTATGTGCTGAGTCAAAGATAACAATTTTTAAAAGGCGGAGAGAGTATTATTTATATTTTGATATTCTTTTATTTGTGTTGACTAAAAAGTTGACATAAATCTTGCTTAGTTTATAACTAGGTGAGAATTAATCAATTCATAAAATGAATTTAACAGTTATTTACGAAAGTGTCCAATTACCATTAAATATTTGACACATATAAACACATACATATGTATCAAATAAATTGCTTCCATAAAGATATTTTTTGAAATTTTAATTGCTTTTCTAGTTACTAATCATGTTAACAATTTTCCAAGCAAAATACTTAACAGAAATGGATGGAGCGACTAATGTGACTGCAAACTTGAAAGTATAATGATGAAATTAACAAAAAAAAAAAAAAATAGTACCATGATTTTAATGAATAAAAACTCAAAATATGGCGATCAATTTCCTATTTAAGCCAATCATAAAATACATGTTATCTTGGCCAACATTCAAGCAATATCTTAAAATTTAAAAACAAGAAATTTCTATAATCAAATTTGGGATATTGACATGGGCATGTTTTTGGACTTGCAAAAAAGTAAAAAAAAAAAGAGTGCATGTGATATGCCTAACTAGTAACTTTATTCCCATTCTTTTTTTGTGTTTTGAATCTTGATGATTAGTATAACCGTTTTCTTAATGAATACAATATTAAGAGCCTAAAAATTAGATATCCTAATTAGCTAATTCTAAGACTAGCTTTTAATACTATCCGCCAATGTTTGACTAAATCTATATCTTCTCCCTTCGTTTCTAGCAAAAAATCTTCGTTTGATTGTCAAACTTTTTAAGAAAATGACACATTTAGTAGCTCATTAGTAATAAAATAACACTCAATTATTGAAAGTGAACTTTTTAAGTGAAACATCCCGAAATGAAATATCTCGAAATGAAATAATTGACTCTTTACTTGGAACAGAGTGATTATGTCTCAATTGAAAATACACATTTTTTTTGTTAATTTGACCAATTTTCAAAATTATTATACATAGCCACGTATAGTGGCCTATATTTTTTCCACATTTTTGGATTTGCTCATTACATCATCCCCCTCCCCCCTTTAAAAAAGTTTGTATTCAAATATACTCTCGTTCAGGACAAAGAGTCCCCATTTGAAAAATCAATTTTTTTAATAGAAAATGACACTTTTAGTAATTAATTAGTATTATAATAACATTTTTATCTTATTTTTTGAAAGTAAAATGTTTAACCAAAATATCTCAAAATAAAATAATGGACTTTTTGCCCAGAATGGAAAACGTATATCGAGTATCAACCCCCACCAACACCGATTCTATTTATAGCAAAATAACTTTTCCTAGTTATTCTCTTGAGCCATTACGACATTACAAATACCCACGTGGAATATCGAGATCTTTGCCAATAGGCTCTCCAATCACGAGTCGCGACGTGGCATCACTCGAGGACTATTACACAAGTTCAACACTTATAAATAGGCAAAGACAATTACATGAAAGATCACCAAGCGTTGATCAGAGACAAATCAATCTTTAAGCCAATATGGCATTATTGTCAACTTCCAAAACCACCACCATCACTACCATGACTGCCATGATCGCCACCGCTTTTTTCCTCCTCCTCCTCCACCTGCCTAACTCCTGTGCTATCAATCTTGGTGTTGATAAGGCTGCATCAAATCCCGATCGAGATCTCACTGAGTTTCCTTTAAACTTGGAGTACTTTGAAGCTGAGTTCTTCTTGTGGGGAGCTTTGGGCCAGGGATTGGATCATGTAGCTCCAAATCTTACCAGTGGTGGGCCTGCACCCATTGGTGTTAAGAAAGCCAATTTAGGCCATGTTGTAAGGGATATTATAGCCCAGTTCGCATACCAGGAAGTTGGGCATCTAAGGTTCATCATTCTTCCTTAATCTTTAATTTTTTTTTTTTTTTTTATCAATCTTGATCATTGAATTTGATTAATCTTTGTTGATGCAGAGCGATCAAGAATACGGTACCCGGATTCCCAAGGCCGTTGTTGAATCTAAGTGCAGAATCATTCGCAACGGTGATAAATAAAGCATTTGGAAAACCTTTGTCGCCCCCATTCGATCCTTATGCCAATGAAATCAACTACCTCATTGCATCTTATGTTATTCCTTATGTTGGTCTTACCGGTTATGTTGGCGCAAATCCCAAGCTCCAAAGGCCCTCTTCAAGAGAGGTCTCGATTTCAAACATCCACACTTAAAAACAAAAATAAAATAAAATATGGAATGATCTAATTAATAACGTTACTCTCTTGTATGTGTATGCAACAGCTAGTAGCTGGGCTTTTGGGAGTGGAATCAGGCCAAGACGCGGTACTAAGAGCATTGTTATACGAGCGTGCAAAGTTGAAGGTTGCACCATATGGAATCACCGTGGCAGAATTCACGAACCGGATCTCGGCCCTACGAAATAAGCTAGGTCACGATGGCGTGAAGGACGAAGGTCTCATTGTGCCGGCTGTAAGTGGTGCCGAGGGGAAGATTTCAGGGAATGTGCTAGCTGGGGATAGGTTCTCATTGGCATATGGTCGAACACCTGAGGAGATACTGAGAATTGTGTATGGAAGTGGTAATGAAAGAGTTCCAGGAGGATTTTATCCTAATGGGGCTGATGGCTCAATTGCCAAAAAACATTTGAGGCATGGTAGGGACTTAGATTAGAAAATCAAGGGATGCATCTGTTATATGTACTTAGTCCAGCCCCTGGTTTAGTAAAATAAGAATTTCAGTAATTTATTTTGAAGGGTTCGAACCACAAGGCTATAACTTTCATTAACAAATTATCAGGGTCCGTTTGGATGCATTGATTTTGAATTCAATAAATATTCAAATTCTATGGAATTTAAATAACTTAGAATTCACTTTCAAAATCATAGCATTTCCATTGTTTGGGTAATGTGTGGAATTCAATTGTAATTTTACATTATACTTAAAATAATAGTTCAATAATATGTCAAGTATCTAGTTTAGTTATGTTAAGAAGAACATTTTGCAATGTAGTTATGTTAAGAAGACTCAAATTTAGAGGAAATGAATGAAATTCTATTCCTGCATATTGTTAAAGACTGCTGTGTAGTTTGTTGTTAACTGACATCGTCAAGGAAAGTTTGAATGCTAATGTACCTGATGAACTTGAATCTGAATGGGAAAGAAGGGTTTGCCGCTTGTGCAGCTGGTAAGAATTGAGCAAGGGCTCTTTTGTTGATTTTAGTTAGAGATATACTACGAAGAGAAGCCTCTATGGTTATGAATCTTATTTGTACCAGATGATTTTTGCAATGCCATAATTAAGTGATTTAGTTTAAAAGCGGACTGATTCGAGATTCTGATGAATGATGAAATTACCAAAAGAATCTGAATTGAACATCTTGAACAAGTTTAAAGAGCAATGGCTCAGTAAAACGGGTACTGTGCACACAACTTAACTCCATCTTTATCAGAATTACTTGAATAAAATGAAGAGTTAACGACTACACAAACGTCAGGAAAACCATATTAAAATGAATAGTTAACCAAATCCTCGAACACCAGGGCCAGGAAACCAAATTACATACTCACAATACATGGCAACTAAAACTGCAGCATTATTGGTGATGTTAAAGCACCATTCTTGACAATGGAAACCACTACACAGAAGCAAGCTTGCCATCATCAATGTACGTGAACTGTTGCACAGGAAATTGATGATCCACAGACAGCCACCTAGCTTCAAGAACTAAATAGGTCTTGTTTTCGAGTATGCTTTTGGGGGGTGGGTGTTGGTTGGGCAGCAGTTGAGTGTTGTCTACATAGGTCTTTAACACAACTTTATCTTTTAATACAACATGGTAAGGAAGTTTTGATGAGAAAACCATCTTATGGGATTAGAACTGTTAAAAAAAGGAAAGGAAAGAGTTGTCCTATTGAATCATCCCAGGACCCACATGGCCAATCCATGAGATGAAATTCATGGCGACTCTTTTCCTTATCCCTATGTTGAAAGAATGTGTTGCCATAAACATCTCTTCCAAAGATCAAAGTGAAAACAACCAAAATGAAAGCCCATGGTCTATCTGTCCATGCTTGATGAATTCTGTGGTTGAAATATCTAAACCATATGTATGTTGGACATCTGCTCGAAGAGACGGAGGAATGGTTGAAACTACACCTTCTGCAAGAGAAAAGAACTCCACAACACACACACACACCCCAAACAAATAAAAGAATCTCACAATAATTAAGAGGCACAAACTTCAGAAGTTGTGGAAAGAAAATACTCCCTCTCCATTTCCTTAAATAAGTCTCTACTTTGAAAACTAAAACATTTTTAAGGATTGAATTAATTTTCCACAAGGACCCTTAAAGCCAATAATTTTTTTTTTTCTTCTACTTTTAAGTTTAAAGCAACAAAGGTAAACGTTGGACAATTTACTAATTTAAACTCTTCTAGTGGTACGGAGGGAGTATATAAGAGAGTCTACTGATACATAATATGATAAATACTTACCCCGTCTTGAGGAAGCTGTTGTATGCTCCATTTCCATTCTCCAACAAAGTCAATCATGAGATAATCCACACACCTTTGTGCATTAGAGTAGGTAACGACCAAGTTGAAGGGCAACAATCTTCAGTTGAAAATTCAAGTTCTTGCATCAAGTCTGTTAACCAAAATACCATCTAGAAATTCTATTGCCCCTGTATATTCTGTCTTACTGAACAAGCATCGAACTAAAACGTTCCAAGTGCCAATATTGGGCGAGATTCCATCACATAACATCCTTTGTAGATAAATCTCAGCTTCTTGCAGTCAGTCCACTCAAAAACCCCAGATATTAGACTAGTGTAAATAATTATGTCAGGCTGCCAGCTGCCCATAGCTTTCATTGCATTCAAAAGTTGAACCGCATAGTCAACCTTACCACTCTTACAATACGCATGAATTACTGTGTTAAATGTGAAAATATCAGGATTTATTCCCATGACCACCATTTTCCCAACAAACTTCAATTCAGAGCCTCCTTGAGCATACCAACACAAGAAAAGCTATTAAGAATGGTGTTGTATGTGACTCGGTTAAGCTCGATCCCCCTTTCTTCCATCTCTGATACAAGCTTAAATGCTACAGTAAAGTTGTTCGCTTTGAAGAGACCGTCCAATAACTTGTTGTAAGTATTAATATTAGGTGAGCATCCATACTTCTCCATCTGATCAAACAAGTTCATTGCCCACTCTACGTCTCTACCCTTCCAGTCGCAAATAAACCTTTAATAAATGCATTGAAGGTCACTCCATTTGGCAAGCAATTTTCCCTTGACATATTCTCGATGAGACAATAAGCTTGGTCAAACATGAAATTCCTACAAAGGGCATCAACCATAGAGGTATACGCCACAACATTTGGGTGGCAGCCACTGGTTATCATCTTGTTCCACATCTCGGATGCACTTACCAAGTTCCCGCATTTTGCAAAGCCATTAATTAATGTACTATAAGTTGTTATATTTTGTGGGCACCCATTTCTCTCCATTTCATTACAAACGGCAACAGCCTTTTCCACATTCCCAACAGAGCCACAAACCATGTATCAGCACATTATATGTGACAACGTTGGGCAAAATCCCCTCCAAAATCATTTTGCCCCAAACCTTGCAAACTTCCTCTATTCTCCCTTTTAACAAAAAACCTTCATTAACGAACTAAAGGTGTGAACATTTGGGTTACATCCTCCTACAAACATTTTGGCCAAAATGGCAAGAGAAAGCTCGACATTACCCATGTCTAAAAGAGTATTAATAACCGTTGTGTAAGTGATGACATTAGGGCTAGCTCCCTTAACCTTCATATCTTCCAACAACTGAAATGCCTCCTTGAAGTTGCCTGCCTTCTCTACACATAGAAGATACGGCCTTTGTCTGGGATAGGTGCAACAACATGGTTGTATCCTGGCTTTTAAACTCTATCAACACTCAAATTAGACAAAGTATTGTCTATTTCTCTGCTGCCTGTGAAATATGGGAAGACATCATAACAAGGTACTCTCAAAGTGATGCCCCCAAGATTTTCCAAGTAAGAAAGAATATCATGTTATGCTCACAGGGTGGCTTGAGCATAAGTGCCTACTTTACTAAATTAGATGTTTGTGGGATGAACTCTCGATCAAACCTCCTGCAATTACCTAAGTGTGTCTACAATTGCTCCTGTGGGGCAACCTGTAACAACCTGAGCCCGAGAGCTTTCCACAAGCCGATCCAAAAGTCCATAGATGATGTTGGTACCCAGTAGTAGTGCATGGCTACCTTATAAATCAAACACAAGTTCCACATCTACCCGATATGGGATTGGGGTATTACACAACCAAACTGCAAGAAGATTATGAGCATCTTTCTAAACTCATTCAATTTCTCATGGGACTCTCTAGTCTTTACACTGATGTAAAGGGTCAAATCTTAAGAATGACTCCCCTCCCTTCCATCACAAAGGCTGTCTCTATGCTTGCTCAAGAAGAAGGCCGGAGACAACGTGTTAATTTTGAAGGCACACCTACTACCTTAGCCAGTAAAACAAATGGTTCTAAAAGCAACACCACAACATATATTCAAAAGGCAATAATTCCCTCAAGAATGCCCAAAAACAAAAACAAATCTAAACCTGGTATATCTACAAATTACACCTCTCAAGGAACCAATAAATCAACTACAGATCAAGTAAGTCATGACAGTGGTGACAAAGGCTTCTTCACTCCTGAACACAAACAACAACAATTCTGCATCCAACTTTGATAACCCAGAACCACCTGACAGGTATGAACTACACTACTGATTCCATATCCCTTGCCAATCACAAACTAACCTCTCATGAATGGATCATAGATACAGGAGCCAGTGATCACATCAATGTTTCCTTTGAGCTCCTTATAAACTCTATTCCCATCAAATCTGTTATTTACCTACCCAATGGAAAAACCTCTATGATCACCCACAAAGGAACTGTGGCCTTATCTAGAGACATATATACATATATAAAAGGAGAGGAGTAAGTTTTGAAAAGTTCCCGTCAAAAGTGACTTTCCAAATTTAGAAACACTTTTAATTTGTATATAATTTGCATTGGAAATTGAAAATAGAAAATGTCATTATTATGGTTAATTGGATAAATGATTCCAAAATCTCTTCATATTCTTATTTAGTATATTAAGAAAAATATGCATATTAGAAATATGAGAGATAACAAAACCAAGTTTTTTTGTAAATTTTTTTTGCATCAATATCCAGGCTTGGAAAAATAAAGATGGAATAAAACAACGATTTTGAAACTAAATCATATACACACACTTTGAAGTAAAACGAATTCACAGACAATCAATTAATAATAATACCAAGATCTAACATTTTTTTCTCTATTTCATCATAATCAAAGTTATTATTGTAAAAAAAAAATCTATAAATCGAGATAAGACCAATTTTTTGAGACAGCTAGCTACATGTAAAAAAAAATGGAAACCCGATAATTTCTGATTTTTTAGTTACTTATACATGTTTAAAAAATTCAGATATAAAAAAGTATTGATGATGAAATTAATCAACATTCAGATCGAATTTGTTTATTAGTTGAACTAAATCACGAGTTTTCAAGTTAAACAGATTTTTTGAAATATTTTTGGAAACATAAACATACCACCGAGTTTCTGGTAAGTCGGTGGTCATAGCTTCCGTTGCTGGACTTTTTTTAGGTGGTAACCTTGGGGTTGGCCATCGCTGCAAAAAATGCGTAAAAAAATTGCAATGTGTGGTAAAACTAGGGTAAAGTGTTTTTTTTTTCATTTATATATATCAACTAAAATAACGTGGTTTTATGAGTGTTTACCGGGTCGCGGTCCAAAAGTTATCCATAGCACGTTTTAAACCAAATTATCTGATGTCTATCCATCGATCGTTTGAATTTTTGGTTCATTTTCCTTTACCCATCTCCAACATTTTGTTTTCCTTGGTTATATACTATTTTAATTATTTTTTCTTTATGTCTGATTTTTAAATTGAACCATAATACTTGAATTAGTTTATAAAAATTACCAATTTTGAAAAGTGTAGTTTTTAAGGTTTTTTGACAAAACATGTTAATATATCACAAACAATTTGCCCTTTGTCTGATATTATATGAGCTATCAATTTTTTTAATATTAATGTAACTTTTATTTATATATATTTATTTGTATATATTTTAACATCATTTTTTAATACGAGAAACATATTAGTTAATTTAAATTTTGTTGAGACTCCAAAGTAGAGAATGAGAGAAAGTGAACCTCAACTCCATTGTTTAGAATTGTAATTGTGGTCTTCAATGTAAATTTTATTGTTTATATCCAGAAAAAAATATTAGAATTAGAATTGAACTGAAATTCTTAATATTTTTATTTTATAAATTGATTTTTTTCTCCAAAGGTAAAACATATTTAAACCTAAAGACTCTTCATTTTCATTAAATTTTTTTCTATTAATTTGCTTATACGTGTAGATTTTTAATTGAACTTTTCATGAGAGCCAAACAAAATAATTTTAATTTTAATGTTACAATATTATGATATTCAATTATACACATTGAACTCATAATCTTTATGTTGCAATTATTTGTGTATTTTATTAGCACTAAAGTTTTAGCTATTGTATTGATATGAATATAGGCTTCGTGCATCGTACGAGTGCTTTGATTATAATTTTCTATGATTAACTTCAATTTTTACTATACAAATTAAGTAAACTATTTTGGTTAAGGACATGTTACTTCGATATCAATTTAAAGATATGTTAAAAAAAGTTATTGTTTTTATTAACATAATTTTCTATAATTTGTTTTATATGCACATTGAACTCGTAATTTTTCATATAATTATTCAGTTATATGGTTATCATTAAAATTTTATATTATTTTATTTATATCACTATTGAACCGTGCATTAAACGGTTGTGTTGTAGTATATATAAAAACCGAAGTGCATAATTTTTAGAAATTTCCCGCAAAAACTCACTTTTCAAAAATGGAATCACTTATGTTCTGTTTATGTCAAAAAAAAAAATTGAATTTGAGAAAAGTCATTTAATGATGTTGACATAAACTATTCCAATTGAGTTTACTTTTTTTATTTGGAGAATTAAATTCAAAAATAGCATATAAATGGCATATAACTAATTATATACCAAAGTCATATAACTATTAAATATTACACAAAAATAAAGTAGAAATCAAATATCTAGGCAAGATATTCATAAGTCAGACAAAGTCCATGTGCATGTAACTAATTACAAACAAAATCAATATATAAAAAGAATTCGTAAAAATGGTATTTATTCAAAAATATTGAATAGCTTAGTATTATTATAAATAAAAAATAGGTAAATAAAAATCCTTACGATTGTTTTTAATAGATCTTGAAATACAGTTCTATAATATTTAAAATAAAAAAATAGAAAATACTCATGGGCCTAACTTTGTTTGTTTTTTTAGTTTGTGTTCGTCTTAGTTTGAATTATCACTAAATTTTGTGTCAGTGCTTATGGCACGGTGTCAGCATGAAACTTGTTCAATGTATGATGTGGACAATATGCAAATGAATTGATATATACTTGAGATTTTGTAAATATCAAATGAATCCACACTACACAACTGAAAAGAAGACAAAACTCAATAAACTAAACAAAAAATATATATTTTATGATGGTCCATTACAAATAAGTAAGAATATCAAGAACTTTATGTCATGTTCAAATTAGAGTGACATTTTCTCTTTTTTTAAAAAAAAAAAAAATTCTTTATGTAATTGAAAATTGAATTGTAATATATAAGTTATGTTGTTGAAAGAGATACATGTTATTTTTTTTGTGGTTTCAATTAAATAGTCATATAAAAATTAAGATACAATTTTTTTAATTACATCACATCTATGAACAATACATATTCTGAAATTTCAAACTGTGAGTTAAATTTAAACGATACATACTCGTGAATATTTCAATTGAATTACATATTTTGAAATCTCAAACTGTGAGTTAAATTTGAAGGTTAGAACTTAAATAATGTTGTTTCGTAACATAGTATATTCACTTGAGTTATGCAATGACACGGGATTAATTGTTATAAGGATGAGAAACCATGCTTTAGAAGGTTGAGTTCCTTCAAACGACAATTCTGGTGGTACTCTTTTAATTCCAAGAATGTCACTGATACTATTTGATCATAGAATTTCTTTCAAATTCCAGATAAAACATTTTTTGTTTATTATGTCTTACGCAATGTCTATGAATAAAAAACATGGTAAGTCATTGTTTAATATAAGACTCCTTTTGAAAACATGTTTTTGGTTATCATCAGTTGTATGTAGTTACCATGTGATATTTGTAGTTTTAATATTTGTACATGTTGAACGAAAATTATTGTATATAAAAAGTATTCCAAAATTTATATATTTTTTCAAATTTATAGGTTTTTCTATATTTAATTTTATTGTTTATTTTGTTCATATTTAAAAAAATTAATTACATATTATTCAACTTTAATTTAGTATATAATTTTATACACATGTACAATCCGTGCAACGCATGGGTGCATCACTAGTTGTCATTAACAATGTCCACTATGTACTTGAATTCCAGTTCAATCTTATTTCTGGTAGAAAACATACTATTGATTCTGGTTGCTGTCTTGTTTTCTCTTCAAACCCTTGCTTTTTTTAGGACATGAACCAGTAGAAGGTCAAGGAGATTGGTAGACTCATTGGTGGTCTATACAATTAGCCAGATTAGAAACTATTCCAACTGCTTGTAATACCTCTACATATGATTATGTTTTCACAAAACCTATTGATAAACTGTATCTATGGCACACTAGACTTGGTCATGTGTCTTTATATTCAATGAAGCATATCCAATCTCTTGATTGTGAGTTCAATTCCAAATCAAATCTCAGCTGTGATATTTGTCACATGGCTAGACAAACCAGACAACATTTTCCATTAAGCAAATCCCACAGCTCATATGTGTTTCGTCTTCTTCACTGTGATCTATGAGGACCCTACATGTACACTACCTATGATGGATGCAATTCCTTCATTATCATTGTGAATGATTTCTCATGAAAAACATGGGCCTTCTTACTCAAATCTAAGGTTCAAGCTTACCAAGTCGTCCAAACATTTTTCTCAATGGTAAAGACTCAGTTCAATACATCAATACAAAATATAAGGACTGGCAATAGCACATAATTCTTCACCACCACTCTCAACCCACTTCTGCAATCCCAAGGGATCCTACATGAAAGTACCTACATTGATACTCCTCAACAGAATGGAAGATCATAAAGGAAACATAGACACCTACTTGAACTAGCTAGAGCCCTCAGATTCCAATTTGGCCTTCCTATAAGATTCTGGGGAGATTGCCTACTCACAGCAACCTATATAATCCACAGATTACCAAATTCAGTCCTAAAGTTCAAAACACCCTATGAAACCCTATTTGGTACTACACGTCAATACAACCATCTAAAAACCCTTGGATGTCTCTGCTATGTTTCCACTGCACCCCATAACAATGACAAGTTCCTTACTAGATCTAAAAAATGTGTCTTCCTTGGATACCACCTTAACAAAAAGGCCTACAAAGTCTACAACCTCACTACTCACCAAATATCCTATAGCAGAGATGTTATTATTATTATTGTGTTTCCCTTCAAAAACTAGTCCCCCTCAAACCAATCCAACATCCTTGTTTCCACAACCTACACATGATCTCTTTTGTGAAGAGCCTTTTACTTCCACATATAGCCCACCTCATCATACTGCCCCCCAGAACCTAATCCTGCTCATGATACTGCCCCTTCTTCACAACTCCCACCTAGACCTCAAAGACACAAGACCATTCCCACCAAATTTAAAGACTTCACTGGTCTACCTCCTAATCTGAAAGAGAAGTCTACCTCCTACTGTTATATCCTCTACCCTATGTCTAAATACTGCACACTTGATAATCTATCCCCTTCATCTAAAACCTTTGCCCTCAATATCTCAACCATCATTGAATGTAAAACATATAACCAAGTAGTAAAGGACCTCGTCTGGTGTCAAGCTATGGTGACAAAACTTCAAGCTCTAGAGGTCAACAACACATGGTCTATGCAATACCTACCCTCTCATAAAAAGGCTATTAGATGCAAATAGATCTTCAAGGTAAAACACAATGCTGATGGCTCCATTGACAAATACAAGACAAGGCTGGTAGCAAAAGGGTTTACTCAAACTGAATGAGAAGACTTCTTTGACACCTTTGCCCCTGTGGCAAAAATGACACGTGTCAGGCTCCTCCTTGCAATTTCCCCTGATGTCTCTAATGCATTCTTACATGGGGAATTGCAAAAAGAGATTTACATGGAATTACCAACATGATTTACTCATAACTTGCCCAAAAACAATACTCCAGTTGTCTGCAAACTACACAAATCCTTGTATGGCCTAAAGCAAGTTCCCAGACAGTGGTTTGCCAAATTCTTAACAACTCTACTTCATTTTGGTTTTGTTCAGTCTTAGAATGATCACACACTCTTCACCTGGCACATTCCTATAGGTTTTGTGGCTATCCTGGTCTATGTAGATTATCTACTTATTATAGGTTCTAATCATGCTCTAATTACAGAAGCTCAGAAACATCTTTAAGTCACAATTCCCGGTCAAGGAGCTTGGCCCATTAAAGTACTTCCTTGGCCTGGAAGTTGCTAGAAACATCACTAGACTATGTCTCCATCAAAGGAAATATACCATTGATATCATCAATTACACAAAACTACAAAATGCCAAACCTGATATAAACCTATAACCCCTATTGAAGTCAACCACAAGCTTACATCCATTTCCAACCATCTACTTCTTGATGCAGCCCCCTATAGGAGGCTTGCTGGAAGACTTATCTATCTTACTATTTCAAGACTAGACATTGCCTATGGAGTTCAAGTTCTCAGCCAATTCATGGCCTCCCTAACTACAGATCATTGGCATGCAACCTTAAGGCTTTTGACGTATCTAAAAGGAATCTTGGACAAGGAATTTTCTTCCATGCTGATAGTTCTCTCTCCCTAAAGGAATTATGTGACTCTGACTGGGCTTCCTGCCCTATAACCTGAAGATCCATTTCAGGATTCTGTCTCTTCCTAGGTGAATCATTGCTCTCATGGAAATACAAGAAACAATCTACTGTGAGGAGATTCTCTGCAGAAGTAGAATATAGGAGCATGGCTAATACATGATGTGAGCTCAAATGGCTTCTTGCCTTGCTACGTGACTTCCATATTTCAAGCCCTCTCCACATGACATTGTACCGTGACAACAAATTTGCTCAACACATAGCTGCCAACCGACTAGCCTCTTCATCAAAGCTCTATCCTCAGCCAAATTCTTTCACTTACTATCCAAGTTGAAGGTTAAGAATCTGTTCTCCACCCCCAACTTGCAGGGGGGTGATGAGAATTGTCAAGATCATCCTACTAATGAAGCTGAAAAGTCATCTATTAAGACTACAAATTCAACTGCCGAACTCAATGGACTCAGCAACAATAATGTGAAACTAGAAGGATAGACACTGAAAGTATCTAGTTAGTTAATTCTGTTATTTGTTTATTTCCTTTGCCTAAAAGGATTATGATCCTTTTAGGTTTTCAACTCAATTTGTGTACCCTATATAATCCCCTCTCTTTTGTACTCTTAAAACATATTGAAAGATACTGCCCTCCGAAAAATTACAAATATATCAATGTAATTTAAAGAATGTTATCGTAAAAATTAATTGAATAATAAAATCATAGTATGAAATAGTATCGTAAAATTTTAATTTTTTTTATCTACCTTTATAATTGATTCAAAGTTTTAATCTTTTGAGTTGATTGAAAACAAAAAATTAGTTGAATACCTACCATAATAATATTATTGAATTAATATTTTAAAATAATATTTTTAAAACTAAATTAGTATATTTTAATTTTTTATTATAAAATATCTAATATATTCTAATTTTTTTGTAGGAAATGTATTAGTCATATTATTTTTATGATAATGAATATGAGATGCGAGTGATTAAAAATTGATTGAACATATTTATTACGAAAAAAATGAATAAGTACATTGCTTGTTTAGAATTAAAATGTTAAAAGTAAAAATAGAATAATTATATTTTTATTAATGTTTGAACTAAAAAAATAATGTTAGAATGTAATTAGGAAAGTAACTTGATTAGTCAACTAAAATGGACAAGTACTTGAGGGGTAGTTTTGTCTAAATATGTATTTATTTAATGTAATAATTAAGAATGTAGTGGATAAACAAAAATTGTAGTTGAAATAGCGTCTCCCTAAAATTAAAGTATAACTTTTCAGTATAAAATGTGTTACTTTTCAACATAAAATGTGTCACTTTGTGTTTTTATAAAAATTATCACTTTTTTGCTTTAAAAGATGTTGCTTTTTAGCCTTAAATGCGTAACTTTTATCCTTAAATGTGTTACTTTTGATCTTAAATATATCACTTTTGCTTTGAAAAGTGATACTTTACATTATAAATGAAAACCGTCACTTTTTGACGTGAAAGAAATGGTAAAAATATCACTTTGTAGCATTGAATGTGTCACGTTTTATTATTAAATATGTCACTTTTCATCTAAAAGTGTCAATTTTTATTTATAAATTAAAATCATCACGGTTAGTTTTAAAGTGTCACGTTTTAGTATCAAATGTGTCATTTTTTTTTAGGAAGCAGGGCGGCACCTGCGAGATTTTATTAAAGAAAGAGAGAAAAAACAAACTTAAGGGGGACAACCAGCCTTACCCTTTGAACGGGGGGACAAAGGAGCCTTACCTCAAAAAAGGGAAATTACAAGGAAACATAAACATATGAAAAAAATTAAGAAACACGAATCCTAGCGGTGCCTTGAGCATCAAGAAGAACATTACTTTTGATGAAGCGAGGAAAGTCTGACAACGATGAAGAACAGAAGTCCCGACCCTTGTCCATAACCAAGTTAGCCAAGCCATCAGCAACAAAATTAGCCTCCCTAAAACAGTGGTGAACCGAAAAATTAAGAGCATTCTTCAACAATCTAATAGCACGAACAAAATAGGCCAGGTTCCACGGGATGTTATGCTCCTTATTAATCAAATCACAAATAATCTTGGAATCAATCTCAACTACCGCATCATAGTGACCATTGTTATTGAGCCAACAAAAGCCTTGGAAAAGGGCTCGAATCTCAGCCTCATTATTAGTAGCCTCACCATAAAAGGAATAATAAGCATGGATCACATCCCCCTCAGAATTTCTAATCACACCCCCGCCACCATTGAGACCAGGATTACCACGACAGGCTCTATCAGAATTAAGCTTAAGAGAACCAAGCGGAGGTTTAGACCGGGAAATAGCTCGAACAGTAACTTGTTTTCGAATAGTAAAAGAGAAAGTAAGCCCCTTGCTTTGCCTAAGCCCAAAAAATTCCAAGCTGAGAGAATGAGAGTAAGATCAGAGTCCACAACATTCACAATCTGATTATGAGACTTGAGAGAGCCATCAAAAATCACCCCATTTCGAAATTTCCATATATTCCATAAAATAAGAGAAGGAAGCAGAATAAGAATTGAAGATTTAGCCTTACACCAATTTATCAAGCAGCGCTGTTGGACAGAAGCTCCACTAATAATAATACCATGGGGAGTAAAAGCATTCCAAACATAATTAGCAGCTTCTCCATGAAGGAACAGATGTTGAAAGGATTCAATACCGTGATTGACACAGCAAACACGCCTTGAGGCAAGATAAAAACCTTTTTTAAGGAGGCCTTCGTCAATGGGAAGATGACCCATGAATAACCGCCAAAGGAATATACTTATACGCGCAAGAAGAAATTTATGCCATACAAACTTAGAAGACATTTGAGAAGCTCTAGCTGGAGAGACAAGATCCCTAGCAGAACTTAGGGAGAATTTACCCGAGGATGTACAGCTCCAGAAAGGGATATTAGGCTGATCCGCTAACGTAATAGGATGACGAGAGATAGACTGTAAAGCAGATTGAGGAAGAGTGGAGAAGGTTATAGGAAGCAGATTCCCATTAGCATCGAAGAGATCCTGAACTGTATCGATGGAACAGTCTTGAGGCTTTGAAAGGCACTAGTTTGGCAGCCATTTGTCGTGCCAAATGGAAATAGATCCAGAACCTATGATCCAGCCAATACAAGGCTCAGCCACAGATTTTATTCTTTAGAGGTGTTGCCATATATGGGAGCCTCGACTGGAAGATAAAGTCGCATGAGATGAAGAACAATATCTAGCTCGAAGGAAATCAGTCCAGAGATTTTTCATTATGCGAAACCGCCACCACAGCTTGACAGAAAAAGCTTTGACCAAAGTGAAAAGAGAACTGATGCCAGCACCGCCCGATTGCTTAGGCAAACAACAGGTTCGCCAAGAAATCCAGTGAGATTTAGCTTTACCATCAACATTACTCCAAAAGAAATTGGCAAAAAATTGCTCAAGCATCTTAATAACAGCCACAGGGGGTTCAAGGGAGGCAAAAAGATAAGCCGTAATTGAATGAAGCACATGATTAATAAGCGTAGCTCTACCTGCTTGATTAAGAAAAGAACCTGTCCAAAAGGCCACCTTTTGTTGCCGCTTGAGCGCTATAGAATCAAATAATCTCTTATTCCGTCTGCCAATATAAAACGGATAGCCCAAGTAAGATATAGGAAGAGAGCCTAAACGAAATCCAGAATAAGCTACAATACTAGCACTCCGAGAAATGGAGAGAGAGGGGTGCACAAAGATTTGGCTCTTTTCACAATTAATGAGCTGGCCCGAAATAGCAGAATAATGAACAAGGAAATTCGAATGCTTCTGAAGGGATCGACGACTTCCGTTACAAAAAATTATGATGTCATCCGCAAAGGAGAGATGAGAAATTTGAGGACATCCACTCAAAGTGGAATAACAGACAGAATGATTCTCAGCATGTAACATATTAAGGCCACGACTTAGAACCTCCGAAGCAATAATAAAAAGGCTTGGGGATAGAGGGTCACCCTGCCTAAGACCACACTTGGATTGAAAGAACCCCACTGCTTCACCATTAATAAGAATCGAAAACCAATTATCAGATATTAATCTCCAGATCAGATCAATGAAGACTTCATGAAAGCCAAATTTTCGAAGAACTTGAACGAGGAAGACCCAAGAAACTTTATCAAACGCCTTAGCCATGTCCAATTTCATAATCACATTAGAACCGACCACTTTCTTACCCAAAAAAGAAACCAACTCCTGAGCAAGCAATACATTATCCTGAATTACCCTACCTTGTGTAAAAGCACCTTGATTAGGAGAAATAATATAAGGCAAAATCTTAGCAAGACGGGAGGCAAGAAGTTTGGAAATAATTTTGTTGCAGAAGTTACACAAGCTGATGGGGCGGAGATCCTTAAATGTTGAAGGAACATCAATTTTAGGGATGGTAGCAAGAAGGGTACTAGACCACGATCGGGGAAGAGAAAATCCAGCAAAAAACTCCAGAATGGCTGCATGAAGGTCCAGTTTTATGATGTCCCAAGTAATGTAGAAAAAATGGCCGGTGAACCCGTCCAGACCAGCTGCACTTTCACCACTGAGACTAGAGATTGTAGACCAGATTTCATCAATGGAAGGAGGAGAAATAAGGGTTTGATTCCATTCTTCAGTGACCAATCTGGAAATCATTTCAAGGTCCCTCGGCATAGGGGGAGAGGCAGCTTGAAGTTGAGAACAAAAATAGTCAATAGCTCCATTTTTTATAGCATCTTCAGTATCCAGCAGATCACCATTAAGACTAGTGATTGAGTGAATGAGAAGTCTTCTGTGAGCTTGGCGAACCGAAGCATGAAATAATTTGGAATTACCACCCCCCTCCTTAAACCACTTAATTTTGGATTTTTGACGCCAAAAACCTTCCTCCCGAGAAAGAGCCAATTTTAGAGTAGCCTGAGCATGCATCATATTGACACGATTTTCATTGGAAGGATTGAGCTCAAAATACAGTTCATGCTCAAGGGCAACTTCTTTAGCCTCTTTGACTGCAGAAAAAATGTTTCCAAATACCTCTCTATTCCATATACGTAAAGCTTGCTTTGTACGCTTCAATTTATAAGAAAAATTAGTCATAGGGCGGGCTGAGCTAGTAGTTGTCCATGCAGTCTTCACAACATCTAAAAAAGAGGCATGGCTGGTCCAAATATTTAAAAATCTGAAAGCAGAAGGCTTGGGATTCCCAGATTTAGAGAAAGGGAGAAGCAAAGGACTATGATCGGAGCAAGTACGGTTGAGATGCTCGACTGTTGAAGAAGAAAAAATATCCAGCCACTGAGAGTTGCAAAGGATTCTATCAATGCGTTCATAAATGGTGGCATTGCCCTCTCTCTTGTTCCACCATGTAAAAGGAGAACCTGTGTAACCAAGATCGATCAAACCAGTAGCGGCTAGACAAGCATGAAAGTCCAAAGAGCTAGATTGATCCCAAGCCAGACCACCGGACTTTTCTTCAGGATGAAGAATAATATTAAAATCCCCGCCGACTATCCATGGAGAATTAGGAAATTGGCCATTTAAAGCAATTAAATCGTTCCAAAGAACCTGTCTGTCCATAGAGGTGCACTATGCATAAATCCCGGTAAAAAGAGCAAATGAAGGCCACGAGTAATGTTTAAGCTGAACAGTAAGCTGTTGAGAAGAATCATGGACTAAAGAGCAAGTGAAGGAAGATTTAACAAAAATCCAGATTGAACTAGAAGAGTTAGAAAAATAATACCGAAACCGAAGGCGATGAGAAATGAGTTGAATGCGATCCATGCAAATCATAGGTTCAAACACAACAACAATGGAAATATTATGGGAACGAGCTAACTGTTTGATACGGGAAATAGTAGCATTGTTCCCAATACCCCGGGCATTCCAAAAAATGGCCTTAATATCCATGAGAAACTGAATTGGAGGGGTCCATACATTTGGTCTTTGATCTGGTAAGTCGATATGACTGAGCAACTGAAGCTTTAGGATTAGAATTAACCCATGTTTCAAGGTTTAGAGCATCCAAATTGGACGGAACAAATTCGCCCTCTTCATCAATAACTTCAAGCACAACAAATTTATTAGGAGAGGTGTGGGGAGGATACTGGGCGGGTAACAACTTCGGGCCTTCCAAATTCCCTTATATCTAGTCGAGAATTGGCGGCAGTATCTACTGAATTGGGAGTATCATTAATATCAACCATATTATCTAAATCTTCAGCCAGATTATCCAAATCATTAATATCATTAATATCAATAGGGTTTGGGGCTTGGTGAACCTTTTCCACACCACTGGAGCCATCAATCAGATCGTCTAATTCATCAGATGAATTGTGGGTATCAGAATGGGGATCAACATTGTTATTGGGTGCTTTAGATGTATTCAGATCAAAATTAGGGCTAGTGGCCATAGAAGGAGCCTTAGTATTAGGGCTTGTCTCATCTGCCGGATTGCCATCTTCGTGGATACCTTCAATACCGTCAGATTTGGTCGTGGGCTCTTTAGGCTGCCATCGCACGTTAGATTTTGGAGCTTGCTTGGGATTTTCTGATTCTGGACCAGAAGGAACAACAGCCTTACCTTTATTGAGATGCTTTAAATAGACTTTGCATGAATCCCCATCATGCCCTAGGCGATGACAAAAGGTGCAGTAGGAAGGAAGACGTTCAGCTTCAACCATCTGCCAAAATCCTTCAGACGAAGGGATTCCACTATCTATCCAGATTCTGGAAGGGATGTGTTTAGTGAGATCGACTTCAATGCATACTTGAGCCACACTAGGACGAATCAGGTTGGCGGTAGGGTTATCAATGGTAAGCGGTTTCCCAATTATTCTGGTCATAGAGAATAGGGTTTGCTTGTTAAAAAGGTAGATAGGAAGATTCGGTAAAGAAAACCAAACGGGAACTATAGGACTTTCAATCTCTGGACGGAAATCGTGAGTCCATTTAAAGACTCTCATGGGATATTGTCCAATGAACCACTGGTCTTTAATCCACAAACGCTGAAAAATCGGCTTCATGAGTTGCCTGGATAAGCACATGTTTGGAATCAAGATGTCCCAAAGTAACAGAAGATTTAAGGCCAAAGGTAAGGAATTCCTTACGCATGGTATCCATTGTAGGGCGACCATGGGAAAACTTACCGACTAGAGTCAGTTGGAAAGGTTGGGAGAGGGCAGAAACAATCTCATGTGTTAATCGAAGAGCTGGTTCCCCTTTGCAAGAGGATGGGGGGATGAGAGGGATCGCTGGAGTTTTACTTTGAGTAAGAACTGAAGTGAAGGATTTTTTTGAAGATGGAGAGAGAGGAGGAGGCTCATCCATAGCCGGAGCCACGGCCGGAGCCGCAGCCATAGCACGAGAGAAAGAAAAACCCTAGGAGGAAACCCTAGGGGACGGAAGAGAGAGTTTTTTAATATCAAATGTGTCATTTTTTAGTATTAAAAGTGTTACTTTACATTTTAATGAAAATTATCTTTTTTTCACATAAAAAGAGTTTTGTCTCAAAATGTATACTTTTTAGTATTAAATGTCTTACTTTTGCTTTTAAGATGAGTCACTTTTCAGCAAAATCTGTTAAGGTCTATCAAACATTCTAAGACAAATAAGACTAACTTTAAAAATGCAGGGGCACCAGAGCAAAATGAGAAATATCTCATTAATGTGCTAGCACCCCTACCGAGCCGACATGTGGCACACCTTCCCTTGGGCAACCCGTGTGTTGTGTTGTCGGATCCGGGTCGATCGGTAGGTTTCAGCCTCTTTTGTCAAAATTTTAGCTCATTTTCTCTCACATTTTGATCTGATTTCTTACTGGATGACCTGCGGTCTTTATATATTGATGGATTACCCACTCTATAAGCCTTCTTTCTTTCTTTTCCTTCAACGAAAGAATGAAGAGGAGGAATAACAAATCTGTTACCTCTTACATCCATGTATGATAATTGAGAACATAATAGTTAGTATGCCCAACATTGTTTCGCTTATTTAAATTAAAGAAAAACAACACATTCGAGATTTAATATTTCACATTTGAGCAATGAATTCAACTAAATGACATGACCAACGATAAAACGTCATCAATCAATAAAAAAATTGTTCAATATCAAGTAAACTACTCTTTGATGCAAGCTTTGTAACTCATTTCAAGCTTATGGATTAATGATGATATAATGTGTTGCTAGAAACCATTTGAAGATTTTTGCTAGGTATGTTTTTAGTAATTCATTCTCTAAATGTTGCATTACCTAAAACAAATTAGAGACTATCTCACATCGGTAGGAAGAGTAATCTAAATGTCAAGTCTTTATTTATCTCTAATTACCTTTATCTCACATGAAAATGAAAATAAAACTTAATGACTTACTCTCCCTTTATAAGTGATCATACCATGAGTAACATACTTTATATCTTAACCATAACTATTGTAATTAATGATTAAGGATGTCTCAAGGCATGTCACATATCCTTTTTTTTTATTATTAATAATAATTAAATTAATAATTAATAATTAATCTTTCAACTTATTTAATTTTTCAACTTATCATTGGTTCCATTAGATAATAATTTTAATTAATTACTATAGTTAAGATTTATAATATATTACTCATGATATTATCCCTTGGAGAGTAAGTCATTGAGTTTTTTCTTTTCATTTTCATATGGGATAAAAGGAAGTTAGAGACAAGAATGAATTGATGTTTAGATTACTCCTACGACACATGTGGGATAGATTGTTGTTGACAACTGAAGCCTTAGGCTCCGTTTGTTTCACGGAAAATGACTTTCAGAAAACGTTTTTCTAATTTTCCGGTGTTTAGCAATCTTAAGAAAATGTAGTCAACATAAAAGCTTTTCCGAGTCAGTGGAAAATGAAGCCTTCTTTTCCGGAAAATTACATACGGATTTATTTTCAGTAATTCATTTTCCAAATGTTCCGGCACACATCCGCCCCCTTTCACAATTTCACATATTTACATATACACACAATATTTCACTCAACAAATAAATTGTTTATAAATATAAATGGAGTTTGCGCACACTATTTATAAATTATAATTATAATTTTAATAAGTACTCACTACGTCATAAAATTAGTGTCAACTATATTATTTAGAGACGTTCTAAACATTGTCCATTAAAAAAAACGTTTTTTCATATCAATTATTAAAAAAAAATTATTTGTATTTGTGAGATTGAAAAAAGATGGATCTTATTGATTTAACATCACTAATGATAAATTGAGGGTTACTAAAGGAAAATTACTTAAAGTTCAACACTATCTTATATTCAATATATGCATTAATATTATAATATACTTTTTGTATGCGTTCATATATGGTTCTTCATAACATTTTATGTGCGTTTGCCAAATAGCCAAAAATGTTTTTCGACATATTATCAAAAGATTTACCAAACACCTGAAAACGAAATCTTTTCATTTTCTAAAAAATATTTCCCAGAAATCATTTTATGTGAAACAAACGGAGCCTTAGCCTTCAAACTTCCTTTTCCTATCAATGTGAGATGAACTACGTCTTTTAAAACACTTTTAAAACTCATTTTATTATGACAAAAAGTTCATTAGATTGAACAAACTCTCAATAATATGTGCGTACTCATCTTGAGCTACGTGATTTTTATTTATTTTTTGATTAGTTGATTGTGTATCATAATGATTGTTTACTGACATCAAAAAGTCTAAATTTTTAAAAAGTTTTCGAAGTATTTACTCATACACGTATAAAAAGTAATAAAAAAACTTATTCTAAAACAAAAGTACTATACTAAACGATCACTAATTTAGTTATATTAACAATGCCTAACTTTTGTTAGACATAATAATCATTAGAATGTAGTAATATCTCTCTGAAAAATTACAACCGTTCAGTACACGAATTTCATTACTAGTATGCGCGATAAGAGCAATACTTAATACAACACCTATAAAATACTTAATACAACTATCTTTGTTGTAAAAAACTAAAAATACTATATTACCCTTGACAAAATAAAAAAAATAAAAAATTGAACACCGCACCGAACCAACACCGACCACCCCCACTGTCCACCGCCTACCCAACCCCTCCCCTAGCTCTCCCACACCTCCTGGGCCAAGCCCAGTCCCTCCCCCAGCCCCCAACCCACAACTGCCTCAGCCCCAGTCCCTCCTCCAGCCCTCCCACTCCGCTTGGGCCAAGCCCATCCCTTAAGCCCCAACCCATGCCTGCCCCAGCCCCAGTCCCTCCCCAAGTTCTCCCACACCGCATGGGCCAATCCCTCCCCTAGCCCCAGCCCACCCGCCCGCTCCTCACCCAGTCCCTCCCCCACCCCTCCCACACGGACTTGGCCTCCCCTAGTCCCTTCCTCACCCTAGCCCAATCACCTGCCCCTCCCCTAGTCCCTCTCCTAGCCCACCCAACCTCCACCACCTCCTGCTCATCCTTCGCCACCATCTCCACCCAAAAAAAAGTAGTTTTTTTTTCATTTAATTAAAAACCAACTCCCGCCCACCTCCACCACCAATCTTCTTCTTTTTTTTTTCTATTTAATTATAATTTTCAATTTAATTCTGAAATTGAATATATGGCAAAATGGTAAAAAAATTTCAAAATGTGTTGTATTAAGTATTTTATAGGTGATGTATTAAGTACCTATGGTGCGATAATCGGGTGAAAATTCACCTCAGCAGACAACAGGGATACATTAAGCCTATGTATGTTGAAAACCCCACGAAAATATAATATATCCTATTTCTCAAAAAGAAAGTTTACTTTCTATATTGAAAAGTCAACATACGGTAATATTAGGTAAGTTATAGCAAGCCTCTTATTCTAAACCGAGTTAACCATAGATATGTTAATAATGTTGAAAACTGCAGGTTCAAACTGAAAAAGTTAGGGTTAGGTTCGAGTTTTCAGTGAATCGTTTAAACTGGACCGTTTAAACCGTAATCTATTAGGGACCGAAATTGACAGAATTGACTGTACTAATATCTTTATTGAGATTTTTTGAGTCGCCAATGTAGCCTCTTGTATGAAAGAGTAAGTTTTTTATTCTATTATATAGATTCTAACAAAACCTAACCAGATAGCCCACGTCATCCTAGGAAATTACTAATGTACCTTTAGTGAAAAAAGAAGAAAACTAGTTTGAATTGAGTTAATCTAATAATACCTATGTTATGACTTTTAGGGTCCGTTTGGTGCAGCGTTTTTAAAATGCATTGGTTTTAAAACACAATGGTTTTTTAACAAACACGTTTGTGATAAAATTTCAATACACTACTTTCATAAACTTGAGTAATTTACAAAAAAAAAACAGTTATACCCTTTGATCCATTGTAAATAAACACGATTGAGAATCATTCGAGAAAAACCTTCATACATATTAATATTAAATATCATCTAATAATCTAAAAATACTAAAATTATGAATTTATGATCATATTACAATTTACAAGATTAAAAATTTAAATTTAACAATTCAATTTCAATACATAAATTGCAAATCTCAAGAAAATATGAGTACCAAAAAGTAAATTTTGTGTCAAAGTTACAAATTATGTATTTAAATAAGAAAAAAGGTAAATAAAGGAAAAAGCTAAAGGGTAATTTGAAAATATAAATTGCCTAAGGGTAGAAATCTTTTTCTTTTTATGCACTGTCAGTCTATTCCCATTTCCCAACCTAATTCCCATTCCCCAACCCAAAATATGGACTAAAATGCCTAAAAGCAGCTCCAGTGGGAGTTTTATAAACCTTTTGAAAATCTATCAACCGGTTGAAGTTTCAAGATGCCCATTGCATTTGCTGACCGGTTGAAACATCACTATCACTAGTACTTTGTTGCTTTCTCTCTTTCCTCTAAACTTGAATAATTTCTTTAATGTTTTTAGTCGTTACTTGTTACCGTTTTTTATTTTTTTTTTCAAATTTATTCTATAAATTCTCCTATAAATAGGTTTGTAAAAAAAAACCATTACATCCTTCCAAACTTACATTATTTCTATACTATCTCATTCTCATTAAATTACACAAATTATTTTTCTCACTTCTTTTGTTATTGATAACAATTTTTTTACAAATTTATTAAACTATTCAAATGTCGAAAATTCTGCAAATGCCGAAACTTCTCCAAATTTTCAAGGTCCGCCAAATTTTCAAACTATGCCGAATTTTCAAGCTTCGCCAAATTTTCCAACTCCATCGAATATTCAAGCTCCACCAAATGCTCAATCTACGGCAAATTTTCAAGCTCCACTAAATTTTCTAGTTCCGGCAAAGGTTCAAACTCCACCAAATCTTCAAGTTCCGACAAGTTTTCAAGCTCCACCAAATTTTCAAGTTCAGCCAAATTTTCGTTATCCAAATTTTCAAAGTATTTCAAGTTTTCCAAAATTTTCTTATCCTTCGTATTCTCAATTTCTCATATATTCGCAACATGAATATTTTAACCTGACTATAGCAAATCAATATACACCTGGTTCTTATAAACCCACTATGGGTATTGGAAATCCAACAACACCAATTGATACAAGAAGGGATAGTGTTGGTGAGTCTGTAATTCCACCATTTTCTACCCAACAAAGGTTGGAAAACATTATTCTTGATGATGAAGTGGACAACAAAACAAAAGACATGTAGAAAACAAAGTGGAGAATTGAAGAGGATAAAATGCTTGTAAGTGTTTGGCTCATTATTTCAACAGATAGCGTGAAGGGGAACTCTCAACATGATAAGGAGTTTTGGAAGCGAATCACTAAGTACTACAACAACAACCGAAAGATGGGAATTCGAAGGAAGTTTAACGTCTTGAAGTCGCATTGGTACACAATTACTCCAATGGTTAATCAATTTAATTAATTTTTCATCCAAGTTAGAGATCAACATCGTAGTGGGTGGTCCGATGACCAAGTGAAGGAAACTACACGTGGTCTTCATCACTCGGTAAGTAAAAAACATTTCAAATATGAGCATGTGTGGCTAATGTTCAAAGATGAACCAAAGTGGAAAGGTGGGAAATCAAGTGAACATTCCTCTAAAAGGACAAATATATCTGAATCGGGGACATTCACTTCATCATCCGATGCACATACGAGCATCAACATCGAAGACAATGAAGTCGAAGTCCGCCCGATTGGTCAAAAGGCGGCAAAGAGGAAAGGGAAAGCAAAAATTGTCGAGAAAAATGAAGTCAAAAGTGTTGATTTATGGGATAAGCATCGTAAAATTGAAGAAAGAAAGGTTTTAGCACTCAAGGGAGTGACAACTGCATTGAATTTTGAAATCCTCTTTAAAGATACTAGTGGCATGACGAATGAGCAACTGCAAATGCATAAACACATTTGTGACTCGATCAAGGTCAAATATAATATTTCGTAGTTTATGTGTGGCTAATTTTAATTTATGAAGTTTCTAATTGTTGTATTATAAGTTTATGTAATATTTTAATTAATGTATTTTTTTCATCATGTAACCCATTTCTAATATTTTATGTTATGTAATTTTTAATTGTGTGAAGGAAACTAGTCATTACAAAAACTTGCTGTTGTAAAAACTAGTCGTTGCAAAAACTAGCCGTTATAAGAGGTCTATATATAAGAGGCTTGAGACTATATTTTCTCCAACCACAACCTCTTACACATATACCTACAGATACACCAATCTCCACACTAAAAAATGTCTCAAGATCCCAATCACTCCTATAAAAATGCACTTCTACAATTTGTGCACGATGAATTGACTGACGATTTAAGTGAAAAATGATGATGATGATTATGGAAATGAAAATGAAGGAAGAAGAAGCAGAAGCCTCCCACGATTGTAAACGCAGTCGAAAGTACATAAATCGAGAACGTGAAGCTAGACATGAAAGACTTTTCAACGACTATTTCTCCAATGAGCCAGTTTACACATATCAAATTTTCAGAAGAAGGTATCGAATGAGTGAGGAGTTATTCCTTCGAATTGTAGAAGCTCTTTCAAATCATACAGAGTATTTTCAAATGAGGGTCGACGTAACCGGTAGAAATGGACTTTCCCCTTGCAAAAATACACTGCTGCTATTCGTTAGTTGGCATATGGCATGCCTGTCGATCATTATGACGAGTATGTATGAATTGGTGAAACCACTGCAATCGATTGTCTAGTGAAATTTTGTCGATATGTGATTGAGGTATTTGGAAGCATATACTTGAGAAGACCCAATGCTCACAACGTCCAACGCTTACTTCAACTACATTTTGAGGTCCATGGTTTTCTCGGTTTGTTAGGAAGCATTGACTACATGCATTGGCCATGGAAAAATTGTCCAGTTGCATGGAAAGGTCAATTTACCCGAGGAGATCAAGGGGTTCCAACAATAATGCTAGAAGCCATCGCTTCTCAAGACCTTTGGATATGGCATGCATTCTTCGGCATTGCAGGTTCTAACAACGACATTAATGTACTCAACCAATCTCCATTGTTCAACGATGTATTGAAATGACACTCTCCTCAAGTTCAGTTTACGGAAAATGGCACACAGTACACGAAATGATATTATCTAGCAGATGGTATCTACCCGGAGTGGGTTTCATTTGTCTAAAGTTTTACATATCTAGAAGATCCTAAAAGGATAAAGTTCAAACAAATGCAAGAGGCTGCAAGAAAGGACGTTGAGCGAGCGTTCGGAGTCCTCCAGTCTTGTGCAATAGTACGAGGTGCGGTTCGATTTTGGCACAAGGAGGCTTTGAAAGATATAATGTACGCATGCATCATATTACACAATATGATTGTGGAGAATGAAGATAATGCAATAAGTAACTAGAGCAATGAAGAAGTAGATCCACCGGTAGCCGCATCACAGGGATTTATTCAAGAATTCAACATACGTCCAAAGGCATGCGGAACTATGTGATCGGGAAGTACATCAAAAACTTCGATCTGATTTGGTCGAACATATTTGGGAGCACTTTGGAGACAACAACAATGAAAATTAAGTTGTAACGATTGGATATTTCTTATTAGTATTTAATTAGTTTGTTTTCCCATTGTATTATGCAACTTTAATTATAATTTGTGCGATTTTATGTTGATTTAGTTCAATAAAATCTATATTGTTACATTGGTATTTTGAATTACTAATAAATATTTATGAAAATGTTTTTTTCAAAGATAAAATTTAAAAATATATAAATTATTTTTTGGAAGTATTATATTTGTTCTATAAGTTTATCTATAGTGGAGAATAGGTTTATAGAGAAAATGCTTATAAGCTGATGATGTGGCAGTGAGAATAAACCTTTTCACAGGTCCATGATTGTGGATGCTTAGGGTTAGAAAGAAGACGATTTATTTTTCCTTTTCCATGCGCAGAAGACAAAGCACAATTTCTTGTTCCTTGCTTAGTTCACTCCGCAGAAGACCATCATCTCTCTCTCTCTCTCTCTCTCTGGGGTTAGATACTTAGATCTATCTCTATACTATCGCTCTCCATCTTTGTCGTCGTAGTTGTCGTCTTCGTCGTCGTTGTCGTTCATCGTCACCGTTGTCGTTCATCGTTGCCGTCGTCGTCACTATCACCACCGTAAGTCCTCCCTTTCTTCTTCTCACTTTTTTTCTTTTCGACAACCTCCCTCCCCATCTCTCTCCCATTCCATCCGTCTCTTCCACTTTCCTTTTCCGTCTCTGTTCAAAAACCAACACACAGAATCAACTATGAAAAATACAACAAAGAAGGACTCTGTGTTTTTCATAGCAGCGTTGTGAAAAAAGCTCAAATTTGGAGCATTTAAAACGTAGCAGCTTTTCCGAAACGCTAAATTTTTACAAATGCGATATTGATACAAATTTTTTGTCGGAACGCTGCTAAATTTTTACAAATGCGATATTGATACAAATTTTTTGTCCAAACGCTGCGTTTGATGGCTAAAATGCACGACAAGAGGAGGCCTTAATTAAACAACTTGATTGATTGAACTAAAGTAAATTATGAAACTTCAATGATTTGTGTTTTGAATTTTATTACTTTGGTAATATCGTACTACGATTTTTGTTGTTAAATTTGTATTGCTTACTTGATTTCGAACTTTAAATTTAAATAAAAGTGTTCTTTTCAATTTCTTTTATATAAAGCCCGTAAGTGACCCGTCTAAATCGAAACAACATAATTAGGTTTGTATTTTGTGATCCGTTTAAACTGGACCGTTTAAAATGTAATCGACTAAGGACCAAAACTGATAGGGCCGACCCTATTAACATATCTAGTTTGTTGTGCACCTCCCTAATCTTAAGTACCTACCTAGCAATATAACCCCTATTCTACAGGCTTGGCAACTTGAGTTAACATCGTATACAAAATGAAAGTGACATTACCCTCACTTTGAGCCAGGCTTTTACCTATATACCCGGCTACCCGCAAGAGTGTTAACTTCCAAACCGACTCCATCCTCATTTTTTCTCATTATAAACACCACCGGCCACCGCTCTGAGATCACTACGCAGGCTCCAACATCTACACCAAAAATTCATTCTGGTTTTGTCCCATGTTAGCCAACAAGTCAGGGAAAGCATTCCCTTCCCTTCGAGTGTGCTGGTGAGTACAACTCGTTGATTCCAAAAGGGCCTTGATGTGTTCCAATAGAGCCATGAGCGAATGATTTGATCCTCTAGGATTAGCAGTGAGATTCATAACCGCTTGCGAGCTGCGAATCAATTTCCACAATCCTATCCCTTTGTCTAGGCAATTTCAAGACCCACTAGAATGACATGAAGTTCTACTTTAAGACTAGAAGTCTAGAACATGGCGCCAAAGACAAATATTAATCCAACGGTAGAAAAAAAAACATGGAAACAAAGATAACTTTAAAGAAACATGGAAAAATTTACAAAAATGATATGTTTACAACTACTCCTACAACTAAGCCTTGATGAGGGTCAATTGTGTTTTGGTGAAAGACGGCTTTGTCCTTCACTAAAGCTTTGTCGTAAAGTATTTGTAAATCTAACATTATTGAAAAAATTATGAGAAGTCTTTTTTTCATTTTGTATTTCATTTTCTTTTACTTTGAATTAGACAAAAGAAGAAGATAATTTGGAGATACTACTCCTTCGTTGAGTCGTTTCTAAGAAAGAGTCCATCTTTTCTTTTTTGTCCATTCAAAATTATCCACTTTTTAGTACTTCCCCCCCCCCCTTCCCGTTTCTAAATTAGAGGTGGTCTCCTATAGACGGTCTTACGGATCCTTATCCGTAAGACGAATCTATCCAGGTTAATTGAGGCAAAATTCAAAAATCTCAATGCAAACCCTTAGTTTTTAAAAATTACAGAGCCACCCCTCATGTTTATATATGCAGAGTGTCACTTTTTACTATAAATAGTATCCCTTTATAGTAGAAAATGTGTCACTTTTGGACTTAGAAGTGTCACTTTGCATTTTTAATGAAAATTATAAAATTTCCCTAAAAAAAGTGTTACTTTTTGGGCTTAAATGTGTTACTTTCACTTTGAAAAGTGTCTCATTTTTTTATAAATAAAAATCATTACGTTTGACATTAAAGTGTTACTTTATATTATTAAAAGTGTCACTTTTTAGAATTAAATGTGTTATTTTGACCGTACAAGTATTATTTTACCTTATAAATAAAAATCGTCGTTATTGACCTTAAAAGCATCACTTTTTAGCATTGAAAATGTCGCGTTTTAGTATTAAATGTGTCACTTTTGGCAGTCAACGTTAGTTTTAAAGTGACACTTTTTAGTATTAAATGTGTAACTTTTTAGTATTAAGAGTGTCACTTTTTAGTATTATGAGTGTCACTTTTTAATATTAAATGTGTCACTTTTTAGTATTAAGAGTGTTACTTTTTAATATTAAATGTATCACTTTTTAGTATTAAGATGGTCACTTTTTAGTATTAAGAGTGTTTTTTTAGTATTAAAAGTGTTAATTTGTATTTTAATGCGAATTATAGTAAATTTCCCTTTATAGTGTCACTTTTAACATTAAAATGTGTCACTTTTGTGTTTTCAGTGTGACACGTTTGGCTTTAAATGTGTCATTTAGCATTTCATCAAAGTCTGTTAGGATCCGTCAAGTATCCCAAGGCAATTGATGCTAACAGATGGTTAATAGAGTTGACAAAGGATTAAACTGCAAGGCATGGGAAATATAAGAATTTCGGCGACAAAATTGAAAGTACAGGGCACCGGAGCAAATAGAGGAACTTCTCGTTAATGAGCATTAAAACTAAATATTGTAGCTGGGGCGTTTCAAACAGACGACCTACTTGGTGGAAACCTTTAATAGTCGCCTCTGACCAACTCACCTAACCTATTATTCTGATTTTTAAAAAAACATGTTATGCTATTAACCCGTGAATTCATAAATGGGGCTCCGTCTTACGGATTTATGATCTGTAAGACCGTCCTACACAAGTCTGTGCCTCTAAATTATTGTCATACTTTCATTTTTTGTCTATTAAAAAAAAGAGGTTTTGTTTTTAAACTCTTTTTTAGGAAAAAACTTTTACTTATTACCATTACTTTTTCTTACTAGTTTAATAATGATCCACATACACATGAGATTTAAAGAAAACTACATGTTAAACCAATTACCTCTAATGGAGTCAATCGATATTTCATAATCTGTGTGTACAATCTAACAGTACAATTATTTAGGAACAGAAGGAGTATTTTTTTTAGGAAGTTTGTTATACCATTTTTAACATTACTTTGATAATTCTCACTTGCACATAAGCGTCAAAAGAAAATACATAACTGAGCCTGGCCCAAATGGCCCGAGCAGCGGTTACATGCTCAACATGTGATCACCTATCCATGGGCGAGACACGTGCCTATCTTCGGCTGCAAGCATGATCTTCCAGCGAGCGGAGATACATTCTCGTCTAGGGACCGAGTGTGTCTGGAGCAGGATACTGTAGTGGGCAAAGCTAGCATGCTCGAAAGTTTGGATAACGGTCGTCCAGAACGTGGGGATTTAACGGTCACCCACTCCGCGGAGGTCGCATACTCGCACGCACCGTTCTCCATCACCAGGTAGATTGCATGCCCACCGGCACCGTTCCCTATCACCAAAGTGATCTCATGCTCGCAGATGTCGATCTCCTTCCCCACATTAGTCAAGGGGAAGGAATGAACTACCTTCCCCCAACCCCAACCAACAAAATAAGCGTTGCCTGAAGTACAGCAGGCCGCGGGGGGCCCTCAAGGTGCAGGTGGCGTAGGCCGTGGGCATAGCTCAACCCTTGAGAGCTATGGGTCCCCCACAGGCCCCACTTGTGCTCGGTGTGTAGCTTCAGTCCTGCCGGAGGTGTGCCCGCCGTAGTCAATGCCCAGGACTTTGAGGAACTAAGGTTGTGCATGGAAGCATGGGAGCAAAGAAAGGCCCTGAAGGGAAATTTTTTGGGCACTGCATCTAGCCCTTTGGCCTAATGGATCGAGAATGCCCCTCCACACAAGGCTGCATCTTTCCCAACATTGACAAGTGCATAGGGAAAACCAAAGCAAGGGACTAATTAATGTCCTTTGAGTAACAGATAGGTCTGGTGACGTCCAATGAGGCCTTGAAGATCCAGACATTTGTGGGTTCCTTGCAAGAGAAGGCTCTAGCATGGATGGGTGCACTTCATCGTAGATCGATCACAAATTGGGTTGATCTTTGCGTAAAGTTTCTGGTTCATTTTGAAGCCTAAGGGACCATAACAAAAGACAAAGGCAGACTTGTTTAAAATTAAACAATGGGCTCACGAATTGACATCCAATTATTTGGAAACTTTCACGAAGATGCTCGAGCAAGTGCTTGGCCTGTCCGAGCAGGAGGTGACTCTGTGTTTTGAGATTGGTTTGCTCGAGGGAGAGGGTGGCCTAAGGTCTGAGTTGAGTATGAGGGAGCCCAAAACGCAGGCATAGATGTTGATGTGGGCTCAGAAATACTATGTGGGAGAGACCGGTAAAAAAAAAAAAAGAAGGAGGAGGCCACAAAGGCTAGTGGGAATGGCAACAATGGCAAAAACAATGACCAAAATGGAAGGGGAGGTTATAATCGAATCAAATCGAGGTATGACCGCCCAAGTGACCTCACCCCGCTCAATACATTGCAGGAAGATATCTTGTATGAGGTTCGGGATGAGCTTCCCCACGCGACGCAATTGAACCCTGAGAGTGTAGGTACTAGGGATCGCTCGAGGAGGTGTGCATATCATAATGACTATTAGCATACCAGAGAAGAATGTTGGCCATTGAAAATGACCATTCAGAAGCTGATAAATGAGGGGAGACCGGTTTATGTTTGATCTTGAAGTTCTTGACAGGTTTGGGTCGCACAGATTTAATGCCTAGTTATCCAATTAGTCAAGCCAGTGTATCTGCATAATTTGGATAGATCAATAACATACTATTATTTATAATAGAGTCAATAGATTTTTCTTAATCTATGTGTTGAGTCAAAGATAACACTTTCCAAAAAGCGGAGAGAGTATTATTTATATTTTGCTATTATTTTATTTGTATAATGATGAAATTAAAAAAAAAATAGTACCATGATTTTAATGAATAAAAACTCAAAATACGGCAATCAATTTCCTATTTAAGCCAATCATAAAATACATGTTATCTTGGTATTAGAATGAGAATTCTTCAACTTATTCTCTCCTATCCCATTTTGTGGACTATATTCACTTTCGTCTTTCATCCTACTTTATTGTTTTCTATTTGGAGATGTTGACCGACATTCAAGCAATATCTTAAAATTTAAAAATAAGAAATTTCTATAATCAAATTTGGGATATTGACATTGGCATGTTCTTGGACTTGAAAATGGTACGAGTTCTCCACACATAAAAAGTAAAAAAATAGTGCATGTGATATGCCTAAATTAGTAACTTTATTACCATTCCTTTTTTGTGTTTTGATGATTAGTATAACCGTTATCTTAATGAACACATTATTAAGTACCTAAAAATTAGATTTCCTAATTAGCTAATTGTAAGACTAGCTTTTAATACTATCCTCCAATGTTTGACTAAATCTATATCTTCTTCCTTCGTTTCTAGCAAAAAAATTTCGTTTGATTGTCAAACTTTTTAAGAAAATGACACATTTAGTAGCTTATTAGTAATAAAATAATACTAATTGTAAGACATTTAGCCAAGAAAAATTTAACATAATACTATCCGATCCGAATGTTTGACTAAATCTATATCTTCTTCCTTCGTTTCTAGCAAAAAAATTGTCGAAAACCACGTGGTCGATGCAGTTAACAGTGATCGACCAAGTCGTTTTTGGTTTATTGATAAACCAGTGATAAACCAACGTGGTCGACAGCGTGGTCGACAGACCGACCACTTGGTCGACCAAGTCGATTTTGGCTGGTTTTTGGTCAAAGGCTATATATGTTCATTCATCGGGTCAAATGACCGTATTTGACTAATGCCACTTTTTTAAGTGAAACATCCCGAAATGAAATATCTCGAAATGAAATAGTTGACTCTTTATCAGGAAATGAGAGATTATGTCTCAATTGAAAATACACTTTTTTTTTTTTGTTAATTTGACCAATTTTCAAAATTATTATACATAGCCATGTATAGTGGCATATATTTTTTTCCACATTTTTCCGATTTGCTCATTACATCATTCCCCTCCCCCACTTAAAAAAGTTTGTATTAAAACATACTCTTTTCGTTCAGGGTAAAGAGTCCCCATTTGAAAATCAATTTTTTTAGAAAAATGAGACTTTTAGTAATTAATTAGTATTAAAATAATGTTTTTATCTTAATTTTCAAAAGTAAAATCTTTAAGCAAAATATCTCAAAATAAAATAATGGACTCTTTGCTCAAAATGGAAGAAGTATATCGAGTATCAACCCCCACCAACACTGATTCTATTTATAGCAAAATAACTCTTCCTATTTATTCTCTTGAACCGTTACGACATTATAAATACCCACGTGGAATATCGAGACCTTTGCTAATAGGCTCTCCACTCGCGAGTCGCGACGTGGCATCACTCGAGGAATATTACACACGTTCAACACTTATAAATAGGCAAAGACAATTGCATGAAAGATCACACCAAGCGTTGATCAGAGACAAATCAATCTTTAAGCCAATATGACATTATTGTCAACTTCCAAAACCACCACCATCACTACCATGATTGCCATGATCACTACCGCTTTTCTCCTCCTCCTCCACCTGCCTAACTCCTGTGCCATCAATCTTGGTGTTGATAAGGCTGCATCAAATCCCGATCGAGATCTCACTGAGTTTCCTTTAAACTTGGAGTACTTTGAAGCTGAGTTCTTCTTGTGGGGAGCTTTGGGTCATGGATTGGATCATGTAGCTCCAAATCTTACCAGTGGTGGGCCTGCTCCCATTGGTGTTAAGAAAGCCAATTTAGGCCATGTTGTAAGGGATATTATAGCCCAGTTTGCATACCAAGAAGTTGGGCATCTAAGGTTCATCATTCTTCCTTAATCTTTAATTTCTTTTTTTTTTTTTTTATCAATATTGATCTTTGAATTTCATTAATCTTTGCTACTGCAGAGCGATCAAGAAAACGGTACCCGGATTCCCAAGGCCGTTGTTGAATCTAAGTGCAGAATCATTCGCAACGGTGATAAATAAAGCATTTGGAAAACCTTTGTCCCCCCCATTCGATCCATATGCCAATGAAATCAACTATCTTATTGCATCTTATGTTATTCCTTATGTTGGTCTTACGGGTTATGTTGGCGCAAATCCCAAGCTCCAAAGGCCCTCTTCAAGAAAGGTCTCGATTTCAAACATCCACACTTAAAAAGAAAACTAAAATAAAATGTTTAATGATATATTTAATAACGTTACTCTTATGTATGTGTATACAACAGCTAGTAGCTGGGCTTTTGGGAGTGGAATCAGGCCAAGACGCGGTATTAAGAGCATTGTTATACGAGCGTGCAAAGTTGAAGGTTGCACCATATGGAATCACCGTGGCAGAATTCACGAACCGGATCTCAGCCCTACGAAATAAGCTAGGTCACAATGGTGTGAAGGATGAAGGTCTCATTGTGCCGGTTGGAAGTGGTGCCGAGGGGAAGATTTCAGGGAATGTGCTAGCTGGGGATAGGTTCTCATTGGCATATGGTCGAACACCTGAGGAGATACTGAGAATTGTGTATGGAAGTGGTAATGAAAGAGTTCCAGGAGGATTTTATCCTAATGGGGCTGATGGGTCAATTGCCAAAAAACATTTGAGGCATGGTAGGGACTTAGATTAGAAAATCAAGGGATGCTTATGTTATTTGTACTTACTCCAGCCCCTGGTTTAATAAAATAAGAATTTCAGTAATTTATTTTGAAGGGTTCGAACCACTAGACCCCTAGATCCGTCCATGATAGTGAAAATGATTATAAAACATGTAGAAGGTAAAGATACATGATTATGGAGATTGAATACATTTTTTTAAAAAAAGTTAATCTTCAAGGGGAACATCTCAAAAACAAATTATTAAATTTTTTGTTTGAAACAAAAGGAAATCAAATAATAATTTGATATTATCTTTAGATTAAACCATCAAAGGCAGGGCTACAATTCATCCCATGTTGTTTTCACTCGGGATAGTAATCGGGAAAGCTAAACCCGTGACAGCTTCCCAATAAGGATGGGGTTCCTCCCCATCAATCTTGACAAGGGGTTCGACCTTTGAAATGGACTAGCAGCGAATCCCAGCTTGAAGCAGATAGACGCCGCTCTTGGTAAGGGCTTCCCAGTCAAACACGAAATCTTGCCCTCCTTTGTTTTCTTTCATGTCTAGAAGTCTCTTGATGTCACCAAACATCTTGTTCTTGTCGGACTGGAATTGATCGCAGTTATAAATTGGTGCTTTTAGTTGACCTAGATGAGAAACAAAGGGCCAGCCTACTCGTGATTCCACGAGTAGAACTTTCTGGTCCCAAGCTTCAACTTTGTTCGGTCCCTCACTCAACAATTTGAAAAAGTGCGGGTTGGAACGACAGAAATTACGACCAATTTTTTTGTCGATTTTAAAGACGTACTGTTTATAGAAAAGGAGCATGTCGGGCTCGTGACAAAGTAATTTGCAGGCAAAAGTGTATACGACCAGAAATCTGACGGTGGTCAGAGTTAGCTTATAGGGGAGAGCGTTGGTCATGCTCAGAAATTCACAAATGAAGGGATCTAAGGGTAACTTAAAACCGACCAAGAAAAAGTCAAAATAGAAGACCATCTTGTCCCCCTGATTGGCATGATCGTTAGGTTTGATGTTCAGGTCCAATGCCTTCACCTGATAACAATTCGGGTCTGTACCCAAAGAATAGAACCACCCCATGACATCTTCTTCACTCTCGAACTCGTCTCAAGTTACTTCCCAACCAAGTTCCTCTTCGGGGACGAGTTTCTTGCCCTTGCGGCGTGCAACCCTTTTTTCTTGTTTCTCCAGGGAGCACTTGTGCTAGGAGAAAGTGAGCCAGATCTCAAGCTCGCCTTAACTCCATCCTTGCCAGCTCCAGCCATAGTTACTTGCTCGATATATTCGGTGGCAGGATCATTAGTTTTGACAGTGGTTCTAATGGGGCCCGTCCCTTCAGAGTCAGAGCTGTCAGAGGGTGTGCAACGTGGGCAGCAGCGAGGGTACTTAAAGCTTCAACAAATTGGATTTTCGAGCTGGTATGCTCGGAGCTTCGCTACTTAACTTCAAAGCTTTCCTCGAGTTCGGGTGAAGCTCCATGGTCATAGCTACGCCCTTTTATTTCTGATCCACTTTCTTTGCGTGAAGACATCCTACATGAATCGAGGAAGAGACACATTAATTCCTACCCGAAAAAGCAAGCATAAGGGGGCAGGCAAAAGCCTTGATTAGGGTTCTACATTTTAGACCAGTGAATAGGGCACCAGGTTAGTTTTCCTCGATTCCTATCTATGTGTGTGCTCGTGTTGGTGTGAAACCCAGAAAAACGGCAATCAAAGTTAAAGAACCTAGACATCCGAATGGGGGGGGGTCGTAAAAATCAATAAAACATAAAGGAAGAAAAAAGTAATAGAAATCAAACTCTCAAAGGGATGTCAGAAGCCCGAATGCTCATCATGGGTAGAATCCAGATCGTAACTAGAGCTGTCAACTAGGTCGGGTCGGGTATGCCCACTCCAAGATCACCGGGCGTAGCTTAACACTGTGTTGGGTCAGGCCTAAAATATACTGGGCCTTAAGAAACTCAAGCCCAACCCATATCAGCACCGCACTTCTGGGCAAAAATATATTTATTTATTTTTATTTCAAAAAAAAAAATCAGAAATTGGCTAAATTTGCTAGTTAGTTTATTTAAAATTCAAGGCAAAACACATCTTTGGGCCACTGTACTTTTCCAAAAATTGCAATTAGGCCACTGAGACGTCAAAATTTTTGGGATGACCATTGTACCAGACTTATCTTGCTTGATAACCCATTTTTTGATGGGACGTTAAGTTTGGACGTTAATAGAAACTTTGTGTGATAATAGAAACACAAAGGGGTCCAACTGGAAAAAAATATATTTGTGCATGTCATTTGTATAAAGGGTTAGGGGTCAAAATGTTGAAATAAACTTCATCTTCTTCATCCTCTCAATAGCGTTCTCAACCGAGTCAAACTGTTAAACCAAGTTAAGATCTCACCGGAGAAGTTTTGAACGAGATCACTGTGGATGCTTTTCTTACAATATGGATCTCAGTCCTTCACAGATCTAACAATCTGGCGGGTAGAGAGATTATACTCGGAGAAGTTGTTTTAAACCCAATTAAGATCTAAAACCTGACAATTTAACCGACAAAGTTGAGAATTAGGGTTCGATTGATGTTTTTGTAATGGGTAGTCGAGAAATGATGATATGATGTCTAACTAGGAGAACCCATGTGGGTTTGGGAGGTTAAATCGTTGAACCTGGTCCAAACCCCCAGTTCCCTACTCAAAGGTTGGGTCTAAAATAACTCGGGTTCACCATTGAGGTAAAAAGAAATATCCAAGAGGTTGTTCAAGATTGATGGTGTGGCGACCCGACTCGGACTCCAATGCGGAATCCCAAGGTCGCGCCGTCAAGACAGGCTAAGAGACAGACAAGCACCTGCTGGGCATAATGGTGCGAGTCAAAAGTTTAGCCAACAAGCTCAAAACAGGAATGTGAAGCCATAATGGCAAAACGGGACAACAAAAACTAAAATATGCGGAAGCAAGATATAAGTGGAACCCAAGCCTTTAATCCTAAATGAAGGAATGCAAGGCTGAGAGATAACTATCTCTCGAAAAATCTACGACATGTGTGACGCAACATTGCGCACGAGCAACAAACCATCGGCAACCAAAGGCCGACGAACCAACAAAATACCAGCCTGATAAACAACCACTCAACGGCTACAACATGCTGGAGGGACAAATCAACTAAAAGAATAAGAGATTAAATACTAACAACTAAACCAATGTCTCTCGACTAAAGTTGTCGAAGATAACAACAATAATACTAGAATAAGCGAGCTAAAACTTTCTCGGAATGACAATGGGAATAACTCCTAAAGGATATGACAGCTCGACTATACCAGTCGGCTCCCAAACAATACAACAATAGATTACTAATACAATCTACCCAAGTAAAGTCTACATAACTTTACATCCGTGTCTCACAAATAAATAACAACAATAATAATAATAATAATAACTCTAAGCTTATTGCTCGGAAGACCACCTGCTAGAAATCACTATCCGAAGTCGCCACGCGTACTAACGGGATCACTGCACACACTAATGAAAACAAACACACAGAGTGAGTCATAATGACCCAGTAAGTTACTAAATGTAACTATATGGCATATCATGTCATGGCATGACATAATGCACAAGCATATATAGGAATCATGGTATCATGTTAGTATACCAATAATAAACATGTACTTAGTTATCAAAAAACATAATCTCACATAAACCACATAGCATATTCAAACCATGGGTCCAACCCTCTTTGATCATACATAAATGCTCATAAGTCACAACATCGTTTTCTTTAATGAGTACTCGTTACATTTATCCAATATTCAAACCTAGGATGAGAAATGGGAGCTCGATTGATCATATTATGGCTAGTTCAATGGCGCTAACACGAGACCACATCCCACTATTGGCCAAATAGTGAGGAGAAAAGGACCTAATGCCGCGATTCATATCGATTGTTTCCAAGGCTATGAATCGTCCCATTGCCAACACAACGACCAAGATGCCAGCTGGACTCAAATCAAGATGATCAAGTAGATATTTACTTGAATAAACAAATAAAGACCAAGTCCGTCACGAGCGGACTCATCAAATCAAGTAGGTCATAATTCTCTACAAAACCCAATAAACAATGCACATAATTGTACACACTTAACATGTTCAACTAACTTGTACGTTTAGTCCAAGAACCACATATTGAGGTACTCATAATCCTCAAGTCAACACCCAATCAAGAATAGCATATAAGCTCAATAAATCACAATGTGAGGTCTACTATAGTCCTCTACTCAAGATTAAACCAAAGACTGTTATTTTAGTCTAAGAACAACCATAAATCAAGACTTAGTATTTAGTCTATACATAAAAGCATTCCGTGTGACGACCCGACCCGGACCCCGAGATGGAATCACAAGTCAAGTCGTCCAAATAGGACAACAATACATGCAAAGACTCAATTATAGAAAACGACGTGACGCAACAATTTAGATGAAGCGCGACTCGGCACCAAAAGGCCGGAAATTTTTAAAACTTTTTAAACCTGATATAGCAATTAAAGACAAGTATATCAATTCATCGGCGACTTTACTACCGGAACCCAACACTACACAATTCATGCATATATACCTCGACGGCTACAACATGCCGGAGAAACAACATAAATAAATAAGAGCTAAAGTAATGCCCAGCGGAAGATTTAAAACAGGTGAACCATACTACATCTATACAAGGCTCGGCGTACATGCGCCGACACTCAAAATAGGATACATGAACTACAAGTATAGACATAAATCCAAATAAACAAAGTTCCCAAGCAAAGTCTAAATGACTTGCTAATCCCAACGTCCTTACAAAAGAGAACAAAAGAAGGACATCTATAAACCACAACCTCGTCGCGTGCGATCACGGACAAGCACGAACCCTGCATGCCTCAACGAGCGGTACCTGAACGGCTCGGATCTAAAGCAGTAAAAGGGAGGGGGTAAGTCATAAAGACTTTGTGAGTTAACAATTATGCATGTCATGGCATCATGCAACATACATAGCAAGATATCATCTTTAATATCAAGTCAATCTATCCCCTAATCGGTTTGCGGCTCTGGAAACTATTGATGAAGAGGGAAACTTATCAGACAATTCCAGTATTGAGGCTCTTAATCTGGCCCCATCTAGCAATTGTGTTCAGCAGAAAGATGGTACTTCGACTACAGGCCCCGATATTGATGCTGTTGAGAAAGTCATTAATGATGTTATTTCTCCATCTCATAGTCATAAAAATCCTTCTTCCAACCTGAGCCCCAACTCCCTCCCTTTCAGTCCTTGTATAAATACCCAAGCCACTATGCAGAACAATTCAGTCTCCCCTAATAAATTTGTCATTCTGCAAACTATCGAAGATGAAGATTTCGATAACGATCACGCCCAATTTGAAGCCCTTGATCTTGACCCTCCTAATCTCAGAAGGTCGAAGCGTCGAACGAAGAGTCGTTATCGTAATTATTAGTTTTCTTTCTTTGTCTTATCTAGGTTTAATTTTTTCTACTTCTTTCCCCAAGGTAAGGCTCCTTTGCCCCCCCCCCTTTTAAGGGTAAGGTTGGTTGTCCCCCTTTAACTTGTTTTCCTTTTTCTTCCTTTTATAATATCTAGATTTAAAAAAAAAAATATCAAGTCAATCAAGCATTCATTTATAAACACTTAAATCACATATCCATGGTAGCACATTGTTTCACATAAGTGCTATAAAGTAAACCACATATAAAGAGGATATGTTATGGAACCGGTGCCGCTACGTAGCTCTTGCAATACACAACGTTAACATTTCGTGCCAATGATACCCGTGAATAGTGTATCAAAGTACCGAGTTCTCTACTCGGGTACCAAGCTCTCTCCTTGGTACTTAGACTTGCCAATGTGCTCTCTTGGTTACAGCAAAGGGGCTACTTCTCCACTGTGGCCAACAGTGGAGGGGTGTGTGATAAAAACCCGGTATAACAACCCATCACTATCACGAGTCCCATAACTCGTGACGGCGATGCATTGTCACACCAACGACTCAACCAAATATGCCAGCTGAACTAATGCAATGCCAAGTAGATGTTTACTCGTCATATAATCTCAAATAAGGAACAAGTTCGACAAGAGCGAACTTATTCAACAAGTAGTTGTTTACTCATTTAAGGAATCAAATCAGAATTCGACAAGAGCGAATTCAACATGTCAAATAGATACATCATTCTACAACATGCTCTCAATTATGCATTTGCTTCACATAATCACATAAACCACATAAGAACTCAATCGAGTCTTATAAGCATTCATATCAAACATGCCCTTCAATCCATCCCAAAGTCACGTAAGCTAATATATTAGTCTAACGCACTATAAACGTCATAGGGATTGAATGTGGAGTCGATATTGTTCAATAACTCCCTAATCTCGACTCCGGTGAGTCATTACTAAAATTCAACCAAGTAGAGCATTGATACTATATGTATCACATTGCCCTTTTCTAAGTTCTCCGTTCATTTAGAACTCGATAACTAAGCCGTTCATGTTCTTAAACTAGCCTTAAACACAATCCCGAGTTTCAAACCCTAGATTCGGTGATTTTGTTAAACCTTGAATTGAAACATGTTCTTTCACAAGAGTTATTCCTAAGCTCATTATAAACAACATTCATGCTTTACAAAATGTCAAAATCACAACTTCATAGAGAATTCATAAAATCCTACACATATTTCAAAGGTTGAATTGGAGGATTTCTCTTCACAAAATGTGTTCACAATCATTAATAGAACAACTATAATGAAGGGGTCATGTTATTTTATTGAACATGGAAATCTCAGGGAATTGTCACTCACCTTAAGCCTAAGATTAATGGATGAATGGATGATCAAAGCAAGGATTGTTGTAGAGGAGATCGAGGCCTTCGATTTGGCGGTCTCGGATTGCCGATCGGACCACCGGAACTCCGGGAAATGGTCTCTCAAACTAGGGTTTCCTCCATGGACGAAAATGGAGCTTGAAGCTTTGAATCTCTGAAGTTTTTTTTTTTTTTATCACAAATGGCTGAATTAGGCTGGAAAAATGTTTATATACTTACCATTTAGACCCTAATCCATGTGAAGGGGTTAAATGGCTTCTCATTGGCCAAGGCATGTAAGCCTTTGATAAGGAATGATCTAAGGGCCAAGAAGGGTTGTAGGAGAGTGAACAAAGAGGGCTTTGACTCACTTTGGTCGGCCAAGGGCAAGGGCAAGGGCAAGGGCACAAGGGTCAAAAACCAAAACCACTCAGAAAATGTCAAAAACCTGATTCTGGCATGATGCGGTCGCATCACTTTGAACCCATGCGAGCGCTTCAACTATTCATGGCCAATTTCCAGATTGTTGTTACTGGACAGTCGATCTTGTAAAATCGACCATAAATCTCTCACAATTCCAAATGAGGTTATTTTTTATTTTTATGAAATTAGACTCATTAAAATATATGTTAGAATTTTAAATTACTCAATTTGGACTTATATTCATCAAAATAAAGTTACAACAAAATCAAGTACCGAAGCTGATTTCCTGAAAATAGAATTCTGGCACAGCCGTAAGTCAAGACCTAAATGAGGTACGTAGACACCTTGGAAAATTATCAAATTTTACAGGGAGTATCCTAACATATTAAGGTAAAACATACTAATTTTTTAGAAAATTATCTTCAGTATATTGGTACCAGAATTTTCCCGAAGTTCGCCCAAAAACATGACTGAATCTGTGAAGTAATATGTTGGTCATCTTATTTCCAAATGCAACAAATCTATGAACATTGATTGTGCAAGCATGAGAAATACTAGTACACTTGGTCTAGAACATAAATGAACTTCTCGCAATTTGAAAGCACAAACAATACGAAGGCAAACACGAGAAACCCTAAGACTCAAACGATGCAACTAAGCTTCCAAACTTTCAACCAAGCATACTATGATCAAGATGAACATTATAAATCTCATATGCAAGGTACTAAGACTCCAATGAGACCTAGTTAAGTGCTAACATGCTAAGACGAACACTCGAAACATCAACAACAAGGCATGCAACGCATGGAAGACCATTACTCTATTATGACCTTAACCAACACAATGCAAGCAAGATATAGGTGAAATGAAGTCTCTAATATGTCAAGACCTATTATAAACATGTTATAATGATGTCAAACATGAAATGGGTTTGGGTTCTCACATTCCGGACACAAACATAGTCCTAACCGTCATATATAATCTTTTTTTTTTTTAGGAAACAGGGGCGGCACCCTGCAGAAATTTATTAATAAAAAACAAACATACAGAGGAGAGGGGGACAACCAGCCTTACCCTTAAACTGGGGGGACAAAGGAGCCTGACCTCGAGAGAGGGAATAGAAAAAGCCTGCTAGCAAATAAAAACTAAACAAGCTAACCATGTTTCCTATAATTATAAAGGCCAACACGATCATGAAATAAAGCAAGACTGGCATCACGAGGGAGATCCGATGGAGAATTATAACTTTTAAAGCCCCTGTGGTCATGGGCAGCCGCAGCAAGCTTATCAGCAACAGTGTTATGTTCTCTAAAAACATGGGAAATAGAATAGTCACCCAGAAACGACAAACATTCTCAAAACTCATACTCATATTTCCAAGGGGCGCTAGTTTTATGGGATAAAACCATAACAACAACCAGAGAGTCTGATTCCACCAGCAAATGACTAATATTAAGATTACGACATAAACGGAGACCATCACGCAAAGCCTTAACTTATGCGCCTGTGTTAGTGCCAGATCCATAGAAGGCCGAGAAAGCCGTCACTAATATCCCTTGATGGTCACGCACAATACCACCACCAGTATGATCACTGTGAAGGGCTGACCCATCTGTATTTAATTTATAAAAACCCATTAGAGGAGGGGACCAACGAACCCAACTGCCCTTACGAAGCACCGGATTAACAACAGGCAGACCAAGCCGATCCATACCCAATCTAGCCATCGTAGAAAGAACAGATTTGGGACTGTAGACTGAAAGCATATCACGTAAACTAGCTATAATGCGAGCAATAATCCTCTCTGACTGCATCGGCTGAGAATCATAAATGGCATAGCAACGGGCTTTCCAAATTTCCCAGCAAGAAAATAAGAAAATACCCAAACAACAGCCCCAAGCTGGTTACGAGAAACACTATCCTTACACCAAGTCACGAGGAGATGCTCAAAAGAAACGTACAAACCATTTTTATGAAAAATGTTTGCAAAGAAACCCCAAACGGCCTTAGCTATGTTCGAATAAAGGAACAAGTGAGAAAGAGATTCACAATCAGGCGCTGAACAACAATGACATTTGGAGGCAATGGAAACTCTTTTAATGCGAAGCTGGAAGTCCACAGGAACAGCACCATTATAAAGTTTCCAAGTAAAACAACTAACTTTGGTTGGAATCCAAGGTTGCCAAAACTTAACGGACCACTGATTTGTTGTCGAATGGGAGCGAATAACATCCAGGAAATCTGAAGATTTAAACCGGCCCGATTTGGAAAGAGTGGAAACGAACCTATCAGGCTCTCGAAGATCACAAGTTACATTACAAACAGCCTGATGATATTGATCCGGAATCAAAGGGAGCAGCTGATCAATGATCGAAATGCCTTGATGTACCGAAAGCTGATCATCAACTGGCCGAGGACCAATCAAAACCGAGCCACTCCAGTTGTCTAACCAAAAGGATTTACTACCCTCGCCAATTACCCATCGACTATGAAGAGTGACCAAAGGGAGCTGATCCATAATAGCCTTCCACTGAGGAGCTGCAGAAGGACAACTAGAGAAACCAGAGGCGCCATTATATTTAGAATAAACAAACCGAGCCCAGAGACGTTTACCCTCCAAAGCATTCCAGGCCATCTTTGCATGCAGAGAGCACATAACCTGCTTGAGAGAGCGAATACCAAGACCACCTTCATTAATAGGACGACAAATAGAAAGCCAAGAAACCGAATGAGTCTGATGACTACCCTTAGAGCTCCAAAGAAATTCAGCCATAAGTGATTCAATCCGATTAATAACCGAAGCTGGGACCCGAACTGCAGCCAGAATGTGTATAGGAATGCTTCTAAGAACATGTTTTAACAAAGCAAGACGACCACCCATGGAGAGTAACCGAGCTTTCCATCCAACAAATCGGCGATGAAACTTAAGCTCAATGTCTTCAAAATAAGAACATTTAATCCGACCATAAAAAATGGGGACACCCAAGTAACGCATAGGAAAAGATTGGCGATGACAGCCAGACCAGAGAGAAATATGCCTAGACTTGGCAGAAGAACAAGAATCATGTACATAAAACCCACTTTTCTGATAATTAATAAGCTGCCAAGAACCCTTCTCATATAATGAAATAATCTGACTAAGAGCCAAAATAGAACGTTTCGTAGCATTACAAAAGATCAACATGTCATCGCGTAGAGGAGATGAGAAATCATGAGGCCACCACGACCATGTGAAAACGGAATAATGGACTGATCAGAGACAGCTTTATTAATAGCAACAGATAAAACTTCTTGTGCAAGAATAATAGTAACGGCGATAAAGGGTCACCTTGCCGAAGCCCCCGCGTGGACGACAAAAAAACCAAAACTTCCCCCGTTGATCTTAACTGAGTACCAAACATTGCTAATCATCCTATCAATTAAATCACAAAAGGCTGAACTGAAACCAAGAGATACAAGGGAGGATCTGAGAAAATCCCATTCCATACGATCATACGCTTTCGACATGTCAAGCTTGAAAGCCACGTTACCCCCCCCCCCCCCGACACTTGCGGCCAATCCGGTGAATCAACTCCTGAGCAACAGCGATATTTTCCTGAATACTTCGCCCTTTAACAAAGCCCGATTGTTCCCATGAAATAACAGAAGGAAGAACAGTCGCAAGACGGGAAGCAATAATTTTGGATATGATTTTACTCGAAAAGTTACAAAGGCTAATTGGACGAAGATCCGACAAATTGTTCGGGTTGTCCACCTTAGGAATAAGAACAAGAGAGGTAGATGCCAAACCTCGAGATAAAATAGATCCAGCAAAAAATTCTTGGACCATAGCCAAAACCTCCCCCTTAATAATGTCCCAACAACCCAAATAAAAGTGACCAGTAAAGCCATCGGGGCCAGGAGCGCTGTTGGGATTAAGATCCTTGATAGCCTGCAAAATTTCAGCTTCCATGGGCATTTGCATAAGAAAAGAATTCTGCTGGGTAGTAACCTTAGAAGGCATGGACGAAAAAAGCGAACCATCAATGACATGTTGGCTAGCGAAAAAAAGAGTAGCAAAATGGGTCACCGCAATATCACCAATTTTTTCTAGATCAGATCACCAAAACCATCATCCATCTTAAGTTTTACGGTATTAAAACGAACCCAATCTCGAAGACTTGCATGGAAAAAAGCCGTGTTGCGATCACCATCACGAAACCAATGGTATCGAGATTTTTGTTGCAACAGTTCCATATCCCAGTCAAGCAATTTAGACGCCTCCTGTTTAACCGAATCCAACCTTCTAACAATATCCACGTCCCAATTTCGCTGAAGCTCCACTTCTAGCTTATTAACATCATCCTGTTTACTAGCTAACATACACTGAACATGCCCAAAAACCTGCCAATTCCATAGCTTCAAACTTTGTCTAAGTAACTGCATCTTGCGATGAAATACAAACATAGATGTTCCAGATACCGGACACTCCCATTGTGTCTTAACAAACTCCTGAAAGTTTCCGTGATCCATCCACATCCTCTGAAAACGAAAAGATCCCCTAGGGCGTTTCATACAAGGCAGCTCAACTAGAAGAGGCAAATGATCTGAATACAGACGGCTAAGGTGAATAACTCTCAACGCCGAATAGCTTGATTGATAGAGACCATTGCATAAAATTCGGTCAAGCCCCTGCCATTTACGATGAGAGCCCTCTTGGTTATTACACCAAGTATATTGGCTACCTTCATAACCCACATCACATAGACCAGCTCTGAATTGGAAATCATTAAAGTCGTGGATACTAGGCCAATCATATCCCACACCGCCAAGCTTTTCACTAGATTGAGAGATTATATTAAAATCTCCGCCGACTATCCAAGGTTCAGAATATTGAAGAGATATATCCACAAGAGAATCCCAGAGCACCTGCCTATCCACCCGATCGCATTTTGCATAAATACAAAAAACTAGAACACTGAAATCATCACCAACCGTACACCGGGCTGTCACCTGTTGAGAGTTAGAATCCACCAAGGAAACCTGAATACGATCGTCCCAAATAAGCCAAATATGTCGATTATTTGGATTACAATGAAGATTATATTGGAAGTGTAACTTCCTAGCTAGCTTAGCAATACAATCACCATGAAGCTTGGGTTCTAAAATAACATACAACATTATATTGTGCTGAGACTGAAGCAATTTAAGATAATCCCTTGTTTCTTTATTAACCACTCCCCGGGCATTCCAGAAAAGTACCACCATAAAGAAACTAAGAAAGGGTAGTGACATTAGGGGCTTTAGAAGCAGCCCTAGTCTGACGACGATTAGTATCAATAAAGGCACGTTCTTTGGCTTTGTGAATCATAGCTTTACACTTCTTACGAAATTGTATAGTGGAAATTTCAGATGGGGGGAAATTAAACAGATCATCAAGAGAATTGGATCGCGTAAGTTTGTGTGTATACCTTGGCATACATGCTCCCTCAAAAGAGAAAGTACGAGATAAAACCTTTGGACCACTATCCTGACCAACCGACTGAAGAGGTTCCTGAATGCCCACTTCCTCCAAATCCGAGAGAATATCAAACTGATTGCATGTCTTTATCCCAGCCGTTAACGGGACCTGACTGATAGGCTGAGGATTAACACCCGTAACCAACTCCGGTTGTACCAACGAAGGCGAACCACCAGTAGAGCCTAATCCCTGAACATGAGGAACTTGAGCATCCCTAACAGGTATAGGAGACACATGACCACCCAGGGAAACATCTGCATGCACCTCTTTAGTAGTTGTCGTAGCCTCCATAGGACTCTTATCAGGAACATTAATTGGTTTCCATTGCATGTTGTAAACATGGGACGTAGATCCTACTATATTTGTACTGTCAACGCCTTTATTAAGTTTCTCAAAAGGAACCTCTTTATTGAAATTGGGATCCAAGGCTGGATCTTTCCCTTTTAAATTGGAATGATCACCCGAAGGCAATTGATGACCTGTAGAGGTACCAGTCCTACGCTGCCCTTTTCGACACACAAGGGCCGAATGACCAAGAAGCCCGCAGCCTAAGCAATATTGTATGTTACCCTCAAAATCGAGCGCCTGCCAGAAACCCTCTTCCTTAGACGTCCCAATCCAAATACGAGTCGGCGGCTTAGAAACATCTAATTCCACGCAAATCCTAGCATGCATTGGGTGCGATAGGGAGAGAGTCTTGTCGTCTGCCTGAAGGAACCACCCAAAAGTATTGCCAATCCTCTTCAAATAAGAGGGAATGAAGAGCGGCAAATGCAGATGATGCAAGCGGACCCAGACGGCTACAAAAGAACTATCTTTTCCAAGGGTAAACTCCGGAGACCATCGGAATGAACGAAACATGTAGCTTCTAATCATGTGTGATTCCTTAGATAAGGCAATCACCAAATCTTCAGCCGAAGCTAAGTGAACCATGACATGACGTGGATCCAGAAGACCAGCCACAAACGAGCCCTTGAGTTTCCAATTGGAGGCGATATGCTCGCGAATAACATGGAGCGAAGGTCTGCCCACCGAAAACTTTAATATGATAGTATTCTGAAATTGCTTCTCCGCCGTCTCCATCTCCAGAGGAGAAAATAAACAGCCCATGTCGTTATCCACCATCACCGGCTGCCTTGGGGCTAACTTAATATCCTGAAGAATAGGTGAAACATTAGGGTTTAAACACTGAGGCTGGGCGGGTTTATTGACCACAGAAGCATATGAAGGAGGATTCTGTTGAGCAGGAGACGGGCCACTAGATGACGAGGGGGCTGCACCCGAGGCTAGAGGAGGAGTGGGAGCCTCCGGTTGAAGAGAATCCGGCGGCATAGCCGCCAAAGACCTACCAGAAAAACAAAGAAACAAGAAACCCTAGAGAAAACCTAGAGAGAGAAACCCTGGCCAAACACTATGTCATATATAATCGACATCCTCAAGACCATTCTCATGGATGATAAGACTACCCCGTAGTCTGAATCCCGCAAATGTTTTCATGTACACGCGACCAAATTCCGTAGAGAGAATTCATTCAATAATCATTACTAAATGGTACTCGAGACCATAGGTTGGTCTATAATGCTCCGTACTCTAACGAGCACGCTCCAAATACATTTCCAAGAGTCACACCCGACTATTCAAATCTCGAGCTTTTAGTAGCTCTTTAATACGGCTTGCTAATTGGGTAAGGCGTCACCTAATGTTCACCATCAAAGTCTCTAACACATCAAGGTCATAATTGAACACAAATTGAGGTACTCGGGTCCTTACAAACATAATCAAACGAATCCCAAACGTCGTAAGATTTCAACCCAAGTTCATTAACACTTTATTGAACTTATATTGACTCCGTCAAGTCTTAATACTATGTTTCATTCTTTACACATTTCATCAAGTTCATGATATCAACAAGTTCATACTTCCAAAATCCCCAAAATGGGCATACATAGCATACCAAGTGTTCATTGCCCACAAATAGCACATAGATTGTTTTCCTTAGGGCCAATGAACCAAAATCAAAAGAAGGTAACTTACCTAGCTTTAATGAAAACTCCAAAGAATGAAAATCGGATCGGTGAAGTTGTTCTACTCATTGAGGGCTTCAAGAATCCGAAGTTTGAAGGCAATCCGACGGCTGGATCTTTATGGATCGAAGAGAGAAGAGCTAGGGTTTCTTGAGTCTCACTTGGACTCTTTCTCTCTCTAACTCACAAATTGGGGAGGATGAAATGAAGGAGGAAATGGCTGAAAATGGTCGGGGTTTGTGGTTATAACACCTACAATTAAAGAGGGTAGAATTGACATTGCATTGGTACACTTAGTGAATGTTTTAGGGTTAATTGCAACTTAGTTTAGGCTAATGATTCTCAATAAAAATAGCCCAACACTTTATGATTCAATTAGAACTAATTAGGAAGGTTAGGGAGGGTTTAGGATAGGTTTTAGTAAGGGTGAAATGGGTAAAACCTTCAAAAATCACAAAACAGGGCAAAGCAGGTCGGGGCACCATGCGGTCGCATGGTCCCCTAGAATGCGGCCGCATCTTCCTTGCACAATTCCTGGAATGTTTCTAGTGACCTTGCGGGGGCAAGGTCCTTCCCCCTTGCGGTCGCAAGCCTCCCAAACCCCAAATTCTCTAAAATTCAACCCCAAATGACCCCAAACACTCAACCAAACCAAACAAGGTTCAAACCCCATTTAAATTAGGTCTAGAACTCCCACAGAACACTCACAAACAACCCCCAAAACAACTCAAAGTGAAATCAGAACAAGATGGAACAACGTGCAAACGAAACGACGAATGAACTAGCGATCGAACAAGAAATAAAATGAGACTTAAAGCAAGTCTAATGGATAATGAAGAGGCTTGAATACTTCTAGAAATTTGAATAACAATTAGGAGAGTAAGAACTCCAAAGAAAAGACGATTACATGACTCAACCTCAAACTACGTGATAGAGACGAATGCTATCTCCAAAGCTTCCAAATCATCAATAGACTTAAGGAACACCTCCAACCTGAAGTTTAAAACATCTAAACATGTTAATTAATCATCATGTAAGGGTCTAGGACCAAACCGAGGTCACGAACCTAATAGGCAAGCAAACTCTCAATCGCGTCGCATTCCGACTATCGTGGAGTTATGACTTATGACTTTAGCAAGTCAACAACTATAAGGTATCTCTTAATAGTGTTTTGTTCTTAATGTGGTCTCTCATATACATCTAGACTCTCTCACAAACCAAACATGCAGTCAACAAAGGAAGAAGTACGAGTATTGCACGCAAATCAAGCTAACCAAGGAGCGGGGTGTTACAGATGGAATGGTGGGTTTGGGAGGGAGAAAATAATGAACTTGAGAGGGGTTGAGGTTTTTGAAAGCTGAAGAAGGGAGAAAGAAGATGAGGAGTCTACAGGGACTTGTAAAATGAGGTTATTTGAGGAGAAAAAGAATTGGTTGTGGTTGGTGTTGTTGTTTGTGGTGGGCAAGTACCAGTTCTGGTCGTCTTCTTCGGTGTCGAGCATTAATTTTAGGTAAAAACATTACACTTAGAAGAGTTGGGTTGGCAGGATTGATTGAATGTTGGGTTCTCTAATTTTTGGGGGTTTTTTTTTCTGTGGAGATTGTGTTGGGGTTGGAAAATCGAGATTATGAACTAACGATCGACTGCCCCAGCTTGGAGTTCTTGGATCTCTCTGCAAACAATTTCTCAATTGGGTTTCCTTCATTTAATGATTGCTCTCATCTTCAGTACCTCGATTTTTCATCGAACAAATTGTATGGAGATATCAACGCTTCTCTCTCTAATTGTAAGCAACTCACGTTTCTCAACGCTACCAACTCGGATCGATATGGGGAAGCAATTTAAAACCCAAATCTGGGCTACTTGACTAGAGATAGAATATTTTGTGAAGATCTCGTAGGAAGTGTCGCAAAGGTCGGAGGTGGAGAGAGTTGGTGTCAGGTCATCGAATAGGGATGGAAATAGGGCAGCGACAGCAATGTGGGTGGGGGTGGTGGTGGCGTGGTGGTTATGAATCAGGATTTATGTTGCCGTGATTTGCATCGCCTTGAATTGCATTACCTTGATTTGAATGAAGTATTCACTCATCGGTGTATATGAATCAAAGTAGCAGTTCCATTTTCCTTGAAATCATGAATGAAGAAGATATGTTGTTGCTATTGAGAGGATGAAGAAGATGAAGTTTATTTCAACATTTGGACCCCTTACTCTTTATACAAATGACATGCACATTTTTTTTCAGTTTGACCCCTTTGAGTTTCTATTATTATACAAAGTTTCTATTAACGTCCAAACTTAATGTCCCGTCAAAAAATGGGTTAACATGCAAGATAAGTTTGGTATAATGGCCATCCCAAAAATTTTGACGTCTCAGTGGCCTAATTGTAATTTTTGGAAAAGTACAGTGGCCCAAATATACGTTTTGCCAAAATTCAATTGTTAACAAGCTACTATATTAATCCTTTGGACAGTGACACACTTAATCCCATCCAAACATCTCTTTCTCGCTGATTATTTGATTCACTCTTCCATTAATCATTATCATTGCTTCTTTAACTTGGTCCTCACCTTTTGTTTTTTGGCAAAACACACAAATGGGCCACCCAACTTTCCCACTTTTTGCAATTCGGTCACTGAAAGTTTAAAATATCTATTTTGACCATCCAACTTTTGTTATGATGCAAGCGAGCCCGTTTTTTGAATAGACATTAGATTTAACTGTTAAGTTATGTCAAATATCTATTTTACCCTTCTAAATACATTTTTTGTGTGATTTTAGAAACCCAAAGAGGTCTAACTGAAAAAAATAATCACATATGCCATTTGTACAAAGAGTAGGGGTTAAAGTGTAATAAAAAATAGAACTAAAAAAGTTGCCAACTCCCCCACTTCGTCTTCTTTCGCACTCCCTCACATTCAAGTTCCTCTCTCCGGTTCTCTCTTCTACAGCGCGGGAACTCCAACCCCATCATCTTCCATCATCACCGGCTGCCACTTCAGCTCTAGTTTCATCCTCTCTCTCCTCGCCTGCTCCACAATTCAAGTCCAAATCTGCCATGAGAACAAGCTCCCTCTCCGGTTTTCTCTTCTACAATGTCGGAATTCCGGCCCCGCCATCTTCCATCATCAACAGTTGCCACCTCTGCTCCTGCATCGTCGTCTTTTTCTCCCCGCTCAACAACTCCAGTCTAGATGTTTCGTGCGTTCTCATTAAAACTTGCTTGTCCACATCCTTGTCGGTGCTGGCTCTATTCAACTCGCATTGTGTAGAGCTCTTCATATTTAATCAATGCCCACCCAGCTCTAGTGTCGTCCTCCTCCACCATCTACAATTCCAATCTTCACTCTTCATGAAATATTTGCAAATCCAAGCATAGGCCTCGAAATCCAGCTCCTGTTCTGTCCTCCTCCACCATCTAGAACTCCGATCTTCACTCTTCTTGAAATATATGCAAATCCAACCCTAGGGCTCGAAATTGGAACCCTAATTGTGTATTTCAAATATGATCTTCCAATTTCAAACAACCCAGTTGCATAATCAATATGCAGTCGAAAGAGGAAATGGATGAATGATTGAGAGGAAAGACGTACTTTTCTCAATTTGATTTAAAGTTGTTAATGTCGACTGCGTCGAAATATTAATTTGTTGTTGATTTGCTTTATTTTAAAGCTAAATTGATGAGGGAAATTGATGGCCCATAGTCTTTGTTGAGTTGATTTATGGTGGGTGGTCGCCAGAAAAATGAGCATTGATTTCAATATTCTCAGTTCTGATTTGAGGGGAAGGGAACTGTGAGATGAGAATGAGCAATCCTCATGATATGGGTTTGTGCCTGTGTGTATGGGTGAGAGATAGAGAGAGAGAGAGAGAGAGAGTTGGGAACGATGGAGCAATCTAGATATGGGTTTGTGCTTGTGTGATGCATCTGTGTTCTTCATGGTTTCTTAAATTTGGCTTTGTAAATTTTCTTGAATTTGACATTTTTGAATTTGGGATATATTTGGAGAAGATGAAGATGAGGGCAAAACACGTATTTAACCTAAGTTAACATCCAAACACATGTTTTCCTATTTTGCCCTTTAACTTAACGTCCTGGTCTAACGCCCGTTAGAAAATGGGCTTGCTTGCATCATAAAAAAAGTTGGATGGCCAAAATAAATATTTCAAACTTTTGGTAGCCGAATTACAAAAAAAATGGAAAAGTTGGGTGGCCCATTTGTGTGTTTTGCCTTGTTTTTTTCTTACTCATTTTCACTTATCTCCCTCAACAGCTCCCCAGCCCAGATCACACTGTTTAATCTCCAAAAATCTTACTTTATTACTTACTAATTTCTATTCTTATAAATACCCATTCGTCTCTTTAAAAAATAAATAAAGAAAGAAAAACTGTACTATGTAAAATCTTGGCTGATCATTATGAGAGTGTTATTTATTGCGCAACAAAATGTTGACTCTACGGTTAGTAATATAGATTACAGACTAGACTAACAAAAAAATTTTAAAAAATAGATTTCTCATTTTTTAATTTCTCATTTTTTTGGTTTTTTGAGTTTTTAACTTTTCAACTAGGCCGGGCTGGGTCAGTCGGGATTTTCATATCCAAGCCAATTGCAACCCACGGCCCGAGCCAAAAAGTCTCAGGTTTTTTGGGCCATCAAAATTGAAACCCAGGCCCATGAAATTCATGTGGGATGGATTAGGCCCGGGCTAAATTTTAACAGCTCTAATCGTAACCATCTCGTCATCATGTGCCTAGCAAGCATCATCGAACCCCAGATCTAGGGTTCTAGCGGAGAGAATGGAAAGGAGGAAATCAAGTTCAAAAAGGGTTTAAATTAAGAAGTTACATGTTGATTTTGAAAGTTTCTGATTCAGACAAACGCAGTGGAGTCGTTGCAGTAGCGAATTTAGAAACAATTTTACCAATTGCAAGAAAAAGCTAGATAAAGTCTTGTGAATTTGAGGTATTGTAGAAAGGTAGAAGGGAGAGAGGCACTCACTTTTATAAGTGGTTTGGAGAGGCAAAATGGGGGGAAAACGCAGAAGGGAATGATTGGATGTGTATGCGGTGTGGGAATCGAGGCATCACATTAAATGCTACCTCGAGAAAAATGTACACGTGGAAGCTCTCCTTTATAAGTGACGGCTACATACGACACGTCCCCTCGATACACGCTTGACACCATTTGTTGGCATCAACTATTAGAGATACCAGGTTCACGTATTGTCCAGCAGCCTCTTCCACAAACTTTGCTAAAAAAACAATATGGTCAAATCCTTTAACGATAGAGCGATGAAATATGCCAGTGTGAGCCATGAGATATGCTCCTCGCTCCGAGCAACTGTGCTCGCTAAACAAGGAGCAGGGGGCCACTGAGCTGCTCGACCCAAATGGCCCGAGCAGCGGTTATGTGCTCAACATGTGATCACCTTTCCACAGGTGAGACACATGCCCATCTTCGGCTGCAAACATGATCATCCAGCGAGTCGAGATAGCGTAGCGGACAGAGCTAGCCTGCTCGAGAGTTTGGATAACAGTCGTCTAGAACGTGGGGAGTTAATGCCGAGAAATCCACCCCCACGTTTCAGACGTGTCCTTGATCAGTTATTTACGAAAATGTCCAATTACCATTAAATATTTGACACATATAAACACACACATATGTATCAAATAAATTGCTTCCATAAAGATATTTTTTGAAATTTTAATTGCTTTTCTAGTTACTAATCATGTTAACAATTTTCCAAGCAAAATACTTAACAAAAATGGATGGAGCAACTAATGTGACTGCAAACTTGAAAGTATAATGATGAAATTAACAAAAAAAAAATTGTACCATGATTTTATTGAATAAAAACTCAAAATACGGCGATCAATTTCCTTTTTAAGCCAATCATAAAATTTTTGTTATCTTTGTATTAGAATGAGAATTCTTCAACTTATTCTCTCCTATCCCATTTTGTGGACTATATTCACTTTCGTCTTTCATCCTACTTTATGGTTTTCTATTTGGAGATGTTGGCCAACATTCTAGAAATTATTGACATTGGCATGTTCTTGGACTTGCAAATGGTACGAGTTCACCTCACGTAAAAAGTAAAAAAATAGTGCATGTGATATGCCTTAGTAACTTTATTACCATTCCTTTTTTGTGTTTTGATGATTAGTATAACCGTTATCTTAATGAACACATTATTAAGTACCTAAAAATTAGATATCCTAATTAGCTAAAAATTAGATATCCTAATTAGATATTCTGTCGGCATAAATATGGTGTTCATCAGTCGATCATTTCCTGTTCTAAAGTTTGGCGGGCTATTTTAAATCAAATGGATCGCATAAATGACTGCAGTCAGTGGATTGTGGGTACAGGCGATATTTCTTTCTGGGATGCGAACTGGTGTGGTCAACGATTGATTGGGCCGCTGCCCATGGATCGTAACTTATCTATTCGAATGGCTGCTCCGATTCTTGAGGAGCTTTGCTCCTATATAGAAGCCCCTCTTCGTTCCGATGTACTAACTCTTAGAATCAGTGAGGATCCTGATCGTTTAATATGTACGCCACTTGCCTCGCCGCTTCAATTCATCGCTCGGAACCATCACGCAATTAAATGTTACCTTGGGCTCGCAAAATTTGGCAGCCATGGATCCCTTTAAAAGTTAGTGCTTTTATTTGGCGTCTATTTCATAATGCGCTTCCGGTGGACGTCAATGTGCAAGCTAAAAGAATTCATTTGGCGTCCAAATGCAATTGTTGCTTTGATCAGTATCATGAGGAATCTGTTTTGCATCTCTTTGTGCTTTCTGATTCGGCCAAGAACATTTGGGCTCGGTTTGGTAAATTATTCAACATAGTTTATGATTATTCGGATGTTCATCATTTGTTTGACACCTGGTCCCTTAGCTCGCTTCGCAGCCAACTTGGAGCTTGTCAGCTCGGTATTTTTATGTTTTCCTGCTGGGAGATCTGGAAAGCTCGATGTAACGATGTGTTTGACGGCACTCCTATGAAAGTGGATAAGATCTTCCATAAGGTTGTTCATCATCTTCGGGACATGTTTGTTGTTTATAAACCTAAGGTGTCTTGTGGCCCTCGAGCTTCTATTGCCTTGCAAAGCATTGGTATTCCTGTTATGTTACCTCCTCTTCGTATAGGTATGTGGCTTCGCTGGCACCCTCCGGACCTCGGATTTGTGAAACTCAATACAGATGGCTCATCCATTAACGGTCAATGTACTGGAGGTGGTGTTATTAGAGATCATAGAGGAGCTTTCCTCAGTGCCTTTTCTTCCCATTTTCAGCTTGGTTCTAATATGAAGGTTGAAATCATGGCCCTCCGAGATGGTCTTCTTTTGTGCCGTAGGCTGCGGTTTTCTCAGGTTGTGGTTGAGTCTGATTCTAAAGTTGCTATTGATGTACTGTCTCATCATCTTTCGGCCCCTTGGAAATACACTTATGTTCTTCGTGATTGTAGACAGTTGTGTCTTAATTTTCATCTTCAGCATGTGTTTCGTGAACAGAATATGGTTGCTGACCGCTTGGCTGCTGAGGCTCATTCTACTGGTGATTCTAAGATTTTTTCTTCTTTCTTGGATCTCCCAGCTGATGTGAAAAAAGCTTTTAAGATGGACTTGTATGGTTATCATTCCTTTCGTAGAGGTTAATTCTTCCTTTTTGGTTGGTTTGATGTATCTCCTTTTTCGAGGTAAGGCTCCTCCGTCCTCCCGTTTATAAGGGCAAGGCTGGTTGTCCCCCTCAAGCTTGTTTCCTTTCTTTCATATTAATAAAATCTCGCAGGGTTCCGTCCCTGCTTCCTAAAAAAAAATAATAATAATAATAATTAGCTAATTCTAAGACTAGCTTTTAATACTATCCTCCAATGTTTGACTAAATCTATATCTTCTTCCTTCGTTTCTAGCAAAAAATCTTCGTTTGATTGTCAAACTTTTTAAGAAAATGACACATTTAGTAGCTCATTAGTAATAAAATAACACTCAATTGTTGAAAGTGAATTTTTTTAAGTGAAACGTCCTGAAATGAAATATCTCGAAATGAAATAGTATACTCTTTACCTGGAACAGAGGGATTATGTCTCAATTGAAAATGTAAGGGTAAAATAGCCAAGGCCTATTTTTACTTGTTGTCACCTTTCTTGGTCAAAATAGGATTTTAGATTTGTTCGTAATTAATTTAGGACTTAGTATATTGTTTTAGATTTTGTTTAGTTATTTTTGGTAGCAAAATCTTTCTCTAAGATTTCGGCTACATTATTTTTGGTAACTAAATCTTGGCAAATATCCTAGTCAAACCAAGACTCTTGACTTTCATCATAATTGGTAAGATAATCTTGCAAGTTTGGAAAGTTGTTGATTTTACCATTGAATAGCTAATCCTTTTCCTTGTAGAATGTTGTCTCTTTTGTCGTGTGTTGTAGGTCTTGTTGTATATATATTCTGGACAAAGAGACGGGTTTTGCAGAGAGCTTGAGAGAGATAATCAAGGCAAGACATCTGAGAGCCGAAAGCATAACATACAGAACCAGTTTTTCAGAAACAGAAGCTCCATCGCTGAAGGCTGTCAATGTTGCAACATTGACAGTAACAACAGTTTTCTGGAAAAACTGTTTTGCTCTTCCAATTTTTGTTTTTAAGGAAGCTGTGTTTGTTTATTCCCACGTTTTATTTAACTGTTTTATGTGGGATTTTTATTCTCCAAGATACATTGTCTTGTGAGAATTTTTGTTAGTGATTTCACTAAGTTTTTCCGTGTAAAACATTATTATTTTTAGTGAAATTTGTGTGGCCTCGAGGCTTGGTCTACAAGTATTAAACTTGTAGATTGTTTTTGGTAAAAACTTGAGTTCTTTCTTACTGTTTGGTGCTGTGACAAAATCAATGTTCCGCTGCTATTATTTGCTGATTCATTGTGATTCCCATTGTAGCTACAATCACAGCTACATTGGTAATCACACTGATCTCTCTTGAGAATCTGTGCTATCACGTTCTTTCATTTGGTATCAGAGCCTTCTCTTGATATCACTAAGAGTCGATTCTGGTTAAAGTCGTGATGCATTCTCAGTATGAGAACGTTGTTCGCCCTCCTACTCTTACTAATGATAATTAATCTATCTGGAAAGTCAAGATGCACATCTTCATCAAATCAATTGATGAGAGAGCATGGCTTGCTGTTTTGAATGGATGGAGTCCTCCCAAAACAACAGATTCAGATGGTGATGTCAAGATCACCAAAGAATCTGAATGGACCAATGAAGATAGGAACACTGCATCCTTTAATTCAAAGGCCTTGTCTGCTATTTATAAAGCCTTAGATGCTAATACTTTTAGGGTGATAGCAAATTATGAATATGCTAAAGATGTTTGGGAGGCCCTTCAGACCTTGTGTGAAGGACCTACCAGTGTTCGTGCTTCTAAGTTAAGAATGCTCACCACTCAATTTGAGAATACTAGAATGCATGAGTCTGAGGATATCATGACATATTATGGTAGACTTCTTGACTTATCTAATTCTGCACTTGCTTTAGGAGATCCTATTACTAATGAGCGTCTTGTTAGTAAGATGATGATAACTTTGCCTGAAAGGTTCAATGTCAAGATATGTGCAATTGAAGAAGCACATGATATTGACAAGATGAGTTTTGAAAGACTGGCTGGTATTCTTCAAAACTTTGAACTGAACCTAAATTATCAAATAAAACAAAAAGGCAAAGGGGCTTCATCATCCTCTACACCCATTGTTAAAAATATTGCCATGCCTGCTCCTATTGACATCTCATGTGATTTGCTCGAAATTCAAAAAGATATTGAGGAGTCTGATTTTGGAGAAGAGTCTATTGCTCTATTGACTACCAAATTCAAAATTTTTTTGAAAAATAAGAGTCAAAATAGAACTCCATCATCAAGCTCGAAAAACAATTTTAAACCTGATTCTAGAAAATTTGTTCCCAAAGAAAACTCTTTCCAAACTCCAGAAAAACCCTTCACAAACCCCTTTGCATCAAAATCATCCTACAATGGTAAGAACATTGATTCTATACAATGTAGAGAATGTCAAGGTTATGGTCACTATGCTAACCAATGTGCAAACACATTAAGGAAAAAGGGTTTAAATTTTTCAACAACCCTGAGTGACAGTGATGGAGAAGATCCAGGTGATCTTATCACTCTTAATGCTGTTTATGACTCTGAATCTGAAAGTGCAGATTTTTTCAGCCAATGTGACACCCAATGCAGCTATATCTGGAGTCACATCGGTAGATACAGTGAACAGAAACAGGGACGAACTCTTCTGTTTTAATTCCACAATTCCAGAAGATGGTGAAGATACAGAGTCAGACTTGCTGGAAGGGTATAAGGAGTTGTACAAGGATTGGGAGAAACGAGCTCACCAAGTTACACTACTTGGTAAGGCAAACGAACTGTTAAAAAAGGCAAATGAGGATAAAAAAGAATGTATAGTAAGACTGGAAAGCTTGCTAAGCAGAAAGGATGTTGAAATTGAAGGGTTGAAGGAGCAGCTTGTTCAAACAAAAGAAACCATTGCCAAATGGAATTCAAGCAAACAAAAAGTGGATGAAATGTTGAATTCAGGCAGCACATCCAAGGCAGGTATTGGTTTTGTTCCTAAGGTATTTGTAAGAGAAGGAGAAGGAACGTCTGGAACTAAATAGACTGATCAAACTTTTCAAGAAACTGTTTTTTTCGAAAAACCGAGAATAAGAAAGAAAAATTTTGTTTGTCACTTCTGCCATAAGCCTGGTCACATACAACCCTTTTGTTTTCTGAAAAAGGCTATGTATGAGAATGAAACAAGACAGACTTTCTTGGGAAAAACTAAGATGCATCAGATGAAGCGCCAATGCAAAGAACATTGGCAAATACATTGAAGTCTCATCCAAAGACTCATCAGAAAAATCGTTTTCAAAACCACCAACCTAAAAGTGTTAAACAAACGTGGGTTCCCAAAACTTGTAATGACAAGTGTAAAGCCAAATATTGTGAGCCGTTTGATATATGTCCTGGTGCTACAATGTCAGATGATGAGGTGTGCAATGTTACTTTCACTTCATTAAAATCACATATTGCCGATCTTGGTACTTTGACAAGGGTGCTCTAGACATATGACAAGTTCGGCTTGAAAATTTGAAAGATTATGTGAGCATCAATGGTGGGTCGGTGACCTATGGTGGTGGTGCCAAAGGGAAAATTATTGGCAAAGGAACATTGAATGTTGAAGGCCTTCCAAGTCTCACAAATGTTTACCATGTGGAAGGACTTAAAACAAATTTGATCAAGATAAGTCAATTGTGTGATGATGACCTCGTGTACGGTTTGACAAAAATTTTGAAGTTTTTGATGTGAAGTTTTTGATCAAATTAACAAATGTCTTCTCCGACGAGTACAAGGCCATCGATAATTGTTACATGTTCAACAATAGCCAATCATGCCAAAAAGCTAGTCTTGATGTTACTGCATCTTTGGCATCGAAACTTGGACACATGATGAGTTCGTGAAGCTCCATGAGCTTGTGAAGGGGCTATGATGTCGTTAAAGGATTACCAAATTTGGAAAAGAATTATTCAAAGGTATGTGGCCCCCCGCCAAAAGGTAAACAAACCAAGGCCTCTCATCTTCCCATAACACAATGCTCCACATCTAGGTGTCTAGAGATGATCCACACCCGACCTCATGGGTCCCATTGAGGTAGAGAGTTTAGTAGAAAAATACACCTTCAGATGTGGATGACTTCAGAGATACACTCGGGTGATATTTTTAAGAGAGAAGTCTCAAACTTTGAGGCATTCAAAACTGGGTACACCCGCTGATGAACTTGTATGATCTAAAGCTATTAGAATTAGATCGTATCATGGCACTAATATGAAAACTCATCATTTTCTAATTATTGTGCCTCCAATGGTATCTCACATGAATTTTCTGCTCCCAAAACTCCACAACAAAATGGAGTGGCGGAAAGAAAGAATAGGACATTAAGAAATGGCTAGGGTAATGTTAACCTCAAAAAATTTTAAAAGATTTTGGGTGAAGCCTTAAATTGCTTGTCACATTGGAAATAGGGTTTTCTTAAGACCGTAGCACAATGACTCCATATGAAATTTTTCTTGAAAGAAACCAATCCCTAAAAATACTTTCATG
>CM028377.1:148050185-148368071 GCA_013146195.2 Codonopsis lanceolata
TTTTTTTTCATAGAACTGGATAATTTGAGCTTGTCAATTTTAGAGTTTGAATTTTCCTAAATTATATATTGACAAATTATTTTGATTTTGTTAATTTATTTTTACATCCCCTAATTTTTCAGACCTGCTTACTTAAAACACAGATGTAGATCTGAAATTTTTGGATATGTAATCTATGAGAAGTACGTAACTTTATTTTTAAGAAAATAAAATTATAAATATAGATCCTAACTTTATAGATGGATTTAATTTATTTTTTAAAAGATCTGAGTAAACACCAAGTCAAGGTATTTTAACACGAAAGGAAAATTTTTTTTTTAAGTAAAATGCCAAAGCTAAACCATATATGTTGGGCAAAGGAATACAATATATATTCTCCATGTACAATACAATAGAACTTTTGAAATTTGAATGATGCTCACAAGCATGATTGACACAAGTATCAAGGAATGTAAAATAACATTTTATATGGATTAGTGTGAAGTGTAATGATATATTTTATTTTTTTCTGATAGCATGCAAAGTTGTACCTATATTAATAAATGAAGAACCTTCTATTTTTGGAAAGAAAGTTTTGGCAGAATATTTCCTTATATATAAATAATAGAGAACATGTAGGGGAATGAGCCTAAAATCATAATCTACTTGCATATTTTTTCTGTTGTTGGGAAATTAATGAATATGAGTTTTTAGTGACCTATGCTAATTATGAGTGTTTAAGTAAGCATACACACTAATTAATTTTTTTAAACCATGCTCCGTTAAGTACTTATATGATAGCAACCAAAAAAACAAGGTCATATGAGCAATATCTGCAATAACCGAGGTTAATAATGAAAAGAGTCTACCTGAAATAGTTGGGAACGGGTTTAGATTAGACCTGAACCGGATAGGAGAGAGGTGAACAGGTTCAAGAAGCATTTTAATGAACTGGACCGGTTCAGCTGGACCAGTTAACTGTCCGTTAACATTTCCTGATGAACTATAACGGAGCCTGGCGGAAGCCAGAGGGAGCTGGGTGAGAACTTGATGAAAGCTAGGTATCCTGAATGAAAGTAGGTATGGAATGATGTCATTGGTGACGTCATCTACGTCAGTGCGCAGAGCATATTGGGCCAATGGTCGACGACTCTACATTGGCGAAACAATCATTTGGCCGACAGAGCACATTTAAGTGGCCCAAGTTCAACCATGTCTATTTTCAAATGTCGATTATAAAGACATCACCTACATTGGGCCTATGGTCTACATTGCTCATGGGTTTGAAGTTCCACTTCCCAACTTACAATTTCCGTAATGGCCCAATACATGATTTATACTCCATGCATCCTAAAATAGTCTTTCATATATTTTTTAAACCTTTATCCCAAAATAAATGTTTATTTTTATTATCCCGTTCCACTCAAAGGGTGTAAGTTTGAAAAATCTAATAATTAAAAATATATAATTAATATTAGAGTCATTTATAATATAATAATATTTGAATATAAGTAATATTTTGATGTCAAATTGAGATTCGCAATAACTTATGTAGAAAATCATGCAACTTATGATAAATTAGTGGAAAAAGTGTTTCATCGCTATCCGTTATCGAAAAATAGAAAAAGAAATTAAATTATACTATCTTATTGAAAATATAAAAATAAATTTCCGGGTCCAAATTTTTGTAGCGTCGTAACTAGTGATTCCAATCTCGTGAATCCTCCATTATTAGCTAATTAACACTAAACAAATCACCACTTCTAATATTGTATTGACAAACAGTAACTTGACCCGTGTTTTAACACGCTAATGGGAGTCCTTAAATTCGTGCTTTGGTCAATTACTCGGCTGCTAATCCTCGGATTATCATTTGTTTAATTGCCCGTTTCACGTTTACCAACACTTTTAACATTTTTTTAACTAATCCTTAACACTACTATGTACTTTATTAGTTCTCTTGGAGTTGAATCATCCACTAAGTTTAACTGTTGACTGAATTGGTAGCATTGACATTTTCGGACACAATTATATGGTTTGACTTCCTAATATTGTAGAAGAAGTATCTTATAACACTAAGAAAGTACTTCTTTCCTTCTATCCAAAACTTATATTCAAAAAGTTTAATAATTATTATATACTTTTTTTACATTAGAGATAATTTTTTGTCCTACAATTATGAATTTATGTGTGTGGTGGCTTTATTTCGGACGAAATTGAATGGAAGAAAAAATTCTTATGTAGCCGATCCCAAATTAATGGGAGTTGAGTTTAGGGGCGGATCTACGACTTAGGGTGAGAGGCAAGTGAGACTCAATTTTTTTAAAAATACTTTACGACGCTGTTTTCGGTCGGCATCCCCCGCTTAAATTTGTAAATTCTAAACTTTTTATGTAAGAAAAAACTTAGATTTCTAAACCTGTTATGTAATTGTTAAAAAATTTGATCCCTTTGAAATATTATTCTGGATACGTCAACGGTTGAGCTGAATCTACATCCTTTTCATGGGCATACGAGGCATTTTATGTTAATAAAAGAAGTGAACAAGTTCGAGGAAAGCTACGTTTGGCCATCAATTACCAAACACTTAATCACTTATTGACAAATGATAAGTTTGCTCTACAACAGAAAAGGTCTTACTTTTTTTCGTTCTTTCACTTTCGTTTGTCCACATGTTCTTATATTTATAATTTCTACTATATATTTGGATGGCATCAACCCATTCAAAAAACAAATAGAGTTCTAGATATTTGTACCCCAAGTAAGAGCGACATTGTGCTGATGGACTCAACTTGTTCACGCTTCCAATTAACTATAATCATTTTTGTTCTTCTTTTTTTTTTTTTCATTGGCTTTAGACCACAATTTCATATTTTTTGAGTTACGCTATCCGTCTACTTAATTTTCATTGTACATCTAAAATACAATACAACTCAGTTTTTACGTTTATAATTAACAAAAGTTAACGATTAAATCGTTTAGAAATTTTAAACGGTTACGATTAATCACTACATCCACAAATGTAAATGGTAGTTATCATCTTTTAACTCTAACTTTTTTCTCTCGTCATTATGAAGTCACCCTATAATTAATATTTTTAGCATCCACTTCCTCTTTTTTACTCTCTCCATTACAAAGCCATCTATACAATTAATATTTTGAGCAATCACCTCAACTCGAACAAAACTTGGAGCATGATGTGCTCGGCCCAAACCGGGTCACGAGTGACTACCACGTGCCAGTCACGAGCTTAATTAGTATGAGACCTACCAACCTAGCGGGTAGAGCTAGCGAGATATCAAGCAATGAGTAATATAACTCCCGTCTAAACCTGGTCGAGCACATGCCTTGCCTGCCCGACCAGGGGCCATGCTAGGGGACTATACTTATACCAGGCAAAGAATCAGAGATATGCCTTCTAAATCTGGCCAAGCACGGACCTTGCCCGCCCGACCAGGGCCCAAGCCCGAGATATACACTTGTCTTCATCAGATCGACATCATATGCCCGGGAAGAGGTTTGCTCTCCGGAGCAAGCATCAAGCAGGAAACCTCAAAAACTTGCTCTCCAAGACAAGTCGAAGGTTTCCCTATTTTAGCAGGACACTTACCATATCTACTCCTACATGCACGCGGGCATGTCGCCTATCACGCCTATAATTTAGGGATTTCCTCCTTAATTAGGTAACTATGGAAATCGAATCCCACATGGATTCTATGTCATAAGGGGCCTATAAATACCCCTCCATAAACCACATTGAAGGTACACATTCTTCTTTGAGCCTCAAATCTCTGTCAAATTCTCTCTTGACATTACACTTATCTCACTCTCATGCCAGAGGGGATTCGCGAGGTCAAGCCTTGCATTCCTTTATAGGTGTTATTGTGTTCTTATAGATGTTGAAGGAAACATATTAAGTCCAGATATCCTACGCACCAATCGGACGACCCAAGCTGCATTTTTGTCACATCAGTTTGGTTCCATTGTCGGGAAAGAAGTTTCAAAACTTTCTTCAAGTTTTCCGGTGAGTTTTTCACTAATCAGTCTTATTGAAATGGCTGGCAAGGGTAGCAAACATCATGCCACTGCTAGTAACCACCAGGCTAGCAGCCAGTTGGCTGGAAACAACAACTCACCGCTGGTGATGCAGGCACCCCAAGGGTGCAACGAGAATCGAAGTTGCGGGCACGCGGCTCACGGAGAAAATGTTCCGTATGTTAAGGAGCAACTATGTCAACATGCCAGCCAGAACCAAGCGAGCTAGTGAGATGCTCTCCAAGTCATCAACGAGCAAAAGGATGCTCTTGCTTAAGACCTCAGGGTCCAGTTAAACCGTTAGCGAGAAAATGGTCAGGGAAGCCTAGTGAGCCTGCCTTGGCAAACCCCTGACCAACAGGCTGCTGCTCTGTAAGTCCAAGCGAAGTATTATAATAAGATGTATGCGTTCAACCAGCAACTGTTTGCCTTGGGCCATGCCCCGGTTCCAGTTACAGATTTGGTGCTACCCGCTCTCAGCAATCCAGCACTTGTCGGTGGTGGCCAGGCCTCCCAACAATTGCCCGCTCCGAGCAGACAGAGCCCTTCCATTATTCATGTACCCTCAAAGCAAGCCAATGAGGTAGATAGGGCATATGATTAGGCGGAGAGCTAATATGGCCACCAAAATCCCTCCCACAGACATCATCGCTGACTGGATCATCATGCCCGGGAAAAGAGCCACAGCCGCCATAGAGCTCGCGAATACGCGAAGGTAGAGGCATACCGACCAAGGCACAGGGCGTGAGTTGAGCGGGAGGCAGAAGCTTCTTACGAACCGACCTTTTGCCCACCAGCCGTCGAACGTTCCAAGGGAGCGCGCAATCAGCAGTCAGAGCATGCTCGCTCGACTAGACTCACTGTAGACGCAGAAAAACGCCTGTCCGAGCGGATGGAAGCCATGAAGCGAAACATGGCCAAACAAATGGCCAATTTAGCCGTGGCCAAGCCCGCTGGAGGGCAATCCATTCAATCCAGAGATCGAGAACGTGTCACGTGCGTAAGGAGTTACATTCCCACAATTTGAAAAATATTTTGGGAAGACGCGGGCAAGTGACTGGCTCAGATCATTCGAGTCATAGATGTAGAGGCTTTGAAAATGCGAGCCTTTGAGGGTGGGTGCTCTTTAGGGCAAAGCACAGTCATGGTTGGGGAGAGTTCCCCGAGGATCTATTGGTAGCTGGGAGGTATTCCGAGAGTAATTCTTGGAAGAATTTGGCACGGTGGGACCTACGCCTAAAAATCGATTTAATCTCGCTAAGATCAAACAGGGTGATCATGAATCTTATAGCAGCTAATTGAAAAGATTCGAGTAGATGCTCGATCAAGTAACGGCCACCAGCAACCCGGAGATCACATTATGCTACCTCAACAACATGAGGGTAGACCCGCTGAAAACTATATTGACCATGAACCCAAATGCGTCAAAGGCGGAACTACTGACAAACTCACACCTGTTCTGCTCGACGGAGAACACCAAGGGCGACAAGTCCAAGAACAAGGACAAGACTCAGGGCAGCTCGGCCACGCCAACTGACTAGAGCCAAGAGGCAACAACCACCCGCGCAGAGACATGAGACTCATATCCACTCCCGGACAAAGATTTAGGGAATCACAATTTACCCCATTGAACATTACCCGGGAGGAGATCATGTTTCAGGTTGGGGATGCGTTGGCGGTGCCCTACCCGTTTGACCCTGAGTTCGCTCACATTAGGGACAACACGAAATATTATGACTACCATCATGACAACGGTCACACAACAGAGGAATGCAACGTGTTGAAGCGGGAAATATAGAAATTGAACAATGCGGGCAAATTGGACTGCTTCAAAAGGAATCAGGGCACGGGCAATAACGCTGGTAATGACTGTCAGGGAAGACCCCCAAGAGGAAGAGACAGCCAGGCCCCTTAGATAGAAGGGGTAGTTAACGTGATTCAAGAGGAACTCCCGTCCAACACTCAGATCGGAAAACACATATACTCCATATCTAAAGCTACGAACTCCCCGGTAGTGCAGCGGGCAGGGGAACCTAACATCTATTTCACCCGCAGCGAGCTAGCGAGCACTATTCTGGCATTCGAGCAGTCACTCGTCATTTCTTGCCTTGTGAACAATTGGCAAGTTCACAGAGTACTGATGGACACAGGAGCATGCAGAGATATCATGTACTATTCCTATTTCAAAGGATTAGAGTTATCGACACCTGACTCAAGTCGTACCTGGGAAAAATTGAAGGTTTCGCACCATCATATGAGTGATAAGGGCACCATCGAGCTGGAGGTCTTCATGGGAGACGGAGCGCAAACACGGACAGAGATTATCACATTCCTGGTGATCGATCTTAAGTCCGCTTATAACTGCATCCTGGTGTGAGTGCCCCGGAGAGATTCCCCCGGATTGTGCGCTCCCTATTTAGGGGAACACGCGGCTCGGGGAAGACATCACTCTTTTCATTCCATCTTCCCTTTTTTAGGGGAAAATAAAATTAAAAGTGTAAAAAGAATGTTGTCAAAAGCGTGTTGAATACGCCTCGGTCACTGAGTGTGTTTTAGTCCACTATGAGTGCTTTGGATTTTTCCGTATCCCATCTTCCCTTGTTTAGGGAAAACAAGATACATAAAATGCATCACCCTTTTCATTTCATCTTCCCTTGTTTAGGGAAAAATGAAAAAGTGTAAAAAGGATGTTGCGAGGGCGGGTGGGAACACGCCCTGCCTCGCTGCGGATTTGGATTCATTTTGGATTACTATGAGTGCTTTGGATTTTTCCGTATCTCATCCTACCTTGTTTAGGGGAAAACAAGATACAGAAAATGCATCACCCTTTTCATTCCATCTTCCCTTGTTTGGGGTAAAACGAAAAAGTGCAAAAAAAATGATGTTGCGGGCCTCATTGTAATCCAAAAGGTTGTAACAGAGTCGCCATCTTTATTTTAAGGAGAAATAAAGAAAAACAAAAAATAACTAGAGTTTGTAAAAAAGGTTCGGAGACTAAGTTACGAGGTGGGAAGGTGCTAGGCACCCAACTCGCCCTTTCGGTCTCAAAATAGTTTTGGCTAAAATATGTTTTTCTTATAATTATTTAGCAAATGAAATAAAACATTTATATATATATATATATATATATATATATATATATCTACATTAATTCAAACTTTCTGCCACTTCCTTCTAGGAATTACAAATATATTTATAAATATTTGGCCATAATAATGTCTCTTTTTAGTGTTATTTTCTATAGAAATATGGGCAACATAATTGCTTATATTTTTACATCGGGCAGGCTGAAAATAACATTTTTTATAAAACCTCTTAAAGGTTTACCTTTAAGAGCGTGAGATGTGCTTGCTCTGTCCTTCGGGGAGAGGGAGTCTTTTGTTGTTGCGGAGATTCGGGCATAGTAACTGCTTCCGAAAGATGCTTTTAGGCCTCGGAAAACGGGTGGAGCAACTGCTTGCTTTTTGTTGTTGTTTGCTTGTTGCAGGCGGAAATCGGGCAGAGCAACTGCTTGCTTCTGGCGGATTTGGCCTCTGGATTCGGGTAGAGCAAATGCTCTTTTTGAGATTTTTGGACCAAAGAAATAAGGTGGAATCCTAGCGGGGAGGCTAAGGTTCACTTTGACCGGTTGATTTTGAGTTTGGAAGAGATTTGACGGAGCTTCGAGGCTTAAAAGAGGGGAACTCTCACAACGCTCACTCAGAACTCACTGCGGGAGAAACTTTACTGCGTGATCGCGGTGTGTGAACTGTGTGCGTGAAGTCTGGATTCAATTCATTGAAGCCGGATGCCTCTATTTATAGGCTGGAGGAGGGACTTCTTCGACATTAAGTTTTCTTTTCTGTGTTTCACCGGCTTGTACCACGCGCTGAGAGAGTTTCACCTTAGGCAAAGTGCTACAGTACATAAAGCACTATTGGGCGCCACCCATAGGAGGAGTGGGCGTCGCGCCATGTGTTGCTATGGGTGGCGCTTGACTTCATTTTTGTGCTACTTTTTGACACTCTGGCCCTTGCATTTCACTGTTTTGCGCATTCTGCTTTTCCTTTTGAATTAAACCCTGTAACTTGACATTTGTTAAGTTTTAACAGGTCTTGATATTGCATGTCATGTCATGTCACATACCAGGGGGTATGAAATTGGGGTGTCTATAGAGCCACTCAACGATGGAGTTTACGGGTAACCCGAAGCTTACCGAGTAAACGAACATCGTTGATAAGAAATAGACTCCCAAATTTCGTGGAAATAATAATGGGGAGTAATGCAACAGGTAGCAGTTGTAATGCATTAGTTTATAATGCATTTCAAATCTCACATATCCTAGACTTTTTAGTTGGTTATAGCAGGTTATCATAGTTTTTAAGCAGATATGCAAATTAAATGCTCTAATGGTCGGACGTATCGAAATAGGCTGCCTACGTATCCCTTAATAAAAGGAATCAGACCAAACGTAGTTCGGCCTGATGCAAACAAAAAATAGTTATACTGGTGGGATAGATGGAACTTGATCCTTTCCTTAAGTGACCTGGGGTATACACCCCTTGCAGAAAGGATCCAATAACAACCGGTGATATTATGAAACCGATCTTTACCCTAAGTGACCCGGGGTATGCACCCCTTGCGGAAAAGATCCAACAACCAGGTGGAGCACATCATAAAACATTGCACCCTCAGGGATAGGCACCCTTCGTCGAATACAATGGTGGGACCAATCTTTTCCCTAAGTGACCAGGGGTATGCACCCCTTGCGGAAAAAATCTAACAACCAGGTAGAGCACATCATAAAGCATTGCACCCTCAGGGATAGACACCCTTCGTCGAATGCAATGGTGGGACCAATCTTTTCCCTTAGTGACCTGGGGTATGCACCCATTGGGAAAAAGATCCAACAACCAGGAGATGAGATGCATGAATGTAAAATATTAATACTTTACCTTTCCTTACCTTTTTTTGCTTTTGTTCTGTTCTTCTTTCGCTTTGCTGCTTTCTTTTCTTGCATTGCTTTGATTTCTTGCTGCATCTTTTCTTTTCTTTGCTGCAATTTTTTTTTCTTTTGCATTTTTTCCTTCTTTCTTTCTTTCTGCATTTTTTTTTGCTTCTTTTGCATTTTTTTCTTGCTACTGATTTTTTTCTCTTGCTGCATTTTTTCTTTTGACTACTGATTTGTTTTTGTCGTCGCATTTTCCTCTACCGTTGAATATAATTTTTGTTTCTCTGACCTTTTTTGCGGTTGACCTGCTGGGGATATGAGCTTTCTTTTGATCTTTGATGGATGGCCACCGTCACTTTTTGTTAGCAAAGCTAACTTTGTTAACTTTCCGTTAAGCTTTCAGGGCCTTTTTGCAATTTGGGCAAACTTGAGAGTTTAGGTGCTGAACTTTGAACTTCGGAGGAGGGAAAGTGAAACTTCCCAATTTTCTTCTTATAAGTGATGGGCAGAGAGTGAGCAATGGCTCACTTCACCCATTTCCATTTCCTTTGACGTTTCTTCTGCCTCCATTGTTGCCGGCGAGATTTCTTCCTTGTTTCTTCGCCTTTCTCAATTTTCTTTCGCCAAATTGTTTGTCTTGCTTGATCGATGACTTCTTCCTCAAGATCTCGGAAGAGAAAGGCGCCGATGTACTCAGATTCAAGCGAGGTGAGGCGAGAACTTCCTCCCTTGACCCGAAATCACGTCAAGTGATCTTTTCGAAGGATGATTGGAGCAATATCCTTCGCGATCTGCATTTGCACGTGTCTAATCTTCCGACTCCCACTGTAAGTTTCTTTTTCACAAACTCATTTGGTCAATTTTTTCAGATATGTAGGATTTCTTTGCTATTTTGGACCTTTGGAGTATACCTGCTCTTGATTCTGATGCTTATGCATGCAATTTATATGCTAAAATGATGCAATTTGGCAATTATTCATTGCAAAAAAATGAAATTCGTGCTATTTATTTTTGCGATGCATACTTGAGCAATTGACACTATTTAATTATGCGATGCATATTTCATGTGACTGATACATTTGACTATATGATGCATGCTTGAACTTTAAAATATTTTTTATGATGCGTGCTTATGCAATAGACTTTTTATGATACATATTGATTTTTTTTTTCCGGATACATTATTTTTGATGCATGCAAAATACTGCAGAGTTATATTGTATGCAAAATGCCACAAAAATATCTTCTTTTCTAAATGCATGCAATATTTTTATTCAAACAAATGCAACATGCAATTATTTGGAGATAAATGCACATAATAGATTGCTAATGCATGAATATATCATTTCATATTTCATCAGACTTATGCATGGAAATGCAAATGTATCATAAGAATATTTAAATGCTTGCTAAAATGCCACATGGATATTTTGTCTTAAATGCAATATGTATTTTCTTTTGAATGTAAAAATGCAATATATATTTTTATGCACTATGCAAAATGCAAACATTTTATGATGATTTTTTTTTTGTTTATATATATATATATATATGCAAGCGAAAATGCGATTTTTTTTTTCTTTTGATTGCAAGAATGCAATATATGCAATACGCTTTTCTTTTGATTGTAAATGCAAAAATACAACATACTTTTTTTTTCTAGAATGCAAAAATGCGATATATATATATATATATATATATATATATATATATATATATATATATATATATATATATATATATATATATATATATATATATATATATTTTGAATTCGTGCAAAATGCAATTGTTTTTTTTGTTTGCAAAAATGCAACATTTTTTTTAAATGCAAAAATGCAATTTATTATATTTATTTTTTTAAATGCAAGAATGCAATATTATATTTACATATATTTTTTAAAATGCAAGAATGCAATTTTTTTTTGACATGGTATAATTTAATGACATGCATAAGGGCTTTATAAAAGATAAATAGCTTACCTTTCTTCCTTTTTTCTTGATGTTGAGATGTTGCTTGTTTTTTTGTTCTTTTTTTTTAGGTGCGCAAAGCTTTGAACCGGGTGTGGGTCAGTTGCAACAAAGTTTCCACCATTTATGACTTGATGCCTTTGCAGACACAACTCCTGGTGGAGTCTTCCGGCTTCGGCGTGTTCTTGCGGGCTTTCCGTCCCTTCCGTAGTTATATGCCCATTTTTGAGGTTTTGCGGGATTATTGGTGGGACACCACCCACATCTTTCATTTCAGCTGGGGGGAGGCTACTTTAACCCCATGTGATTTTGCAGCGATCACGGGTATTTCCACCAGCATTGGCAGGGCTTTGGAGCCGGATTACACCCTCCAATATCATCATGACGCGGTAGAAGATCTTTTGGGCTTTGAACCCAAGTATAAGACCGCCGATGAGTTCAAGAATAGGAGCGTGAAGAGTTGGTTGGAGCAACATGCCGGGCAGGTTGATGACAATGATAGTGAGGCTATAGCTCGCATTGCCGGGGCATTCTTATTCTTCTTTTTGGGAATGTCATTATTTGCCAACTCTTCCACTACTTTGAGAGTCTCTCTCCTGGGGTGTCTCAGAGACTTGGACTGCATCATTAAGTATGATTGGGGGCAGGCAGGCCTGGCTGAGCTTTATGCTTCTATGGATAGGGCCAGCCGTAATGATTCACCAGTCCTTAACGGCTTCACTCTGGCTTGGTAGGTACTTTTTTTTTCTGCACCTTTTTTTTTAATTTTGTTTTCTCAGCATTTCTTTTTTCTTATTTTTTTCTTTTTTTTCTTCTCTCAGCATTTCCCTTTTTTTTTCTTCTGCAGGTCTGGGCCTATTCAGTCTTTCATTTTTCTCCGGGCCCACTACGCATCCGCATCCACGAGCCGCCGTTTCTGGTTGAATTTGTGAATGCCAATCGGGTGGAGGAGGACCGAGATGGCCACTTTTTGGATGAGATCAGGATGCGAGACAGGATCGCGAGCTCGAGCTCGGGCACAGTATATTTGTATCCCTGGAGGGGTTTGACTGGACCATATATGATCTCCCTGGAGATGAGCCGTTGCCGGATACTGATAATGTCCATTATGGTTGATTCATTGTACATGGACCGCCAGCATTCCATGTTTCCGGTGCCTCCAGTGACACCTCCTGCACCTTCTCCCTTGGTGATAGTCCCAGACTTCTTGCCGAACAAGTATCTGTACTTGTCGAGATATATGGTGCCTCAGAGTGACTATCCTGTCATGGCATATGAGTAGTTCCTGAGGACAGTGCTCCATCCTGCCCCCACTGCAGCTAGGCGTGCATCTGACGTCTCTGATAGGCCGAGGCCTTCTTGTCCAGCTCCTGACGTGCAATCTGATTTATTTATGCATGTTGAGGATTTCTTCACCTTCCAGTATCGTCGTGATGGAAGACTTATGGAGGAGGTTTTGCTTAATGCTGACATTCCTGAGCGCTTCCAGATCCCAGAGCGGGCTCGTGCGGTATACTTTTTTTATTTTTTATGCTTGCATCATTCATTTTTTTCTTTTTCTTCTTTTCTTTTTTCTTTTTTTTTTTTCAAGGCTGACACATGTTTTTTTTTCTTACACCTTTTCCCAGGTTAATGCGTCTTCGTACAAGAAGCTGTTGAAGGGCTTTTTCAGCATCAACAAACTGTATCAGCGACTTCTGGACGAGTTCACTTGCAGGGGAAATGATGTTGTGAGGCAGACTAGGTGCCGGGGAGCGGATGATGATGATGATGTCGGCGGATCAAGTCATGCTCGGGCGAGGGGACGAGAGTACATGATTGGTGGGACCGGCCCTCGAGTCATGGGTGGCAGCCTTGGCAGGAGCTGATCTTCTCGTGGTCATTATCTCCTTTTACCTGCATTCATTAGCTTTCTTTTTTTCCCCTGTACCAGACTCTGTACACATTTCTAAATGCAATGTACTATTATTTTATGATGCATGACTCAAATGTAAAAGTGTTATTCAAGCCCTTTGTGTAAACTCTCGTTTTCCTATGTGCCATAATTAGGGTTGCAAACGTGCATGGCGGTGGCCATGGAGGCTCCGCCTCCCGTCCCCCCGGATCGCTCAACACAGTTTTCTGGTTCGTCTGTCTGTCCCAGTCATGCCAGTGTCATATGCTAATGTGGTGGCTCATCCACGGCGGTTTATTGGACAAGTTACATCGGTTCTTCAGGCCGTCCCTTTGGTTCCCCGTCAAGCGGTGGTAATGGAAGGTGACCCCGGCTGTATTTTTTCCCCGGTGGAAATGGAGGCGCTACGTAGCAGTTCGAGAATACTCTGATCCTTAAGTTCTCTACGGGACGGCCAACTGTGAATGTTATACATGATGACATAGATAAGAATTGGAGACTTAAAGGCCCCTTTGTGGTTGGACTTCTAGATCCAAGACATGTAATGGTTAGGTTATCCTCATAGGAAGATCTGGTTCTGGCCCTTCAATCATGCATGTACTGTTCGTTCCATTGGTCAGTCGACTTTGCGTTCCGGAAGGATGTGACCAAGGTTGCGGTCTGGGTCCGCCTTCACCATCTCCCACTTATGTTCTTTAATCCTTCGTTCTTAGAGTGCATTGGGAATACGTTAGGGAATTTTTTAAGGGTGGATGAGAGAACTCTATCTCTGGTTCGTCCAATTTTCGCCAGAATGTGCATTGAAATCGACGTTGCTCTTCCCCTACCTTCTAGGGTCTGGATAGGATGGAGTAAGGATAATGGGTTTTGGCAGTCTTTAGAGTTTGAGGGTAATATCCGTTTTTGCACTGGCTGTGGGTTGCTAGGTCACACGAAAGTCCAATGTAGGAAGGGTCAATAAAGTGGAATGAATGCCGGGAAAGTTAAGGAGTTACCAGCCCAAGCTCCAAATCCAAACATGGTAGGGGCAATGGATTCGAATCAGTCTGCAAGGGATAAAGGCAAGGTAGTTAATCAACATAACATGGATCATTTAAAGGAAGGTAATCATAGCGGAACTATTAATGACAAGACTATACCCATGCAGTCTAACCTTCCTATGAAACAACAACACTGGACTCCTGTTAAGATCCTTTCAACGGGGGATGGTGCGTCTGCTTCTTTGGCAAAAAAATTCAAGGAAAACCAGTGGAGATAGAGCACATTGACATTGTCAGATCTAAGGTTTCGTTGGGGGAGGGGGGGCAAGCGGGGTGTATGAAGCAGGCCATACGGAGCAGGACAACTCGGTGGCTTTAATGAATTCATTTGGATTGCTGGATGGATTAGAGAAGGATAATGATAATGGTGATAGTTCATGCGTGGAGACGTTCAAACAAGGACTGCATGAGGCTCCGACTCGGATCCCTACAGTACCAAGGAAAACTTTCAATGATTTGGTGTATATTGGTGAATTCTGGGATGTCATTCTTCATGCAGTGCCAAGACAGTTTGGGAAGGCTCACTCAACTAATGGAGACTACAAGGAGACTGTTGTGGAAAACCGTTGAATCTTCACGGATGCAGATGTGGGTAAGGTTCCTCTTCGTCATTCCTTCCCTAATTTTTGTGTCAGTTTACATGCCGAGGCGAAGAAAACTAAGTTTTTAAAGGAAAATGTCAGAATTACTAGGGCTGCTAGTAAAGCCCAGAATATTACTTCTCCTTGTTAGGTTTTCATGACGATTGTCATATGGAATGCTAGGGGAGTTTGCAACAAAGTCACTCGCATTTATCTGAAGCTTCTAATTCGGCAACACAAACCTTTCTTATGTGCTGTTTTAGAGCCTAAGACAAGTGGGGATAAACTGGTAAAATTTTGTTGTCGTGTTGGTTTTGATAATAATTTGCATGTAAATCATGTTAACAAACATATATGGCTTCTCTGGAATAATCTTGTTGATATTAATCTTATGACTAGCTCGTCGTAGCAGTTAACTATCATGGTGACAATTCCATCTCTTATGCCAACTATGGCTACTTTTGTGTACGCTAAATGCAATAGACATGCTCGGACTGAATTGTGGACGGAATTGGTGGGTCTTTCTGTTGGGTGCACGTGTCTGTGATTTGTTGGGGATGATTTTAATGTTATTAGTCAATCGGTGGAAAAATTAGGGGATGCTCCGTGTGATTTTGGTGAGATGGAGGACTTTAACAATTGCATATATCAGGCTGGTTTAGTAGATGCGGGATTTGAAGACAATTGATTCACTTGGTGTAATAACCAATCAGGCGGGCACCGTATTTGGAAACGTCTGGACATGGTCCTTATTAATGGAGAATTCAAGCTTCTTTTTCCTTGGCTCAAAGTTACTCATCTAGTCACTTCAGTTTCAGATCATGCTCCTATCCTTCTTGACTTTCGAGAGTCCGTTAAGCAAAAAGGTGGTTTTCGTTTTCAGAGAATGTGGCTTGATCACCCCGGTTTCCTTCCTTTTGTGGCTGATCAGTGGAATCATCCATGTTGGGGTACGGGAATGGCTTTATGATATGTGAAGATGCATCGACTGCGGTCTGCGCTTCGCGAATGGAATTGAGGGGTATTTGGTCATGTCCAACGCAATATTGCTTCCACCCAAGATGACATTCTTCGCCTTGAGATGGATTTACAGGCTGGGGGGTGCGGCAGTGGAGGAAGGCTTGCTTACAGCGAAAAGTCGCCTCAACCAACTTTTGGATTGGGAAATGGAGATGGCCGAGATGAAATCTCGTCAACTATGGGTGAGTGAGGGGGATCATAACACATTCTTTTTTCATGCCAGTATCAAGGACAGAGCGCAACGGAATGTGATCCGGCTTCGACTATCCGATGGGACCTTTAGTGAGGACCCGGGCCAGATTGGTTTACTGGCTGAGACTTATTTTGCAAATATCTTTGCTTCTACCAATCCTAGCATAGATGAGGATTTGTTTGATGGGTTCCCTTCTAATGTCTCGGTGGATGATAATAATTCTTTGACAGGCGCTCCGTCTGAAGATGAGGTATGGGTAGCTATTAAATCTTTCAGTCCTACCAGTGCTCCGAGGCCTGATGGCTAAACAGGTTGGTTTTTCAGGGTTGCTGGCCGATTATTAAAAGGGAAGTTATGGGGGCGGTCTTAGATTTCTTTCAGGAAGCTGAAATGCATCGCGTTATCTCTACGGCAACCATAATTCTCCTCCCAAAGGTGGCGAGTCCTGAGAGTTTGGGTGATTTAAGGCTGATTAGTTTATGTAATTTTGCGGCAAAAATTATTTCTAAAGTCTTGGCCAATCGATTAGCCCCGTTACTTCCTAAATTAATTTCGGACCAATAGTCTGGTTTTGTGAAATGGCGCAGTATTCAAGATAACATTCTTCTGGCTCATGAATTGGTTCAGTGTGTAGATACAAGAGCTCGTGGTGGTAATGTGGTTTTTAAAATTGACATTTCGAAAGCGTATGATAGACTAGAATGGGGGTTTTCTTCAGCGTTCTCTCCAAGCTTTTGGTTTAAGTTCGGGCTTTCGTGGGTTGATTCAGAGGTTGCTCCGTAACAGTATTCGTTCAAAATTAATTGGACTTCGTCGGGTTTCAAAGCCAACCTGGGGGTGAAACAGGGTCATCCGATTTCTCCAATGCTATTCATTCTCGTGCAAGAGGTTCTTTCGTATAGTATTGACCGGGCTATTTTGCAAGGTTTGATTCAACCTTTCAGACATGGTCGAGGGGGTGTTCTGATTACGCATCTTTTTCATGCGGATGACACGTTTCTCTTTTGCAACGGTTCCAAACGTTCGATTTTGGGTCTTAAGAAGGTGTTGTGGGCATATGAAACTTCATCAGGACAACTTGTTAATAATAGTAAAAGTGGTTTCTTTTCTTCGAAACATTGCTCGCGTAGACATGTCTTGCGTATTGAGGGTTGGTCGGGATACAATCATAAGGTGTGGCCGATGAATTATTTGGGGCTTCCTCTTTTCAAGGGCCGTTTAAAAAGATCTTACTTTGAAGATTTGGAATGAAAGGTGACGGGTAGAATTCAGGGATGGCGTAGTAAACTTCTCTCCTTCGGTGGAAAGGTCACTCTCCTCAAGTCTATTTTTGTGTAGTCTTCCCATATATGCATTGGCCACTTTACAGATTCCCAAGTCAGTTCTTCATCGTATTGAACAAAAAATGGCATACTTTCTTTGGAGTGCTAGTAGTGAATGCCGTACGCATTGGATAGCTTGGCACCGTGTGTGTTGGCCTTTGGCTGAAGGAGGGCTGGGTATTCGGCCTCTTGCTCAGGTTATGGACTCTCTTCATGCCAAACTTGCTTGAAGGGCTCTCAACATGCAAGGTCTGTGGGCTCGTTTTTGCGTGGGCATATACGGTTTGGAAGAGGTGGTCGTTTCGCGTTATGTGACTCCGCCGTGGAAAACAATTTTGTCCGAGCTAACTCTTGTTCGTCAGGCTAGCCGGCGAGTGATTGGTCAAGGGGATATCTCTTTTTGGGATGATAATTGGTGTGGTGTTCGGTTGGTTGACCCGCTCCCTTTGGACCATACTCTTTCCGTTGCAACTGCGATGCAGCAGCTTGGTGATATTCTTCATGTAGTTCCTTCCTCGCTTCAGTGTTTGGACCAGCAGATAGTTTGTGATGCTTCCATGCCAGACAGGTTGATTTGTGAGCTCACCCCGTCGGGTGATTTCAAGGCCAACGTTTTTTGGAATCACTACCGGGTCTCTAGTCACTGAAGCCGGATGCCTCTATTTATAGGCTGGAGGAAGGACTCCTTCGGCATTAAGTTTTCTTTTCTGTGCTTCACTGGCTTGTACCGCACGCTGAGAGAGTTGCACCTTAGGAAAAGTGCTACAGTGCATAAAGCACTATTGGGCGCCACCCATAGTGATACGATCTTCTCGGAAGACTTTGTTGAAGAACGAATTACTCACGCGGCAGAAGCTTAGGATCAAAGGATGTTTGCGGGGGTGATACCTCGACCCAACAATTAGCACGAAAAGAACCTTGGCATGTACAACCGCAACCCACAATCGTAGCAATTGAAGAACCTAAGTATTGTGAATAACGTCACAATAGGTATGGAATTCCTATTGATAAGTTAGGTTTCGAACACAACAGAATCACACCGAAGTATTCACAAGTTCATGGAGAACAAGGAGGTTTCGAAGAAAACACTCAAAAATATATTAACTTAATAATTAATGATCAACTAACTGTCTTTACAATGAAAGGAAAAGGCCTATATATAGGCTTACAAGTAAACCCTAATACTTGGAGAAAAAGAAACCCTAAAAATAACTAAAATAAAGAAAACCCCTATTAATTCCGTTTTTCTTCAAGGGCCTATTTTCCAAAATTGCATTTTGGCCCCCAAAGTCCTCCAATAGTTATTAAAAGCTCCCCAAGTCATATCTGAATATGTAGGGACCCATTTGAAGGCTTCTTTTTCCATAATGAATTGTTTTAAAGCTGATACGACACAAAATAGCACCTTGCGGCCACAAGCCCTCGGCACCTTGCGATCGTAAGCTTCCAAGAAAGTCAGTCCGTAAGAATGGTAAGGCCATGCGGCCGCATGCCTATCAACCCTTGCGGTCGCAAGCTTCATAGACACTGAATGGTTTGTTCCTTCAACAAATTCATCCCTTATGCTTTGACCACCGTTCACCATCTTCCTTGGTTTCTTCAAGCTTAGCCTCTTCGATCTCGTCGAGTATCCATTATAGTAATCTGAATCTCCAATGAACCCACGAATCAAGTTTGTATAGAACCCTTGAATCTTCCAAGCATATTCCACATCTCTTAAAGAGTTAATTTGATTTCTTGGGCACTTGGTTTCTTGATCAATCACGAACTCTCTATGCTTGATTAACATTTGACTTTGACACGGACTTAGGCTTGACAGGATCTCATCACATAGGAGGAGTGGGCGCCGCGCCAGGTGTTACTATGGGTGCGGCCTGGCTCCATTTTTGTGCTACTTTTTGACACTCTGGCCCCTACATTTCACTGTTTTGCGCATCCTGCTTTTCCTTTTGCATTTTTAAACCCTGTAACTTGACATTTGTTAAGTTTTAACAGGTCTTGATATTGCATGTCATGTCACATAGCAGGGGTACGAAATTGGGGTGTCTACACCTGGGTGCCCCGGCCATGGCCAATTTCAGATTGTTAGTCGCAAAGGGCACAATAATAAGCTAGAAGGGGGGGGGGGTTGAATAGCTTATTAGACACTTAAAACTTTTTGTATAAATTCCTAAAAACAAGCACTTGCAATCTATTGAAAAGATTGAAGTAGCGGAAGTCTTGTAAGGAAACAAGTTCCGAAGCATTACCGGTAGACTTTACTAAATACTCAAGTCTGCAGTTTGAAGCGATAAGTAAAGGGATATAAAACAGTAAACCAGTAAGCAATAGTAATGAAAGAACAAAAGTATTTTGAGATGGTTCACACTATAAAGAGTGCTACGTCCACCACCAAGGCAGTCAACCGTGGATTTAAATGTGCACTATGTTTTCCACTAGTTCTATTACAAAGAATTCCAATGGATCGTGTACAAAATATTTGACTTGTGTTTGGGGGTTGGGAATTGAATATCTGGTCAAACAAAATATTCAATGGTGCAGAAGAATAGAATAAGGAACAACAATAAGAAGCAAAAGATAAAGTGTTGATGCAGATCTTCTTATTGTTGTTGAGGACTTCGTTGATTAGTTTATGATCTCTTGAATGCAATGAGTATATAAGACTTTATGTTGTTGGAGAGATTCAGAGCATTATTTTCTTCAGTCTTTCATGACAGTATTTATAGCTGGGGCATTCTTGAGACCGTTGGAGAAGACGAAGAGTAATAGCACTATTAGGTTGAATGCTTTAAATGCATGGAGTTGACTTTGTAGATTTCGTCTTCACCGTGGTGGAATGGTGAAGAGTTGTTGCAAAGAATCGGCATGTGAGCAATCGAGTTACTGCACTGCAATAGTTGCTGCATCGTAAGTGCCAGTCTGTTCACCTGCTCTGTCACTTTTCAGGTGGCACTACAAGAAAAATGAGCTATGACGACACTATTTTCTTGACACTTAACATAAGTGTCGGGTAGTGTCCACACTTTCACATATGTGTTGAAAATCGACGACAATTAACATATGTAATGGAAATTTGACGACTTTTTTTATTTATAAATGTGATAATTTTACGATGCATTACCAAAGTGTTGGAAACAATTACCGACATGTGTTCATAAAAATCGGAAAATATCCGACACTTTCCTATAGCTGTCGAAAATCAACAACATTTAATATATGTGACGGAAATTTGGCGACATGTTTTTATAAATGTCACAACTTTACGATGCTTTAGAAAAGTGTTGGAAACAATTACCCACATTTTATCATAAAAATCGGCAAATACCCAACATATAGTACATATGTTGGTAAATATTTGATAATTCTTACTAAATGTTGTAATTTTTTAACGACATTTGTTCATAAAAGTCAGAAATTTTATGACATTTTATAAAGAAAAGTCGGAAATTTCTTTGACATAATAAATGTAAAAAAACTAGTCAATTCACTAACAATCTAAAAATATCAAGTAAATATACACCTGGATAATTTTAATATATGGTAAAGAAAAAGATCAAAAATCATATTTCATCTCTCTGACAATTGAGAAATATATATATATATATATAGTTGACGAGAAATAACAATTCACAAAACACAAACTAAATATTCACCCTAAATATACCAACAGCTAAATCAAACAAAAATTACATCTATTCCTATTTAGTAACAAAACAGCCTTGAGTCAAATTTCAAGATGGTCCCAAACCCAATAGAGTGTTTGAAGTCAGCAAAGAATCAATTCCTAACGTACATCCATCTAAAATTAGAAAACTAGAATATATTGCGTATGTGACCAATATTTCATTATAACATGTGGCTATATATCCATCAATTGTTTATCAACCTCACGCAACCATGCAATATCATAAGATCGTCCAAAGGTTAGTCAACGAACTATATATTGATAATAACATAACCACACAACACCTAAGCACCATTTTCAACGTTTAAATTTTTTTGAAATTTCCAAGTGATGTGAAACTCCTATATTAATGGTAATTAAGAACCAATGGAAATTACAACTTTAATTAACCTTGAAGTAATTTGGTGGAGGTTTAACTGACACAGTACCTCAACTCCTTTGTTTATCAAAAACATGATTACCACCATGTACATAGCCCTTTAGAGAAATTGCTTTGAAGAGACAACTAGCTAGGGAAGAACTAAACTTAATTGTAAGTGCCAAAAATAAAACAGAGTCATGCATGAATCATGTTCTTAGTTGAACTAGTACTATTATATACTCAAAATACATGTACACCTTCATTTTGAAGTTTCTATGTAGAGATTTAACTCATAGGACCCCAAATCCACCATCAATCCATTACATTATCCACAAGTCCACTCAACGTCTGTACCCATTTTCAAAGAAAACACCAAACAAAACTAGCGGGTGGGTTGGGTCGGATTGAGATGTGTAATCATGTTCTTAGTTGAACTATTATACACTCGAAATACATGTACGTACACCTTCATTTTTTGAAGTTTCTATGCGGAGATTTAACTTATAGGACCCCAAATCCACCATCAATCCATTACATAATGCGCAAGTCAATTCAACATCATATATGTACCCATTTGCAAAGAAAACACCAAACAAAACTAGCGGGTGGGTTGGATCAGATTGGGATGTGTAAGGGGTCAAAACGAGTCGCAGCCCATTAAAACCCGAATATCAAACGGGTTGAAATGGGCCATGTTGAATCGGGTCAGGTTAATTTATAATTACTGGTAACAGGTTAAAACGGGTCGACCCGTAATACCCCAGATTCCCCCCCCCCAAATATATACATTAATAGGGTCAAAATGGACAACGGGTTCGACTTGCTTCAATCCGACCTGACCTTTTTTTTTTTGGTTGAAACGTGTTACCCGTTTCAACTGGAAAATGTTAACGTATTGGGTAAGGTAATTTTCATGTCAGGTTGGGTGGGTTAACAGGTAACGGGTTGTAATTTCTAGGCCTACTTACAACATATCAAATTATTTTTAACAAGTGCGACTTTATAATAGTTTTATTTAATTAATTATCATACTAATAAAGCTTGATAATTAACCACTCCACTTGTATAAAAAAATAGCAAATATATATAAACCTTATCTAATTTTTAATTGTTACCCTAATATTCACAAGGCAGTATTTTTTTTTTGGCGCATTAACATTCCCCTTTCCCACTCCAACTCAGTTTTCCCACGCAACCGCATCCTTAGCCTTCTATAATGTCTCAACTTCCAGTCTTCCACGCCAATTCATATCAATCCCAAGGAAGAAAAAGCACCCTTGAAAGTCACCGAAAAAGTGTTCCAGATTCAAGCTTCAGGTAATAATTGATTCGCCCTAGTTTGAAATTCATGGTGTATCTGTATCAATTTTGGTTTTCTTACATGATTCTCCTTAGTTGTTTAGAATAAGTATTATATTATTGTCCCTTAAGGAGTATCAACTCATGGTAATATTTGATTCTTCCTAGAATTAGTTTATTTATTAAGTGATTCATTTGGTTGTTTGGAATTGGAGTATGTTTCTGTTATAACAATCACTTATTTTGAGGATTTTGGCTATTTTTAAATGGAAAAATCATTCATATAGTCCATCCTCTTGAGCATGAACTCTTGCATTTTGTTATCTATTGACTTTTGTTATTTGTGCCCATTAAGTGTTTGATATATTGCTCCTTAAACTTTGATGTGAATCTAATGTCCCAAAAGAACAAGCTGTCCAAGAAGATTTAAAACAGCCACAATCCACCCTGAAGTTTCCCTAAAAAAGCCCCACTTGACTTGAATGATCTGTGCCCAAACCCCTTCCAGCTGGACCCTCCTAGTTAGGTATCCAACCTTGTACACATTTGTTGGTTTGGCCTTCCTTGAACTCGCTTGCAATAAGTGTGGATAGCCCCTCCTCGTACACCACATTGTTCAATTCCTAGCCATCTTCAATAATATTTATTTTGCTAACTTTGTTGTAGTCCATGGACCCCCTTCCATTTTTTCCTTAAGATTTGTGATCATAACGAATGTATCAAGGAGTTTCTCCCAGCCCGTAGTCTTCTCCTTGCTTAGCAACATGGGTTTATGGTGTTTAAACCCAAAACATTTATAAACAAAATTCTACATTGAAGAAGTTTTCCAACCCGTCCTTGTTTCGAATACCTCAGTGCTATCCTTGATGTCTTGGTCTTGCTGTCATTCTAGTGAAAATTCGATCCCAAACTTGATGTCTTTCGTTGCAATACTCTCAAATTCTTTGGTTTTAAAAACAGTGCCATGCTCTCGGTCCTCTTTTGAAACAGCTCCAAACGTTATTTCTTCGCTTGTAACACCCCTACATCTATTGTCTTCGTACCGAAAAAAATGAATTTGATGATATTAAATCCATCTTGTTTGAGATGAATGTTCTGCACTTATCTTCCACGTCTCGTTCCCGTTGTTTCCTTGAACTCATAGCAGCCCCTAACCACCTGCCCACTTCTAAACTGTCCCAAACTCGAAACTTTCTTCAGAAATATTTTGGATTGAAGTTTCTGCCATTGACGTGCTTGCGTAGGCAACCTTCAACTTGTCTTCGAAGCCTCGTTTGTGACTTTCCTTTCGTATTACAGCTCCTTCATGATGTAGTGTTTCCTCAACATCATTTTATTCATAACAATCTAGCAATGGTTGGGTCAAAGAATGAAGAGAATGGACAACATTTTCTGTTAACAGACCCTGTTTTGGGTCTAGTTTGATTGCAGAACTGTTTCGTTCTAGGAGTCAAAAAATTACAAGACTTGTATGGTTGGAAAGATCTAGAAGTCTACTTTCTAGTACAAAAAATGGTTCCTGGTTTGGGGCTCTCTAGAGAAAGTATGGTCATTTTACCAAGACATGTCACAGTTAGCTGTTCTGTCCTAGTTATCTGTTTTCTATAAGATTAATTTTTCTTCAAAGCCTCGTTTGTGACTTTCCTTTTGTATTACAGCTCCTTCATGATGTAGTGTTACCTCAACATCACTTTATTCATAACAATCTAGCAATGGTTGGGTCAAAGAATGAAGAGAATGGACAACATTTTCTGTTAACGGTTCCTGATTTGGGTCTAGTTTGATTGCAGAACTGTTTCGTTCTAGGAGTCAAAAAATTACAAGACTGGTATGATTGGAAATATCTAGAAGTCTACTTTTTATTCCAAAAAACGGTTCCTGATTTGAGGCTCTCTAGAGAAAGTTATGGCCATTTTACCAAGACATGTCACAGTTAGCTGTTCTGTCACAGTTAGCTGTTCTGTCCTAGTTATCTGTTTTCTATAAGATTAATTTTTCTTCGAAGCCTTGTTTGTGACTTTCCTTTTGTATTACAGCTCCTTCATGATGTAGTGTTACCTCAACATCATTTTATTCATAACAATCTAGCAATGGTTGGGTCAAAGAATGAAGAGATCATTTTCTGTTAACGGTTCCTGATTTGGGTCTAGTTTGATTGCAGAACTGTTTCGTTCTAGGATTCAAAAAATTACAAGACTTGTATGATTGAAAATATCTAGAATTCTACTTTCTATTCCAAAAAACGGTTCCTGATTTGAGGCTCTCTAGAGAAAGTTCTGGCCATTTTACCAAGACATGTCACAATTAGTTGTTCTGTCCTAGTTATCTGTTTTCTATAAGATTAACTTATCTTCGAAGCCTCATTTGTGACTTTCCTTTCGTATTACAGCTCCTTCATGATGTAGTATTACCACAACATCATTTTATTCATAACAATCTAGCAATGGTTGGGTCAAAGAATGAAGAGAATGGACAACATTTTCTGTTAATGGTTCTTGATTTGGGTCTACTTTGATTGCAGAACTGTTTCGTTCTAGGAGTCAAAAAATTACAAGACTTGTATGCTAGGAAAGATCTAGAAGTCTACTTTCTAGTCCAAAAAACGGTTCCTGATTTGGGGCTCTCTAGAAAAAGTTCTGGCCATTTTACAAAGACATGTCACAGTTAGCTGTTCTGTCCTAGTTATCTGCTTTCTTATGGCCACTTGACTTGAATGATCTGCCCAAACCCCTTCCAGCTTGGCCGAAAATCCAAGGACAAACAAACCAACTTGCAAGCTGCCCGAACGTGCCTTCAACAACTCACCAATCTGCCCCAAAGTTAATCACTATGGCCGAAAATGCACAGGCCTATCAAACAGTCTGAAAATTCACAAGAAATAATAAAAAGAAAGAGAAGAGGATAGATCGGACTCACCAGTTAGGTTTCACTCGCCCAACGTAAAGATATCAGTTTGATTACATTTGCAACAATACCCTCAGTTAGATCCCAAGCTAGAGTTAACACATCCACTATTGGGTTGGCAGACTACGACATTTATTTGTGTGGCTTCATGCACTATGATTCAAACTGTAAAAAATTGATCACAATAGGGTGGGATGCACATTTGATAAATGCTGATTTCCGCTTAATTCCATATTGTATGCTATGTCAATTCATTCAATTTTGACCAATTCTTGTTAAAATGTGTCTTTTGTGTTTTCAGTTTTCGTTAGATTAGTGAGCATCGATGGATAGAAGTTGGATAAATATTAAGAATAGAGTAGACCCTGTCTATGAGAAAGGGGCATAAGATTTTGTCAATTGGGCCTCTGATAATAGACCTCATTCATCCAAGATATTGTGCCCATGCAGGAAATGTCGCAATTTGATTTGGGTTAAGAAAAATCTTGTGGTTGACCATTTAGTTGTAAATGGTTTTTTGAATAGTTATTATACTTCATGGATTTACCATGAGACAAACATTTCCAGTACTAGTGAAACAAATAATGAACCAGTTTTGGGTGATGGAATAGCAGACATGATACATGATGCCTTTGGAGTTCCTCCGCCAGATGCAGTTGGTGGGATGGATGGGATGACTGCCGAGGGGGGGGGGAACCAACATAATGAAGGCACTCGACTCTATCTTTTCTTGTTCAATTACTACATTTAAAGTGCCTTGCTGGAATGCCAGACAAGATCTTCACGAATTTGCTCAAGTTATTAAAAGAAGCATTCCCTGAGGGTGAGACCTTACCAAAGTCATTTTATGAAGCTCGTAAGTTAATAGGGAACCTGGGGTTAGAATACAAAAAGGTACATGCATGTCAAAATGATTGCATGTTGTATTGGGATGAGACCGAAAAAGATAGCGAATGCAAACATTGTCATGCGCCTCAGTATAAACAATTCAAAGATTCTCCAAATGAAGAGGAACTTAAAGAAAGAAAAATTCCAGCGAAGGTGGTTAGGTACTTTCCATTGATACCAAGGCTTAAGAGATTATACTCATCATCAAAAACAACATCACACATGAGATGGCATGTTGAGGGTAGGCCTAAAGATGGACTTCTAAGACATCCAGCAGATTCGCTTATTTGGAGAAAATTTGACGAGCTTCGTCCCGATTTTGCTGAGGACATACGCAATGTTAGACTTGTCTTATCATCCGATGGATTCAACCAATTTAGGAGTATGAGTATTTCCCATAGCACATGGCCTGTGATTTTGATGCCATTAAACTTGCCACCATGGTTGTGTATGACACAACCATATATGATCTTATCATTACTTATTGATGGTCCTAGTGGACTGGGAACAACATTGATATTTATTTGCGTCTTTTAGTTGATGAATTAAAGGAATTATGGGTTGGTGTAGAAACTTATGATGTTGTAAGTGGTCAAGTTTTTCGCCTGCGGGCATCTTTTCTCTGGATAATAAATGATTTTCCAGCCTATGCTCGGGATGGAGTACAAAAGGTAAACTAGGGTGTCCATGTTGCCATGTTCATACTTGCTCCCGCTACTTGTCTAATGGAAAAAAAGCTTTGTTATATGGGGACATCACCGATGGTTTCCCCAAGGACATAAGTTTCGAAAAGATAAGGTATCTTTTGATGGTACTGAGGAAAATGATATGAAACATGTTCCATTATCAGGTAGAGAGATGTATGAGCAAGTAAAAGACATCCATAATGAGTTTGGGAAGGATAAAGGTTCTTCTAGTAAGAAGAGGAAACGCAACAATGATGAGGAACACAATGAAGACGATGCTCAGAATGTTGTTCCCCAAAATAATTGGAGGAAGAGAAGTATATTCTTTGACCTCGATTATTGGAAAGATAACCTGCTACCCCACAATTTAGATGTTATGCATATTGAAAAGAATGTATGTGATAACATCCTTTTTACCTTATTGAATGTAGACGGCAAAGGAAAGGATAACTTAAATGCTCGCCTTGATTTGCAAAATATGGGTATTTGTAAGGCACTACATCCTCAACAAAAGTCTAGTAACAAAGTCTATTTGCCACCGTCAAGTTTCACTTTGAGTAATAAGCATAAGGAAACAGTGTGCAATGCATTGAAAATGGTGAAAGTCCCTGATGGTTACTCTTCAAACATTTCAAGACGTGTTAATGTTCAGAAACGAACTATTTCAGGATTGAAGAGTCATGATAACCATATCCTACTGCAGGAACTACTTCCACTCGCTCTTCGAAATGTCTTGCCTAAGAATGTCCTCAAACCTTTGATTGAGCTTAGTAGATTCTTTAGGAATATATGCTCCAAGGTAATGCAAGTAGATGAGTTAGAGCATATTCAAGATCGTATTGCAGTCACACTTTGCCATCTTGAAAGAATATTTCCTCCCTCTTTTTTTGACATCATGGAGAATTTGATGATCCACTTAGCTGAAGAGGCAATGATTGGCGGACCACCACAGTATAGATGGATGTATCCTATAAAGAGGTAAAATTTCATGAATGCAATTCTTTAAACTTTTCTCATAATAGGAATTATTACTCTAAGAGTGGACTTGAAATATATATTTCATTTATGATTGATCCAAAAAAAATTCTTTTGATAGATATTTATTCACTCTAAAAAACTATGTGAGAACTCGAAGTCATCCAGAAGGCTCTATTGCTCAGGGATATTGGGTCGAAGAATGCTTAACATTTTGTTCAAGATACTTAGACGATGTTGAGACAAAGTCTAATCGACCTTCAAGGAATGATGATGGTTTAGAAGGTTCACAATATTCCGCGGGGGGACGTCGATTGGGGAGCTCAGAAGGTATTTTGCTAGATGATATTACATCTGCTCAAGCACATCGCTATATTGTTTTCAACACAGATGTTGTTGCAGAATATCGAGAGTAAGTTATAATATATTTACTTCACAAAGCTTCAAATGACACAAAAATAACATCTTCTCTGTTCGTGCAGTAAGCATCGTGAATGGATTAAAAAGAATAATCCTCGTTTAAGGCCACATGATTTAGATCGCAAGTATAATGATGAGTTTCACATATGGTTCCAAAAACTTGTAAGTTATATGAAATTGTGAGACAATGTTTCTTTCAAATAAATTTACATAAGTATATAGTGGATAACTTTTGCCATTGTTATTATTCAATTAGGTTGAACGACTGTATGAGTAGTGCACAAGCTGCAAATGAGGTATGCTGATTATGATGATAAATATTTTGTATCATGATGTGGTATAGTAGTATAGTACTAATTGGATAGCTTAGCATTTATGTCTTACAAAGTTTTTGAGTATTTATTTCTATATAATTTTTATTGAACTATGAATTTAACTCAATTTGCAACAATAGCTAAAGAAGGAGAAGGGTGGAGTGTCGCCAACTCGACGTGAGATATATAAGAAATTGTATTTGCCGAAGGGAGATAAACCAATGCATGAAGAAGCTGCGAAAGCAATTGTATGTTATAGTTACTACTAAATTGAAGTTGATCAAGTCATGAATTAAATTTCATCCTACTTTTGTGGAGTAGTGTAATGATTAATGTTTTAAATGTAGGATGAAATGGATCGTATTGCACTCGAACACCCAGAATCTGCGGATATAAGTGCAAACGATATATTCTCCCAAGTCATGGGACCGAAAAATCGTCGGTATGCCTCTTGGCCTAGGAGTAGCTCCAGGTAAGGTCTTTGGTTCAATGTCACGGAGGCAATGCAATTATCAAGATGCTACAAACACACATATTCAGTCACAGTTAGACACGTTACGTGCTGAGATGGAAATTTCTTCTCAACAAGAATTGGAGAAGATGCGAGCTGAGTCTCAAAAAGAGTTGGATCGGGTACGTGATGCGTTAGAAGTTTCTCAACATGCTTTGACAGAAATACGTGGAGATATGGAAGAAATGGACGCTCAGGTGAATGCTAAAGTGGAATCACAGGTCAAGGAACAATTAGCCATTATGGAGAAGGCATTTGACACTAAGATGAAAGCTTTGGAGGATCACTTGTCATCTGAGGGACGTACTGTAACTGGACAGGTAATTTTTCAACATTTCAACAATATTGTTTTCTATTCATTCCATTTCTTATAACACACTCAAAATATAATAGGTTCCTGATAATTCAAGTGGTACATCGCCATTGAAACAACTTTCTCAAAATCAAGAACATAGAAAACCGCGATATAAGTTTTTGAAGAATCTTTCAAGCAACGATAATAAATCACACGAGGTTAGTTGTTTTTAACTAATACTTTTGGGATTACATGTTATTGAAGCAATTTTCAAGCAACATTCATTCCATTTCTTCTCTTTCCATTCCTCGGGTTTAATACTCATATTGGTGGTGGGGGAAATAGGGTTGGACTATTTTTTGTTATTATTATTAACTAATCGATTTTGGATAACATGTACATTTTTAGGTTCATCCAGTGAAAAAAACAAAGAAATGATGATTATGCCAGAAAAGTATTCTTATTGTAAGTCTATAAAGCTTCTTGTTTGATCTTACGAGAACAATGACTTACTTTTTCAAGTTGATTTTTAATTATAATAGTAATTTTACTTTGACAGGTTTTTTAGCTGATTGCCGTGAAGATGAAGTTTTTCTTGATCCTCATACCGTAGGATTTTTTAGGTTTGGTACAAGTTTAGGTTTTTTAGCTGATTGTCGTGAATATTTTTAGGTTTTTTTTATTAGAGATTGTTTACAGGGATTGGTACAAGTTTAAATTTCCAAGTTAACTCTAGAAACAAGCTTTTGGTTGTTCATATTTTATTTATGGGTAGATTTTGAAATATATTACAAGAATTGATAATTATAATATCATTTCTCTTTAATAAATAAGTCTTTAACAAATAATACTTCATTTTTTGTATGATGTTGATGGTTGTATTGAATCACAATGAAGTCAACTTGTTGAAAACATAAACTACTTTTAAATGAAATGTCAAAATTTATTGATATTTACCAATCAAAAAAAATTTATTATAACAATTAGCAATGAATAATCGATGATGGAAATAAGCGACAATTAACAAGGAATAATAGATGTTGGAAATAAGTGACACTTACAAATAAGCGTTGGAAAATGGAATGTTAATTTAGTAAATATCCTATTGTAACCCGACATTTCCAAGTGTCGGTAGAAGTGTCGAGAATTTAATTTCCGACACTTCTCTAATGTGTCGGAAGTTACCAACACTTATCGAAGTGTTGTACATTTACAACAATTAACAGTTTTGTGTCGGGAAGCCAAGTTGTAGACTAAATGTCGCATGAAGTGTCGGGAATTTCATTTCCGACAGTTATTTAATGAGTTGGAATTAACCGACATTTAATTAAGTGTCGTAAATAGGCGACTAAGGCTATGCTGACACTTAACGCAAGTGTCAAACAAGTGTCGGTAACATAATTTCCGACACTTTTTCATTTGTTTCCGACACTTAATTAGTGTTGCCATAGGCCCTTTTTCTTGTAGTGAGGCGAAAGTCTTCATGCTTTTCGGAAAGCTGGACAGGCGTGTTTGAGAAGTCAAGTGTTGATGAAGGATTGGTTTAAATCAAATTCAAACTGATAAAGGCTGAATTTAATTAATCCACTAAAAGCTTGATGACTGGACACGTTATGCTTGAACAGGTGCAGATAAGGTCTGCCGCTGGATGCTGTATGAAGTCTTCCGGTGAAGCTAATGTAATGAATGAACAGATGTAAATCAAGATACAAATGAGAAACAACACAGATGGTCACTTCCATTCCCCATCAAAAGGCCAAGTTCTATATAGAGGATGGGGTCGGTATCCTCAACAGCAAGCCCCCGGCGATGTGGGGGTATGTCTGGGATTCCCAGCGGAAGAAACATAAGCTGATCGTGGACATTCCCGAGCAAGCGGTCACATTCCCTAAAAAAGAGACCACAACCAGCACTACCTCAGGCTCAGTTCCCATTAACAATATTGAGCTTGGGGAATCCTCTGGAACAGTTGACCTCATGAAAATTGATGATGTCGAGCAAGCTCCAACACCAGCGGTCTCTATGCGTAAGACCCGGTGTCCTGTGACACAAGATATTGATATGGATACTCTACAAGTTCGGGATGAGCCTGAATTCTAGCCACAAGGCAAATTAGAAGAGATCATCATCAATCTTTCTTTCCCCGAGTAAAAAATCAAGATCGGGAAGGCCATGCCTCCCGAAACTCGGGCCAAATTGATCGAGCTACTCAAGAACAACCTTGATGTGTTCGCATGGACCTTTGAAGACATGCAAGGAATCAGTGAGAACGTTGCCCGCCATGACCTGAACGTGGACCCAACTTTTTGACTAATTCAACAGCGGCTAAGGCATGACTCCCTAGAGAAAAGTGCAGCAATAAAAACAGAGGTCGAAAAGCTCCTAAAGTCGACATCATCGAGGAGATCCAATATCCGACCTGGTTAGCAAGCGTGGTGATGGTCAAAAAAGCCAATAAAAAATAGCGCATGTGCGTCGACTTCACAGGCCTCAACAATGCTTGCCCGAAGGACTGCTACCCGCTCGTGCACATTGATATGCTCGTTGATGCCATAGCCGATTTTGAGATGCTCAGCTTCTTGGATGTGTACTTAGGGTACTACCAAGTGAAGATGAACGAGCAGGATAAATCAAAAATAGCTTTCCGGGCAGGTGGGGGTCTATACTTGCTACAAAATAATGCCCTTTAGAATGAAGAATGCAGGGGCCACCTATCAACGCATGGATCAACAAAGTCTTTGGCACCCAGCTCGGTAGGAACATAGAAGATTACATTGATGACATGGTCATCAAAACCAAAGGCCGCGACCATACTCTTGATGTGGAGGAGACATTTGCCAATCTCTGCAAACACAATATAAAGCTGAATCCGAGCAAGTGCGTGTTCGGGGTCCAAGTAGGAAAATTTCTCGGATTCATGGTCAATCAGCGCGGGATAGAAGTAAACCCAGAAAAGATCCAAGCCTTTATCGAGATGGAGCAGCCTTACTGAATCAACCACATCCAGCGATTAAACGACATAATCATTGCCCTTGGTCGCTTCATCTCCCAGTTAGCGGAGAAGTGCCTCCCGTTCTTCAAAATCATGTGCGGCAACAAAGGCTTCGAGTGGAATGAAGAATGTGCCAAAGCCCTCGAGCAGCTCAGGGAGTATCATGGAAAACCGCCCTTCCTCAGCATCCCCATACCCGGGGAGCCCTTATATGTATATCTAGCGGCCACAGACCAGGCTGTGGCCGTTGTTTTAGTCTAGGCATACAAAAACATGTACTATGTATCAAAGGCCCTCAATCCTGTTGAGGGTCGTTATTTTAATGTAAAAAATTATCCTACTCGTTTGTCATAGCTGCCCGAAAATTAAGGACTTATTTTTCTACACATGTAATCATATTGTACACAGACGCACCACTTCGCAAAATCCTGCATAAACCCGATTCATCGGGTAGACTACTTAACTGGTCGATCGAGCTCACAAAATTCCACATCGACTACCAGCCCAGGCGAGCAAATTAAAGCTCAAGCCTAGGTTGATTTCTTGGTAGAGACAAGCTTCACTCAGCAAGAGGAATCTGAAGATCAACAACCAACAAAGCCGGGCACGAGCATATTCCCCGGCCTCAACCGGCCTACTATTGGGACCTTTATGTGGATGGAGCAGCGAGCAAGGTCGGGAGCGGAGCTGACATCCTTCTCATAGCTCCCGGCCATGTCACAGAGTACGAGTTGGCCCTTCGATTCAAATTCCCCGCCTCCAATAATGTGGCCGAATATGAGGCAACGATCATTGGTCTCGAGCTTGTAACAAATATAGGCGTAGAAGCGGTCACAATGTACTCGATTCACAACTAGTAGTGAACCAAGTCTAGGGGGAGTATATGGTGCATCACCCTTCCCTGGTCAAATACTGCAAGCTTCCCAAGGAAATATTGAAAAATTTCAAATTCTAGGAGATTATCAAAATCTACCGAGCAGACAACATGCGAGTAGATTACTTGTCCAAAATTGCCGAAGCAAGTCTGGCACTACTGAATCCATCGGTCATGATCGAGCACTTGGAAACCCCGACCATCGACAAATCGGTGATAATGGAGATTGAGCCAGCGGTAAGAAGTTGGATCGACGACTACAAGGACTACATCGAGCAAGAGAGCCCTGCCAGTGGATAGCGTGAAAGCCACTATGGTTAGAAGCCAAGTTTGTCGATATTTGGTAGTCGGGGGAATCATATACAAGCGATCTAAGGTCCGACCTATGTTTCGATGTGTCCCCCTGGAATTAATTGAGGGTGTTTTGTACGAGGTCCATGAAGGAAAATGTGGCGGCCATTCGGGCTACTAGAGCCTTAGCAGAGAAAGTTCTACGCGTAAGATATTATTAGATCACCCTCAGGAGAGATGCAGAGAAATATGTCCGCGAATGTGACAAGTGCCAAAGGTACGCGGACATTCCAAGGTTACCTTCCACTATGCAAACCCCGGTAGTCGCAGCCTGGCCTTTCGATATCTGGGGAATTGATTTGATCGGTCCATTCCCCCTAGCATAATACAAGTACAAGTATGCAATTGTCACCATCGACTATTTCACAAAGTGGATCGAAGCAAAGCCATTGGCCACCATTTTAGAGGTAAATGTCATCAAATTCGTCCACGATCAAGTGTGGTGTCGATTCGATCTCCCACGGGCAATCATTTTTGACCATGGCACTCAATTCTCGAACAAATTCACGGTAGAGTGTGCCTACCTAGGCGTCAAACATTGGCAGTCATCGATAGCTTACCCACAAGGCAACGGCCAAACAGAAGCCGATAACAAGAAAGTCTTGCACGCTCTCAAGAGAAACCAAGAGGGGCGAGCAAGAAAATGGGCAGAAGAGCTTCCATCGGCTTTATAGGCAGTCAGGACCACTGTTCAGGGTCCAAAAGGGGAAACCCCGTTCGCGTTTACTTATGGAGCCGAAGTTGTGATCCCAGTAGAGATGGCCTTGCCAAGCTACAGAGTTTCCCACTACAGCAAGCAGAACAATGAGCTCGTCCAGGCAATAGATCTTGACCTACTAGAAGAAAGAAGATTGGATGCAAGGCTGAGGATAAAAAGTCCGAGGAAGAGCGTTCATGGCCGGAGATTGGGTACTTAGAAAGATTGACATAACTGGCCATCGAGCAGAATGGGGAAAGCTCTCACCAAACTGGGAAGTTTCTTGGAATAATCAGACAAGCCACATACACGATGCGTACACGAGAGGGCAAAGACTTGAAGCATCCCTGGCATGCAGATCATTTGAAAAAGTACTACCATTGAGCAAGTCTCAATGTGCAAACGAGCAAGACCCTCAGCCCTGTTGAGGGTCATCATCATTTTATCAATAAAAAGGCAAGTTATTTATATGTGTTAAGATATTTTTGTCATTTATAAATTGCTTTCAGATTGCTTGACAAAATCTGTTCGTAAGCCGAGCATGTGGGGGCATGCCTAGTCAACCATCCATTATACCCGAGTATCAATGAACATATCTTTTCCTCTCAGCGAGCAAGATAGGGCCTTGCTCGACTCACGTGCTGGGAAGCCCACAAACCGGTAGGGGCCATCCCTATAAGGTAGCGGCTAACTACCTCGGATTCCTATAGTGACTGAGCAACATTGTTAGTCGTATATCTCTATACCCAGTTGATATATCAGCAACAACTTCGATTTGCAAACCTCAGACTAGGCCAAGCCCAATTAGCTGGTCACCGCTCAGAGTTGGGCCATGCCCACTAGGCAGTCTTCAAGGATGCTCGCTTCAGTGCGATAGGGGTCATGCCCGCTCAAAGCCTTGGCTAAAACCAAGCACTCAATCCGGGAAAGAGCGCTCTCACAGACACTCAAACTTAAAGTAATACGTCAGCTAAACTTAGCCTATTATTTTTTAAGTCATTATTTGCACTATTTGTCATGATCGATCAAATCGTGTCCGCCCTACACTTGTGTTCACATATATGTATATTATCAAGTACTATTTCGATGCAGAAAAAATGCAAATAAAGACAACAATGATCGAGCAAAAACATATTTTCCATTTAAAGGTGGGAAGTATTACTATTGGAAATCAAAAATAGTGGTGCACAGGCCAGACACAGATGCTCCTGATCTAAACTTAAACTGGGGGAGGAGGAAGATTCGTAGCCGAGGCTCTATACTACACTTTGTATTGAGCATTCAACTCCTTGCGAGCAGCCTCTTGCTCTGCAGCTTTAGCAACGTCCTCTTAAACCATATGCTCGGCCTCTGCAGACTCTAGGGCATCGATCAGGGAGCACACGTTCACGTCCAGATGAGTGGGCAAGACCCAAGGCTCGTGACCAACTGCAGCATCGCCCTTGGCCTGATTTTCCAGCTCCCCCTTGGTGTAGGGAATCAGGTTATGGAATTGATGGGCAACATCAGAGTAGGATCGAACACGGCCAATTAAGTCATTGTCTGCTTGCCCACCGCTCCATGACCAACGAGCATCCTCAGAATATGGTTGGCGTGGGAATAGTAAGGAATGATAGCCTCATCCACGGCGACCTCAAAATCCGAAGAGCCCTTGTATTCCTCCACCACCGTCTCTTTGGCCGTGGACAACTCTTCCTTCAGCCCGGCCACAGTGGTCACGTCCTTGACCGTCTACTTTTTCAGAGCATCTCGCTCGGCCCGCAGCTGTTCCCTCTGTTTAGTCACCGCCTCCATCGTGGTCTACTCCTTTTTTAGCTACCCTACCACCTTAGTTTTTTCAATGGCGAACACGCTGTTCTGGGCGAGCAGCAGAAGGTTGCACTCCAGCAACTCGACCTCCTTCAGCTTAGCAGCCTCCTCTTTTTCCTTCAGCTGTTTGGATAGAGAGAAATCCTGATCAAGTTTCTGCTTCAAGAGGCCGTCCCGGGTTGCGTTATCAACCTCTGCTTTCTTGTGAGCTGCCTTCTCCTCATTATAGCGGTCATACAAATTAGTACAAGTAGAGGCAATCTACGAACAAAGATCAAATAGTCAGCCTAAAAATAAGACATGGGTAAATATACCAGCTGCAATCAGGTTACCTCGTTTAGGCAGAGGCCCACGTTCCCGACCAGCATTTGACCGGCAGTTTGTCGATCAAGCGTCAGGCCATCATGCATGGCCCGTTCAATAATACCCTTGCCCACCAGGCCTCCAGGGCTCCCGCGGGAAAATAGATCGATACCCCTCAGCAGGTGGGCGTCACCAGAGATTTCCTTCACGAGCGCTCGGGCAGTGCTGGTGGTGGAAGGCATTTCAAAGCCTGGCTGCCTCCAGGTAGTAGTCCCGCCGTGAGTTGGGGGAGTAGCAATAGGTTCGGAGCTCGAACCACATTGACTCACTGTTCGAGCAGGGGGAGGAGAAGAACTCTTTTTTTTCTTTTTCACGTTGCCTTGGCATCCTTGGCAGCATGGACCTCAGAGATCTTGACAGCAGGGACCTTGGCGGCCTTATGAGCAACGGCCTGAGCGGCCTCATTTTGCTCGTGGGCCGCGACTCTTGGAGCCACCACATTTTTAACCGGGCTCGAGCCTTTGCCCGGAGCCGAGGTCTTCTTCGATGGCGGGCAGAAGGGGACCTTAGGCAAGGCCACATGCTCGTTAGCCTTTAAGTCGGTGGCCCGTTGGTCGGCCTGCTTCTTCCTCACATTTTTAACAAGGCCAAGCTCTTCATTCCTTGAAAAAAACAAGGCACGACTAGTACAGTTGTAGGGAGTAAAGTTTGATTAGGACAGAAATTGAAAATATTAGCAATTGACGAGCAACCATTCTTATCCTCGTAAATCGGCCGGCAATTCGCACCGAGGCCTAGCCGCTGACATCCACGCATTCGCGCTTAAACATATGCCCGTGGCAATCACCTTAGTATGGATGGGTTCTCTCGGGTGAGTGGATTAAGAGGGGCTCTACCCTGGGCACTTCAACTCGGATCACATCGACCAGACGTAAATTGCGCGGGTTGCACACTAGCTCCTTCCAATCGAGCAAGAATTGCTGGCCGACCCATTTTTCATTTTCTTCAATAACCCCAACGGTAGACTTCAACACCGACAGGCGAGCAATCTCACCCGAGCTAAAGTCTTGCTTGGAGACCTTGGGAATTTTTATCTCACCGGTTGCTGTGGGCGCAAATGGCCATCCACCTCGGAACTCAATGAAGAGGACCCTCCTATCCCAAGCCTCAACCTTCCCAGGGACATCGGACAAAAGTCTCATGTGTATTTTGATTTACATCTGTTCATACATTACATTAGGTTCTATACTTAGTGGCTAATTGGGTTGCGTATCAATTAGCATGGCAACTACGTATATGTTGATTCTTATGTTAAATTTATATCTGATCAGTACATTACATTAGTTTTATACTTCAGTGGCTAATCGGGCTGCGTATCGATTAGCGTGGCAACTGTGTATAGAACTTTGCCTTGTATAGTTTTTGTAGGACTTTTTCGGGGAACATCGGAAAACCAGCTTGGGAAGACATGCTTTAAGCTTAAGATCGGTAGACCTCGTGTCGGTGATGCGCTCTACGTGTCTCGGATCAAAGCTAGCTGGATTAATTCAAACTTATTCCCATATGTTATTTGAATTAATCCAAGTCTTTTACGACATGTCAAGCCGCCGAAAGCAACTTTCAGCGAGGAATAAAAGCAAAAAAGCTTCATCTCTCGAATCGACACCAAATCGCCCACCTTTTGAAGATCTCGAGAAATGATTATCTGCTCTAGTTATCTGTGAAGACGAAATTCCTTGTGACCCATGCATTTAATGCATTTATGAAAAGAGCTGTTGAAGTCTTCATCTTCTCCAACGGATCTTTTGAAGTGCACCTGCTTTAAATACTGCCATTGAAGACTGGAACAAAGAGACAACTGAAAGAATCAATCGAACACTTAAAGAATTGCTCTGAATCTACAACTCCAAGTCTTTCATTTCGGTGCATTCAATAGATCCTCAACAGATCTAGAAGTCCTCGTCAACAACAAGAAGGCTGCTCTTCAACATTTATTGTTTTATTCTTCTTGTTGTTTACTTCCATTAACTATACGCACGAATTAAATATCTTGTATTTACGATATTTAATTCCCTAGACAAACACAAGTCAATATTTTGTACACGATCCATTAGGGATATTCTTTGTAATTGATCTAAGTGGAAAACATAGTGCACAATTTAAATCCAAGGTTGATGCCTTGGTGGTGGGCGTAGCACTCATTATAGTGTGAACCATCCCAAAATACTTGTGTTATTTCCTACTATCTTTATTTATTGAGCTGCTTAGTTTCTTTGTTTACTTCATCCATTTCAGAACTTAAGAACTTAATCTGTAAAAGGTCTAGGTAGTCCTTATCGGCGGACTGGAACATTTCTCTTGAAAGTCTTCCGCTACTTGATTCTTTTCATAGATTGCAAGTAACTTTCAAGGAACTTACTTAAAAGTTTTTAAAGTGTTAATAAGCTATTCAACCCCCCCCCCTTCTAGCTTATTATTGTGCTCATTGGGACCTGTATAGAACTTTGCCATAGAATAGATTTTTTTAGGCTTCATAGGTTCAGCAGAAGACCTCAATAAAGCTCCACCGGAAGACCTTATTCAGCATCGAGCGGCAGACCTTGTCTGCACGTGTTCAAGCATGACGTGTCCAATCATCAAAGCTATTAGTGGATAGATTAAATTCAAACTTTATCAGTTTGAATTTGAATTAAACCCATCATGACTTTTCAGACAGGCCTCACCAGCTTTCCGAAAAGCAAGAAGACTTTCGCCTTCTGAATAGTGACAGAGTAGGTGAACAGACTGACACTTACAATCTGTACCAACTATTGCAGGTCTGTAATTCTGATTGCTCACCTACCAACTTCTGCAAACAACTCTGCACCACTCCCTGCTCAGTATAAGTGAAGACGAAACCCACAAGACAGCTCCATGTATTTAATGCATTCAACCTAATAAAGCTGTTACGCATCGTTTTCTCCAAACGGTCTCAAGAATGCTCTAGCTATAAATACTGCCATTAAAGACTGAAGAAAACAATGCTCTGCAAATTCTCCAACAACTTCAAGTCTTATATACTCAGCGCATTCACAAGATCGTAAACTGATCAAGAAGTCCTCAACAACAACAAGAAAATCTGCATCAACACTTAATCTTAAGCTTCTTATTGTTGTTCATTTAACTATTCTTCTGCACAATTGAATATTCTGTTTATCCAGATATTCAATACCCAACCCCCAAACACAAGTCAAATATTTTGTACACGATCCATTGAACCTCTTTGTAATAAGAACTAGTGGAAAACATAGTGCATATTTAAATCCAAGGTTGACTGCCTTGGTGGTGGACGTAGCACTCTTTATAGTGCGAACCATCCCAAAATACTTGTGTTCTTTCATTACTGTTGCTTACTGCTTTAAACTGTTTCATATCTATTTACTTATCACTTCAAACATCAAACTTGAGTAGTCAGCCAAGTCTATCGGTAATGCTTCACCGGCAGACCTGAACTGACTTCCTTACAAGACTTCCGCAACCTCAATCTTTTCAATAGATTGTAAGTGCTTATTTTAGGAATTTATACAAAAAGTTTTTAAGTGTCTAACAAGATATTCAACCCCATCTTCTAACTTATTATTGGGCCCTTTGGGACTAACAAAGGGGCATGTCATCTACTTCGCCTGATTATTGTGCACCTTGCTCGGGCCACACCTCCCTGACTATGCCTTCGTCACTTTGTCAACTTGTTGCCGGGGACTGTATCCTCATCCCTCAACACTCTCTTCGCCAGAGGATTTGTGCCTGCTGGAAGAGTCGATGAGGTCAACTATTGGGGCAATCACGCGCCCAGGAATGGTCTATCCGGCCACGGACTCCCCCCCTCTTCCCGCACACAATCTATAACGTGAGTCTCCTCGCTGCTTAGTGAATCGTTTTGCCCGCCGTAGCTGAAGGCTTCTCGATCATTGTCCGAAACATCAGACATCTATAAAAGAGACCGAGGAAATAAAGTCAAAATTCTGCCCGCGTAGCCGGCAAAGCAAGAGGGAAAATTCCTAAGTCTAGGTACACAAAGGCCATGCCCGCCTAGCGAGCAAGATCACTTGGTCCTTTCCTCGATCTCTATCTAAAGGTCGATTCTAATCTAAGGATCTTACCGAGAAATGCATAAAGATGAGGGAGAAGAACCCAGGAAACTCCATCTAACCCAGAAAGTGAAAAACAAAGCAAGAAAAAGGGGAAAAAACTTACTGTCAAGTGGGGGTGAAGCAGTTCATGTGAGCAATCGATGTAGAAATTAAACCGATGGAAGATTTCGAAGCTAACTAGCAATCGGAATCTGGACACCAAGATGCCTGAGCAAAAATTCTCTCTCGGGAAATCTTCAAATGTCGTAAAAAGAAACAAGGGAGGAATGGCCGCCCTTTTATAAGCAAGATTCAGAAGGGTTTTGGGGGGAAAAAGTGGAGCCAAATAGCACCGACGTCAGCAAAAGATGCACGCTTAATTAATGCGCCGCTTCGTGAGCCGTACCCCAAATCAAGTCACACCATTCCTTAACGGCTCACGCGCCTCTGCGCCTACTTTCCTCGGTACTCACCAACGGCAAGCTTCCTCGGCACGCTCCAGTTGTATTCCACTGAGGTTCCAGAATCTTCTACAGAAATGCTTTCCAAATCCTTCACGATTTTCTCAAAAGTTCACATGTGTTGGAGCCCTGAACAAGAGCAACATCATCGAGCATAGACACTTTCCGCTCCGAGCATGAATGCTCGCCAGACAAGGACCTAGGGGCCATTTATGTGCCCGGCCCAAACCGGGTCGCGAGCAAGGAACGAGCGACCACCACGTGCCAGTCACGAGCTTAATTAGCATGTGATCTACCAACCTAGCGGGTAGAGTTAGCGAGATATCAAGCAATGAGTAATATAACTCCCGTCTAGACCTGGTCGGGCACAGGCCTTCCCTGACCAACCAGGGGCCATGCCTGGGGACTATACTTACACCGGGCAAGTTATCAGAGACATGTCTTCTAAATATGGCCGAGCACGGGCCTTGCCCGCCCGACCAGGGGCCAAGCCCAAGATCTACACTTGTCTTCATCAGATCGACATCATATGCCTGGGTAGAGGTTTGCTCTCCCGAGCAAGCATCAAGCAGGAAACCTCAGAAACTTGCTCTCCAAGACAAGTCGAAGGTTTCCCTATTCGAGCAGGACACTTACCATATATGCTCCTACATACACGCGGCATGCTGCCTATCATGCCTACAATTTAGGGATTTCCTTCTTAATTGATTAGATAACTATGGAAATCAAATCCCACAAGGATTTTACGTCATAAAGGGCCTATAAATACCCCTCCATAAACCACATTGAAGGTACACACTCTTCTTTGAGCCTCAAACCTCTGTCAAATTCTCTCTTGACATTACACTTATCTCACTCTCACGCCGGAGGGAATTCGCGAGGCCAAGCCTTGCATTCCTTTATAGGTGTTATTGTGTTCTTATACAGGTTGAAGGAAGCAGATTAAGCTCAGATATCCTACGCACCAATCGGACGGACCAAGCTGCATTTTTGTCACATCAGAGCATATATTGATCCGATCTTATACTTACTAAGGGGTGGGAAAATGGGTGATAATCATGCATGAATTAGTTTAGTATCCATGGTAACACTCATACCGTGTCATAACTACGGGCGGGTATAAATACTTCATAATCCAGTTTTAGCCACTCAAATCTATCTTTGCTCTGTAACCATTTAGCCAAACAAGGAGCAAGATCCACATGCTAAACAAGGTTTGATTTCTACATTTTCCTCATTAGGTTAAGGATATTAGGAAAAGGAAACATCAAATAATGTTAATTACATTCATATGATGATTTCAAATTTCAATTTATTGATCATAGCATAAGTTAGCAAAAAAAAAAAAAACAGTCATACATTCCTAATTTGATTTAATTTATAATTTTATATAACGAACATAATTTTTATTGTTTAGAATAGGCCTAACAATTGTGTGGGTTAGGTTGGAATGAGTAATGAGTTGTAACGGGTCGAAACCCGTTAGAACCCAAATATCAAACTAGTTGAAATATGTTAGGTCGGGTTGAAACGGTTAATGAGTTAAAGCGGGTCGGCCTGTCTCAACTCATCTTTCCCTAAAAAAACATAAATTTATAATATGAAAAGTCACGGGACGAAATGGGTAACGGGTCCGACCCGCTTTAACCCGATTCAGTTCAACCCGTTAATACTATTGGGTCGAAAAGGGTTACCCGTTTTAACCCAAAAAAATTAATGAGTTGTGTTATGTTGTGTAATTAGTGGGTTGAGTTGGACGGATTAATAAGTAATGAGTTGTAATTATCAAACCTAATTTAGAAAGATACATATATCAGAACATTTCAGACCATATATCTCTCGTTACCTCACTCTCTATATATATGTAAAGAAAAAGACCCACAAAAATCTCATATTATGCCAAGTACAATTGGACATACTTATATGCAAGTCAATATCAGATTTTACAAAATTATAATTGAGGTTGAGACGCAAATTAGCAAGCATATTATGGAGGTAAATTACTGGCTAGGAGCCAAATTATGAATCGCTTTTGATTACGAACAGTGCCCAAATTGGTAATTTCTTTTCCAAGATACTGTCCATGCAAGACACGTAATTAATTCGATATAAACTTGCTCGTGCAATTATTGAATTTTAATTAAAATGAATTATAGATGGATTAGCTTCCACTAATTCAAGTTCATGTCGTGTAAACCTAACCTTTTTTGATGGTTAAATCACTGTAGAATGACTTCAATCCACAATCACATCCACTCATAATTATTCTTGTTAATGCAGTTGTCACCATCTCCAAACCCTAACCATAAATGGTAACCTGTTTTTTTAAATTCTTGGCATGTATCTGAAAAGAGAATCTCGTAATGTTCTAAAATTGGATAAGAAAGAGTGAATTCCAACATGTTGTTGCTCATAGTGGAAACCCATCAATGCCCATTTTCTTCATTTGTTGCTTGTTGGAAATATTTTCTACACATCTAAGGTAATTCCCTAGAATCCTTGAAAGATATGACACCGACGTCAACTTCTTTTACTTATTTTTTAAATCTCTCTCCATTACTCTCTTGGTTAAGATGCTTAATTTCATTATAACAAATATTTGTGTAAGAGTGTTTTACGAGTATTTTTGTAAAACGGATCATTTTATCAAACTCATCTGTGAGAGGGTGAAGTTTCGTTTACAAATTAAGATCCGTAAGACAGTTTTACTGAAAAGTTACATTTTCATTATTCATAAGTTTCATCATTTAGGACCTCGATCGTATCACTTTCGGCAGATATCTTCACGGAATAGGTTGTGTGTGTGTGTGAGAGAGAGAGAGAGAGAGTTGGACTTGATCAATCAAATTAAGGAGTACATCATTTACCTCATGTGTATATAATATGATAATTAGTTGTTAAGTATGGTATGGTTTTATGACTTAATTGACTATCACTTAATTATTAAAAGTAACAATTAAGTATAAATAAAGGAAATAAAATATTGTTTTTTATGTGTATCAATCAATTTTATAAAAGGAATATCAAAAGTCAATCTTTGCTAATTAAAATGTCTTTTTTAAAAATCTCAAAATTGGCTATTGATTGGACTTCATTCTTTGAAGAGCTCTAAATATCTAGAATCAATTTTCTCGTAGATTTTTTATACTTTTTATGTTAAGGACTATATTATAGGAAACAGTGAATTCGTAAATTAAAATTATATTTGTGTCGAACAATGTTTATTTTATCTAAATTATAACTTTGAAGGTAAAAAAAAAAAATTGTACTAAGAGAGACTAATTAAGTGCACGTGGTATCGTATGATTAGTAAAATGACGAGTTTTAAGAGTTGAAATGCATTCAGTATAAGTGCTAAGAGTAGGTTTCCAGTGAGCAGTGGTGAAGCTAGGATTTAGTCTCGGCAAGTGCCGTAAATATATTTTTAAAAGGTAAACTTATGCAGTAATTTTTAATCTACATTCAGAATTCACTGCAGTAACCTTCTTTGCATGCAAGCAAGAGTTCAGCTCCGTGATTCAATTACTCAGCATGAAATACATCGTAAAACACCAATTATGTTCACAAGCCGATCAATCAATTAAATCAAACACCAAATTATTAATCTGTCTGAGTTGATGTTCTTGTAGTCACTTATATATAAGCTATTTTGATAAAATAAAAAATACTTCATAATTCATAAAAGCTTTCCAATTATTTGTAAAAACTAATAAAGTTTAGGAATAATGGTATAGTCTTTCCATTGATTGAATCACATATTTATATGGAGAGTTACAGGGTTATACTTAGAGTATGGTACAAGAAACATATACAATAATAATTAATAACAATATTATTCTCTAATATGTCCCCACAAGATGGACGTCCAAGAGGAGAGACCAATTTTATGAAATAATTGATGAAACCGTTGGTGAGTAAGAGGTTTGGTCAGTGCTGATCAACCGAGAAAACATGACAAACGCGCATAAGCCCATCTTGAACTTGTTATCGGATGAAGTGAAAGTCCAGGGCCACATGCTTCATGCGAGTATGGAAGACCGGGTTCGAGCAGAGACTCGTGGCGCCTACATTGTCACAATAAATAACAGGTCGAGTCAAGGAGGTTATACCGAGTTCGCCTAGGAGAGACACAATACACCGGACTTCAGCAACAGTGGTAGCCACTGCCCAGTATTCAGCTTCAGTCGAGGAGCGAGCAATAGTGCGTTATTTCTTTGAGCTCCAAGAGATCAGGTTGCTTCCAACATAGACAATATAGGCACTGGTGGATGTGTAGTCATCTTTGTTGTCTGCCCAGTTAGCATCAGTGAATGCGTGGAGAGCTGAAGGAGACTGCCGATGACGAAAAATGCATGCATTGATAAAACCACAGAGATACCGAATAACAAGTTTAACCGCATTCCAGTGCTCGTTAGTCAACCTATGCATGAGCTGTGAGAGTTTGTTAACGGCGAATGCTACATTAAGGCGAATAAGGGATATATACTTAAGACTCTTAACCATTGCTCGAAACTCTGTAGGACCCGTGAGAGCAGTGCCCGTCTGAAGTGTCAAGGTAGGCAAGGTGGCGAGGGGCGTAGCAATCGGGCGAGCATCGGTCATGTCTGTACGAGCAAAGAGATCAACAATGTATCCGCGTTAGGAGAGCAGAAGACCACTTGGCCGCCTAACAACTTCAACACTAAGGAAATAGTGAAGATCACCAAGGTTCTTAAGCGAGAGGCGATTAGCGAGCAGGGAGATGAAGGTCTGAACTGCAGCTGGCTGGTTCCCAGTGATGATGATGTGATCCACATAAACAAAAGATAGATGGTGGTGTCCCATATATTAAGTATGAATAACGAAGTAACTGCCATAGAATTTGTAAAGCCGGAGGCAAGGAGAAACTATCATAGTTCATTGTACCATGCTCGGGGAGCCTGTTTAAGACCATAGATTGCCTTGTGAAGTCGACATACATGCTGAAGGTTGTCACTATCAATGAAGCCTGGTGGTTGAGCCATGAATACCTCCTTGGACAGATTGCCTTGAAGAAAGGCAATGTTGACATCCAGTTGCCAAAGATCCCATTCTCGACATACGGTCAGTAAAAGAACTAAATGAATAGTGGTCGGTTTGACCACCGGGCTAAAAGTTTCGTGATAATCAACTCCTAGTTGTTGGTGAAACCCCTTGGCCACAAGGCGAGCTTTGTAACGATTAATGGTGCCATCGGCGTGTTGTTTGATGCGGAAGATCCATTTATAGCCAACAATATTGCGAGCACATGCCGAGGGAACCAGATCCCAAGTACCATTGCGAGCTAAAACATCATACTCCTTCATACATGACCTGGCGCTAGGTCTGTCAATGGATCCGATTCGGATCGGATCAGTAATATCCATTATCCGATTTGTTAAGAAATTATCGGACTTAATTGAATCGGATCAGATTATCTTTCAGATATTTAAAAGCTCGATCCATATCCTAAATTTTTGGATTCGGATCGGATTCGAATTTTATTCACCCTTAATTAAAGTACTGAATAAAATTAATATTGATGCATTTTTTCTTAATCAAAGGTTGAATGAAATTAAAAATTCATATTTTTAGCTTACACAAACATGAATAATAATGTTAGTAAGATCTTAGAATTCGTCGAAAAATTTATATTTAGTAAAATTAGTAATGATTAATGACTAAAAATACATTATTAGTAACTTTTATTTGTATAATATTAATATATTTTTTATATCGAATCAGATCGAGTTGTTAACGGATCGGAACACCTTAATCCATATCCGATTTGCTAAACTTTTAGATTTTCGGATTCAGATCAAAATCGGGTAATCGGATTTAAAAACTAAATCTATATCCTAAAAATAACATCGGATTCGGATCAAAATCCGATCCATTGACCGACTTACCTGGCGCCACTTAACATCTTTTAGAGCTTGAGTGACACATGTTGGTTCGCTGTCCGCTGCTAGTTGAGCCGAAAGACTCATTTTGGTCTTATGTTTGAAGATATTGTTCTTGGAACAGGTAACCATGGAGGAGGAGGTAGCTAGCTCAGGAACAAGTTCAGCGGGCATGGGAACAGATGCAGCGGGTACAGGAACATGAGCAGGGTCAGCTGGCACAGGACTGGTAGGCACAGGGCTATCCTCGGTCATGGTACTGGTTACTGAGGAGGGATGAGCAACAGGCATAATGTTGTCCTCAGGCATGAAGCTAGTTGCCGAGGATGGTTGAGCAGCGGGCACAGTGTTATCCTCGATCATAGTAGCTGGTGATTGAGGGTGGTGTATGGGCAAGCTGAGATCAACCACATTCTGATTAGTGCTAGAAGCCACGGACGGAAAGTTACCGGAGCGGGCAGCAGACAGTGTGTATGAATTTGAAAGCAGTTCATGTGGAAGGAACCAAGAGGCATAATTGTAGGTATCCGTGCGAGCGGATGGGTGGCTGATATGGACATGAGAAAGACAAACTCAACAAAACGGACATGACGCGAAATGAACAACTTGGTGGTGTTCGGATCATAACAGAGATAGGCACTCTGAGTGAATGAGTAACCGAAGAAGACACAGGGAGTGGAGCGGGTAGTGAGTTTATGGGCGGAGTAAGGGCGGAGCCAAGGGTAGCAAAGACAACCAAAGGCACCGAGTTTGGAGTAGTTGGGTGGAGAACCAAACAGTTTTTGGTAGGGAGATATCTGGTCTAGAGTGAGTGTTGGTAGTCGGTTTATGAGGTAGGTCGTTGTTTGGAAGGCAAACGACCAGAAGGGCAGCGGAAGGGAAGCTTTAGAAAGAAGAGAGAGACCGATCTCAACAATGTGGCAAGGTAAGGTAAGAGATGTCATTAGTAGACAGGTAGGCGGCCAAGCCAGAATCGCGGGCAAGACTCGTGTACTCATCGTCATTGTCTGAGTAAAGAGTGACAATGGTGGTTTTGAAATAATTTTCGACAAGAGCTTTGAAGCGGGGAAAGATTGTGGCAACCTCAGATTTTCTTTTGAGCGGGAAAAGCCATATATAGTGTGTGTAGTGATAAAAAATAATAACATAATATTTAAATCCATCAACAGAATGAATGATGGAGGTCCATACATTAGAATAAATAATTTGTAGCGGGGAGGAAGACACAATTGTAGATTGCAAAAAAGGAAGTTTGTGACTTTTATAACATAAACAATCATTACAATATTTTTTTATGATACGTGAAATCCCAACCAACTAAACAAGCTGACCGAAACCTCTTTTGAATTAAAACAGCTGTCCGAATTTTGCTTAAAACAACCCCAAAACAATTGAAACAAAGCACCAAAATAACAATAAAAATAAGATAGTCACGGAATGGGTAGAGATGGAGGGTTCACCGATTAGGCTTCACTTACCTAACGTAAGGATCCCTTGTTTGTTTTCTAGCCGCTAAGAAAGAAATACATGGTAGTTCGAACAAATTTCTTTGCTCTTTTTCTATTACCTTTTCTCAAAATTCAATAACAAATAACAATGAAACTAAACCTATTTATGCTAAGAAACTAATCCTACTCATAAAAAGGAAATCATAATCCTTAAGGGAATCTATCTTGAATTAGAAAAAAACTAATTAAAGCAATAATATAAATCTTGATTTTTAAGTGATTCCTTCAATCCTTAGGATTGAAGATACCGCCACCTTGCATTCTTGATTCAACCCTTTCCTTCTTGTCACGCCTTGTATTGCACCTTCCTTCCACGAGCCATTGAGTGATGATTCCATTAGGAATAGGTCTGAAAGTAAAACCACACTTGCTGTCGTGCTGCCTAAGTCCCAAGCCGCCTTGCCTAGCCCACCTCGGTCGTGTCAATCTGCAGCTCCCCTTAGCCCACGAACTGCTTCCTTTTTTGGTTGTATATTCCCAACTCGTGTCTCTTCCATATAACCCAACTACAACCCAATTCCCTTACATCTTATGCGACCACATCCCCCACAAAACAGCCCATATTGGCCACCAAATGCCCCACTCTTTTCCTCTCTTTGGTGCGTCTTCTAATGTGAAACTGATCCTTAGTTTATTCTTATCACTAAAGCTACGCCTAAACTAGATAGAATCTGACGCTGGATGGGTTCCGGGGGATGGCCAAGTTGGTGATGTCAGTCATGATGAGAGACTTTAGAACTAACACAAGCAGAGAGACGAGCAGAAAAAGTTATGGTCAGCCATTCATACACACCATCGTTAGATTGTCTGGAAATAAAGTTCTTTTTCATGTCAGGTACAAAGAGAACATTATGCCAGGCAAAAGTGTGCGATGGTGTAGAAAGTGAAGAGGAACCAGTTTTGGAGATAGGTAACCCAACACCATCACCAATGACCATGTCATCTGTGCTCATGTAGGAGGTGTGCAGAGATAGGTTGCCAAGATCACTAGTGACATGGTGAAAAGCACCACTATCAAGCAGTCAGCTCGGTGTCCTTGGGTCTGTCGTGGTTGCGAGGTGTGCCCGTGGTTGCCACTTGGAGCTATTTGCCGAGTTAGGAGTAGTAGGTAAAGATGTGGTGGTGACCACTTGAAAGTTGGGGCAGCGGGCAACAGTGTGCCCTTGTTGGCGACATCTTGACACTTGCCCAAATATAGTCACTGTTGGCGAGGAGCAGATGCCGAGGATTGGGAAGGCGGTCGAGGTTACGAGGACATTTGCTGGGCTTGCGATGATGGTTGTCGAGCAGATGAGCTATTGGTCCTCGGGCAGTAGGATTGGCCGAAGCAGGATGCGAGAAGGACACGACATGTGCCTGTTTGAGAAGCAGCTCGCGGTTGATGAGTTTTTCATGAAGCTCATCGAACGAGCTAGGAGTGTCTCGGCCTTCGACCATATCAACTATGTGGCAGTAGTCATCATCCAAACCTTCGAGGATAATCTCAATGAGATCCTCGTGGTCGAGAGGTTTTCCAAGAGCATCGAGCTCATCAGCACGCCTTTTGGCTGACTACATGTAGTCGGAGATGGTCTGGGTTACCTTGGAAGCTCGCTTGAGATAGTCCTTGATCTTCTTGATGTAACTGCGAGTTGGGTGAGCATAGGTGTGAGCAAGGGTTTGCTAAACATCACGGGTAGTGGCGGCATGTTGGATAAAGGAGACCAATGGAGAAGACATGATGCCAACAAGAGCGTCAAACAGAAGTTTATCTTGTCGGATCCAGGGTTGGTAGTGCGGGTTTGGTCTTGTAATGTCCTTGGATGATGAATCATCATTGGCTAGGACGATGGGAGGCAGACATGAGTATGAGCCGTCTACAAACTTATAGAGGTCATAGCCAATACGAGTGGCCTCAACTTGGAGTTTCCAAGCTATGTAGTTGGTGAAAGTAAATTTGCTGATGTTGTGGTGAGAGATGTTGATGAAGTCGAAGGTTTGTATGGGATCAAGGGGTTTTTAATGGTGAGGGAGTGATTTTCGTTAGTCATGACAAAAAGTGGTTAGGGCGGCACTAGAGAAGAGGAAGAGGGTTTAGGAGCAATGTTATAATTAATACCATGTATAAATTAATAAAGTTTAGGAATAATGACATAATCTTTTTATTGATTGACTCACATATTTATAAAGAAAGTTATAATTAGGGTTACACTTGGAGTAGTATATAAGAAACATATACAAGGAATAAATCATAATAAAGTAATTAATTACAAATAAATAAGAATAATTAAAAACAATATTATTCTCTAATTTTTTTAATCTTGATGTCCATGATCTAATTATACACGTTCGTGCAATGAGTTCATGTTTGAATATCAATTTTTTTTAAGAGAATAAGATTATAACCGAAAAATGTCTGTTGCAAGTTTAAATTAACATTGTCCAAGTCTGTTAAAAATCTATATTACATATCGTATGAAAAACATGAAATAATAATAATTATAATAGTAATACATTTTCACATTAAATCTTAAATTAGAAATGGTAGAACGTTCAAAATCAAGGAAAAGGTATATCTTTGGAACCGACAGCCAAAATCCTCCCTTAACAAACCGATTTGCATCACTAATATTTCTAAGAACATCAATATTCAGCACTCCCACCGCCATGCAAATCCGCAAAATCCTCCGAGAAGATTAGTTTGAGGGGCATTGGCGATAGTATTTCCACGACGGCGGCACACGGGGAGGTCATTATTGTGATTGACGTCGCGCCGGTGGTTACAATACATCGAAGCTCCGGTCATTTGCGGAGGGTGTTGGAGGCGATCGGTGTGAAGACGGAGCAGAGTAGAGGTCGTTCGGAAGATGCATAAGTGGAGATGTAAAGAAAGAGGTGGGCCCATGACCATAATCTTAATTTAGATTCAGTTGTGCCATGGCTATTGAATTGAGACCTTGGAATCGGGTTTCAAACCAAGCATAGGTTTCAAAAAAAAGACATATGAAATATTTTAAAAACATTCAATTAATTTTTTAAAATTATATTTTTAAAATGAAACGTTCAAAAACGAAATAGTAAATTTATAGCTAGGAAAAGAAATTTGGGGTTTTCTTTCTACATAAATTATTATGAACATTGAAAAGTCATCAACTACATGGTATTGGCCAATCTTGTGGTCCTCAAACAAAATTCAAAATTTGTAAGCATGGCAATAGGTCAAATCAAACAACTCCAATCAAACATCAAATCAAACACAACTAACTAAAAATTAATAAAATAATTTATTTAATACTTATTTGAATTAAAACAAAAAAACTTTTACACATAGAATCCAATATTTTTATATATCCCACTATATTTATCTCAATTACTTTTTTTTTTTCAAAAAATGGCTAAAAACTTGAAAAAATAATGGAAATTTTTTCTGATATCCAAATGAAACAAACAAAATCTCTATTTTATAGGTAAAAATGTGTACTTTAATTTAAGAAATTTTTTTTGAAAAATTTGACCAAAAATTGGCCAAAAAAACGATGGTGGAATTTTTTTTTTTTAAATTGTCAACATGGAAAGGAACATGACATGCGTTAGGTTGGGTTGTCGGCTTTGGTCCAATTTTTTTGAATTTTTCGTTATTAAACGACCGCGTTTTGGGTTGTAAAAAGTTTGTTATGCACATCAGAAGACTTTACAAACAATTTAACAAAGTATAACAAGATCAATCACAAAAAAGAAAGAGAGATTGTGACCAACGGACTAAAGAAATTTTACTAGAGTCAACCTTAAAAACGTTCTAGAGATACAACTATATATATGGAAACAATAGAAACCTTAAAACTCTTAAATAAAGAAACCAGACAAAATTACCAGACGGGACAAGGCAGTTGCCTAACATTGACAGTATGCGATCGCCTATTTGACAGAAACTTAGTATGAAACAACTAAAGAAGGTGGTCGCCTAGTACCAACATTAAGCGATTGTATTGTTTAAAACCCGACAATCCGCACGAGAGAACTAATCTGTTGCATAAGTAATCGAGTCATCTTATTCTCAACAAGACTAAAACATGGTTGTTTTGGTATTTGGCTGATTGGTTTGATTATAACCTATATTAATCTAAATCAAATCAAATTAAATAAAAATTAACTTATATTTTATTTAAATACATCATTAAATTAAGATTCAATTTAATTCGATATTTCATTTTCATAGCATTTTTGTTAACAGTGACCGGCCACTTTTCAGATATCACAAATGTTCTTCTTCTTTATTGGGCTCTAGGCTCTAGTTCTTACCTTCGAGGTCCCATCTCAACCTATTACCTATTCATCAGATGGACCTTCCACGTGGCACATTTGAAAGTCTCACTCCTCAACTTAGCACGTGTCATAAACTCGGAGAAAACGTATTTATTACTCCACCTCTTGTATCGTGTAATCTATTAATGTGGTGATAACATAATTAAAAAAAAAAACTCCAAAATTTATTTATCTCTTTTAATTTTTACGTCAATAATCTCAATCTTTGATCAAAACTCAAAACTTGTCCTCTGAGGCCGTTGCCTAGTGATTCAAGTTAATTGAGAAAGTTTGATAAATAAAATTCTCATACGTTCCAAAGTCAATTTATGCAAGCTTCAGTTTCAGCCGTTGGCAAACAAGGAGTAGGTGGCAAGTTCTCGTGGTGATTTTATTTGTACAACTAAATCCAATATAAATTCTATTGTAGCGAAATTTCTTCTCGATTATATTTTAAAAGAAAAAACACTTAAAATCGTCTAAAATACTTTTTAAATAGCATTTTCATTAACTTACTCCCCAAGAAAAATTAAAAATAAAATAAAATAAAATAGAAAGAGGAGATGGTCAATTTAGGTGGTTCCCACTTCCCATGGGCAAGAATTTGTAAGAAGACTTTCAACGTGGCGGAAAGAAAATCAAGTCTTCGTAGAATATAAAGGATTGAATGGTGGAATACAGTTGTGATACTGTTTACCACCTCAATGGGTCTATGCATTGTATTTGTATAGAAATAGATACATGCTTGCGTCTAAGCATTGCTTATATCCTATTGGCCGCGTTTGATTTGCTCCATTAGAGATCAATAGTATGGGGATATTGTTTTTCTACTTTAAATTTTTTTTAAAAAAAATCTTAAACAATTGTTTTTATGTCATAATGAGTCCGAGATTAATATTGCACTCGTCAGCTTACCCTTCACGTAAGCGAATATATATATATATATATATTTTTAATTTTTTTTGAAACTCAGAACACGAGATGTCTTGCTAAGTTGATCGTTACACAACCATTAATTAAAATATTATTACCCTCATTAATGAAGATTGCGTATTTAGATTATTTTAGTTCCCACATCTATTTCGACGTTTGATGATTACCGATGCTTAGCGTATCCGGATCCTAAGGTGACTCAATAATGGAATTGAGGGTAAATTGTCCGGCTCAAAGCTGATCATGAGCAAGGCACATGCGAGTATTACGTGTCAGTCACGAGCTCGTTAACGAGGGTCTTACTCACATAGTAGACATGGCTAGCAGAATGTTCGTACAAGAATCATCATCACATATTCACATCCCGTGCAAGACCTGGCTGGACATGGGCCACACCTATCCAACTAGGGGCCATGCCCGAAGGTCACACTTGTCATCTCAAATACATATCATTGAGCCGGGTAGGGCTATGCCCGATCAGGTGAACAGCTGATCGCGGCAACAGAGACTTGCCCCCTACGACAATTCAAATGTTTTCTTATACAAAAGAAGTTCTTTCCTTATCTACTCCAACAATTACGCGGCCAATCGCATACCACGCCTGCAAATTATGAATTTCTTCCTAAACCTAATTGGCAACTATGGATCCCAATATTTCTACACCGATTCTATGACATTGTTGGGGGCTTATATATACCCCTACATAAATCCTAAATAAGCTGCACGTTTTTTACAGTCTAGAAACTCTGTTAAGTTATCTTTTGATTTACACAATTCTTACTTTTACGCAAGAGTCAAATCGCGAGGCCAAGTCTTTAACTTCTACTAAGGTGTTGTTTTGTATTCTTTACATGTTGATTGGAAGATTCAATATATACATTAAGCCCAGATATCCTTACACTATTCGAATGACCCAACACTGAAATTTTTCCATTTCAAAAGGTTTACTAAAAATGTGAAGAAGGAAATCTAGTAAGTCACGTCCGACAAATACTAACCGAGATAATAGTTATATTTCTTAAAAGAAAAATAATTTATACACATAATAAAATATCATTAAGAAAATGTATTACCTATAAGCAATAATTTATTTACAAAAAAAATGCACTTTTTTTTAATATCAAAGAACAATATCAAACAAAATCTTGTCAAATATTCGAATGTTCCCATTTCCTAAATGTGGGTAATGCAGAAAAAAAAGATAATACTCCTCCGTCCCTAAAAATTGTTTTGTTTAACTTTTATTTATTTATTTATAAAATTGGGTATTGTTTGAGTGCAATTTTCACGTATATTTTTTCTTCAAAAACATAAACACGTAATTTGCATTACTTTAAAAATATTACAATTAAATGTTTTTATTATGAGAAAAATAAAATAATAAATATAAAAAAATATTCAGTTTGACCAATAAATTTAAATAAGATACTGTAATAATTTTGGGCGAAGGAGTAGTAAGTAGTACAGTAATTAGTAACTTATTGTAATTTGTAAAAGATGAAATATAGGCGGAATTAAAATATATGGAATCTTTTTGTGTTTTTCTTCTTTGTTTCAATTGTTTGAGTGCTTCAGTCCAGTAAGCCTATTAGTAACACGTGGGAGCTCCGGAACATATCTACGACTTGGGGCCACTTCGACGGCTTCTCTTGACAAAGATTCCCCCGCCGCCATCTCAACTCACTTCAACTATTCCATCACGTTTTCATACATCCCCATTTGCTTGCCCCTTCAATGGGCCATGGGCTACCACTTTGACAAATTATTACGCGCAACACTCTAAGATAATACTCTAGTCCTCTTCAATAATTTTTTTTTCATCGATTCTAAAATAATTACTAAAATATTATATTTTTAAAAAATTCATTCACGCTAAATATTTTCATTATTATATTTTTATTTTTTTATTACTTTAATTATAGTCTCATATACAAAAAAGTTAAAAAAAAATCATATGTTACATCAATACTTATAATAAAATCAATAATTTTTTTAAATGATGTACAAAATTAAAGGAGATAAATATTAAAAATCGAATGGAGTATCAATTTTATATTAACACTTAGGATAATTGTGGTACTAAAAATTCTATTACCCTAGATCTTGGGTTGGGGCTGATTTATGTATTTCAATACTCTTTTCGTTTTTAAATAAGACAAAAACTTATGACAAAAGATTTTACGAGTATTTTATGTGATATGTATCCCTTTTACTTGACCTAACATGTGTTGGTAATTTAATTATGAGAAAATGTAGATTCGTCTTATAATTTAAGATTCGTAAGATAATTATCCTATTTGATTCACAATATAGATTAAAAAATTAATCGATTTTATTATAAATATTAATATAATATGTTTTTTTGTTCGAAGAAAATATGCAAATGGGTCCATCATTAAAGTACTGAGAAAAATAAAAACAAAATAATAAAAATATTTTTCTATAAGGAAAGCTTAGAAAATGATAATTATTTTGAAACAAATACAAAACTAAAGACATAACAATTATTTTAAATCAGATGGAGTATGAATTTCACATACGCTTAAAAAGGTGGAAACATCACAACCTATTACCATAATGGCATGATGTGACAGTCAAACTTAATATTGCCATCGTTTCAAACAGAAAATCTAATATAATATTTTGATATATTTATTTAGAATCTATTTTTAAAAATTATATCTATAATCTTCATGATATTTTAATTTTATCAATTATATTTGATATTAACATGTAGATTATGTTCAAATATTATTGTAATTATGACAAACTCTAATGCTAATTTATATCCCTTAATTATTAAAATTTTCAATCATAGACTATGTGGATGAAACTTCTCTTATATTATTTTGTACTAATAGACGAGCTATTTATATTTCTTTTTCTCAGTTGAGAAGTGTATTTTTTATTAAAAGTGAACATGAGTACATATTGAATTAATGTTTGATACATATTTATTATTTGCTCAGTTCCTGAATAATTATTCAGTGTGGGTTCCTTCAATACCTTTGTGCATGTGTCATAATTAAATGAGGTCGAAAAAGTAAATATACAGTGGTAAAAATGTTTTCATAAAAAAAACTTGAAAATATGACAATCATTTTAAAACGGACAAAAATGGAAAGAAGTAAAATTCTTTTGGAATGGAGGGAGTATATTTTAAATTTAAAAATATTAAAACTCAATTTTTTAAACTAGATTTGCTATATAACAAATGATATTACGAGCTCGTCGATGGATTAAAATTTATGATGATTTGTAATATCTATGGCGTTATTTAAAATATGGCAAATTTGATTTGACAAATTTATCAAGTGGATATTTAATGTATTTTTATTTAGTTCGAGAAAATATATTATACAACTACACTAAAAGAACTAGTGTATGGTGTTTTGAAGTTTTTGAAAAATAATAAAATTTTGGCCAATTGTTAATAAAAAAATGTTTTTATTTATCAATTAGAAAAGCACAAAGTATAAGTTGAGACAAAGTATGTCGGTAGTAATGTGCATAATAATATCAAGAAAACATTGAGTGCTCGAATTTGTCAGAGGATTTATAGCGGTAATTAAATAGAAATGACAAAACATATAATTGACGTCGCATGCCCACCTTACATATTTTTTTATTTTTTATTTTTTAGTCAGATTGAATTCTGGGGTAGTAGTTTCGGTCCCTCATTGCTATTATCAGGAAAATCGCAGGATGTGCCCGAAATGATACAGGGTTTGAGAACATGTCAACTAATAACACATTGCTACTACCAGGAAAATCGCAGGATGTGCCCGAAATGATACAGGATTTGAGAACATGTCAACTAATAACACATACAAGGTCCGACCTCAGAAAAAAACAAATTGTTTCCACCAAGTATTGAACTCATACTGCATGCCTCCAAAATCTTATGTACCCCTCCTTTTATCACTCACCTTATATATTTGAAATAACTATATATATACATATATAACAAACACAATTTTTTTTTAATAATGCTTCTTGGAAATTAAGCTTAAATCAATGGATTTCTTTAACAACAATGGAGCTAGTTAATTTATTTTTATCATTATTACCTTTTTGGGGCGGGGTGGCAATATCCTGAAAAGTCATTATTTTATACAACTTGTAAAGAGAAAAAGAGGATTGTCTATTCTAAATTTTGATGGGAAGTACTTTTTTCCGACTATGATCGATAGAGTTGAGAGTTAGAGGGTTGACCAGCGACCAGCGACCAGCGATGCAAACTTTCACAAATCACAATACACCTATAACCTATTCTTTTACTACAGGCAAAAACGGAAATTCCTCAACTAAATTGGGAAATGTTACTTTGCCACTTGGTTCCTACGATATGCTCCTCTCATCCTCAACTACAAATTTGCCCTTATAATGTAGACGTCGTAGGGTCAAACTGACCTACAAATTTTGACAAATAACTACAAAATCTAGTGGACGAGATTCTTTACTAGTTGTCTTTATGTTTAGCTACTCCTCAAATAAGACCTACTCACTCTTTATCATACACCTATGCCGCTATGCTACTACTAGCTACTTGATTCACACCCTCTCCTTTTTTTAAAATATTTTACATTTTAATCTGACACATCGTTTAAAAAATATATAATTAATTATATTATAAATATTAACGTAATATAATTTTTTTTAATATCTTTACGTACGTGATCATAATTAAAATAAATAGAAAAAGCAAGGATAAAATAGTAAAAATATTTTTTTAAAGAGAGTTTGAAAAAAAAATTATTATTTTAGAACGAACAAAAAAAATGAATAATTATTTAAAAACGAAGGAGTATTAATTTTAGGCTCAACCCAGTCTCCACATAAGCATGCTTAGGTGCCCAACACGTTGATCTGATGTCAAACACCCATTTAACGATTTTTAAAACACTACGTATGTGTGGATGTGTGTGTAATCTCTAACTTTGAGCGGTAGCTTAAGTGGTTCACAAAGCATGACAGACATCTTTCAAGTAATGACTTTTCAAGTCCATTCAAGTTTTAAAAAAATAAAAAATAAATAAAAATATTATCTCTCCCTAATATTATTTAATTAAGGCTCAAAATTAGGTATTTCTTATAAAAGAAATGTTATTTATAACGAGATGTGCAATATTTGACTCTTATCAAATACAAATTATGATTTATAAATGATAGACTGAAAATACCACGTGAAAGACGCAAAACAAAATATTATTTTCACCAAAATATAATACTTCAATTACGTAACAATAGAATAAAAAACAATATAATATTGTCCTACAAAAGTTGTCCGTACAATGGCGAGCAAGAAACCAAAGAGAATTTTTGATCTCAAATGAAGTATGGTCCTATGATAATTGGTCACATTCACATATGACCTAACAAAAGCCTCCTCACGTGGCATTCACACAACATGATAAGATCATACTTCAAAAAGAACCACTTTTACATAAAATGTTTTTTTTAATGAATTAAATATGACACCTCACTAAATCATTGCCAAGTAGTCTTTTTTTCCCCAAATCTAGAAGTAGGAAGGGTTGTTTAGCCCATGTTCAGACCCCATAGACTTAGGCTTCTAAAAATTCCACAAATTTTATATTTAAAAAATAATTATTTTATGGCAAGCAACAATGACATATAAGTAAAGTTAGTGGAACCAATTATTCACTCCTTCCAACTGTTTAATATTAACTTAACACAAACCTTCCATAATGCAATCACTAGTCAATAGTAAAGAATGAGATTTAACCTTATGTCAACCTCAAATTACAATTTTGACCCCCCACCCAAATTCAACAAAAAAATTACAGGAAAAAAAATAATAATAATTCACAAATTAGCTAGCTAGACCTGTCTTTCTCCACAAATTCTGTGTATGTCCTAGTTAAAACTCGATACTATGTTTTTATTTATTTTTCGTTTTCTTTTTTCACATATTGTTGTTGAATTGTTGCTGCAAGAACCAAATGTCCTCAACGTTCCACAAATTGTCTGATACGTCCCCGTTGTCCGGCCACGGGTTGTTTTGCTCCATGGTTTGGAAATTGAGTCCTTGGTTGTAGTATCCACAAGGGCTAATTAGGGAATCCGTGTATCCCAGCTGTGTGTTACCTTGAAAGTAATCTTGATTAACCGGGTAATAACAATCGGTCAAATCAGAAACAGGTGAAACTGCGGCGGTGCTAGAATTCTCGGGGGTGTAGCTAGGAGTGATTTGGACATTTTGGTTGTTTCCACCAGTAATATTGACTTGTGGTAACACAACTTGGCTTGAACAAATATTATCCATGTTGTTGTTGTGATTGAGTGGGTAGGTGTTGGTGGTTGTGGTGGTGGAAGTAGTGGAGGAGGATAAGGAAGGTCCTCCGGTGGTGGTGGTGGTGGCGGTGGCGGCGGCAGCTGCCTGAATTCTTTCGACTAATCTTGGCATCCAAAGGTACCGCATGGTGTCCTTGAATTGCTTACTATTAACATCGCATTTGAGTTGCTTAGCATGCTTTTGAACTCTTGTTCTCCAGTAGTTCTTGATCTCATTATCAGTTCTTCCGGGCAGGTGTTGAGCAATTTTCGACCACCTGTTAATATTGAATCATATAAATATAGATTAATCAACAAACCCATGAAAATAAATTAAGCAATAACATATATAATCAAACACTCGATCTAGATATATCATTTAGCAGTATCAGCAAGTAGTGATCTTAACTATGTCTCTTCTCTATTGATAGTACGTCGTCAATTGCTGATACTGCAGCTAGATGATACTGATAGGGACGAGTGTAATTAAGTACCTGTTGCCCCATCGAGAATGGAGTTCAAGAATCAAGAGTTGTTCTTCGAGAGTGATATTTCCTCGTCTAACATCGGGGCGTAAGTAATTCAACCATCTCAATCTACAGCTCTTACCGGTTCTCTTGAGCCCTGTTTCATATTCCATCCAATTTGTTAATTATTAACAACTAAACATAAGAAAGTGGGTATGTATATATAATGAAGTATATATATATATGTACCAGCACAACGAGCAAGAGAATTCCATCTGCCTTCGCCGTGAAGAGCGATATAGTTGATGAGCGTGAAGTCTTCTTCAACAGTCCATGGACCCCTTCTAAGGTCTTCTTGCATCATCATCATCTCTTCACTTTCATCTTGATCACTCAATTGTTGTTGTTGTAATTCATGATCATGATCATGATCATCAACACTACTTGAATTGTTCTTGTCGTCATCTGGTCTGCCTTTAATTACAAGAGGATGATCCATTCTTTTAATAATTTGCAACCTCTTACTTTTCTTTCAAGAATAGTGAATTATTCCCCTATATGGACACACTGATTGATTGATACAAAAAAGGGTTTCTTCGAAATCTACAGAGAGAAAGAGATCAATGGAGAGTTTTTCAGAGGGAGAGAGCAAGAAAGAGAGAATGGATATTTAGGTGGGTACTAATTTCTACAATAGGATAGAGAGATGGTGGGGTTTATATAGATAAGAGGGATATTATTGGAATTTTAAAAAAGAAAAATTGTGGCATGTGAGAAAAAAGTGAGGGCAGGGGCAGATCAAAGCCGCAATAGGGAGATGGGGAATTTTTATTTTTATTTTAGTGGTTAATTTAACACTTGTGTGCAGTTATAGTTGGCTTTTGAGGGTTGACACTTTGACTTTGTTGGCCGTGTTTTCTCTGTCTGTGTGTGAGAGAGAGAGAGAGAGAGAGTTGGGAATAGCAGTTCCGTGGAAAATCGTCACATTTCTTATTACTCCCTCCCTCCACTTCGAAAGTCCATATTTGAAAAAAATTATCATTAAAAAAATATGTAATTTGTAATTTTATACAAAAATCTTTGGTTATAACCAATATGTTTATAACAAATGTGACATTATGAAGATGAAGAGGACATTTTTTTTAAATGAACTATTGTAAGATCTTGGCATTATATAAGGAGGTGCTTGGACATATTTGAAAAAAATTATTCATTAAAAAATATGTAATTTGTAATTTTATACAAAAATCTTTGGTTATAACCAATATGTTTATAACAAATGTGACATTATGAAGATGATGAGGACATTTTTTTTAAATGAACTATTAAATTAAGTATCTTAAAATAATATGGTAAACTATTTGCTCAAAACTGAAAAAATATTTATTTTATTTTCTACGATCAACAAGGTGATTGGTCGAACTTAATTTGTGCTTGCTTTAGCTTAATATTGCATTTTTCATGTTCAACATATACAAACAAAATTAATATTTTTAACTATTTTTTTATTAAAATCAAATTCGCATGAATATTTTAGAAATCAAACAAAACTTTCCCGCGTAACTATTTTAGTGAACACTCATGATATCCCCATCTCTCGTAACCCTTCTCTTCATTTAGGATCCTTATTTTGATATTCTTCGTCAGATTGCTAGATGGATTTACCGAGTTTGTCCATAAATTGATGGTTTAGTGATAGAGATGGAGCTTCATAAAATCCCTTCTCACGCTCCTCTTACGAGGAAAAAATAAAATACCGAGTTTGCAACAAAGAGACGAGGAAAGTCTTTTAACATTTATTCATGCATTAGTTTAACGACATAAAATGTTAACCAAGACGGAGACTCTTCTAAAATAATCAAAACTTGATAAAGAAAAATGTAATTGGTTGCCACTTAGACATGCAAGAGTCTGGTTTGTTTAGTCTAAATATGATCATCATATGAGAAATTGCTTGCAATCACTTTTTCTAAATTTATAACCGCTTAAGTCTTTCGTATTTGTATTGTTTACTTATTGAAATATTGTTCTTAAAATATCTCAATCGTCTCCTTAATTCCACAGCCAACATTTCTTCTTAAATTGTTCAAAAATCACAATTGTTGTACCAACAAGATGGGGATCGACGGAGGAGGAAGAAGATGGCGGAAGAGATGCAGTCAAAACCAACTTGCATCACGATGCATCGAATTTCAATCGCGATGCATCAATTTGGATATGCAATGCATCAAATTTAGAGTTCTAATGCATCGTTATGAATGAGAGATTTTTTATTCATGATTTGTGCATCGCAAATTCGCGATGCACATAAGCATTCATCAAAATTATGCATTGTAAATAAATTTCATGCAATACGATGCATAAATTAATGCAACGCAATGCGCTAAGTGAGCCGTAGTGTGTCTTCGATTTATTAACGATATTGTAGTCTTTTCGTTTAAAAATATATATTTTTAAGATTAAAAAAACCATAGAGTACTGTAATGGTTAAAAAAAAATCCACAATGGACTAGCCCGAATTTCACTGATCATTATAAATATGATCATTAAAATATGTACAATGTGCGTATAGACAATTAGACAATTACACATGTGTGTTTGACATTAGGGTTTTTAAGTTGGTTTTTAAATTTTGATTTTTTGTTATGTAATAATTAAAGAAAAAATAAGAAAAATATAATAAGAAAGCGGTGGGAAAGAGAAAAAAATAAATAAATAAAAAACAAATACTAATCTATCTTGCAGAAGACAAACCTATATGTTTTGGGTGTTTTATGCACCTAGTCTTATGGTATGCCAAATTTTAGTAATCGAAAAACATTTTGTTCCTTATGCATTTTTTTCTTGACATTAATTCCTGCTCAATTTGTACCCAGCGAAAAATGGAAATCAAACAAGGGTCATCTCAATGGTCATTCTGCACGGAAACTCAATGGATTTAACTTATTAATATGTGTTGATGACTTATTATTTATGACAAATAACTTATTACTTATAACTTATGACTGATGACTAATAACTGGTGATGTTTGATTTAACTTTTTAAAAGTGCTGATTAGCTTTCATAAGATAGTGTGTGTGTTTGATTAATAAGTTGAAATAATCCTGAAATCAAATATAAAGACTAAAATAACATCATCACAAAATGTGATTATTATTATTATTATTATTATTATTATTATTATTATTATTACTATTATTATTATTATTATTGTTGTTGTTGTTGTTATTATTGTTGTTGTTATTATTATTATTATTATTATTATTAATACAAATTTTATCACTATTATTAATTATTACTATTATTATTATCATTATTAATTCCTTTATTATTATTATTATTTTATTAAAATTAATATCACTTTTATTATTATTATTATTACTTATTATCATTACAATTATTTTTACTATATTATTATTATTATTATTAGTATTAATGATAATAATAATAATTATAATTATTATTATTATTATAACAATTATCATTATTCATATTATTATTTATTAATATTATTATAATTCCTATCATTATTATTTATTATAATTAATAATTATTATTATTACTTTTTGTTCTTATTATTATTATTAAGAAGAGTAATTTTGGAATATATAAAATTTCAATAAAGAAGAGGACTCACATGTTTTTGAAAAGTAGAATTAAGTACTAAGTTTATTGCTTACAATTTATGGTCTTACATTGTGTTTTAAGTGGCTTATACATGGCTTACGACTTATCTTACCATAAGTGAAATCAAACGTTTCAAAATCAACTTATGATAAGCCATAAGTTATAAACACTTCCAGATAAGTCAAATCAAACATCTCTTCATTCGATCCATTGGATTAATTCATATATTTATAAAAAATAAAAAAAATTATAAATATAGTATATATATTTCATTTCTTATACTCCCTCCGTCCCTAATTTATTGTCCTGGTTGACCCGACGCACCGTTTAAGAAAACCTATTTGACTGGATTATTAATATTGGTTTAATGTGTAGTTTCCTTTAAAGCCCATGTGTATGTGGCTCATAATTAAAGTATGGTGAAAAAGTAAGGATAAAGTGGTAAAAGTGATGTTCTAAAAAGGTAAGTTTTAAAGTGAACAATTATTTTGGGATGGACGAAAAATGAAAGGAGAACGATAATTTAGGGACGGATGGAGTAATTAAAAGATAAATACACAACTGAAATAATTGTATTTAAGCTGTACTATATATCTCTGCCCCAAAACAACTTAAAAGTTAAATATACTACTTTATCCGTCCAAAAATCAGTCCCCCTTAAGCCATTTGCAAGAATTTGAAAAGTTAATTTCTTAGGGCATTTTAGTAATTGGCGTACATGAATGCGTTCATTCATAGAACTCCACCTCTTCAAATTCGGCCCGACTCCCAAGATGTAGCAAATCTTTGTCGTGTGAGAATATGTGCCCTAAGACAAGGTGGTGAAGTGATCGATAATGTTTAGGAAGGATTACTATGACAACAAATGTAGGTGGAGGTTAATTTTGTTAAAACAGGTGCATTCCAATTTCCACAGCGGAAGTTCAAAGAAATACTCCTCCACAAATATGAACAAATAAAATGCAGCGTCAGTTTGGATGCCTGGATGGGACATTATCTTCGAAACATTAATACTAAAACAAGGACGAAAAGTAAACTATTCCGACAATATAGGGTCTCCGTGAATATATAACAAAACATTAGGGATTCAACTGATCATTTTAAGTTTTAACCCAAAAGTTTAGTTGCTTAAGTATTATATTTTCATGATCAAAAAGTCAACTATTCTATTTTGAGAAGTTTCGTTTAAAAAATACATTTTAAAAAATTAAGGTATAAAAGTGTAATTTTCTTTTTAATGATCTACTAAAACTATTATTTTTTGGCAAAACACACCTTTGGGCCACTGTACTTTTCAAAAACTTGCAATTAGGTTACTAAGACGTCAAAATTTTGACGTCTTAATGGTCTAATTGCAAGTTTTTGAAAAGTACAATAGCCAAAAATGTGTTTGGCCTTATTTTTTTTAAAAAAATTATAACTTTCAAATCGAAACTTTTACTTGAAACGGAGAGAGTAACATGTTTGTATGATATAATGGGCCTACTTATCATTTTACTAGTCATATGGAGCCTCCACTATTGGGCAACAATATAACTTCTTCCCATGCACCATTGTTTTTTGTATTTAAATTATTCAAATTTTTTATGATCTGTTTTATTTTGTTTCCTTTTGGATAGCTTGGTCCATGTCTACAACCTATAGACTTACTCTAGTAATGCCGTCTTTGTACTAACTAAGGTCCAAGGTCTAATGATTAACATATTTATATCAAATGGGTGAATTCCAAAAGCATCCCTCATATTTTCCATTTTAAATTTGTATCAACAACTTTGTAATAGTAAGTTTTATATCAAATGGGTGAATTCCAAAAGCATCCCTCACATTTTCCATTTTAAATTAGTATCAACAACTTTGTAATAGTAAGTTTGATCTCCGTAGCACCATCCATTTCACAAATTTTGATTTTAATAACGTAGTTGCCAAGATAAAACATATCATGTTTCCTTGGGACATAATCTAAAATGCAGAAAACAAAACATGTGCGGAGTATGTTACTAGGTGGAGTAAGAAATTGCTTAAGGAAAACATGTCATCTTAGTGAAGTAACAATTTCACCTTGTTGAACCCAACCAACGGGACTGTAAAGGTTCGGGATTCCTTAAAATGTATAAGATAAATCTATTGAGCGGCGTATCTAACATTGTTTATGACATAATGTCATTCGATTTTACTTCTAAAATTCGAAACCAACATGTCATAATTGACCATTTTTTAGAGTAGCATGTCTAGCTATCCATATACTTATATATTTTTTGAATCACGTACATACATGACATAAATGTATTTTTCAATACATCTTAACTTAGCAGACCAAGAATTATCACCAAGAAGCCCAAAAATGTAAATATTAAACCGCAGACACTAACTGACATCTAATTTATTTTTTATGCATACAGTTGAGATGCAGATAAGTTAATTTACATTAACAATGCCACTAGGAAGAGTGGAAGACTACATCCTACAGGTGCTACACGAATACGACATTAAGAATAAGAACAAGAAATTAGCTTTAATTAAATAAATAATTATACACTATTTGATTTCACTTTCCCTCCATTTTTTAATCCATTAATTATAGAAAGAAAAAAAGAAGTACAAACTATTTGTGAATGTAGGAAGAGGGGCATACGGGTCAACATGACGATCACATGTTTAATATTTTAATTTTCAATTAAGCAACAAATGGATGCACTTAAGGGCTTTTTATTTTGTTTAAGTACCTGAGTTTATTCTTTAAAGTACTTCAACATTTTTGTGTCTCAAGGAGTTGTAAAGTAAGGAGACATGTTTATGTTCACCGTGGCCTTATTGTTTGTCATCTTATATGATATCTTTTCATGATGTGCTTCATGTGTACTTATTTGTTTCTACATTGTAATTGAATCTAACATTTCAACTCCCCTTCCTTTTTCTAGCTATACTTAAACAGAGATTAAAGAGCAAGAGAGCCGCTAGGAATCGTAGGGATTATAGTGCTTATTTGTCAAGATGTCGGGTCTGAGATCCATGGATAATGGCATATTATCCATTAATCATAACACTCATTTTATCATCCCTACTCATAAGATAATTTTCAAATACATAAGCCGAGTGTTGGAGTTACCCCCTGGACTTCCATAAAAAGATGAACAAGTTGAGGTGCGTACACAACCATCTTATTGATCATGATTCGTGAACAATGTGAGTGTAAGTGTGTGTGTGTGAGAGAGAGAGAGAGAGAGTATATTTAGATTTTTGGAAAAAGAATTGAAGGGGACCTCCTAAGGCCTGAGTACCACTAATCACCAACAACATTTTGTTTACTTTAGGCCTTTTTCTCTTACACACGAGCACCAATAATGAAGTGCATGCTACAACTGTAGTTTTCTTTATGAAACTTCATCATTTTATCTTTGCCTTTATATGTCAGTTCTTGTAATAAAATTACAATAATATACCTTCAACGTTCTAACTAAAATTTCATACTCCCTCCGTCCCTAAATTATTGTTCTGATTGACCCGACGCACAGATTAAAAAAAAACAATTGACTTGATTATTTATATTGGTTTAATATGTAGTTTCCATTAAAGTCCATGTGTATGTGGTCCATAATTAAAGTAAGGGTAAAGTGGTAAAAGTGATGTTCTAAAAAGGTAAGTTTCAAAATGGATAATTATTTTGGGACGAACGAAAAAGGAAAGAAGAACGATAATTTAGGGACGGAGGGAGTACTATATATTTAAATTTATAGAACAACTAATAATTAAAAATAAAATCCAATCAGAGTAACGACTATATATTAGGTGTTGTTTAGGTGCAATAATTCTCGATTATGATTTTCAGGAGTTCTATGTATCGTTTATTTTACGAATAAAATTATAAATAAAATTTGAATATAACAACCATTAATTTTCACACAATTTTTAAAATGAGCTATTGGCCGGATTATTTGCATGTAACGGAAGGAGTAATACTTTAGAATGATTTGTTTAATTGGATGGATAAAGTTTTTGGATATATACTTCGGATTTGTTAATTAACTATTACCCACAGAATATTTTGTTTTGCTTGCTTGCGATTTGTTTATGTAGTTAATTATATATATGTGGCTTATGCTTATGCCCAATTAATCACTTTAATCATTGTACGTTTCGATGCAAATGCTCTAGTAGATTCTTACATGAATATTTACAACTTGTAGTTGTCTTGATTAGCGGATATTTAACACAAAAGTCAAGTAAATAGTGAGTTTAAAGTTTATAAGCTATTTTAATTAGTAGAGATCCATTTATTGGAGCTTTAGTTACTAATTATTTTAATGCTAATACTTCTAGATGGACCTAATGGGATATTGTTTTTCCTTCTTTGTAGTTTTTCTTTTGTTTTTGTTTAGTGTTTGTAATTATTCGTTTGTTTCTAGGCTTAGTTAGTGCTTATTTGATGGATCGTTTTGGTTAAAATGCTGGTAAAAAAATGCTACATTTTTTATTTAAAAGTGTTTCAATGTAGCGTTTTAAAAATATGGAGCGTTTTAAAACGCTCCAATTTGTAACGTTTTAAAAATATGTTATTTTTACAACTACTTTGTTTATGAAAAATTACGTTTTGAAATAGTTTTTCAAACGTATTTACAAAAATAAAACTGCATTTTAAAAATAATGCTTTTTAAAAACGTTACGTTTTCAAAACGTTGCACCAAACGAGGCCTTAAGTTCTCTAAATTTTAGGACGTTGTTTGTAAGTGTGATCTACTACAATATTGGTGAATAAGAGATTTGACCGAAGATCACACACACGAACACATTTATATGAGTAGATCTTCTTTGAGATTGTCTAACAGATCTTAATTCATAAAATCGAACTCTACTCTCTCACAACTCAACCACTAATAGACTATAAATCGGGTTAAGATAATCCGTCTTGCATAAAATACTCAAAAGATCGTCTTACCCAAGTTTTTGTATTTACATGTACACATGTTTGTTAAAAACTTTGGTAAGGCGGTGTTATATGTATTTTATGTAAGACAGATTCTTTTGACCCGACTTACTATGTATTGATGGGTTGGATTGTAAGAAAATACAATTTTGTCTTACTAATTAAAATCCGTAAAACAATCTCACAAAGACTTAAAATGTTTTGGTTACTCGATGTTGGAGATTTATCCCAACACAACAACTTGCTCCTAATAATCTTTAAAAAATTTGCAGATCACAAAAATAAAAGATTTCTCCTTTGTGAAATTATTATCAATGATTTGTGTTCTGAAAGAAATCAGCTCCGAAAATGGCTCCAAATCGTGGAGTGAAAACATTAATAAATAGAAGGTGAGTGGTTAATATACAGTAGGTAGGTGTTTGTTTTTACATGACATTTTGGGATATTTTGAAAAAGGATTTCATTTTCACTATTCATTTTCTGTCCTTTTTTTCTTTATAATACGATAACGTGTGCGTTATTCTATATACGTCCATTTTGCCCTAATAGTGATTTTCCACTTGAGATTCTGTGGACTGAAAAATCAACCTAATGATATCACTTCTATTAATAAATAGTAATTTAAAGATATATACTTTCTTTATTTTATTATTCTATTTTTGAATGTTTTGTTTAAAAAATTAATTTATAAAAATTAAGACATAAAAATATCATTTTATTATTAATGGATTACTAAAAGTATTATTTTTTAAAAAAAATTTAACTTTTAAACGATGACTCTTTTCTCAGAACGAAGGGAGTAATAATTAATGATTAGTCCCTAAAAGGAAGAAAAAAAGAAAGAAAGAAAGAAGAAGAAGATTGAGAATAGTTGAAGAATGAACCCTACATATGTAGTGTGAAAGGAGGTATAGTACTTGTTAAGTGGGAGAGAATTAATTAAAATATAAAATGGGTTTTTAATTAGGGTTCTAGAAAGTGAATTCCCTTACTCCCCAAAAGGGGACTGGAGGGGGAAAAGGAAAGCAAATAACAAAACAATTTTCCAAGTTAAGCTAAGCTAAGCTTATTGTTTTCTTATTTCGACAACTGTGAACTGTCCCACCACAAATAAAATCCCTTTCTTCCAAGACTTAAACTCTAATGTAATTCCCACTAACTGCAAATCTGTAATCCCTATTGGTTTGAACACTGTTCATATAACTGGTTTTATGCAAATAATCAGTCACATTTTTCTTAGATTTTGCTTGACCAAAGATTTTATTGTTGAGGAGTGAGGACCCATATTAGTATTGTTTGATCAGTTTGAGTCATTTCACTAGTATCAATCTTGATTTGATAGTTCATTTGACTTCAATTATGGAAAATGAACCACCGAAGGACTTCTATTACCCTAAAACAAAATAAACTAGTCCTACATATATACTTCTTTCTCCGTTTTCAAAATATTGTTTATTTTAATCACTTGATACATTGTTTTAAAAAATTATTGATTATGTTATAAAATTAATAAAATATGTAATTTTCTTTAATGCCCTTAATTATATAGCCATAATTTAAAAGTAAATAGAAAAAAATAAGGATAAAATAATAAATATATTTTCTTAAAAAGAATGTTTTGAAATAAAACAATTATTTAAAAATAAGAGGCAACTTTATCCTTCTTTAAAGCTTAGTTATAAAAAAAAGTTGTAGAAATAGTTGTAAGACTAACAATGTTGAACCAAAAAAGAAAACAAACTCCAAAATGGAGCAAGGCAAGAAAATGACAAGTGTGAATTTATTTATTTTACTCATATTTCTGCATGATTTTATGTTCTTTTTAGGGGGTTTTGTTGGAATAAAGTCGTGTCATGGAAATAGAAATACTCTTTCCATTCTAAAATTATTTTCTTGTTTGATTTGACACATTGATTAAAAAAATTGATTTGATTATTAATATTAGAATAGTGTATGGTTTCATTTAAATTAAATTTATGAATATGTGATCTAAAATTAAAATAAGCAAAAAAAATAAAAATAATGTTGTAAAAATGATATCCTAAACAGAAATATTTTATAATAAACGAAAAATAAAAATAAAGATAATAATTTTGAGACGAATGGAATAATAGGTTTGAATCCCTGAGAGAGACTGACAATGGTAATGCAAATATGCAATGCAGTAGTTTTTTTATTTTAATTATTTTTGGGCAGAGTAGAATGTTGTAGTATTTGTCAAAAGATGGCCCCGGGTTTTCTGGGCTTTCTTCTTCCTACGTCCATAAATTTCCTTTAGTGGACGGTGTGGTTGTTCATGTACCTTGTACAATTTGTTTTCTTCTCCTCCTCTCTCTCCCACACACGCACACACGAAAACGCCCTCGTTTTAATTTCTTCATTGTTATATTTTATTCTATTTTGAAATGTTTTTTATAAAACTTTACTTTTAAAAAATTAAGTTTATCATTTTTATAAAATTTTAACTTTACCTTCCACATTTGATATTAATATATTGATTATTATGATCAAATTTATTACTAGTTATATAACCATTGATTATTAGACTTTTTGAATATAGACTTTTTGGTTGGAATATCATATTTATCTATTAACAATTAGATATTTCAAACATGGACTATGGTGGAACAAAGAGAGTAATTTATTGACCATGCATGTTTGTATGTATATTTATTTCATTTTGTGATTCATAGTATTAGAGCTTTCAAAATGGGTTTGATTCATTGGGTTGATCTAGCCCGTCACTTAAAAAATATGGGTTGGATTGAGAAAATATGAACTCATTAGGAGGTGAGTCAACATGTTAAGCCCGTGGCGGTTGCGTGTTGAGGTGGATTGTTACGGGTCGGGCAGGGTTGACCCGCCATATACTAGTTTCAAATAAACAAGTCATAAATTTGAAATAATTAGTTTAAATCATTTTCGCTCAAAATGTAAGATTATTTTTTATATCTGAAATATTAGTAAATGATTTTGAATTCGTTCAAAAAGTGGCACTTATAGCAAATAAAGATGTCAAAATAAAGTATATTAATCGTAATATTTACAGAAAAATGATTATAAGAACATACAAAAAGAGTAATGATAAAATAGTTTCTTACTTATATTTTTTTTCTCATTTTATACTATTAATATTAGAGAAAATTGTTAGAAAACACTATTAAAAATATAATAGTAGAAAATATAATTTTTTTAATGAATTGTGATATTTTTTTGTGTTATTTATGATTATTTTGATTAATTGAAAGAAAAGTTTGGTGGGTTGGCTCACTTAACCCACAACCCAAAATGGGTTGGGTTGGGTTGGCAATTTCCCGACCCACCATATTTCATGGGTTAGCCCGCCCCGTTTCACCAAATGACCGGTTATAACGGGTTGCGGGTTAACATGTCCCGCCAACCCACCTTGACAGCTCTACATGGTATTAAGTTTATCTTTCTTGATTATATTATTTATCTCTTTCTCTCTCTTACTTTTAATTAAATCATTACAAAATCACTAATTCCAGAACTATATATATATATATATATATATATATTCAAATATGAACTTAATTATTCGGCAAAAACTTATGAATGATGGTCCGACGAATATTTTATATAAGATAGATGTCCTTTATACGACTTACCATGTATTGATGGAAGAGTGAGCTTCGTCATACAATTAAACATCTGTAAAGCGGTCTTAAAGAAGAACTACTCTAATTATTCACATATTGATCTCACCATTTTTTCTATTTTTCTATTTTTCTATTATTCTTGTTTTGGATGATTACTAAGTGAAAAATAAAATATTATAAATGGAACAATTAAGAATCGCGTATTCAGAGAGACCGAGATGTTTCTCTCACACACACAAACCTAAACAAGCATAAGTACGCGCACACTAATGATTATTATGGAGAGGATTAAGTTGATACTCCTATAATATTAATTAATCTAAAGATCGATCTTGGTTTTCTGCATATATGTGAAGCGTCTTTGACCTAAACATGTATATGACTATATGCTGCCACCTCTCCAATATTCTTAATCTCACTGTCACCAGTTTTTTTCTTTTTTGACCTAGCTACCTCCTTATGCATGCGTTTATATTTCCCACAATATTATATATATATATATATATATATATATATATATATATGCATTCTTCCCAAAAATAACCCTATCAGTTCGATCTTATCATAATACTATATTTATTTTATATTGCATATGTATGTATATGTGTATTATACACACACGTTAGTAAATCATGGGGGTAACATTATGTATTCTTTCATATACAGTTGTGTCAAAGTCTTTAAGTGCATTGATACCATAACATAATTGAAAATTTTGCTGAACATGGGTTTCATTAACCTAGATTCTTAGTATGTAGAAGGTTTTATCCTGAGAATTAATAGTAATTAAAAAAGGGTGTGGGGGATGGGGGTCGAATCAGCTAATGCAATCATCATATGGAATGTTTAAGTTTGACTAATGAACTTTACTTATGTTAGCTTAATTCCTTCTTCTCAATATTCCTTGTCAAATTAACGCGCCTAAACTCGAATATTTTTCCCTTTTTAGTAGACTGTCTCAGAGTTCCGCCTTAATTTACTCAGTTCATTCTACCCAAAAATGTGTCTAATAAGTTTAATTATTAAGACATACCACTTTCGTTCCATCCAAACAGTCCTTGTTTGAAAGTTTGATTGTTAACATATATATAACTAGCATTAAAATTAATCATAATTACAAAAATTAGGGAGTATAATCAATATGTTAATAACAAATATGAGGGTATTTGAAATGCTAGAGAGATGATAAACATATATTTTTGAAAGTTGATTTTTAAAGTGAAACTAGTTCAAACATGGAACTGGAAACACACCACTCTTGAGAACCCGACTACTTGAATTGAAGTAACCATCAAACTGAACCAAGATCTAATTTCAATATTTTCTGATTACAGAAAGAGAGAGAAGAACAAATTATATATACTAACTAACCGACCTAAATTAACTAACAGACATCCGCTACCCCTTAATAGTGAAGGATTTATACAGAGACCCCTCAATCCACTTAAACAAAAAAAAAAAAAAAAAGGTTAAGAAAACTAAGAACATATTCCACTTTGCTCCCTAGCTTGTGTTTCTATGAGTAGCCTTAGCCTTGTCTTCTTCAACATCCCCCCTCAAGCTGAGTGAGAAACAAGTTGTGCACTTGCAGCTTGGACAATAAATGAGAGTATTGAGGAAAGGGTAAGGCTTTGGTAAATAATTCAGCTGGCTGATCAAGAGTAGAGATATAATGAATGGAAATCAAGCCTTTTTGGCTCATCTCGATCTCTTACCAAGTGACAATCAATGTCAATATGCTTGGTTCTTTCATGATATACAGGATTGGCTGCTATGTGAATAGCAGATTGGTTGTCATAGTATAAAGATGCATACAAGGCAAAAGTCATGCATGATAGATATTAACCATTTGAGTTCACAACATGTATTGGCCATGCTCTTATACTCAGCTTCAGCTGAAGATATGCTAATTGTGGATTGTTTCTTACATTTCCAAGATATAAGAGAGGTGCCTAAGAAAATACAAAATCCTTACAGAGATCTTCTTGTAATAGGGCAGTCGGCCCAATCAGAATCACAATATGATGTGAATGTCATTGTAGAAGAGCTGGAAAAGAAGATACCTTGACCTGGACTTCCCTTTAGATATTTTGCCAGCCTTATGGAAGCATGCCACTGGTGTTCCTAGGGATTGGCCATGAATTGACTGAGCACTTGAACACTATAAGCTATGTCAGGTCTTGTAATTGAGAGGTATAGGAGCCTTCCAACTAGTCTTCTGTAAGAGGTAGGGTTTTGAAAGGGAGGACTGGATATAGAGGCCAATTTGTGATTCTTTTCAATATGGGTAGTGGCATGCTTGACATTGCTCAGCTTGGTGTCATTTAGAATGTCAAGGGCAAACTTTATCTGATACAAGTAGATTCCAGATTTATTCCTTGCAACTTCTAATCGAAGAAAGTACCTTAAAGGACCAAGATCTTTAACATGAAATTTTGACTTCATATAGGCTTTTACTTTTTCAATAAGAACACCATCAGTACATGTAATAAGGAGGTCATCAACATAGACTAGGATAGCCACCAGTTTGTAACCAGAACTGAAGATGAATAGAGTGTGATCACTGAGAGATTGAGTGAATCCAAATTGTAATATAGTAGATGAGAACTTTTCAAACCATTGCCTGGGGGCCTGTTTTAGGTCATAATGAGATTTGACAAGCTTACACATGATGGGAGAAGATCGTTGAGGTAGATTGTGAGAGTATCCTTGAGGCAGATTCATATAGATTTCTTCATGAAGGTTTCCATGAAGGAAAACATTTGAAACATCCATCTGGGAAATGGACCATTGCTTTACTGCTGCTATGGCTAGAAAGACTCTGACATAAGTCATCTTAGCAACATGAGAGAAGGTCTCAAAATAGTCATCACCTTCAGTTTGAGTGAATCCTTTAGCTACCAGCCTTACTTTGCATTTGTCTTGTGCCATCAGCTTTGTGCTTGATTTTGAAAATCCATTTGTATCACACAATCTTCTTATGATGTGATCGAAGATATTAGATGGTCCAAGTGCCATTAATCTCCAAGGCCTGCAGTTCCTCATGCATTGCTTTGCACCACAAAGGTCTTTGACAACCTCTTGGTATGTTTTAGGCTCATGCAAAACAGAAATATTACAAATAAAATCTTTGTAGTTGGAAAAGATATTAGAATAATTGCAGTAATTGTGCATAAGATAAGGTGTAGAACAGTTAATAGAGGTTTGAGTTAAGTGTGAGGGAAGTTTAGTGTCGTCTTTGAATTTAGCAGGCATATATCTATTCCTTTGAGGTCTTATGTGATGGGGTGTAACAGCAGGAGCATGAGTGAGATTAGTATGATCATCATCACCAGAAGAAGGTTCCTCAATAGGATTATTCTCAATAGTTTCATTGGAATTGTTGTGTGTGCTTTCAGTATTTCTAGTGATGTCTTCTTCAGGGATGAAATCCATAGGATGATTAGGGAAGGAATTATGCTCAATGACTTGAGGAGTATTTGAGTCTTTGAAGGGAAAGATAGACTCATAGAAGACATCATCCCTGCTGTAGAACACTTCGTTAGTTTCTAAGTTGTAAACCTTGTATGATTTATTATTACTAGGATAACCTATGAACACATATCTTTGAGATTTAGGAGAGAACTTATCTCTGTTATGGGATGAAGTAGAGACATAGCACAGACACCCAAGGGTTCTAAGATGATTATATTTGGGAAGAACACTAAATAGAAGCTTAAATGAAGTTTTAAACTTGAGAACATAATTTGGAATTTTGTTGATTATATAAGTGGCAATCAAAAGGCAATCTCCCCAGAATCTTTTAGGGAGATTAGCTTGGAACCTCAAGGCTCTGGCAAGCTCAAGGAAATGCCTGTGTTTTTTGTCAGCCCTCCCAATTTGCTGGGGAGTATCAACACAGGTAGATTGATGTAGTAAACCTTGGGATTGAATAAGGTTTCCTACACCATCATTAAGAAACTTAGTTCCATTGTCAGTTCTGAGTTGTTTGATATTGTTTTTAAATTGGTTCTTAACCATATTGAAAAAGAATTTTAAGATGTGACAGACTTGATTTTTAGATTTTAATAAGAAAGTCCATGTTGTCGTGGAAAAGTCATCAGCAATAGTGAGAAAGAAGGTACAACCATCATAGGTACTCCTTTTGTAGGGTCCCCATGCATCACAATGTATGAGATCAAAGATGTTAGTGCTGTGAGAATCACTTAAAGGAAAGGGTTGCCTTGTCTGTCTAGCTAGGTGAAAAATATCACAGCACACATGAGACATAGAATTGAGATGAAGATCAAGACCATTAATGTGTTTCATGGATTGAACAGGAACATGGCCAAGTCTAGTATGCCATAGATACAATTTATTTATAAGCTTTCTAAGAGCAAAAGAGTTACTAAATTGACATGGATGAACTACTGAATTATTATACACAGGAGTGGGAGTCTTGAGAGTGTTTTCAGATATAAATTCAGTTTGTATAGACCTTCACCATGTCTACAAATCTTCTTGACTTTCTGTTGGGTTTGATCCTGGAGGAAACAAAATGTAGCAGAAAAGATTAAACACGGATTACTGTCATTGGTTAATTTGCTACCTAATATTAAATTGAAGTGAAAATCAGGAGCATAATGGACATCTTAATAACAATGTCTTTAGACAAAGTTACACTTCCCTTATGAGTGATAGAAGAAGTTTTCCATTAGGTAAGTAGATCATAGTATTGACAGGAATGAGGTTCATAAGATAGTTGAAGTTGATAGTTATATGATCACTAGCCCCAGTGTCTATAATCCAATCAGAAGAGATAGGTTTTAAACTAGTAAAACATAGAGGTTTTGAAATGATAAAGTTTATACCTGACAAGTGATCTTCAGGATTGTCATGCATGACTACTGCAGAGCTGACAGTTTTCATCCCATTGATAACAGTCCTAAGCTCCTGGTATTGGGCTTGAGTGAAATGATTTGTGGTGTTGTCTGCAGTGTTGGTATTCTTGTCATTTATCTAAGAGGCTTTGATAGGAATTTACACATCAACATTGTTGACATTAGTGTTGATCTTGGTCTTTCCTCTATTCTTGGGCATTCTTGCAAGATCATGTTTTGACCCAAGCATTTGATGCCACTCAGGATATCCATGAAGAAAGAAACATCTGTCTTTAGTGTGGGAATCACCATGACAGAAGTCACAAATTAAAGAACTTACCTTTGGAGGAAGACGTTTGATAATTTCCGGTTGGTTTCCCTTTGATATACTCACTCCCATTATTCCCATTGATTTTACCCATTAAGGCAGAGGAGACACTTTCAAAATTTATAGGATTAACATGTTGTCTTTGACCCTCCTCTTGAACTAGCATAGACACACCCTTACCAACTGAGGGAAGAGGAGTCATCCTGAGTATTTGACCTCTCACATCTGTGTATTTCTCAGAAAGGCCCATAAGAAATTGAGTCAGTTTAGTGATGTGTTCATATTCCTCTTGGACCATGTTTGCTTCACAGTTGCACACACACTTGGGCATTTGAAGTAAGTTGGTGAGTTCATCTCAAAGGCCTTTAAACTTAGTGAAATAGGCATTTATACTAAGGTTGCCTTGGGTAGCATAATGTTTTTCTGAACTTGAAAAATCTTTAATTAGAGCATCATTCTGTGTAAACCTATTTGTGATATCATCCCAAATCTCATGAGCAATTGTAAAGTAGACTATACTCTGTCGTATCTCAGAATTGACAAAGTTAAGAAGCCAAGAAACCACCCTGTTGTTTCATCTTTCCTAAGAACTCACATATTTAGATAGGGGAATGGGCCTTTTGTTAATGCCATTGATCATATCAAGTTTGTTCTTGGCAGAAACGGCAGTGGTAACGGAAATTTTCCATTGGTTAAAATTGGAGTCAGACAAGGCTTTAGAAACAAGATTAATTCCAAGGTGATCATTTGGGTGAAGATACAAAGGATGGCCAGAGGCTAATTGAAGAGTTATTTCACGTAAGTCATAATCATCTATGGAAATTTTGGTTGAGGTGGTGGAATTAATAGTTCATTTTCTGTAGATTTAGTTTGATCAGAAGTAGATTCAGACATGATGCACACAGATGACAAGAGAAGACAGACAGAGAAGAGGAAACTAGAAATGAGCAAGATAAAAGAGAAGAGATTACCAAAAGAAGTATTTAGCGGAAGCAGTATTGAGATCCTGAATCTCAAGCTCTGATACCATGTTCAAACATGAAACTGGAAACACACCACTCTTGAGAACCCGACTCCTTGAATTGAAGTAACCATCAAACTGAACCAAGATGGCAAGATCTAATTTCATTATTTCTTGATTACAGAACGAGAGAGAAGAACAGATTATATATAACTAACTAACTTACCTAAATTAACTAACAGACACCTGTCACCCCTTAACAGTGAAGGATTTATACAGAGACCCCTCAATACACTTAAACAGAAAATACAGGCTAAGAGAACTAAGAACATATTCCACTTTGCTCCCTTGTGTTTCCATGAGTAGCCTTAGCCTTGTGTTCTTCGACATCTCAAAATAACGTGGTGTACTATTTGTCCGGACCGGATGGAGAATATAACTTGTATTTGGTCATCATTACAAACGTATTTAAGCATAATCAAGTGACCTCTTTAAATAAAACATTTCAAAATCGAAAAATAGATTATTTGCCATAAACGTATTTTTTTTAAAGGAAACACTTTTAGTAAGTTAATGCATGCACTATCATATTTATGAAGTATATCTATGATCGAATTAGCTTGGGTAAAAAAATCTTGAATTTCATAAAGCAATGGTATATTATTCAAAATAAATTTTAGTTAATGATCATTTTTATTATGTATGAAAAGTCAAATATGACCCCCTTTTTGAGACGAAAGGACTAGTTGATAGAAATGTTAACGAAATGACCAAAATCATTTTTGCCGTATTTTTTATATTTTTATTTTTTACAGTATGGATATTTAACATGACCTCATTTCACATTTTCACTAGTTAGGTGTATGTCACATATTATTATGCATTCTGATAAAAGCTTTGGAGTTGTAGGTAATTAAGATACTCAACTTGGTAGGGCTAGTGCATTATAGTATTGTCCTAGGAAAAATTACCATAGAAGAGGAAAGACTTGGAGGCATAACATAATAAATAGGCCCTTTTTTTCCGCGTTAAATCGTTTTTATTTATTTATTTATTTTAGTCCGTAAAACACGTGATGTTACAATTTTCCAAAAACGAACTTTAAGCAAAACAACAACCACAAGATAGAAAATTGTAACATAGGCACACAAACATTTTTGCATGGAAACATTCCTTTCCCACCTTAAAATGTGTGGTACGTAAGTAATTGTTTAAAGAATAGTGCCCACTATATATTATAAATCCAAACAAAGCCATTTCAAGTCATCTTAAAACTTACTCCTACTCGTTTTTAATGCAATTTTCAAGTATGAAAACAGCCGCCAAAGCAACTTAGAAAGAGATGATGGCTTGACCATTTATGTCATCTCTTAGGTGCACGCTCGCCATTATAAACCTTAAACTATGTTCTCATGTCCCCCACATTTGCCATTTCTATTTTATTATTATATCTATAGTCTATACGTAACTATGTTGGTTTCCAACTCTAGAATTTGTTGCAATATTTTTGTCCTCCCTCCAATTTTACAATTTATTTCTTTAGTTTTAGAAAAAGAAGATGTATTTTTATTTCGTTCTTTTTTTTTTTTTTTTTTTTTTTAAGATGAGCGAGTAATTGCTCCACTACTACTAGTCACGGTACATGATAGGTTTAGATGTGGTAATCTAGTTGATACTTTATTGATTTGATTGATCAATTAACATATGGGTGACCCTCGTCATCTTACGTAATCTGATTTCACACAACGGTGGAGATGAGGGAGAGAGAATTTTATCAAATGACGTGGCAGCCCCACGTGTAGGGTTCAGCCATGAGGTATTCGATTGATAGTCACCACGATGGAGACTTAATTTTTGGTCATTTGTGAATTTATACCCCACATTGAGTTGGTGACTTTTAGATGAAAACGAGACCTATTAAGAATATATATTCACTTTTCATGAATGTATATCTAGGGTTAGGGTTTGTATATGTACAACTCAAAAAAAAAAAAAAACATCATTGCAGTACTCAAAGATGAATTTTATTTAATCTTAAGCTACTTTTTTATTTAATTTTCCCACAATCGTCCTTTATTGGTTGACATTTCTTTTTCGACCAATTAATTTTCTAAGAAGGATTGGTTTTGTAGATTTCGATGGTATGGAATGTAAAACTCGTAAATGCTTGTCAATTTTAATCCAACATGATCATAGGCATAGATAGGATATATTATCCTATGGTAGGAAGGGATATCTTAACAATGAGATACGAGAATGATCGTGTAGTTAACCTTCCAAATTAAGTTACGTTTTCATGTTGCAAATCAGACCAATTATGACTATTTGAGGATAAAAAGTTGCCATTTTTGGTGATGATAAGCATTAGCAAATGCATACCTACGAGACATTTGGAAGGAGGAGGGGGGGGACCAATATTCCACTTCTTTACCACTGTATGTGTTTAGTTAAATCTAATTAATTTCTATTTTTATATATATCTATCTATATTATAATAGAGCTTGAGAAACACGCCGTAATTGATTTGGAAATGAACTATAAAAAATGAGATCGATTCATTTACGAAGATCTTGTCATAATCAAAAAGTTCACATTGTGAAGCAGGCGGCAAAATATCTTCTCTCTCCAACTCCCCCAATTCAAGATTCACTGAAAAAACTACCTCTCTCTATTTTCTTTGAAATTTACTAAGAATTATATCAAGAATATTCATCATCAAACAAATAATTCAATTCCAAATTGTAGCAATTAATCAAATTTTTTAAAAAATTAAATAATTGAAACAATTTTTAAGAAAATAATATTTTAAAACTTAGTTCATTTCTATAATATATATTTATTGATAAATTTTAATTGATTAAGTTAATTACGATAACAATTAAAAAGAAAAAAATACAAAATATATAAAATATATAAAGCGTAAAATATTAAAAATAATAAAGACTCAATTTTGAGTAAAATGATGTATCTTATATGTCATAAACATAACTTTTTAACTTATAGTGGAATAAAATGCCAAATAAGATAACACATTGGAAACCACATCATTTATCAAATTTAAAACAATGGCTAACATTATTATATATAAATGATAAATCCCATGAATCATTCAAACAATGTCGTGTCTCTATCGATAAACAGTCAAAACGAATAGCACACCGGCCAAACGTGGTCTTATAGTGATCAAAATTGTAACAAGCAGCCATCTGTGTGTTGGTAGGAAGATGACAAGGACGATGATGCTGATAAAAATGACGAAACTAACGACTAATTTGATGGAATTCGAGGATAATGGTCATTCAACAGTGAAGAGCAAGCAACTGATCGCGATTTTGATTGGCAATAGAAAATTAAAATGACTTTTTTGGTAGAATTAAATATGTATATGACTAAGAAATCAAGATCTTGATATGCATTGGTCCAGGTTCAATGGCACCTGCGATTTCAATTCCCATTCCTAAAATGATGTTTAACATGGAATTTTTTTTTCTCTTTCCATTTTTGGATTTATTTTTTATGATTCGCATTCTTTAATTAGCTTATAATATCGTTATTGGAGAAGTAAATATGATTGTGACCTATTACTGTATCAAAGTCGGGATGATGTAATCTTTTTTTTTTTCTTTCAATGAACCAAAAACGTATTTTTTAAATCAAAACTATTCTTAATTTCTAATAATTTTTTAAATGACAAGATCAATTATATTAAAACCAACATTTTATACATTCTAGGGTTATATTTATATCTAAAATACATTACTAATAATTTAAACCGACTTAAAAAGTGAAACACAAAAAACAACCTAGCCACCTCGAATTGATCGCTTTTCCCAAATCGGCGATACCACTTCAACTCCACGCGATCGCTTCACGTGCCCGCTTCATTTCAGATATTGAAAAACTTTGCCAAATTGACCAAGGCTACCGCTTCATTCCACAAAAGTCCTTAAGTTTATATCAATGTCGCTTCGTTCTAGAAGACTCGATCTTTAACCTGTTGAATCTAGTCATTTTATTCTCAATATAATTAGATTAAAAAAAAAGAGTTTTGTAAGTTGATTTGATTGTAGCTAGTTAGATCAACGAAACTTGTCAATCAATCCGATGTTACGTGCTATTATAATTATGTTTAATCTAATTATAGTCCCACTAACTACTTTTAATATTAAGAAAAACTGTACGGAGTTTAATTAATTAATTCCATAATCTTTTAACAATTGGACTAAAAATCGCACTAAGTTCTTTAGCTAGACTTAATTTGTACGGTAAGGTTGGATTGATTGGACTATATTTAGCTGGATATAATTTTGTTTTATTTTTGAATAAGAGCTTGCATAATTATATGTCGCAAAGATAATTAAAGACTTACTCCGTAATTAATAATCAGCAAATTAACTAACTCAGCTTTCCTTTACTTAATACGTCGTTTAGCTCATGTCAAATTAATCTAAATTTAACTTTATGTAACTAAAAAGTGCATACAAATTCTTATATGTGTATATGGGCATCCCTAATGGTGCTTGTTCTTTCGTTGATATTTAACTAAATTTTAATGTCACCTACATATTTAAAAAATAGGCGATGCTAAAATTATTTTTATTTTACATTAAAATATGAGTACTTTATGATGTGGCATACTCTTATTGGTTGGATATTTTGTAGGTCCCTTACCACTTCAATCAATTAGAGTGTGACACGTCATAAAGTATCCATATTTTGGTACAAAATGAGAGTGACCCAAGCATTACCCCTTTAAAAAATTCCTACTCTAAAATTTATCTTCCCATTAGTACTCATTTTCCCTTAATTTTTAGTTGGGTCCGACTACCAAATCATCAACTTTATTCACACAATTTTTTTTATTTTAATACTTTGCAAATAAATTTATTAAATAAATAAATTCATTTATAATTTTAATTGTAATATTAAATATTACAAAAAATATTAATATCTTTCGTGGTCATTCTTCCTTTAATTTGCAAATTAATATATATATATATATATATATATATATATATATATATATATATATATATATATATATATATATATTGTTTTATAAATAAATTAATCAGTGCATAATTTTAATTGTAATATTAAATAATACCAATAAATTCTAAAACAAATATATTAATTTATAATTTTCAATAAATTTGGATTATTCTAAGAATTTTGATTATTAGGAAGATTTGGTAGGCATTGAGGGGTAGATGAAACTCGAGAATGAAGAAAAAACTGATGATATAGAAATTGATGAGATAAAACAATTAAAATAGTAGAGAGAAGAGATTGAAAATAAAAAATTTGGAAAAAGTTGGGGTTTATCTAGGAAGAAAAAGGAAGTAAAAATGATGAAATTTAAAATTAAAAAAAAAACAAAAAAGAACCGTTGAAAAAAGCTGGTTTGGAACGGTTAATTTTATTTTTCAAAGGGTCACATCTTTTTATTAAAAAAAATTACACGTCCAAAATTGAAGAAGACGTTATCACTATGTGGGCAACCCCCTGGTTGCCCTTCACGCGAATTGTGGGTTGTGTGGCGCACGTGCCTCTTTAGGCAAGGCGTGTGTCACACACTCTCTCTTGTTTGGATGGACAATTTTTTTTTTTTTGGAAAAATTTACAAAATTCTTCCTCAAGAATTTCTTAACATTTATTCTTATAAGAATTACTCTACAATAGTTGCATGTTCTTACCTTATAAGAATTTTATGAAGAACACCCCTAATGAGGATGCTCTAAGCTATGCATATATGTATATATATATACACACAAACACACATACGTATATGTGCTTTTATTATATAGCTATTGAATGCAAATGTGCAATCATGGACTAGTACATTCTTACATTTGGTGTGTTTGTGTGTGAGTGCATATATACATGTATTAGCTAAGGACCATGCATGTCTGCATTCAACGAACACACGCACAATAAAAAATTGAAGGAAGATGTATGTAGCATGTTGTATGATATAACAACATGCTACATACATGTATAACAATCATTATATGACAAATTGTATGTTATACGATACAGTTTCTTATCGTTCAAATAAGTTATATAACAGAGAATATCTTTTTTATCTTTTAAATATTTCACCGTCTTTACACATAACAACTCTTGTCCTCATGAACTGATACTTCTTGGGCAAATGACATCTCTCCAAAAGCCTAAAATCCAAAGAAAGATCGACACTCCAAACACAAACACGCACACACACACACACACAAACACACACTTTTAATTAAAAGAAAGCTATGTACTATATGCATCCAAACTTGTGTTTAGCTTTAATAATCGTATGCTCAAATATATGAAGAAACCTAACTGTTTAACTGCCCAATGAGGTAAAACAAACAAACAAACACACGCATGCACGCACGCACGCACACACAAACCGAATAATTTGCTACTGAAATCCCAATGCTTTTTGCCGACACGAAAAAAATAATCAACAAAATGAGCTTGCCATTAAGGAAATATAATTATGGGATTAATGAAGCCGAAAACAAACAAAAGTGAAATCACAAAAGAGAAACATGTCAAGTATGAACACAACAAGAACACAAAGTTGTTTTTAACTCTTTATCTCCAATATCGCAGACATTAGGTTGGTTAAAGACACAACACGATCATGTTTTACTTTGAATTAAACCCCCCCACCCCCTTCCCGCCTTTAAAATGGCTTTTAAAAGCTATTAATCTATGATTATGAGACATATTAGACCCTCTAATCTTATTAACATACTGTTTATGTAGAAGAAAGTTGAAAAGCAGGCGCTTACTTTAAACCCTATAATTAATAGCTTATAGTCTTTATAGTGCCATTATTTTCCTTATGTGAATGATAATATTAAATAAGTGCTTCTGTAATTAATTATTGATTAAATTTGGGTACTTGCCGATATAAAATTAAGTGCTTCCAAAATTAAGCAATTTTTTAAACTCAACACTGTTGAAATTAGGAATTAATTTAGACACATTTAAGCTCATCCTCTAAACATCTTGATTCAGTCTAGAAAAGTCAAAATTTACGCCTTATGGTTGACCATATGTGGGCTTACTAGTCAACAAAGGAAGCTTGTAAATTCAAAATTCCTTCCACTATCTATTGAAAATTTAAAATTTTGCTGACTCCCTTGAGGTTTGTGTTTATGTTTCAGACCTCCCCCCCCCCACTCTTTATTTCTGAAGTTTCACTAATTGCCATATGGTTGTATTCTTTTACAGTTATGTCCTCAAGCTTAATTGATGAAAAATATTCCCAAAGTGACATTGTAATAATTTTATTTTAAAGAAATTGTATTGATTTAATTTAATATGATATTTGTTCAAAGATAATGTAATTATGACCCTATTGATCATAACATATAATGCGTGTATTGTTTTTCTTTATCGGATGGGTTTGTGTATATATGGTTTAAAGCTTGAAGTAGAAACTGCTAAAATGAGAGACGAATTAAAACTGAGTTTGTAAAAAAAAAATTATTAGATGAAACTAGGATTAACACTTGATTAACATTTTCCTGATTGGCTATTTCATTTGCTTAACATGAGGATATATATATAACTGAAAAATATATAGAGATGCTAGTTATGCATCAAAAAATGAGAGCGCGCAGTGTTTCAAATATGCATAAACCTTAGGGGAGGTAAGTGAAATATACCCACAACTACAAGAGATTAAAAGAAAAACTATGATTGTGTTAGCATTAATCTTTAATTAATTAATTTTTGGAATGTATTAGTGGTTCATGCATCACTGCATAAACTCACTAATTCTCTACTTAGTTTGAATAATGATCCAATGAACGCGCGTAATCACCATTGTTAACATTTTCCAATGAGCTTAATAAATATATATATGTAGCGATGGAGTCAAAAACAATGTCAAAACCAAACAAAACAGGAGGAGTCGGTAGCGAAATTGCGCGAATATAACTAGGTCAACTGGGTTTAATTATTTCGTTTTAATTTAATTAATAGTAAAAAAGAAGGGGTATAAAATGCATTGTTAGGATTGATAGAATTAAGATGAGAGAGTTGAAGATATTTTATTCAATTGGCAAGTGTTAATTTGCAGCAAAACCTAATTGTTGACATTTGAAAGTAGAGGTCTATCCACTATGATTGTTGGAAGTTGTTAAGTCCATATAGAATTTGCTTTGAAATTGTTTCTTAGCAAGTCCAACTTCTAGACTCCTCAGTAAACTACATCCGATCTTTGAAGTCAATGTCGTTTTAGGAACTTATTATTACCAAAAAAAAAAAAAGTCAGTCAATGTTCTAAGGGTAAAATGGGACGCTGCTTAAAAGTTAAACCCTAACGGAAATAGTTTATGCGTAGGTTTTGTGTCGTTAATTTTTGACTCTTGCAAAATACAATGGACTTAGAAAAGGTTTGTTCATTTGATCGATCAAAGATGGTATATGTTTGAGTTGAGACTAAATTCATATATATATTAATGTTACTAAAATAATACAATAATAATAGTAAGCAATAATATTTCAAAGAATGATAATTATTATTATTAAAATTAATAACAAGAATAAAAATAATATTATATTAAAAATAATGACGATGATAATAATAATAATGTAATCATAATAATGTAAATTACATTTTGTGATGAGACTATTTTAATCTTTATATTTGAATTCATCACTTTTTCAACTTACTAATCAAACACATACACTAACTTATAAAAACTAATTAACATTTTCAAAAAGTTAAATCAAATAGCAACAATTATTAGTCATCAGTTATAAGTCATAAGCAATAAGTCTCCAATACATTTCAATAAGTCAAATCAAATAGACCCTAAATTAATGATCTAGTTAATTAGTTATATATTAAAAAAAATAGAATTATATCATCTATCTTAACCCTAAGATTTCTTCTAAATATATGGGAATATGATCAAGTAGGGTGGGAATGAGAATAGAAAAATTGTAACATGAAGGGAATGTGATTATTTTTAGGATCCGTTTGGATACATCGTTTTTTAATCCTATAAATATTCAAGTTTCATGAAATTTAAATAATGTGGAATTTTCTTTTAAAATTATATGATTTACATGGTTTGGATAATATGTGGAATTCAATTGTAATTTTAGATTATATATAGTTAAACTAAGATTTCAATAATACAACAAATATCTAGTCTAGCTTAAATTAAGGTAGTGATGGTTAGTGATTTCAAATCATAAAGGTTCAAACTTTGTTAACAACAAAATTATAAATTTATAATATTTTTAAAAATAAATAGCATATAGTGGTGTTGGTTAACGGTTCAGCGGCCGGTGGCGGTGGCTAGCAGTGGTTGGTGTGGTTAGTGGTGGTGGTGAAGTGTGATTTGTTATTGTGTAAGGTAATAGAGGAAAAGGAGGAACAAAATTTTGAATTTAAAATTTTAGGTTTTAGTATACTACGTATTAGTTTATGAAATTTAGGCATTTATGTTAACTATGAAGACAAAATCAAGAAGAAATTGAACTCTGTCAAGTCAGAATTGCATAGGAACATCCAGATCAAGGCAAAGTTTGGAGAAGCAAATGCAAAATGGAAAAAGTTCAAGGAAGCAACTACTATGCAAAGTTTTAGTACCTGGTTGTAATTCTTGAAACCTGATGGGTGTCGGGTGTAAATGTGATGTTATTCAGTTAGACATAGATTAGTTAGTTATTGAAGTTGTTTGTTATTCCCTTTCCTTTTCTAATTTGGCTAGCAGAATACAGGATTATATATAGGGCTTTTGTACATGGATTTCAGATTAACAGAAGAAAAAAAATTGTTCAGGTTCAATTTATATTTTCTCTTTTCATGGTATCAGAGCCAAGAATACCTTGGCGCCCGTACCCTTCCAGCCATCTATCCAGTTCCTCTCTTCCCCTTTTCCTTGGCCGTAAAAGATCTTTAACATGACAGAAATCCAAAAGGCCTCCAATGAGTCTGCTAGTTCAAAGAACAAAGCAGCAACAATGGAGATAGGAATAGACTCCAATATGCATCCCTTGTATCTACACAATAATGATCACCCAGGGCTGATCTTGATTGCCACCAAACTTTCTGGAAGTGAGAATTACAACTCTTGGAAAAGATCCTTTGAGATAGCCCTGTCAGCCAAGAACAAGCTTTCAATCATAGATGGATCTTTTCCTGTTCCTGAAAAGGATGATCCACTGCATCCACTATGGGCAAGAGCCAATGACATGGTGATTTCTTGGATCTTCAATGCAGTCACTGAAGACATAAGCAACAGCCTAAGGTATGTTGTTAATGCTCATTCAGTTTGGAAAGAATTAGCAGAAAGATTTGCCAATATTGATGGCCATAGGATTTTCCAATTAGAAAAGGATCTTCACAGAATTGAACAAGGAAACCATTCTGTTGAATATTACTATCACAAGATGAAAGGAATTTGGGATGAAATTGCAGCCATGGATCCAACCACTGCTTGTAGATGTCCATGTAATTGTGGAGAAACCAAGAACCAAGAATCCAAGGAACAAAGAAGGCAGTTAATACAGTTCTTGATGGGACTCCATGAAAGCTTTATGAACATTAGGGGTCAAATCCTTAGAATGAAGCCTCTTCCCTCCATTGGAGAGGCCTACTACATGATTAGGCAGGAGGAAACTCAGAGACAAGGCTATATTCCTGAAACAGGTTTCATTGCCAGCAATATTGCTCTACCATCCCAAACCAATTCTGTCAAAGCCTTTTCTGTTCCCTCTCAAACCAAGGCAAGCAACAACAGAACCCCATTCAAGAAAGGGATCTTTTGCAATTATTGCACCAGGGAGGGACACACCAAAGATGAATGCTATAGGCTGAAAGGATTCCCCATTAATCATCCAGGTAATCCTAACCACCCTGCTCATAGGTCCAAGCAATCTAATAAAGATCAACAAGAGAATGATGGGAAGAATCAAACCAATTGTGGGAACCAGCCACATCCTGGAAATCCTAAAGTTATGCAAGTTCAGAACAATCAAGTCAATATGGAAAGCAAAAACTCCACTTCCAACCAGCCTACATTGGAAAATCTGCAAGCACAACTGAATCATGTCCTGAACCTGCTCAAAATCAAAGAAAGTCCAGAAGATCACAACAGCAATCAGAGTGGACAAGGATTTGTTGGCATGACAAATATGGCAGGTACTTCAATTACTGAAAAACACATAAATACTCCCTCCTTACAAGAATGGATTATTGATTCTGGAGCTACAGACCACATATGCACATCACTCACCATCATGCATGATGTCAAGAAACTTAATCACCCTATTACCTTAACCTTACCTAATGGATCCAGTGTTAATGTAGACTGTGTTGGCAAAGTGTTTCTTAACTCCCAACTCACTCTTAATCATGTCTTCTATATACCTAATTTCAAATACAACCTTCTTTCCATTCCCAAACTCATTTCACAAACCAACTGCCATATTCAGATTAACAACACTCAGTGCATTTTCCAGGACCCTCAGAAGACCAAGACTACAGCCATTGGTAACCTCAGTGATGGTCTCTACATATTCAAGGCTGATCCTGTCCACAACCAATCCCATTTTTGCATGAATTCTTCAAGAAGCAAAGACATCAACTATTGGCACAGAAGACTTGGTCACAGTTCCCTTAGCACACTCAAAAGAATTGTAGACCTCTTCCCTCCTTGTAAAAATAACAGATATTCCACTGAAGATGTTACCATGTGTGATGTATGCCCCTTGGCAAAACAACATAAACTCCCCTTTAATATTAGTCACATCAGATCTCATACTTGTTTTGAACTTATTCATTGTGACTTATGGGGACCATACAGGAAGACTACCATGAATGGCTGCAGATACTTCCTTACTATTGTAGATGATTATTCCAGAGGTGTATGTAAATTCCTCATGCCTACCAAAACTCATGTCTTCAGCCTTTTGAAACAATTCAATGCATATGTCATCAACCATTTTAAGACCAGCATTAAGTTCTGCAGGACTGACCATGGGACAGAATTTTACAATTCTGAAGTCATTCCTTACCTTAACAATTTAGGAATAAAACATGAGAGTTCCTGTATTGATACACCTCAACAAAATGGAGTTGTTGAGAGAAAACACCAACACCTCCTAGATATGGCCAGAGCAATAAGGTTCCAGTCTGGTCTACCAATACATTTTTGGGGATATTGCCTCCTTGCTGCCACTCACATCATCAATAGACTCCCCACTGCTGCTACCAATTTTAAAACACCACATGAGCTTCTCTTCAAAACCACACCCTCATATGAACATTTGAAAGTCATAGGATGCCTTTGCTTTGCCTCTATTCATCCTTCTGACAAATTTGAGCCCAGGGCCATTAAAAGTATCCTGCTAGGCTATCCCTCAGACCAAAAAGGCTACATATTATACAACATGGAAACTAAAAAGGTTTTTGTTAGCAGACATGTTGTTTTCCATGAAAATGTCTTTCCCTTCATCAAACCTGAACAATCTAAACCTGTTGCTTCTGACATTGATATAAACCTATTCCATGATGACATGAAACCAAGGGAACCAACTTCAGATCCCACTAACCAAAACCATGAAGAAATTGCTGAACTTCCTAATGATCCTCCTGCAAATCAGCCTCTTAGAACATCCAACAGGACTAAACAACTTCCTGTCAAATTCAAAGACTATGTTCTGTCCAGTTTCTACTCAAAACCATGTGCCAATTCCATTGCACATATACAAGAACCTCAATCCTATAACCAAGCCATTATGAGTCCTGGATGGATTGAAGCCATGAACAAAGAAATTCATGCCCTTGAAGCCAATGACACCTGGGAAATTACAGACTTACCCCAGGGAAAAAGAGCTATAGGATGCAAATGGATCTACAAGGCTAAATACAACTCAGATGGCAGCCTGGAAAGACTTAAAGCCAGACTTGTGGCAAAAGGATATAACCAAACTGAAGGAGTGGACTATTCAGAAACATATGCCCCTGTGGCAAAAATGGTCACTGTAAGAACCATCCTTGTTGTTGCCAGCATTTCAAAATGGGATGTACACCAACTGGATGTCAACAATGCATTTCTGCATGGTGATTTGGAAGAAGAAGTATATATGAATCTACCACCAGGATATAAACAACAAGATGGGCAGAGAAGAATTTGCAGATTGAAGAAGTCCATATATGGCCTAAAACAGGCCTCAAGACAATGGTTCTCAAAGCTTACAGAAGTCCTAATCAATCTAGGATACAGGCAATCCATGGCAGACTATTCACTCTTCACTCTAAAACAAGGATCAAACTTCACTGCAGTATTAGTCTATGTGGATGATGTTCTTATGGCTGGAAATGATAATGAACACATCAACACACTAAAACAACTTCTACATCAAAGATTCAGCATTAAAGATCTAGGGCCCATCAAATACTACTTGGGGATTGAGGTCATGAGGTCTGTTGAAGGCTTCCATCTAAGCCAAAGGAAATATGCCATGGATCTTGTCAAGACAGCAGGTCTTATTGACAGTAAACCACTCACCATACCCTATGACCCCAATGGTAAACTTTTGAGCAAAGCAGGAACACTCCTTGAAAATCCTTCTGAATATAGACAACTAGTGGGAAAGCTCATCTACTTGACCATTACAAGACCAGATTTGGCCTTTGCAGCCCAGTGCCTGAGCCAATTTGTCCAAGAACCAAGAGATACTCATCTAAAGGCATTACATAGAGTTCTCAGATATGTCAAGGCTTCTCCAGAACAAGGAATTCATTTGTCTTCCAGCAGTCCATTCAATCTTCAAGCCTTCTGTGACAGTGATTGGGCAGGTAACCCTAATGATAGAAAGTCTATAACTGGTTTTTGCTTAATGCTAGGAAAATCTCTGATATCCTGGCAATCTAAAAAGCAGTCCATTGTTTCAAGATCCTCCACAGAATCTGAATACAGGGCATTAGCCACCACTAGTTGTGAAATTACTTGGATGCATAACCTCCTAAAAGACTTACAAGTCAATCTCAATGGCCCAACTCCTATCTTCTGTGACAGTTCATCTGCCATTGCAGTAGCCAATAATCCAGTACACCATGGCAGAACTAAACACATAGAAATAGACTGCCACTTCATACGTGAGAAAATTAAAAATGGACTTGTGTCCCTTCATCATATATCTACTAAAAATCAAATGGCAGATATATTCACCAAGTTTTTAGGAAAAGGTCTTCATTGGAAATTCATATCCAAGTTGAGAGTTGTCAGCTTGACCACACCCTCAACTTGTGGGGAGGGTGTTAACTATGAAGACAAAATCAAGAAGAAATTGAACTCTGTCGAGTCAGAATTGCATAGGAACATCCAGATCAAGGCAAAGTTTGGAGAAGCAAATGCAAAATGGAAAAAGTTCAAGGAAGCAACTACTATGCAAAGTTTTAGTACCTGGTTGTAATTCTTGAAACCTGATGGGTGTCGGGTGTAAATGTGCTGTTATTCAGTTAGACATAGATCAGTTAGTTATTGAAGTTGTTTGTTATTCCTTTTCCTTTTCTAATTTGGCTAGCAGAATACAGGATTATATATAGGGCTTTTGTACATGGATTTCAGATTAACAGAAGAAAGAAAATTGTTCAGGTTCAATTTATATTTTCTCTTTTCAATTTAGAATTACAATTCAATTTTAATTCAAAATTACAATTCTCTTACCCTTGTTTTGCATCGTCAAAATGGGATGGAAATGGGAATCAAATTATAATGAGATGGGAATTAAAATTTGAATTTATATGTCATCGCTAATTAAACGCGTATAGTTTTTAAGGTCATTTTTTAACTTTTGCAACCTTAGTATTGTTTTGTTTCTTAAGTAATTAACGGTTTTATGAAAAGTAAGAGAAAGAAAGGAAAAATAATTTTTATTTTCATGTTTTTGGTAAATATTTTGAAATTATGTCAGAAAATATTTTGGAGTGTTCAGCCAATACACGAAAAATGTTACGGAAAACAAGTTATGAATAAATACAAAGGGTATATTTTAATATTAATGCCTCTATTAAATATACAACGATTTCTAAGCTAGTATTGAAATTTAATTTTTCATTAGTAACCCCCTATTTTATCATTAGTGGTATCAAATTAATAAGGCCCTTATTTTTTTCAATCTCACAATAACGAGAGAGAAAATTTGATAATTGATATGAAAAAATATTAATTTTTTTTATAATATTTGTGACGTCTCTAAATAATATAGTAGATATATGGATATTATTTTTAGGACGTAGTCTCTATTTATTAAAATTATATTTTATAAATAGTGTGCACAAATACAATTAAAAACTCAATTTATATTTCTAAAAAAAATATCTGATGAGTGTAATATTGTGTGTATGTAAATATGTATAATTGTGGAAAGGTGTGAAGAGGTGCTCGAACATTTAGAAAATAACTTACGAAAAATGAATATGCAAGCCATTTTCTTGAAGAAGAAACAAAAATGTTTCATTTTCCGTTGACTCGGAAAAACTTTACGTTGACTACATTTTCAAGGGTTACCAAACACTAAAAAATAAGAAAAAAAATTCTGAAAATCATTTTTCGGAAAAACAAAATCCTGTAGGATAACGTTGTATCCACACCTTCCATCTACCTTCCAGCCGAAGCAAGCAGTTGCTCTGCCCGATTTCAGACTCAACGACAACAATAATCAAGCAAAAGCAAGCAGTTGTGCTGCCCGGATCCCGACGCAAAAAGTAACTAAAAGAAGCAGCCACGCTGCCTGAAATCCAACAACAACAAAGAAAAAAGACTTCCTTTCTCGGAAGGACAGGGGAGCACATGTTGACCGTCTGGTGGGTTTAAGCTCAGGCATACCGGGTTCAGACACTCATGAGATAAGTTCTGTCCCCGTAGTTATTATAATCTATAACTTAAATATAGATATCTAAGTAAGTTTCATTTCGGTCTTTACTTTAATATATAAATAGTTAAAATATAGATATTTAATTTATTTATTTTATGTCTTTACTTTAATATAGAAAATAGTTATATTTTCTTCCTGCTTAAATTAGTTTCCTTCCTGGTCTTACTTTTATGTAATAATATTTACATTTTCTTTCTGTTCAAATTAGTTTCTTTTCCGTTCTTACTTTAAATGTAATAATAGTTACATTTCCTTTTGTTTAAATTAGTTTCTTCTTCCGTCTTTACTTTAATGTAAAGTAGCTATAATTTCTAGCAGTTTATTTAGTTTCTTTCCTGCATACACTTCAAAATAAAAAATAGTCATGTTTCTTATTATTTAATAAATTTCTTTCCTGCTTATACATGTAATATAAATAAAGTTTGTTACTAGCATAGCTATTTTATTCTTAAAATAACTTATAAAAATGTTATAATTATTCTTTAAGTTGTATTTTTTTCATTTGTAATTTTGTTTTCTTTTCTTTAATGAATGCAAAGTTATTTCTCTTTATTTCTTTTTGTCGTATATAAATGTATTGTTCTGAGCCAAAGTGTATAAAATAAAACAAGCATATTGAAAAACTCATTGTGAAACCGAAAGGGCGAGTTGGGTACCTAACCCCTTCCTAACTCGTAACTTAGCCCCCGAACCCATACAATCTGGTATTTTTGGTTTTTCTCTGTCAATCTTTAAAATAGAGGTGGCGACTCTGTAACACATTTTTGAGTCTACAATTGAGGCCGAACGTATTCCATGCGCTTTAAAGTTTCGAAACCACCCCGCCTTTCAGTGGTGCGAATCAAGTTAAAAACGGGGTACTGACACGTTTTAAGTTAGAAAAATTGTGAGTCAGTTCATTTTTAATGTTTTTATCCGCTTCAGACCTCGATATTTTTCTAAAACTGAAAAAAGGCACGTCATGCATTGTAGCATGAAAGTGTCTTATTTTGTGCATAGCGATGCATAATTTTGTACATCGAGACGCATGACATGTATTTTTTTTGGTTTGAGAAAAAAATTCATGATGTAAAGTGGTTGAAAATTGACCAATGGGAACGGGCCATAATTTCCCCCTTTTAAGTTTTAAAGAGTTATGATTCACCAAGAATAACTAGTATATAAAACACATGCACCTAATTAGAAAGGCCCATCATGACTTAATAATTTAGATCATTCACCTTTGGATAATTTTTAACCGCTTTAATTCCTTTTTTGAACTCAAAAAATGACACTTCATGCATTGCAATACATAAAATAAGATATTTTATGCATCGTAATGTACAAATCAATGCATGACTTTGCGTATCTTGCATGAAGTGTCTTTTTCCAATTACGATAAAATATAAGGTTGTAAAGCGATTAAAATCTTTGAAAATGAGATTGATCCACAATTTTTCAAGGCATAATTGTGGGACGGTACACTTTCGTGAAATTGTAACCACTTCACTCCCTTATTTTTTTTATTCAACCGCTAAAGTTCACCTTTATAAAAAAAATCCAATAATACCCGTCTTCCTCCTCTCAGTCTCCCTCGTCTTCCTTCCATTCAATCTTTCTCATCGAGCCCTAAAAATTTAATACAGTGTCAATACGAAATAATTCCAAAATTTTAAGACAGTGGCACTTGAAATAATGTCACTCTTTGATACTGCTGCACTTTTAGATTGAACTTGCCCAACAAACTCATTCGAGCTCGGAATAGGTTTCCTTCCTTGTGATTCAGTTCATTTTTAATGTTTTTATCTGCTTCAAACCTCGATATTTTTCTAAAACCGAAAAAGGCACGTCATGCATCGCAGCATGAAAGTGTCTTATTTTGTGCATCGCAATGCATGATTTTGTACATCGAGACTCATGACGTGTATTTTTTCGGTTTGAGAGAAAAAAAACCATGATGTAAAGCGGTTGAAAATTGATTAGTGGGAACGGGCCGTAATTTCTCCCTTTTAAGTTTTACAGCGTTATGATCCACCAAGAATAACTAGTATATAAAGCACATGCACCTAATTAGAAAGGCCAATCATGACTCAATAATTTAGATCATTCCCTTTTGGATAATTTTTAACTGCTTTAATTCTTTTTTTTTTAATAAAAAAGGACATTTCATGCATTGCAATGCATAAAATATGGCACTTTATGTATCGTGATGTACAAATCAATGCATGATTTTGTGTATCGTGCATGAAGTGTCTTTTTCCAATTACGATAAAATATAAGGGTGTAAAACGATTAAAATCTTTGAAAATGAGATTGATCCGCAACTTTTCAAGGCATAAATTATTGCGGGCTGGTACACTTTCGTGAAATTGTAAACACTCCACTCCCTTATTTTTTTATTCAACCGCTAAAGTTCACTTTTATAAAAAAAAAATCCAATAATACCCGACTTCCTTCCATTCAATCTTTCTCACCGAGCCCTAAAAATTTAAGACAGTGTCAGCACGAAATAATTCAAAAAATGTAAGGCAGTTACACTTGAAATAATGTCACTCTTTGATTTTGATGCACTTTTAGATTGAATTTGCCCAACAAACTCATTCGAGCTCGGAACAAGTTACCTTCCTTATGCGAATAATTACTTTATTGTTTTTGTTTTTCATCGCAACTTGCAGTGGCATCCATGATCCATCCAATGTGAGCGTTGTTGCCTCCGATGTGGGCGTTGTTGCCTCCGATGTGTGCGATGTTGCCTCCGAGGCAGGATTTGATGGAACGATGCCTAATTAAGTACCACCGAGACAGGATTTGAAGGAATGATGCCTAATCAAGTAACACTGAGGTATGATTGGAAAAATAAATTGAAGTCTGTTATCATATTAAAGAAACAACGCCTAATTAGTAAAACTGAGACATGATTGTAAGGAACGATGTCTAATTAAGTAACACCGATGCATGATTGGAAGAACCGATGCCTAATTTTTAAATCATTAAATGCGTGTATTTTTAAACCGAGGCAAAATAGAAAAATTTGTTGCCTAATTAAATTACACTGACGCTGAGTTGCAAGATATGATGCCTAATTAAAAACACCGAGGCAAAATTGGAGCGACGCCCAAAAAATTTTACCAACACCCCAAAAATTTTGAGCGATGCCCAAAAAATTTTACCGACTCACAAATTGGGACAATGGCTTTTGTGTGCGCTCCTTTTCTTCATTAAGGGTATTTTCGTTATTTTCCCCCCAAAAGTACATTGTAGCAGTTTTAAAAAATAATGATGGATTTTTATAACTCCACCGCATGGTACCGGCCCGATTATCACTCATCTATATATCTATAATGGTAAAGGTATATTATCACATCTATTTAAGGCGATATCCCGTCAAAACCTACTTTTCTTTTTTTTAGCACTTTTGACTAAGACAATTTTGCATTGATTACAGTAGTTTTGACTCAAAGACCCATTGTATATATTTGAAATCTGAAATAATTCATTGTATAGTTTGAATTGATTGCATACATCACGCAAAAACCGAAGATTCATTTTTTTTTATGTCTGATTACTCGATCCAGCATGTTTGCATCTGTATTGATTACAGACCCATTTGAATAGTCATGAAAATCTATTCAACTTCTGGTCAAATATTATATATATTGATATATATCGAGTACAGACCCATTTGCAATTCTATTACGTATACAATATACAAATAGTGAACGTTACCCTATTTAAAGATATTCATTAACGTAAAACTGATTTGATGATGAAGCTTCGTCTTGCTAGGAAATGGACTATTCCTAACAATAATGATCTGAAGTTCCTTCATCAGTGGAATTGGTTATGGTCGATGCAGAGGTAAATATTTTGTAATCAGTACAAGTCAATAGTTCTTAGTTAATTTATAATACGGGCTCTGCATCATCCGTCTGCGATATCTGTTGTGCTTCCTGTAATATGCAAAAGTAAAAAATTATTGGTCAATCACATAGTTAGATTAGTGAGATTATTTAGAACTACATACTTCCTGCATTATTTTTAAAATGAGTTTTTTTATATCACTATCAATTATAAAAGTAGATAATCATTTTCTAGATGTACGCATTACGCAGTAATAATCTGTTACTGTGTCTCATCTCCCTCATTTCATAACCTGCAACCTTCTTTTCATTATTCAGTCAAAACTAGTTTTTTTTAACCCGTATACTGTCTATCAAAACTGTGATTGTTGTGTGTGAGGGAGAAAAGAGAGAGATATACCTTGACGTCCTTTCCTAGCATGTCCCTCCCTTCTATAGTTGTGTCTGCAATTTGAATAGATCCCCTCAACTTTCTTCACACACTAAGTTACAAAATTAGATTAGTGAGATTATTTAGAACTGCATACTTCTTACATTATTTGTACTCACATTGACATATTTTCTTTCTATTGATACAGGGCGAACATGTACAAGCATCAATTAAGAAGACACAATTTGAATCGACATTGCAAGAGGGCAATTTATATTATATTGCAAACGTATCTGTGATTGACAACCGTGAAAATTACAAAATAACTAATGTCAATTATAGGCTAATGTTTTATCAACAACATAAGTCATAACAGTTGGTGACAAAAAATTCTCAACCAACATTTTCAATCTAAAAAGTTTCGACGAAATTCAGTCAATTGATGTCCCACAATCAAGATTAATAGGTACATTTTATAACTCCAATGAATTAATATATAGTATGGTTTACATAAACTAATTTTAATTATATTTGTAGATGTTGTTGGTAAAGTTGCAGGAAAAGGATTGCTCAAATATAAAACTAATCCAAAATACATTGAAATTGAGCTAGAGGATTGTGAGTAAGTCTTTCTCTCTAATGTCTTGCTAAAGATTCTATCTATATTTTATTTCAATATTTGATTATATATTTTGAAACCATTTTAAGTAATAAGAAGCTCAAGTGTACGTTGTGGGGAACTTATGCTGATGAGATACTATAACACATTGAAACCTCAAACAAAGATGGGTTGGTTGTATTGCTACAACTATGCAAGCCAAAATTATTTCAAGGTAACACATAAATTTGAATAAAAAAATCATATAACATAATAATATGACACCCTCTTGAAACTAAGTAATTTTAAATATACAGGGAAAATCACGCTATCAAATGCATATTATGCTACAAAGATTTGAGCGGATTCTATATTACCTGAAATTTCTGATCTAAAGAGAAGGTAGATGTATTTACTTGAAGTTCTCCGATTAAATTTGTATATATAATTGCTAACAAACATTTCCTTTTTATCACTAGGTTTTCGGAACAATATGGATAGTAATTGCTAACAAACATTTCCTTTTTATCACTAGGTTTTCGGAACAATATGGAAGTTTGTCCCAAATAATTAACTATATTCCTCCACCACCACTTGTAGTGGTACAAGTGAGCTCGAAAGTGGAACAATTGACGTCAAGTCAATTGATGATTTAATTACATGCTCACATGTTATAACTTTTACATACAAAATATTTAAGTTATATCTTAAGTAAAATGATGTGTGACAAACTGTTTATATCTATCTAAGATGGATTTTATTGGGTTGTCGCTCAAATTTCTGAAATTATATTAGACGGAAGTTAGTCTTTTGATAGCTGCAACATGTGCATGAAAAAGCTTAGCATCAATGGTAGAAATTTATGTTGTGTTACTTGTGATAAAAAGGTATCAAAACCAACCCCAAGGTACAAGCTAAAGGTCAATGTCTTAGATGGTAGTAACTGTGCAACATTCTTACTATGGAATTCACCTTGTGAAACATTAACCAGGAAGACCGTTGTGCAATTGACTGAGCATGATAGTAAGGTGGTGAGCAACTTTATACTTGACAATTTATCTAACTCTTAAATAAAAATGGTATTCATCAATTATCTAATTTTAAATACTTTTGTATTTGTAAATAGCACAAAGCTGAAGATAAAAGAGCAAGTGATCATTGTACAACAAAGGGAAACATTCCTGATGATATTCAATCATTGGCTGGGCGACATGCAATTTTCAAGGTCACTGTAAAACAATATAATATTACAGGGGATGATAACACTTATTTAGTTAGCAAAGTTTGTGTTGAGGAAAACCTGATAGAAAAATACAAGAAAAAAAGTTTAAGTGTGAAAAAGTAAGTTAATACATTAACTTATAAATCTAACTTATAAAATTACTAATGACACATTTTTTTAATCAGAGAATTGATGTGTTAACAGCAATTAAGGATGCTGGTGAAGAAGTCATAGAGGTAAGCATACAATTCTAACATATTTCTAACTATTGCTATTTTTTTAATTGATTATTGTATTAACCTTTTATTTCTCACCTTATAGATTGATGACTCCGTAAGTGACAATAACAATATGACACTTAAATGTGCTTTGCAAAAGCGACGTTGTCTAATGTCAAGCGAAGACACTGCAATAAGTAAAGACCTAGAGGATGGTGGTTCATCAACAAGAACTCATATGATAAAGATTGACAAGACCATCAAACTTGAAAAGGACGATTGGTGACTGATTCAAAATGGTTGACAAAATATTATGAAGTCTAGAACCAAATGCTATTTTGTTCTATTTTAAGTTGTTGGAAGTACATTAATATATATTCAAATTTGAACTAAATTAATTTGTCCAATAATAATCTATATTCAAATCAATATTATTTTCTACTCTTTGTACTACAAATAATTATTATTGTACTTCAAATATTTGTCTTAATAATGTTGAGAAGCTACAATATAAATCTTTGTATTTCCTTCCCACAACATTTGAACATGGGGCTAAAACATTTTTGTAATAGAGAAATGGTTAGGACGTATAAAAACACATAATATTTTGTAAGGCTAAAATATGGTCGGCCTATTTTTCTCCATTGAATTTATTGTTGTGCTCTTTCTTGGTCCAAAAGCTATGATAAGTAATTATCATATTTAATACTTTTCTTGGTCCTAAAGTAATGGTAAAGTGTTACCATACTTAAATACTTCTAAAAGCTCTCAAGAGTCCATAGTTTAGTTGGACAATATCTTTGGTAGATTCTTGAATTAAATTAGGAAACTAATTTAGGAAACTAACGTTTTATTTCCTAACATTTTATGTTTCCTTGGAGTTGTTGGATTCTTGTGTGTGTAGGTCTCTACCTCAAGTATAAATACAAGCAGACCTCGTGCAGACACAGACACGAAGGCACAGAGAGATTTCATAGAGAAAATAGATGAGAGCTTCGTTGAAGTTTGGATGCAGCTTCGGATGCAGTAATTCCATGAGCTGCATTGACTGTTTTGATGTTTGTTTTCTAGTTTGTTAGGAAACTTATTTTTTTTAATCTCACGTTTGCTTTACTCATGTGTTTGTGGGTTTCCTCTAAAAACTTGATGTCTTGTTAGAAGTTTTTGTATTTTCTTGATTTCACGTTTTGGTTTGTAAAACTCATAATCATTTTAGTGAAATCTTTTTGGCCATAGGACTGGATCTACAAGCATCGTTTGATAAAATTCTATATTTATTCTTGCTTTATTACATTAAAGACTTCCGTTGTTTACTTGTTTAATAATTTGGTCAATGCACCTTTGGATGCAGCTGCATCACAAGTTGCATTGATAGTTTCGTTAGAATCCTAGCTACTGTTGATCTTTCAATTGGTATCAGAGCCTCCTCTTGACGTCACTAAGAGAAGATTTTGGTTGTAGCCATGATGGATTCTCAATATGAGAATGTTATTCAACCTCCTACCTTGACTAATGTGGATTATTCAATTTGGAAAGTTAAGATGTGTATCTTCATCAAATCAATTGATGAGAGAGTGTGACTTGCTGATCTTAATGGTTGGACTCCACCTAAGACCACTAACAATGATATTGATGTTAAAATCACCAGTGAGGGAGATTGGTCCACTGAAGATAGAACCACATCTTCTTTTAATTCTAAGGCTCTCCCTGCCATATACAAGGACCTGCTAGTGTTCGTGCTTCCAAACTTAGAATGCTTACAACTCAATTTGAAAACACTAGAATGAATGAGACTGAGGATATTATGTCTTACTATGGTAGATTGCTTGATGTTTCCAATACTGCTCTTGCGTTAGGTGATCCTATCACCAATGAATGTCTTGTTAGCAAGATGATGCGCACTCTTCTTGAAAGATTTAATGCCAAAATATGTGCTATTGAGGAACTTCATGACTTTGATAAAATGGGTTTTGATAAACTTGCTGGTATTCTCCAAAACTTTGAGTTAAACCTCAATGAACAAATTAAGCATAAAGGCGAAGGTGCATCATCTTCTACTTCTTCTATGGAAAGTATTTCTTTTCCTTTTGTTGTTGATGTGTCTTCTGAATTGATTGAATTACACAAGGAAATTAAGGAATCTAATTTTGATGAAGACTCAATAGATCTTTTAACAACAAAGTTTAAAAATATTTTGAAAGCAAAAGAACAAAATAGATCTCTTTCTTCAAACACCAAAACTGTTTTCAAACCTGGTCTATTAAGTTTGTTCCCAAAGAAAACTTATTCCAAACTACTGAAAAATTGTTTACCAACCCTTTTACTAAAAAGACTACATCAAAAAATCTTGATTCTATTCAATGTAGAGTTTGTCAATGGTTTGGTCATTATGCTAATCAATGTCCTAATACCTCGCGTAAAAAGGGTTTGAATTGTTCTGATACATTGTGTGACAGTGATGATGAAGATCCAGGTGATCTCATCACGCTCACAGCAATACAATGTTTACAGATTAATCCTATAGGTGTTTCAGGTGATGAAGCTCGCAATGCAGCTGCATCGCAAGTTGTATCGGACAAAATCTGGATGATTCTCTCTGCTTCAATTCTTCCATAACTGAAGATGCTCCAGAATCAGAATGCACAGAAGAGTCAGAACTGATGGAAGCTTACAAGGAATTATATAATGATTGGGAGAAAAGAGTTTGCCAAGTAAAGGTTCTTGGAAGAATAAATGAAGCACTCAAGAAAGAGAATGAAAATCAAAAGAAGTGTATTGCAAGGGTAGAATGTTTGCTCAAAAAGAAGGATGTTAAGATAGAATCTTTGAAAGGTGAGCGTGACAAAGCCAATGAAACTGTGGCTAAATGGAATTCTGGAAAACTCAAATTAGATGAGATGTTGAAGATTGGACAGAATGGCAAATCTAGACTAGGGTTCAAGCCAAAGACCTTTATCAAAGAAGGTGAAGGAACCTCGTCATCCTCTTTTGAACCAAAACAGTCTTCACATATCTTCCAAAACCCCAATTTCTTTGAAAAACTAAAGACTAGGAAAAGAAATTTTGTGTGTCATTACTGCCATAAACCTGGACACATTCAGCCCTTCTGCTACCAGAAAAAGGCAGATTATGCTGAAGAAGTTAGAAAAGCCTACCTAAACTGCAATCAGATGCAACACCGAATGTAGTAGCATCAGAAGTTACATCAGCCAAAGATGTTCAAAAAAGCTTGGGTTCATAAAGGATAGTCAGACTTTGTTCTAGACTCATAGAATTCAGAAGCTGAAAGTTCAGAGAACTCTGGAAATTTGGATGCAGCTTCCGATGCAGTTGCATCAAAAGATGCATTGGTCAGAACTTCTGAAAAAGCTGAAACTGAACCTCAACATGCCAAAACTGATCCTACTGTGACTAATCAACATCAGGATGTACCCAGTCGTATACAGAAAGACCATCCAATCTCTCAAGTGATTGGTGATGTACATGATGACATGTCCACAAGGAGAAAAGGTAAGGTTGATTCTCGCAAATTAGCGTGCTTATCATAATACTTTTTAGAGAAGCCTTGTTACTTATATATTAGTTAGTTTAGTAATTAGTTTAATTTAGTTTTTTATCTCAGAATTTTTTCTAGAGTCCATACGACTTTTGCTTGGTATTGCATGCTTTCTAGATATTACTCCACAACTTTTATGGATGAACCAAATGATCAAAGATCATGGCTTACACAGTGATATGTTAACCATGTATTGTGTTAACATCAGTGCAATCAGTATAGCAAAAAGTCCAGTTCAACATTCTAGAACAAAACACATTGATATAAGACACCACTTTACTAGAGACTTGGTTGAACAATGTGATGTTTGCATAGAGCATGTTGGGACAGAAAATCAATTGACTGATATATTTACCAAGAGTCTAGATTTTGAGATATTTTCCAATCTAAGGAAATTTCTTGGTATATGTTCCATGTGATTTTTCACTTAATGATTATATATATATATAACAAAATAGGCATCCTTGCATTTTGTATTTAGGGGGCACTCTAGATCAATTGATACACATGTATGTGCCTTGTGTTGTTGCTTAGGAATTGCATTCAATAACAGTTGTAACTATATTTTATGATTCTCTCTCTCTCTCTCTCCCAGTTCTTAAGCATGTTTGAAGTCCAAAAAGGAAAGAGTTACCTAAAGTACAAGGGTTGTAGCATCTTATCTTGGTACTATGGAACATTGGTTCTCATGGGTTGATCATCAAAAAATGAATACCCTTGGAAAAGCGTGAATGCTACCTAAAGGAAAAGAGCTACCTATGAACAAGGTTTGTTGTCATTCTTTCTTGGGACTATGAATCTTTGGATTTCATGGGTTGATCATGTGCAAAATGGCTTACCTTGGTAAATAGTGTGAAAGGTTCCTAGTGGCATGTTTTGTATAGCTTGAAATAAGTAGAGCTATACTCCTAGGAAAATAAAGTACCTATGGATTTTAGTTATGAGAAATTTTTTGATCTTGGGAGAGAAGTCTGATTGAAAAAAGGAAAGATGCAAAAATTGCACAAAATTTCAATGTTGATAAATGCACCTCCCAATGCAGCTGCATCAAGAACTACATCTGATTGATCCGGTCATTTTTTTCACGTGTGTGATTGCATTAGTTGATAGCATGCTTGATCTTTCTACATCATATTTTAGGCATAATTTTAGGACATGCATTGTTGGCAAATATATCAGCTTGATGAAATTTTGTCCTAAAATAAAAATATGCAGATCAATTTCTAAAAATTTCCATGTTGAAAAATATTTAGTAGATGTCTAATCTTTGTGGGAATTAAGAGACTTTGAATTTTGGATATGGGCTGCTAAAGTATTGCTTTGGGTTGATCAATTTTTTGTTACACTTTATTGTGTTTTCTAAAAAATCTTGGTTTTTTTTAGAATTCCTAAAAGATGTTTAAAAAAGAGTCAAATGAGTTTTCTGACAAGTCGTGTCCACATATTATGCTTGTCATGTGTCTCATCCTGATTTCTAAAGTTCTACACTTCCTCTTCCTCCTCTGGTCAAATAAGGGGAGAAAGGTTAAGTGTTCCTATTCCTACTGGTGATAGTGTTCATGTTCCTCCTGATGATGGTAAAGATGGTGAAGATGTTGCATCTTTTGATAACAATGAATTTGATTCCTTGTAAATTCATAATGTGTTGTTTTGTCATGCTTATTCCCTATAATTATGTCATGTTAGTTTAAGATATGGTTGCTTGTTGGTATGCATGTGAACGCATATGGTTTATATTTTATTGTTGCTTGATGATTATTTCTGATTTTTTATATTTGCACAAATTAAGGGGGAGAAAAACTAACCAATGCAGGTTAGATGTTTTATTGGTGTTGAAAAACACTTGTCATTTGATTTGACCAGAAAGGTTCAACAAAGGAGGAGATTGTAAGGGTAAAATAGGGTCGGCATATTTTTCTCCCTTGAATTTATTGTTGAGCCCTTTCTTGGTCCAAAAGTTATGGTAAGTAGTTACCATATTTCATACATTTCTTGGTCCTAAAGTAATGGTAAAGTGTTACCATATTTAAATACTTCCAAAAGCTTTCAAGAGTCCATAGTTAAGTTGGATAATATCTTTGGTAGATTCTTGAATTAAATTAGGAAACTAATTTAGAAAGCTAACCTTTTATTTGCTAACATTCTATGTTTCCTTGGAGTTGTTGGATTCTTGTGTGTGTGAGTCTCTACCTCAAGTATAAATACAAGCAGACACAGACACAAAGACACAAAGAGATTTCATAGAGAAAATGGCTGAGAGTTTCGCTGAAGTTTGGATGCAGCTTCGGATGCAGTAACACCATGAGCTGCATTGACTGTTTTGATGTTTGTTTTCTAGTTTGTTAGGAAACTTATTTTTTAATCACATGTTTGCTTTACTCATTCGTTTGTGGGTTTCCTTAACAAACTTGATGTCTTGTTAGATGTTTTTGTATTTAGTTGATTTCACGTTTTGGTTTGTAAAACTCATAATCGTTTTAGTTAAATCTTTTTTGCCATAGGGCTGATAGCTTGTAAATTGTTTGATAAACTTCTGTGTTTATTCTTACTTTATTAGATTAAAGACTTCTGACGTTTACTTGTTTGATAATTTGGTCAATGCACATTTGGATGCAGCTGCATCACAAGTTGCATTGACAGTTTCGTTAGAATCCTAGCTAGCTACTGTTGATCTTTCATATTTACCTTGGTTTTTGTCAGTTATTGATTGATTATTTTAATTACTAGCAGATCTGTAAAATATGGGACCAATCAACAATCGCCAGCAATTAATAGTATATGACTAATGCACATGCACACTTGGCAAAACATGATTCAAAGCGGCCAAGTTGAAGCCAGTATTAGTTTCCACAAAAAGGAATTTTATCTACATGTGTGTACAAATGCACTCGCACACCACCAAAACAAGAAACCAGTGAATTCTGTCACTTTGCTTTGCATGACAATCATCTAGTGGTTGTGGCACTGCCCGCCCTTGACAAGCTATTAGTTCCCTAAGCTGGGACACTCCTATCTTTTTTCTTTCAAATAAATATATTGTCCAATAATAATAAGCATTAGCTGGTGTGAGAAGATGACATAACTCGCCCAAACAAAACCATTTGTGGACCCCACCTTACCCATTCATCAATATATGACTTCTCAAAATTTAATCATACATATACAATATAACCAACCATGTGACCATACATATGAATAGTTAATCTTGACAAGAGTGTTCAGTTATACAACGCTTGGCTTGGTGACAAGAGATTCTTACTTAACCTTCAGTTAGTTAAAGCTCTATTTGACTTTGTTCTCAACATGAACATTGTTATTTACCAAGAATAAATTCATTAAATTAAATTAATAGTCATATTAATGTCATTTGAATATCAATAAAGATTCAATACATTATGAACATTGATATTTACAAAAAATAGATACGTACAATCTATATAAAAACTAACAGTCATACAATTAAGATAACAAAATAGATACATTCAATTAAAATATACTAACAGTCATGCAATTAATGGCTCGTATTAATTGCTTTCTTCCATATATATACAACCAATCATTTCAAACAAACAAAAAAATTCAAGATTGAAATAATCTACTTACACATAAACAAATCATAGAGGAGTAGCTTTATCAAGTTATAATTGTGGAACTACCAAGTATATGAAGAAAAAGAAGTCAACTATCATTACAAAAAAGTAAAGGAAACACAATCACTATCAGGTATGTGTTCTCATTTTTATAATCATACCATAATGTTTATTAGTCTATAAATAAGTTGTACTTACAGATAACACGATAAATCAATAACACGCACACATACACTAAAATACATATTTCCTTCTAAAAATTCTACAGCCATAATAACATGAATAATTAACTTCCAAATTGAAAAAAGAAAATTCAAATTGAAATTGAAATACCTGAAATGTACATCTGTGAGAATGAGTGAGGCTTGAAATCATAGATATACGAGGCTGTAGATATGCAAATCTGTAGGGTTTGACGGGTGAGAGAACTGAGATTTTGGATTAGTAACACGCTCACACACATTTAAACACACATTTTACTTAAACAATCTACAACCATAATAACATGAATAAATTAACTTTCAAACTGAAAAAATAAAAGTGAAAATTGAGATACCTGAAATGTAGATCTTTAAGAAATCGTCGAATCGATTGAGTAGTGAGGCTTGAAATCGTAGATCTGCAAATCTGTAGGGTTTGACGAGTGACATAACTGAGAGAGTAAATCAGTAACACGCACACGCACTTAAACACACATTTTACTTGAACAATCTACCGCCAGAATAACATGAATAATTAACTTTGAAACTTAAAAAATAAAAGGGTTGAAAATTGAAATACATGAACTGTAGATCTGTGAGAAATCGTCTAATCAATGGAGATAGAGAAGGAATGAGGCTTCTAATTGTAGATCTGCAAGGCTGTAAATCTACGGATCTGTAGACAAACTTATGAGTAAGAGACCTGAGAAAGATGCAGAGGCTGTAGACGCTACTAGGCGGTCGGATCGAGGGAAGGACGACGATTGAACCGACATCGCTGAGAAGAAGACGCCGAGAGTGGAGACGGAGACGAGGAAGTGGAGAGACGAGAGTTCAACTTTATTTTTTATCTCTATTTTCCTTCTTACTTTTAATTTTTTTTTTCAACCCTATAAATTAGTAATATTAAAAGGAAACATTTAGTTAAATATAGAAGGACAAATATGTCATATTAACTTAATGTATTAATTTCAAATCCAATTAATCTCAAAACTATTTATAATATTGAAGTGTTTTGAATTATTTGGCTCATTTGATAATAATAGTGTGTTATGATTGTTTTGGTACTCGTTATTTCTTTTAGATTAGTAATCATAATCACAATAAATAATCAATTGTGATACAGAAAATGTTGCTTCCCAAATATATAACATTGGGGGTTCCCATCAAAATGGGTTGAATCCGACTTCAACAATTTTGTTATCAGATATCACAAATGGTATGATATATTATACCATTTTCATGTAAATTTTATTAATTTTTTAATTCATTTCTTAAAATACTTTTTTCCAGATACTACACCGGTGCGCAACAAAAGGAACACCAATTGTTATACATATTCACCTTTCCCTGGCCCGAGTTTCTGTCCAGTGGTTGAGTCACCGAATCATACAGAAATGTCAAGAGTAATGCTAGAGCCACTCAATGAGCACTCAAATTTGTGCACCAAATGATGTGGTTTCCAATATGTCATCTTATTTGGCATTTTATGGGCTCCACTATAAGTTAAAAAGTTATGTTAACAATATGACACATAAGATACCACATCATTTGGTACCCAAAATTGAGTGTTATTAGAGTGGCCCTAGCATTACCCAAATTTCAAATCCTACACTTAATGTCATTCCTAACAAGAAAATGCGTTTAGGTAAACAATACTCCCCCGTCCCTAAATTATCGTCCTCCTTTCCTTTTTCGTCCGTCCCAAAATAATTGTCCAGTTTGAAACTTACCTTTTTAGAACATCGCTTTTACCACTTTACCATTACTTTTTCATCATACTTTAATTATGGGTCACATACGCATGAGGTTTAAAGGAAGTTACACATTAAACCAATATAAATAATCAAGTCAATTATTTTTTCTTAATCCGTAAACATTATGTATAGATATTTTCTTATTTTTTTATTTATTTACAATATTTTTTTTATTAATTGATGGGCGAAAAGCGCAATGGGCAAGAATACCCAGTCGTCCACAAGTAATATAGTCTGTAAGCACAAGTATCGATCTCACATAAACAATTTTGGCGTGATTTTGTTAAACTTTTATACATGCATGAGTTTCAAACATAAATCATTTTCTAAAAACTCATGATACTTTAATAAACCAAAAATCTTAGAACACATAATTCTCACAAATTAATATACATATACATGTAATGGAAACTAACTTGGATCAATGATATCGACTTACAACTGTTATGGAAAGTGAAATTTTCGACCTTGCCTTTCACTATAATTTCTCCAGATGGCGAGGAGAACCTTTCTTTTCTTTTCCCTTTATTTCCTTGTACGGTGAACCTTCTTTTTTTATTCCCTCCTTTTACACTTGCTTAATCTCTATATCCCAACCGCTTTATATATAGAGGAAGAGAGATGAGGGATTCTATCATTTGTAACTTACCAAGGAAGGAAAACCAAACAAACCTTCCTTGGTCCAAACTTCACTCCACCGCCTCAAGAAATGATGTTATTGATAAACATCATTAACTTTGGTCAATGATGTTTATCTCCAAAGGGAATATATATACATATGTGTCCATTATTATGTATATACTATGTACAACTTTTTAAGACATAGGAAAAGGGAGTACCACTTTAAAACTCTCAAACTTTAACACACATTTATTCTTACTTAACCATCAAAGTGGGACACTTTACATGTTAAAACTTTATTTACCATTAATTCATATGGATCACATTACGGAATAAATCAAACATTCTCCCACTTGGCCCATATGACGATTTAAGGATTCAACAACTTTAAGTGTATACAACGTTAAATCCACTTTATTGTCAATTTGACTTTCTTTTAGTTAAGTCAAACTAATCGGATCATGGCGGTTACACATCATTTAATCGATATGTTCCCTTCCAAGTATCACAAATTAATTCAACTTAACTTTAACTGTAATGAGGTAAAAACATAAGCCTCAACCTTACTGTCTTCAAAGAAGACTAAAACCTTTCTTACATTAAACCGTACAATGTTAATAAGCAGAAATATAAAACATATACATGAGCTCAGAGTGTCATAACCTAAAGAGCAAAACAACTGTTATGTATATATATACACACATACATGCCCATTATGTTAACAAGAACTTTTCCATGATACTCATCCTATCGACATGACCATGAAATGTCTTAGGTGCTAATCTTTTTGTTAACGGATCAGCTATCATCATGTCGGTACTAATATGTTCTATAGACACTCTTTGTTTCTGCACTTCTTCTTTAACAACCAAGTACTTTAATTCCATATGTTTAGCACCTTTAGAGTACTTGTCGTTCTTTGAGAAGAAAACAGCTGCGGAGTTATCACAATAAATTCTCAGCGGCTTTGCTATACTATCGACAATTCCAAGCCCTGAGATAAAATTCTGTAACCACAATCCATGAACCGTGGCCTCAAAGCATGCCACAAATTCAGCTTCCATAGTGGACGTAGCAGTGACAGACTGCTTTCCACTCCTCCATGAGACTACTCCTTCAGCTAGAAGGAACAAATAACCAATGTTGACTTTTTGGAGTCAACACATCTGGCATAATCAAAATCTGAATAACCGATTGCATCGAGGTGATCAGACCTCCTGTATGTGAGCATGTGATCTTTGGTGCCTTGTAAGTACTGAAGAACTTTCTTTGCGGCCTTCAAGTGGTCTATTTTGGGATTACTTTGATATCGACCCAGCATTCCAACAGCAAAGCTGATATCAGGTCGAGTACAAGTCTGTGCATACATTAAGCTCCCAACCACTGAAGCATACGGAATAGAGTTTATTTCCTTCTGTTCCAAATCATTCTTGGGACACTGCATTAGACTGAACTTGTCCTCTTTTTGTATTGGAACTATCCCAGCCGAACAATTCTCCATTTTGAATCTTTTTAGAACTTTATCAATATAGGCCTTTTGAGACAATACTAACAATCCATGTGACCTCTCACAGAATATTTCTATTCCTATCACATAGGACACAACGGTGTTCTCCGTGAATCCATAAGATGTAATGGTATTATTTTAATTTTAGATACCATTAACGGGAGGCATGTTTCAGTCCATATATTGACTTCTTTAATTTACACACTAAATTTTCTTTTCCTGTGGTCACAAACCCTTCTGGTTGGTCCATATAAATTTCCTTTTCCAACTCATCATTTAGAAAAGCGGTTTTAACATCCAATTGGTAAAACTCTAAGTCATAATGAACTACCAAAGCCAAAACAATTCTTAAAGAGTCCTTCTTTGATACTGTGGATAAGGTCTCTTTATAGCCAATGCCATCCTTCTGTATATAACCCTTAGCTACAATTCTGGCCTTATACCTTTCGATGTTACCTTTTGAGTCATGTTTGGTCTTAAAGACCCATTTACAACCAACTATTTTAGAACCTTCAGGTAACTCTACTAAGTCCCAAACCTCATTGTCATACATTGACTTAATTTCTTCTTTCATGGCATTGATCCACTTTTCTGAATTATTACTATTCACCACTTGACTAAATGAGACTGGATCTTTATTAATGCTCAAGTCGCATTCAGGCTCAAGATTATACACCACATAGTCATCAGGAATGGCTGATCTTTTCTGCCTTATAGACCGTCTTAAAGCTACTTCCTGTTGTGGTTCATTAATATCTTGCTCAGCTGCAACTGGTGCATCTATAATATTCTCATTTTATGGGTTTTGAACATTAAACCGTTGTTCTAGTATGTTGTTTGACTATGACACAACAATTGGAACAACAACTTCAGCAGGAATATCGGGTGATGACATTTCTACCCGAATTTCCTGAATGTCAATTTCACGTGGTTTCCCACTCCCACTGACTGAGCCATTTTCTATGAACCGAGCATTTCCTGACTCAACAATTCTCGTACTATGGTTAGGACAGTAGAACCTATACCCCTTAGACTTTTTCAGGATAGCCAATAAAATATCCACTGACAGTCCTAACATCAAGTTTCTTTTCATGTGGATTATATACTCTTACTTCCGCTAGGCAACCCCAAATACGAAGATGCCTCAAACTGGGTTTCCTACCTGTCCATAACTCATAAGGTGTCTTAAGGACAACTTTACTAGGAACCCTATGGAGGAGATACGCAGCGGTCTTTAATGCATGCATCCACATTAATAAGGGTAAAGAGCAATCATTTAACATACTCCTAACCATATCCATTAATGTACGATTTCGTCTCTCAGCAACACCATTCTACTGAGGAGTCCCGGGCATTGTATACCATGCACAAATGCCATGACTTTCAAGGAACTTTGCAAATGGACCTGGACATTGTCCCTTTTTAGTAAATTTTCTGTAATAGTCACCACCTCTATCTGATCTCACTATTTTCACTTTCCTATCTAACTGTCTTTCCATTTCATTTATGAACACCTCGAGGATGTTCACTGAATGAGACTTTTCATGTAATAGATAAGCATAACCATAACATGAGTAGTCATCAATAAAGGTAATGAAATAATGTTCGCCGCTCCAACTTGGAACGTCAAAAGGACCACAAATATCAATGTGTATCAGCCCTAAGAGCTGAGTGCTTCTTGTGGTTGATTTTTTTTACTGTGGTTTTAGTCTGTTTTCCTTTAATACAGTCCACACATACGTTTCGGTCACTAAAATCCAATTGAGGAAGAATTTCACTTTTCATCAACCTCAATAACCTTTCTTTGGAAATGTGACCCAATCTTTGATGCCACAAGTAAGATGAACTTTCATTTGGTGTACTACGTTTAATGCCTATATTACTTTCAACATGAAACAAAGATAGCAAAATCGTTGTTGAGATTTACACGATAAAGTGAGTCATACAACTTTCCTGACCCACAAAAACAGTTATCTTTGTACAACAAAAAACTGCCCTTACAAATCTCAAAAAGATAACCTATTATATCCAGCTTCCCTACTGAAACAAGATTTCTGGCAAATTCAGGTACATAGAGACATCTTTCCAGGTTTAAATGACACCTAGTGTCCAAAAGCAACATATAAGTCCCTATGCCCTCTATCTGTGCTCTCATCATGCTTCCCATAAACAAGTACTATTCATTTCCGTTTATGGGCTGGATCGTACTGAATCCCTGCATAACATTTGACACATGAGTAATTGCACCAGAATCTAACCACCAAGTATTATTAGGAACTTCTATAAGTTTCGATTCAAAACATACATAAACATAATATGTACCTGTCTTCTCGAACCATTCCTTTCGTTCAGGACAATCGACCTTTACGTGTCCTTCTTTGTTACAGAAGAAACGCCTAACTTTCTTTTTCTTGATTTGGCCCTCAAAAACCTTTATTGGGGCCTTATCACTTTTCTTGCCTTTGTCCCTTTTACCTGGTTTGAACTTGTTGCTGCTAGCACCATCATAGAATGTGAGGTGGATGGAGTGATCGTTTATTTTCTTTAATCTCCCTTCCTCCTGTACTAACATGGCCTTTAACTCTTTAAAGTTTCATTTATCTTTCATGGTGTTGTAATTCACCTGGAACTGGCCAAATTCAGCAGGAATGGACTTCATTATGAACTGTACGAGAAAGCTGTCACTCACATCCATTCCTATAGTCTTCAACTTTGTTGCTAGGTTGGACATTTCTGTTACATGATCATGAATTGACTTTGACCAATCAAATTTCTTTGTAGTCAATTCACCGATGAGATTGCCTACAATGGATTTATCAGCAAGATCCGACTGAGAATAATCTTTAACCTTCAGCATGAACTCTCTAGCATCTTCAACCTTTGGCATCGATGGCTTAATATTTTCAGCCATAGTCATTTTCATAAGGTTCAAACTCAGCCTATTAGACGGCTCCCAAACCCCATAGATGGACTTGTCATCTTCTGAGCTAGTCTCAGTAATGGATGCGGGCTTTTCATCTGATATTATAGCTATGTCCAGATCCATAACACCTGGAGTAAACTGGATTTGTTCAGACCTGTCAGTACAGTTTAGCCCGTTGAACTTAACAACTGAACTTCCTGATGCAAAAAGACTTAATGAGGCTGCAAAACATTTATACATGCTCAACCATTAGCGCTTTGAGTTAACTTTAATAAATTCAGAAACTATCATGAACTTTAAGCATGTATTTAAGTTCACCTTTGGGTAAGCCTTAAACACATAAATAATTTAATCGATGTCTTACGATAGAAACTTTAATGGACAACCATAACATACAATAGTCAAATAAGTTGTTTATCTTTGGATATACATCTTATTTAACCAAGGTACAATGATTAGTCCCTTTAACGATATAGACTAGTTGCAATGGTCCGTCTTTGGGCGACCTTCTAGCAATTAGTCTATATACTCAATTGTTCAATCAACTTTTCTTGTCATTTTTAGAGGCATCTCTGTACTCATGAACATCTGACATAAAATTAATTTAATGTGTTAGACATTCCATTTAGCCAGGTCACTTTGGTGACTAACAAGCTATTAATGTCTTAACAATAAATTATACTTTTATATTCCAAGCCTTTAACAGAACATAAAAATTTAATTTGGAAAATAAAAACATAATATCCAATTTGTTCTACAAATTTTCGGTAAAGCTTGAAATTCAACATAACCGGTGTTAAACACCCAATTAATTTTGCGCAAAAACTTCACTGCACAAAAACTTTAATTTCACCCTTAAACAGTACAAGAGCAACAAATATTACATGTACAATTGCCGTACAAATTTACAATTAAGAAAATATAATAGACACTTTAATCGGAGAAATTATGAGTTCGCAACCAAGCTCTGATACCACATGTTAAACTTTTTATACATGCATGAGTTTCAAACATAAATCATTTTCTAGAAACTCATGATACTTTAATAAACTCAAAATCTTAAAACACATAATTCTCACAAATTAATATACATATACATCTAATGGAAACTAATATGGATCCATGATATCGACTTACAACTGTTATGGAAAGCGGAATTTTTGACCTTACCTTTCACTTTAATTTCTCCGGATGACGAGAAAACCTTTCTTTTCTTTTCCCTTTATTTCCTTGTACGGTGAACTTTCTTTTTTTATTCCCTCCTTTTACACTTGCTTAATCTCTATATCCCAACCGCTTTATATATAGAGGAGGAGAGATGAGGGATTCTATCATTTGTAACTTACCAAGGAAGGAAAACCAAACAAACCTTCCTTGGTCCAAACTTCACTCCACCGCCTCAAGAAATGATGTTATTGATAAACATCATTAACTTTGGTCAATGATGTTTATCTCTAAAGAGAATATATATACATATGTGTCCAATATTATGTATATACTATGTACAACTTTTTAAGATATAGGAAGAGGGAGTACCACTTTAAAACTTCAAAACTTTAACATACTTTTATTCTCACTTAACCATCAAAGTGTGACACTTTACATGTTAAAACTTTCTTTACCATTAATTCATATGGGTCACATTACGGAATAAATCCAACATATTTTTCCTAATTACTAAAATTGGGGATTTAATGACTTTATCTAAACAATCGATTTTTAGCGATGCAACTAAAACTAAAGCAATAAAAGTAAGCAAGAAATAAATATTACCAACTACACACAAGTAACGAAGAGTTTTCTTAAGGATGAAAAATGCTAGGATTGTAATTTCATTCCAATTATACACATGCTCAATTAATCCACTCTCTCAATTTCCTATAATTCATCTAGGGTAGCCAAGAACACAAATTTTATTGCTACGGGCTCCCGCATCTTATAGCAACCCTAATTTACACATCTATCTATGGGTTCTCACATCTTATAGATAAAATGTGTAAATTGCAATAAGAACAAGTTCTCTAAAATGACTATTGGATTTTGTGTTATATCTCTATGCTACAGAATACCAACAATTAAATTGCTAAATCTGAAAAGTAATGGTAGCTCTCACGGATCCAAAACAATTCTAAAATCACTCAATTATTGATCAAATAATTAGAAATATTAAACACAACAAAATAACCCTAAAATAAATTAAAGTAATATTGAGAGAGAGAAATATATATATATATATATATATATATATATATATATATATATATATATATATATATATATATATTTATTTATAGATTCATCACAATCCTAACAACAAATTTTTTGCTCATAATGTAAAAAAAATCAAACACAAATACTCCAAAAAAATATTTCATATATAATGATATTAAAAATAAAGAATATGAGATACAATACTTTAATAGAGATTTGGGTGGAAATCTCTTTGCATTCCTTGACAAAATCTAAATAAAAGATGATGGAGACCCAAGAAATGGTGCTTCAATCTCTATTCTTTCTCTTCCATTCGTGTGTTCTCGCCAAAAACTCCTCTGCCTTCTCCCTAAAACTGATCTAAAAATGTAGAGTAGTGCCCAAGTAGAAGAGGGGCAATTTTGGAATTTGGCTAGATTTCTATGTTAAAACTCCCTCCGTCCCTAAATTATCGTCCTCCTTTTCTTTTTCGTCCGTCCCAAAATAATTGTCCACTTTGAAACTTACCTTTTTAGAACATCACTTTTACCACTTTACCCTTACTTTTTCACCCTACTTTAATTATGGGCCACATACACATGGGCTTTAAAGGAAACTATTCATTAAACCAATATTAATAATCCAGTCAAATAGGTTTTATTAAACGGTGCGCCGGGTCAACCAGGACAATAAATTAGGGACGGAGGGAGTAATACTAATAGAAAAAAAGAAATAAAACTAAAGAGTTGAGAGAAAAATAGGGAGCTGGGCCGGCAGCCAACGGGCAGCCCATGTTATAAAACACGCGGATCATCCATGGGCATACGGGCGGCGGCGTCAGACAGACTGGGCAGGAAGGCGGGTGATGGAGCTGGATATGGGTCGTACTTGACTGGAGCTCCATCCTTTAGCACGCGGGATCATCCAGATTTGGTGGAGGGAGACGTGGCTGAACGCCTGAACCAACAGCCGACTACGCAAAAGGCAGGGATGTTTCATCAATGGCGCCGGCCTCCCCTTGACTTTGAAGACATACCCCGGTGCCCCCAGCGTTTATGAACTGAGCGCCGAAGGCCTTCCCTCTCCAATCCTTGCAATTAGGTCCTTTGTTAGTCCAGTTAGCTTCCGTTAGCCTCTGCTAGCTCTCCCTTTAACGACCGTTACCGTCCATTAGCCTTTCTCTTCTATCATTTCAGTCCTTTCCTTTTAAAATGCTTAACAGAAAGCTAATGGACCTTCATCAATTGACTTCAAATATCATGAATTGATTTGAATCTTCCCAATTTGCTATGAATTGATCCTTTAAAGCTTGAATTCATGCCCAAGTACCTTAAACACAATAAAATCACAATAAATGCAATTCTTTGGGCAAAATAAATATGAAAATCATATAAATTGAGAATAAAACATGGGGAAAAATATGTAAAATTATAAACTTATCATTAATTTTGTAATCTATAGGCCGAAACGTTTCAACAATGAATGATCATATCCAAAATAAAGCCTATCCAAGTTCTTCTTTTCCTACAATGTCAAACATCAATATGAAATTGAATAAATATTCATATTTTGATCAAGGTAAAAGTTACAAAGTTTGCTTATATTTTGAAAGTACTATAATTCGTACCTATAAGTTATTTATTTTTTAAATTTTAATCATGTGTTTTTTATTATATTATGTTTTGAAATCTAATAATAATAAAAGTTTATCTTTCCTTTGAATTATATAGAATACGTGGATTTAGGAGATGCTTCTTTCAAATGTCAATTTTGCAATGCCATTTTTTGGTATCAAGAGAGAATTGAAAAGAAAGTTAAAAAATGTCAGAATCCTTCATTCTCCCAGTGTTGCATGCAGGGAAAGATTCAGCTCCCTCCAATGTGCGAACCACCAATGTTATTCAAGGATCTATTGTATGGAAAAATTGAGAAAAACAAACTTTTTAAAGACAAGATCCGATCATACAATATGATGTTTTCATTTACATCAATGGGGGGGAAATAAATTGTAGCATTAATAACGGACGAAATCTTCCGATATATAAATTATATGGCCAAAATCACCATTTTATTGGAAGTTTGTTGCCAACAGAAGGAAAAACTCCAAAATTTGCACATTTGTATATTTATGATACCGAACATGAAGTTGCCAATAGGATGCATGCTATTGGGTAATTACATGAGAGATTGTTTTATTGTTCTTTTTACTTTATTATTTATTAATTTTTCTATTTTTTTCTAATTATTGTTTTTGGTTTTTGAATTTTTAGTCAGGATTCGAGGACAATCAAATTGCACGAAGAGCTTGTATCTGATTTGAAAAATATGTTGGATGAGCATAATATTCTCGTGCAGTCGTTTAGGATGGTTCGAGACTCAATGCATCAAAATGAATCCTCTAATGTAAGGCTCAGACTAATTGGAAGGCGAAAAATTGATGGGAGAAATTACAACCTTCGTGAAAAGAACGATGTCGCAGTTCTTGTAATTGGTGATTTTGAAACTATCCATGGTGATAGAGATATTGTTGTTGAGATCCGTAGTGGTCTTTTACAGTGAATCACTGAATTGCATCCCTCGTACTTGGGGTTACAATTGTTGGGTTTTAATTGAAATTAATAAGACGGAATAACAAAAACTTTAATTTCAAAAATCATACGAAGATCCATGCGAATTATATTAATTAGATTTAGAATATTTACCCGAATATTGGAACGAGCAATCTTTGATAGAATCACGTTTGAATCAAGATCACCGCAACAAACGATTTGAACAACTTCTCTATGATATCCACACGAATGGATTGGACGTGATTAATCCAATAATTTTGTGCTAGACAATTGTTAAATCAAAGTAAGAAATAGGAAACCCTTCGTCAAACGAATGACAAATTCCTAATTTCTCTCTCTACGATTTTAGTGTATTACCAAAACCCTAAATTCATTTGTGTATGTTCATCCTAGTAAACCAACAAAACAATCCCTATTTAAAAGGATGTAGCATGCAGCCACATAGTCCTAATCTCATTAAGACTATGTCTTGGTATATTTATAATTATTTTTATTTGAGTCAACTAATCTAATTAATGACTCAAATAAATTCCAATCCAATTCATTATAAGTATGTGACCCAATAGGTTCGTAAATTGCATTGACAATAATTAATTACTATATCAAATACTCCCTCCGTCCCTAAATTATCGTCCTAGTTGACTCGGCGCACAGATTAAGAAAAAACAATTGACTTGATTATTTATATTGGTTTAATGTGTAGTTTCCTTTAAAGCACATGTGTATGTGGCTCATAATTAAAGTAGGGTGAAAAAGTAAGAGTAAAGTGGTAAAAGTGATGTTCTAAAAAGGTAAGTTTCAAAGTGGACAATTATTTTGGGACGGACGAAAAAGGAAAGGAGGACGATAATTTAGGGACGGAGGGAGTATATAATTAATTATAAACAATGAGCGGCATCTAGCAATATAAATCAAAACTTTAATTTCAAAATCATCCCAAGATCCAAGCGAATTAATATAAATGATACACTTGATTCAAATGATTTCAAATTAATGCATCTTTTCTGTATCTCAAATCCAAATTGATGCATCACAATTGACAAATGATATATCTGATTCAAACTTTATGCATCGAGATTGAAAAAGAGTATCCAACAACGAACAAATTTTTGTTAAGACATTTCATCGAACAATTTACATGCATTGCAACACAACACACAAACCTAATCTATTTTGAATCAAACACACAAAAACAATGAAGATCGATAGATGAAGAAGAAATAGAGTGTGAAGTTAGGATGGTGGATTAATCGAATTCAAAGTGAAACACACAAGTGTTTTTCACCACTCAACCTCCTCACTCTCTTTCTCTTCATCTCTACGAATTTCAGCCATTATTTCTCTTTTGCGGGCGTTTTAGAAACAATTTCACGAAAATGAAATTTAGCGGTTGAAAAAAAAAAAGAGACAAAACACACAATTAGACCACCAAACTTTGCAACTTCTTGCAATTCGACCACCGATTGTTTGAAAATGTTATTTGGGCCACCATACATTTGTTATGATGCAAGCGAGCCCATTTTCTAATGGGCAATAGATCAGGACATTAAATTAAGGGGCAAAATAGAAAAAAACAACGTTAAAATGTCAATACTGATTTGATTTACTTGAAAGATGTAAAAAGACCAAAAACCCACAATCTAAAACCTAATTTTCAAAATTTTCGATTAAACAACCAAGTGAATCCATATTTGAGATACGTCGTTATGGAACTAAGAAAATCAATTCCAAGCTTCAAACAACCAAAGACACCAACTAGCAATTCATTTTCTTTTCCCACTTGCCAAACATCACTAACTTTTTCATCCCATCCTATCACCCCAAAACCCACATAAAATTATTCCACAAGTGGGGAGAAACCCAATATATGAATTTGGAAAGGAAAAGAGAGGTCTCAGTCAGTTGAATGGAAGGAGCCGGAGAGGACGAAGCGGGACACCTGCTCCTATGGACTCGTCCTCGTCTTGTTTGTCGTCACCTGCTTTCACCGTCGACCCATTGCAGTCACAACCACCGTCCCATAGACAAAAATCAAGGAAGAATCCATCGAAACCCCACCACCATCTCCACATCTGTTAGATGTGGATGTGGTGTTTTTTTAAAATATAAATTTCTAACCAACAATGATTCCGTGCTCTATGCTAAATGATTCCATCCTTAGCATTTGGTTTTCATGAAATCTTAATTAGGCGGAAGACCATGTCCTTCTTTTATCTATTTTTTACTTTCGTCATGGTTGGGAATGAGTCTTGGTCGATCAAGGTAACCCTTTCGATTCAAATTCATGTACCAAAAACTGGGCGATGCTCATTCCGCAGCACACGAATTACTTCGATAACCAGGAGATCCTTTTGGAGAAAGATCGGTAAAAATGAAATTCTTTTATTTAGGACGAATCAATCTCGTGGGTGTTATAACCAATTATCCCTCAACAGTTAAGTTTTGTGGGAGAAGAAGAGACAAATGTGAAGGATAAAGATGAAAAAGGTAAAATATCCCATTTTGGGTTCAGGGAAGGATACTGGCAAGAAGAATGATGAAGAATTGGTGTATGTATATGAAGGGGATGAGAGAGAATTGCAGTGCTCGTTATATCAAAATTATGAGGTAAGTGGAATAATGTCATCTAAGTTATTCCTCATAGACCACTCCTGGGAATATGAACATGACGGTGATTTAATATGCAGATGCCAAATCCCCTCGATTTGTTTAATGAAAAAAATTGCAAAATTAGGTATTAGATTGTAGGTTTTTGGTCTTTTTACATCTTTCAAGTAAATCAAATTAGTTTTCTCATTTTCAACATTGTTTTTTCCTATTTTGCCCTTAATTTAAGTCCTAGTCTAATACCCATTAGAAAATGGACTCGCTTGCATCATAACTAATGTACGGTGGCTCAAATAACATTTTCAAACAATCGGTGGCTGAATTGCAAGAAATTGCAAAGTTGGGTGGCCCAATTGTGTGTTTTGCCCAAAAAAAAAACACGAGATTGAAAGGGTTATAAACTTGGAAAAGGTGGTCGGCCAACAATTACTCCTTTAAGTATTTTGGCTTCCTAAAGTCCACAACTGAGGCCATCCATGTATCTCTAAAATCTGCCATGTATCTCTAAAATTTACTAAATTGCACTCTTAATATAGAGTGTGATTTAGATGAATAGTAACTTTTAGAGTGTGGTGATCGGCGATCTGAATTGAGCTATTTTCATAGTTGTTACTTGAAAAAAAAAATAAGTTTTGATAATTAATCATACTTCCTCATTTTTTAAAAAAAGTGGACTCTTTAAATAAAACATTTTAAAATGAAATAGTGAAGTCTTTGCCCAAAACTGAGGGAGTACTACTTTTTATAACAACTTATAAATGGAACATTTAAAAAATGCTTATCTTTGTTGTGTTTTGTCTAAAATGTTCCTTTCATGTTAGCAGATAAGGAAAAAACATTTTTGTATTTTCAAAAAGTTGTTTCACGCAAAACCAATAATTGAAAATGGGACCGAATGGGCGGGATTTGCTTTTCCCACTCCCTCGGGCCTCATTCTCATGATAAAATAAAAAAAATATTCCCTCAGTTTTCGAATTATTGTCCTCTTTACTAGACATACTGTTCAAGAAAAAGTAATTGACTGTATTATAAATATTGTTGAAATGTGTGGTTTCCTTTAATGTCCTTAAACATGTGGCCATAATTAAAGTAAGTAGAAAAAGTAAGGGTAAAATTTTCCTAAAAATGAAATTTTGAAAGAGGACTGAATGAGCTATGCAGGAGCCGACCTGGGACCCACCATTGCCGAGCTAACCCGAGAAGGGACCCACTACAATTCAGCCGCCCAGACAACGGACCTGCAGAGGTAACTCAGTTGGTAGCCAGGTCATGGTCGCTTCTGCCGAACAACTCTGGCTTGGCACGACCGGTCTTTCTCTTCATCAGGGCAAAAGTATATGATCCCACCTCAGCAGATACTCTTCTCGCTCGATTCAACGCGGCACACATTCCGATGAGGTAACTATACTGTAGCTCTGCCTAAGAACCTGATCATACGACAAAAGTAATGCCACATTCAGCTAACTACTCCCCTGACAGATGCCCGTCTTTTCAAATCGTTCACCTAATTCAGCGCCAGAAGAATGATGAAGGGCCGCCCTGCTCTGCCAATAAGAGGCGGCCACCTCCCATCTCATAATCAACAATGCAACCGTCCGATAGGGTATATAAAGGGGGTTAAAGGCTATGGAAAAGAGGGGGGTTTTCAAGGTTCATCTTAGAGAAATTTTCAAGTTTCATCATCATCATAAACAACATCAAACTCTTGTTATTTCCCATCTTCTCTTGCCTGAAGCCTCTTATTTTCGGTTCAGTTTAGCAATAGTCAATGTAACCACCATAACTCAGGTGTTAGAGAGGGTTTGTTAATGTTTGGAAGAATAATACGTCAGATATCCTCATTGATTCATTATACCCTCATCATATTCTGTTGTCCTATATTAGCATAAGACAAGATCACCGTTTTTGCGTGATCAAGGACTATTACTTTAAACCGGACGAAAAAGGAAAGGAGAGCGATAATTTAAAAATAGAGAGGGTAATAACTAGTGAGAATTCATGTTCATAATTTGGGTATATGAAATTTTCTTGCTTTCTAGATATTACTGTTCAGCAAATGTATGATATGAGAATTACATCTAGTAGGTGTTTTTACTTGGGAACTAATTTGGGTTCTTGGTTTAGTAAAAAACATAACTGTGTTGAGACAACTTTTATGAACCAAATGATCAAAGATTATGGGCTTCACATTGATGTGTTAACCATGTATTGTGATAACACCTATGTAATTAGTATAGCAAAAAATCCAGTTCAACACTCTAGAACAAAACACATTGATATAAGACACCACTTTATTAGAGACATGGTTGAACAAGAGATTATTTGCACTGAACATGTTGAGACAAAAAATCGATTGACTGATATATTTGCCAAGTGTCTTGATTTTGAGAGATTTTTCAATCTTTGGAAATCTCTTGTGTTTTGTGTGCCATATGATTTTACACTTGTTAATTATAAAAAAAAAATAGGCATGATTGCATTTTGTCTTTAGAGGGCACTCTAGATCAATTGACTCACATGTATGTGTCTTTTGTTGTTTCTTGGGAACTACATTCAAAATCAATTGTGATTTTTTTGTTATGATTCTCTCTCTCTCCCAGTTCTTGAGTATGTTTGAAGTCCACAAAGGAAAGAGCTACCTTTTGAAATTTTTGGGATGCTGCAATTTATCAAAGTACTATGGAACTTAGGTTCTCATGGGTTGATCTTGAGAAAATTGACTCTCCTTAATAGAAAAAGTGTGAAAGCTACCTAACAAAGAGCTACCTATGAACAAGGTTGTGGCATCTTTCTTTTGGGACTATGGATCCTTGGATTTCATGGGTTGATCAAAAGCAAAATGGCTTCCCTTGGTAAATAGAATGAAAGGTTCCAAGTGGCATGTTTTTATAGCTTGAAATAAAGTAGAGCTATATTCCTAGGGAAATAAAGTACCTATGGATTTTTGTTGTGAAAATTTTATGATCTTGGGAGAGAAATCTGGTTGGAAAAAAAATGCAATATTGATCATAAAATCACAATTTTGGCGAATGCATCTCCCAATACAGCTACATTAGGAACTACATCATTTGATCTGGTCTTTATCAATTGTCTGTGATTGCATTTTTTTTTTCTTTTGCCTAACTTTTAGTTATCATGTTTTTAGGCATAAAATTTTAGGACATGCATTGTTGGTAAGGATATCAGCTTGGTGAAATTTTGTCCTAAAATAATCTGTGCAAATCAATTTCCAAAAATCTCCATGTTGAAAATATTTAGTGGATGTCTAATTTTTGTGTGGATCTAAGAGGTATTGAATCTGGATATGATGTGCTCAGTTATTGCTAGGGGTGTGATCAAATCTTGGTGAACACTTCATTGTGTTTTTCAAAATCTTGGATTTTTGAGAGTTCCTAAAAGTTTGTTTATCCCTCTTCCTTTTCCGGTCAAATAGGGGGAGAGAGATCAAGTGTTTTTGGTGATGATGATGAATCTGATTCCTTGTAGAGTCATCATGTTTGTTTTGTATGCATGTGATTGCATCATTGGTTTATTCCGATTTGTGCTTAGTAAATGGTTTCTGATTTCATACCTTGCACAAATTCAGGGGGAGATGAGATTTTCTAACCAATGCAGGTTAGATGGTTTTGATTGGTGTTGAATAAACACTTGTCTTTTGATTTGACCAGAAAGGTTCAACAAAGGGGGAGATTGTAAGGGTAAAATAGGCATGACCTATTTTAGTTTTGTTTCACCTTTCTTGGTCATAAAGTTTTGGTGGATATTTGGTAACAAAATCTTTAGTTGTATTTTTTGGAAACAAAATTTTCCTAAAGATTTTTGGTTTCATTTTTGGAAACAAAATTTTCCTAAAGATTTTGTGGTTTCTTGGACCTAAATTCTAGGAGTTGTTTTTTTGGTAACTAAATCTTTGTATAAATCCTAGTCAAACCGTGATACTTGAGTACTTTCATATTTGGTAATAAAATCTCATTAAGTTGGTAAGTTGGTAAGTTGTTAGTGTTTCCTTAAATACTAATCCTTTTCCTTGTAGTAGATGGATTACTTTTGTGTGTGTGTGTAGGTCTTCGATGCTATATATACAGGAGCAAGGATTCGGGCTGTTGTGCAAAGCTTCAGAGAGAGAATAAAAGCCTAAAAGTTGTGAGCGTAATGAAGTTCAGCCAGCCAGTTTTCAAAGTCAGTTGTCGATGTTGATGTAGCTACATCGGCAGTCACATTGAAAATCTGAAAACTGTTTTGTCTTCCTATTTCAGTTTTAGGAAGCTGTTTTTATTTCTTCCCACGTTTTGTCTACATTGTTTTATGTGGGGTTTTTGTTCTCCAAGACTAGTTGTCTTGTGAGAATATTTTGTTTGGTGATTTCACATAGTTTTTGTAAAACAATTCATCCTTTTTAGTGAAATCTTTTTGGCCATGAGGCTAGATCTACAAGTATCAACTTGTAGATTGTTTTTGGTAAAAACTTGAGTTCAGTTTTCTGTTTTGTGCTATTCTTCCGCTGCTACTATTATTTACTGTTTCATTGTGATTCCCATTGTAGCTACAATCACAGCTACATTGGAAATCACTTTGACTTCTCTTGAGAATCCGAGCTATTACGTTCTTTCAAGGACGTCAACGATTTAAGTGGGGGAGATTGGAATACCCCAATCCCACATCGGGTATATGTGGGACTTGTGTGTGATTTATAAGGTGACCACACATTACTACTGGGTACCAATATCATCTATGGACTTTTGGATCGGCTTGTGGTAGGCCTGATGACCCAAGGTGATGCGTGCTCAGTGGCCAGTGTGTGGGCTACACGTAGCGGACCCAACTTTTGGGCTCAGGTCATTACAATAGGTGTCTCTTTTTCATAATTTTTTTAGAATGAAATAATACTTTGATCCCTGAACATTTGTAAAAAGATTAGTTTGGTCTTCGAGTTTTAAAGCATATTCATGTGGTCCCTTTGATACGATCCAAGTCACGTACTCGTGAACACGAACCGTAGCACACGCAGCAAGATAAGCGAAGAACGTCAAAGATGAAGATGGAAGATGACATCGCGACTTGATGTATCAATCCAAACGCACTCCTCGGTATATATGATCTTGAAACAACGTTTGAGATGACCACAACCCTTGGTATAAGGAAGAACACCACAATAGGGATGAATATCCTATTAATAAGTTCGGGATTCAATTACTTGGTCTTTCACCAAATAATCACAAGTTCAAGAAGAACAAGTAGGTTTTGAAAAACACTCAAAAACTATATTAATCAATAATTAGCCAAAAGTTGTAAAACAATAAGCCACAACCCTTATTTATATATGTTGTGAATCCTAATCCTAAAATAAAAACAATGGTCTAAACACTTGACCTAAATAGAATCAACTTAGGAAATTACTTAACTTACCTAATTTATGTAGGCAACAATTAGGTAAGTTACCTAATCTATTTAAGAAACATAAATCCTCCAAAATAAATAAACTCTAACAATCCCTTTTTTTGTAAAGGCTTAATTTTCAAAGTTGCATTTTGGCCCCGCTAAAGTCTTCCTTTAGGTGTTAAAAGCTTCCAAAGTCATTGTATAACATTAACGAACATTTCTCGAATCTTCAAGTTATCTTCCATGAAATCTAAGGCTTCACAAAGCATGTTTGAATTTGTAGAGTAGTCATTGTAATAACCTGAATCTCCAATAAATCCACGAATTAAGTTTGTATATAACTCTTGAATCTTCCAATCATACTCTATGCATTTAAAGGACTTCATTTAATATCTTTGACACTTGATATTTTGTTTAATCACGAACTCTTCATGCTTGATCATCCTTGCTTGAATCTTCTAACTCTTGAACCAATCATCACATATCTCATCAAACTCGAGCTTGCTAAGATCACATCACCCTTAATTCATTTTTTTGGATCAATTGTCCCCCCTCCCACCGTTACCGTTACATTTTCCGTCCACTTTTTTACAATATGACTAAATTACCCTTACTAACAAGTTTCTTATGGCTGACTTTTTAAGAAGTGCAAAATAGAAGAGGTTAGTTGCCAAACATCCAAATGCATCCATTAGTAATCAAATCCCCAGTAAAGTTCAAAAATTGGGCCAAGCCGTGACCCAGGCTTCTTTTCCTTCCCTTTTTTGCCCCCAATTCTTCCTTGCCTTCCCATTTTGCCCCTGGCTGCTCCAACTCTTGTTGCCTTCTCACTACAACAAAAATGATATTATAGGACGCCCTACATAGGACGCCTTTAAAAAGTCATCCTATAAAGGTCGCAATAGGGCGCCTAACTATTAGGGTCCTATTATGGTACCGCCTAACAGGACACATTATTCTTTGTGTTCTATTATTACAAGACTTAATAGTACGCCTTCTGATGGCATCCCATAAAAAGGCCTAAAAGGACGCCTAAGCCATAGGGTCCTATTACCGTAGTGCTTAATAGGACACATGACTCTAGTGGACCTATTACCACAAGGGCTAATAGGACAACTTTCAAGTAGGCATCTCAATAGACCATTGGGACCTATTAGGGGTGTACCTAATAAGATGTCTTTCTATAGGGTCCTATTATCATAATACCTAATAGGACACATAATTCTTGGGTCCTATCATCATAAAGGTTTATAGGACCCTTTTTAAGTAACATCTCATTAAGCCATTGGGATAATATGACACTTTTTAAATAGCGTCCTATAAAAAGGCTAAAAGCACTAAATAAAAGAAAAATTAGTTTTGCTGACACTTTTTTTCTTGACGTTTGAAATAACCGTAGTTAATTACACTTCCATATATTTGTCGGAAATAAACGATAATTAACATATTTATCGGAAAATTGACGGCATTTTGTTTTAATGTCAGAACTTTACAATGTTTTACCAATTTGAAGTGTTGGAGAATTTTTTGACATTTTCTCATAAGAATCGATAACTATTCGACACATCGTGCATATTTCGGGAAATATTCAACAATTCTTACAATTCGTTAGAAAATTGCCAACATATAATGAAGTGTCGTAAAATTTGACGTACTACAGGTTATAATCGCTAGGCCTACTACAAACAACTACAAAGATTTCAGATTAAGGGTTCTCTCAAGTTAATCACTGCTTAAGCCAACTTTTTAATTGAGTACTCATTGTAACCATTTCAATTATAATCACATATTCTTTTTATCAATCAGTCAGTTTTAATTATTTACAAGAAAAATGAGATATCGCGACTCCATGTTCGGGGATTTTTCTGAAGACCTCGTAAAGTGGCCTATTAAGGCATTTATTGTGTGTTATATTAAGGCATTTGTTGTGTTATATTATGAAATATCAAATAATATTAAATAATCTTGTAGGAGTCATTTCATAAAAAATAGGGAAAAGAGCCCGGCATATTGAGACACAAATAATGAGACACATAAATCAATGATGCAATAAATTATTTAATTAGGCACCTTCTTAATTGGCGTCTCATCAAATCAAAAAATAGGCCACACTGACATCTCCTAGTCAAAACGTGTTGTAATGGGACTCATTGAAGGGTTTATTTAATACGTTTGTGTATAAACATGATGTAGTTTTAGATTTAAAACATTAATCGACTATTTTCTTTTAAAACCCAAGTGTTATTTTGACTCATCCTTAATGTAAAGAGTAAGGTGCCGTTTGGTAACCAGGATTAAGGCCAGATAGGATTACTAAGTCGAGTTGTCTGATGTTTGGTACGCAATAGGTGGTCGGGACTAATAGCACGAGTTACCCGGATAAAGTCATTATCCCTTCACTATTAATACTAAGGGAGAGGGTGGTATTATTAGCGCCCTCACTAAAAAAAAAATTGGGATTAATATTTGTAATCTCAAAACTACCCCCGATATACAAGTGAGGATTAATAGCAAGGACACTAATAGTACTGGGATTAATAATACTGCTTATCCTTGTCCAACTACCGGGATTAATAATACTGCTTATCCTTGTCCAACTACCGGGATTAATAATACTGCTTATCCTTGTCCAACTACCAAACAAGCCCTAAGTTTCCTGTAAGACGGTCTTACGGATCTTAATTCGTAAGATGGAGCCCCACTCTCTCACAACTCAACCCACCAACACACGGAGAGTCGGCTAAAAGGATCCGTCTTACAAAAAATATTCGTAAGACCATCTTACTAACGCATCGGAAATAACAACATGAATTCTTTCAATGAGAAATTCCTAACAAACAATGACGACTTATGGTTTTCAAGCACAAAGCAAGAAAATAAGAAAACTCGATTTATTATCAAAACTTTCGAAATAAACGTTTAAGAGGGTATTTGTATGCCCTAAACAAACCAAACCCTAAAAGGAAAAAATAAATAAAAATAGATGAAAAAACTCGAAAACTTCAAGACCCGTAACAGTGCTTAAACAAAGTTTTTTGAGCTAAAAACAAATTGTTCACTAGGTAAACCGTGTGAATTTTATAGATCTCGTCGAGAGCTTCGATTTGATATGCGGCGGGCCCGTAATTCATCCGGACGCGATAGTTATGATCCGTTAAAGTTCTGCCGACCGTTAAATAATTTCTACTAGTACATAACGGAAACTAACGGAAAATTGTGAAAACTATCAGCTGAACCAACTTTTAAAAATTGTCATTGGACCCCCTGAACTTTGAAAGCCTTGCTCAAATACGTCTCGACTATCTGTTCTATATTTATTACTTAAGTTTTTGCCTAATGTAAAGAAAAAAGGGTAAAATATGAAAATTACGTCCTAAAATAAATTTTAAAAAATGTCAATTCTTTTCTTTGGACCGAACTAAAAATGGAAGGGTGGGTTTTATTTTTACACATATTTTTTAGCCTTCCCGCTAGAAAAATTCCATTCGCGCGGTTTTCTTATTTCACAATCTCTGCCGCTATTATTCAGCCCTCTCCCTACACGCCGCCTCCTGTTCTCCTCTCTCCCTACTCACCTCACGCAGGCTCCATTCAGTTCTCCCTACGTCCCCAAATTTTTTAATTGAAGAGTACAGAGAAATTCAAAGCAGTTCGCTTGAAAGGTATGCCCCTTTAAAAATTCTCTCATCATCAATTATCTGCCCTAGGTTTTTTGTTAGACAATTGCTCAATTGTGAAACTATACATGCCCTAGTTCTTGTAGTATTTTGCAGATGTAAAACATCTGCCATGGCAGAGCGGCTGTAATTCATTCTAGTATGAAAGTCAAACGAAATTTCAATTTAATTTTGGGTTTGGATGAAAGAAGGAAATTTGTTATTTTTGCACACTAATTGTTTGATTAAATTGATCTTAAGAGTAGTTTTGTTCTATTGATGCATATGGGTACCAAGTAAGTCATACATTCAATACTTTTGTCTGGTCATCCATCTGTCTCAACCTCTCAATCGCAAGAAAGCTTGCCAACTACTACTGCCATCCCATCCATAGCGCCTACAGAATCCCCTTCCACCAATTCAGCATCCCCTCCATCTTATCTGGTTAAGTTTACTCGTTCTGAACCTTAGGGGACTCGGCTTGCTTTAAGACAGTTCTGGGAAAATATTCTGGTGCACTCATGTTAGGGACAGATCTGAATCTGTTTTTCTAATTAAACAAATTGTGTTGGACTGAAATTTGGTAGAAATATGTCTTGTATTGGACTTATTTATACCTTTTTAGAACAGCCGTATCCCTGGCTAAAGTCCTTAGCGTACTTTCTAAGGTTCTCTACAAGCTTTGCAACATCTTGTCTGTGAAAAATATCCCACTGGGCACCACAAGAATCAGCTACTTGCTTCTGTCCACTACTAGAGCTTTCTATGTCCTCCTCATTGTCCGAGTCTCCATAGCTTTCATTTGTTCCATATGAGCACACTACAGAAGCCTCAGAATCAAATTCAGAACAATGCTCACGTGAGTCACCAGAAAACACAGACAATTTAGCGATTCCATTAGGTAAATTGTGCAATCCCTCACCATCTAGAAATTTTGATTCTTGAGTGTCTTCACTGGGTAAGGATGACTTTCCTTTCGCTTCGTTTGTTGAATTTTGCTTAGTCGTGTCCCCGGGGACCTCTCTATGACTTTGTCCATTGTAGTTGTTCATTAAAATCTTTAAATTATCGAGCTGTTCTTCAGTAATAGAAACATCTGTAGTGTGTGCAAGGATATTAACCTGAGGACAAAGTGCAAAGTATTAGAGGACCAGACAGAAAAGTAACTGAAAAGGCAGTTAGAGAAAAGTGAACATACCACATCGTAGGATTCATAACACAGGTTGGTTGAAAAATAGCATTTTACAAATGTTGATTTAATTTTATCACAAGTCTTGCTTCAAATGCAGTCATTGCAAGGGAACTCTTAAGGTATATACTGCATTCTTCTTCTTTTTCTTTTGCCCTTTCGTCTGTGTGTGCTCTTTTTCAGTTGGCTTCGTATTGTTTTCAGTTGGCTTCTTTGTATTGGACATCTCAGCAGTTGGTTTCGAAAGTGATTAAATTTTCTTTAATGCCTATCCGCACACATTTGATTGTCATTTTCTGTTAATTGTGATAGCTCAGCCAAATAGAAACCGTAAATGATAGGCTTTGAATGTCAAAGGTAATGCATGCACCAGATCAGTTGAGATAGAAAATATTATTAATATTCGCAGATTTAGTACAGCTTTGATCTGCCAGAACAAGAAACATCATTGATAAAATATTGAGATTCGTGGTGGTATAAGAGGATGAGGAAATGTGATTATACTTCTGCAGTTCTGCATGTAAATGCCAACAGGTGACGTTATTGGCGTGGGTATTGGTGCTTCTATGACTGTAAGTAGTGAAGTGATAGTTGTAGTGGTTCTATGATGGGGCCAAAAAGCTGACTCTCGAAGGTAGTGGTGATACTGCTTGTTATGGCATTAGTAAACTTCTGGTGTTCATAGTCAGTACGCAGTTTTGATACCAGTTATGTGGTATTAAATAACAATGACAACTACAAACACTTTAGGATTTGGATTTAAAATCTCCGTTCGTAATACCACAGAAGGAGTTTTATATCTTCAGGGCTCTGAAGCCACCATATTGAAGTACACTTTCATAAGCATAATGTTCAAAGTTTCTTTTAATTTGCATGGTAGCATTTATTATTTTTAGATTCTCTTCGTGTTAAGTAATTCAAGTTACCTTTCAGCTGAGCAATTACTCCTCAATGGAAGGCGTTCTATACTGTAAGCCTCACTTTGAGCAGCTCTTCAAGGAGTCCGGAAATTTTAACAAAAACTTCCAGTCACGTATGTTTTTGAATCTTCAGGATACATGGTTCTGTTGTATTTATTTTTCCTTATCCTTTTTATGGATACTTTTGACAGTTTTTTTACTCAAACTGTGTTTCTGACAACACATTTCATTTCGACAGCTGCAAAGTCAGCTGAGAAGTTAACTCTGGAGCTGGTATATAGTCCTGATCTAGTAACTCCTGTTATTTGCATGATTTCACTAAGCTATGTAGTATTATACACCATGTCCCTCTGATCACCATTATGGCGGATTTGCAGATAAGGTCCCCTAGCAAAGCTGCTGGGATGTTTTCTGGGACTCAAGAAAAGTGCGCGACTTGTGGCAAAACAACTTATCCATTGGAGAAGGTAATTCTAAAGGGCACCCTGTTAGGGTTGACATAGTGAAATGGTTTTCTGTATTTTGGTATCTTATTTGCCTTCTGGTTGTATACACCTCCAGAGGTTCATAGATAATGCATATAAGTTAAACTTGAATTTCAGGGGCGGTATATGCGATACGCCTCTGGAACATGATGGTATGCTAGTTCATCATCCAGGCTTTGCCTTACAGGAAAAGGACTTGAAAGATTTTGTTCATCATGTTGGTGCATTCTTGAGTCTCCATTGTTGTCATCATATCTAGAGACTTGTGTGAGTGATGTGTTTGAAGCACCATTGTTTCCTTATACAGTCTGTGTATATTCACGCTTCATAAGAACGGATAACTAAGGGCAGTGTGAAGTCTTAGTATTAGTTTATATGACTTGAGTCTTCAAACTATAGTTTTCTTGGACCTCATGTTTTCAATGTGTTAGTGTGGGTTAGCATGATATTCTTTTTGTAAAATGTAGGTGTAAATATGTGCAGAGTAGTGAGTATACACTATACACAATGAGAAATACTCAAAACTGCTTAGAACTTAATATATAGGAAACATGGGAGCTCTTTTTCAATATTAACAGAAAATTATTTGATGGTTTATATATTCAAGGTGGAATTGTTGAACATCCTAAAACAATTAATAAAGTTAGAAACTTGGCGTAGAGTCCTGTCTGTCCTTGAATGGCTGCACTGCAGACTGCACTCTCTTGGGCAGCTTTATGGACTTTGAACAGAGTAGTAACTGACAAAATGAAAGAGAAATTTATTTTCTTTTAAAGCCCAAGTGTTATTTTGACTCATCCTTAATGTTTTTTTTGTAAGGTTTGAATGATTGTTTTCTTTCTGGTTGGTACATGATTCAACTAAACATCTCAATATAATATAATTTTTTCTGTTTTATCTATTATTTTATAAGATTGGTTAAGGTTTAATTGGTCAGATATCAAACTTGTCTTGTTAAATCATTTGTTTATTCAATGTTGCATCATTTGATTTAATGTGTAAATGCAGCTACTGAAAGAGATAGTTATCTCAAGATCTTGTGTAAATGCATCATTTGATTTAGTTACTTTTTCAAAGTACAAGGGATCTCATATGGATTGAGGCATTACTTACTAAGTGCACAAAAGAAGCTAGGAGGACCTCCCCTGGAACCATGGCAAAGAATGTCTTCCCTGCTTGGGATCGAACCACTGGTGCCATCACTGAACCGGTGATTATCCCAACGCCGTTAAGCATTGTTTTACTCATGCTTTCTGTCATCTTGGATAGCTTCCTCACCCTACATATCAATGAACAAACATCAAATGATATCTGATTCACTATATGGTTCAACAATTCTTATTTCAGTGATATTCTAATGCGCACACACACACACACACAGCTTTTCAAGTAGATAAGAATTTCAGGTCCTTCAGGTTAGTGGCATATTCAGCCATCAGCCATTGGCCTTTGTGAAATCTTCAAATAGACAAACATGCACGCACAAAAGAGGCACTTTTGGATACCGTTGGAGGTCTTCATTGATCCCACTCTTCTTTGTGGCGCCATTGCCTTTGTTGCCTTTTATATCACTTGCCGAGACCGCATTCTTTTCTTCTACTGAACGAGTTAGGATCATTTCACCTCCCTTTTGCATCTGTTATTAGCAACCTTTTTATTCAGTTTCTTGAATCATCAAACTATGCGATAAAAATCTAGTTTAATTTTTGATTTTTTCCTGTCTAAGCAGAATGCTATTGCCAAATCACTATTACATCACATGACAGCAAGCGATGCTGTGATGACCGAAGCAACAGAATGGTCATTCGATGGTATGTACTTATTCATCAAAGCATAACTATTATTTTCTTTCGCAAACATATAATTCAAGCTCTATTATTATTATTATTATTATTATTATTATTATTATTATTATTATTATTATTGAGCTTGAATATATTAGTTTCTCTACTTAGTTGGAGAACTATGCTCCATGTATCATTAACAGAAGTAGTAATTAATTCGGTTTTCCAAAGAAAAACAAGACCACAAGAGCTAGCTCAATCGGCCATGCCAATAAACAAATAATTGTTGAGCTTCATAAAAGTTAATTTTGCTAGAAGATCAATGCTAAAGCAAACCTGATTGGCATAAGCATTGCTGCACATGAAAATCCCCTTAACAATCTGACCAGTCCCTCCAGCAATGGCCTTTGCCAAAACATTATTATAGGCTTCGATCTTTGGAGCAAATTCCTTCCAGTTGATATCCTTATACGAATTACACATTTAATGGGAGATGTGACTTATGAAGCTTGTATCCTGTTGCTTTTTTTTTTTTTTTGGCAGGATAACAATGGATTGGTGGACTGCAAGTTGCATATGAGGACTTGCTCTTAAAACTTGAAACTCAGGTAATAAGGCACTATCTATAGTGTGTTAAATTTAGACCATTAATTTAGTAAAATGTGGGACTGTTTGATTTCAAAAGAGGGATAGAGAATTGAATGAAATGGTGGGAAGTTAGGACTGAATTGTACTTTGGACTGAATTTGTGTTGGATCCTGCATCCTTCTTACTCCTGCTCACTCCATTTTTGTTTGTTTAGCTTAGCAAATCCTTCCTCACCAACCAATGTTCCTGCTCTAGATGTACAACCATTGGTGTGTAGTACTGTGTTTGCTGAGTCAGAGGGATAGAGAATTGAATGAAATGGAGAGAAGTTAGGACTGAATTGTACTTTGGACTGAATTTGTGTTGGATCCTGAATCCTTCTTACTCCTGCTCACTGCAAACTCTGATTCCATTTTTGTTTGTTTAGCTCACCAAATCCTTCCTGACTAGCCAATGTTCCTGCTCTAGATGTACAACCATAAAGTGGCCTTGTTCCCCACTTGTGTTTGGAAACTTGAAGCTAGCTGTAGAGTTAGATGATTCATTCTCTGTATAAAAATTGCTTCCAACATCAACCACATTCATCCTCTGTATAAACAAACACCAACCAGATATATTATTAACTCCCATCATCACTCTCTCTGCCACACTCCCACACCCTCTCCCTACAATTTCCCACGACGAGTTAACGTCACTAGACTACACATTACCATACTATGGTTGGCTTTGTGCAAATTTATTATATCCTGTAGCAGTAGCATTGCTAGGAACCCTATCATGCTCATATGATATCTTAATGCACCGAAACTTTAGTCTAGATGAGGTATGAGAAGCCATTAAAAAAACTCAAACGAACCTAAAGACTTTAGTTCACAATAACTAAACTATATATGATATTAATAACAAAAGGTGAATGTCCCACTTTGCGGAGAATGAGCATACTTTAGCCTACTTGTTTATGTTTGCTTTGTACTTTGAGTTTCTTTAAATTTTGTTGTTTGACTATTGAATCCGTCAATTATACCAATGGGCACTTGCATCATCTTCAACAACTAATATACATTTCATTTCATACACCTTGCCAAATACCTTTTGGGATGGTTTTGGCAGTATTTGAGATGATTTTTGGCCTTACCAAATACACCTTTTTCTTGTAGTGGATAAAAAGAAATGAACGTTTGGTCAGGCCTTATGGATTATTTGTGACAATTGGAGATGCCATTGGAGCAACTGTTGCATGACCTTGCAATTTTGCTACGGTATGTTGTACTAGTGTGTTTGGTTATGTTGTTTATAACAAATGCACGTTTCCATGATACTAATATATATATATATACACATGTTGTCAAATTGTAGGTGGTACCAGTGGATGAAATGCGTTAAGTTGCGAATACATGATTGCTTTTTCGGTTTCATGGAACAATCATCTTTATTAGCTCTTAGTGTTTATTTACTATGTTTAGATTTTAGGTTCAACTTTGTTTTTGTTATGTTTTTTTTTCTTTTTTTCTTAGAAGATGTTGGTTAGTGGATATTCAAGTATTATACTATGTTTTTGGGATATACTGGTTTAAGATAAATTTGTATGACATTATTATGTTTTAATATTAAAAAGTTAATTTCAAATGTCTTGATTTTCCTTTTTAAGTGTATGTTTTTTAGTGGCATGTGAATATTGATGTCTATTATAGTGGTATAAGCGAAGCATTTAAAGCATTATTTTGTAAGATACATTTTTAAAAATTCAATTAGGACGCCATAGATCGTCCTAATACGTGAAGTGTAAGTGCTTTTTAGGACGCCATAGTTCCAAAAATTGTAGGGGCATGGCTGTCTTATAATCTAATATTGAGACGCCCAATCCCGTCCTATCAAGTGGTAATATTGAGATGCCTAAACGTGTCGTATCACGGTATGGTATTAGGACGGTAAACTTTGTCCTATCAAGATGATATATTAGGACGACAAAATTCGTCCTATCAAGATGCTATATTAGGACAAGAAAATTCGTCCTATCAACATGATATATTAGGACGTTTTTTCTCGTCCTATCACACTACTATATTAGGACGCAATAGACCATTGTTTTAAAGAGATATTATGACGTTTTTTATGGGACGATTAAAGGCGTTCTAATACATATACTTTATTAAGTTGCCCTCAAGTGTCCTATTAACTTTTCGCTACCCCTTTAGATAGGATGACTAAGTTTGCGTCCTATCAAATAAGGCGTCCTATAAAACTGGATTTAAGGACACAATCGAGCGTCCTTAAAAACACTTTTTGTTCTCTTTTTGTCCATTCAGCCAGCCAATTTTGACAAGAGCCCCCATCTTTAGGGCAGCAACCCTAAGATTTCTCCCAAAACCACCACTCCACCCAATTTAAAATGCACCCATTTTGAAGACTTGGATCATCAAATCAAGGGTCAAGGGAGCAAGATTAACTGAAGTCAACCAAGAATTACAACTTCAATTGGTTTAATTATTTCACTTTGCTATTTATTTTATTGTTGTAATTTTTGGGGAAACTTGCATGTATCTTAATATCTTGATGATGAGCTAAATATATTTTTGGATTGTGATTATTATCTATGTTGAATGTGATGTTTTAATTTAATTTCTCTCTATATGAAGTATTACTCATATATTTTTTGTCATTATCATTGTGTGCTTAATGCTTTTAATAAAGTCATGAATCATTAAATGAACACTAGAATGACAGGATACGAAGCGAAAGTCCTTCCTATTTGTAATACCCCGATATTTTTAATTAAAAATATTAATTTATATTGATTAAAAATTTAAAATTTTGTTTTGGACCTATTTAGAAATTAATTAAATTGGGTCGAGCTAGGCCCACTTATATATTTTTTTATTTGGATTTATTTAGTGATTAATTTAATCAAGTCGGGCTTGACCCACTTTTGAAGTAAATTAAATGCAGATTGTTGGGCTTTATTTTTTATAATTTTGGTCAGGCAATTTTAGGACTTCATTAGGGTTAGAAACCTAATAGGGTTTTATTATCATATATATATATAGGCTGATCAAGGGAATTAGGAGTCTTAAAAAAAATTTACAAACTCAAAAACCGCCGGAGAAAAAAGAGAGAGAAAGAGAAACGAGAAAACACTTTGAGGCAAAGGGTTGTAGGCGGCTGGAAGAAGAATAAAAAAAAAGTGCTAACTTGCTAGTTCGAGCGGCCAAGGTTGAGGTAAGTTCTTTATGATTTTCGCATTCTGAATTTAAGTAAGATGAATCGATATGTATTGCTTTGATTATGTATGTTGGAGATCGATCATATGTTGGAGTTCCGTCTCGAATGGGCCGACGGTTTAAATGTAGAGTTGTTGGTTTGAATGAGAGAAGGATATTTTATAATGATCGAAATCATAAGGTGATGACGGTGAGGAGTGTTCTGATTGAAGAAATCAAAATCTGTTAATGAATGGTTCAGTTTATGTGTGTTTGTACTGGGCAGCTAATAATATTGGTGATGTTCTATTAATAATATTGATCATAATAATAATAATAATAATAATAATAGTGTTAATAATAAGTGAATAAACAAGAAGAATCGAGGGATCGGTGGTCATCATATTAGACACACAAAAAAGGAAAAGAAAGAACAAAGTACAAAAAAAAAACAAGAAAGAAAGAACAAGTACTGGACGTCTTCCTCCATTTTTGGGTTGTTAATGGTGGGGGAAGATGATTCAGTGAGACCCCCTAATCTTTCAAACTATTAAATGTGATATTAATAACTTTATTATCAAACCTTAAGTCACAAGTTGTACAAACAGGCCCCTGGGTTTAGATTATTACTTTAAATGTTATGTAGTTTATAATTAAAACTCACAATGGTGTAACTATGATTTGGAGTTTATCTTAGAGATTAATTAATGATCAATAGTGTTTATTAATTTTTTTTTATATATATACTTTGTATTATTAGATTTGGACACGCGAGCCTAGGGTGACGGTACGTGTTGCCGATTTTTGTTGCTAAGCAATTCAAGGTAAGAGATTACGTTTCTTTTAGGTACTTTGAAAAAGTATAAAAATACTTTTAATTTTAGGCTTCCGCAAATTCTTGAAATTTATCCGTTCTTTCATTTGCCATGCCCGACCTCATGTCGGTAGTTGCTTTGACTCCGTCGTTTGCGTTATTGAATATCTTCGTTATACCTTCGTTCTCGCAAATTTCATGTCTACTTTGATTTTCATGAAATACTTTTGTTAATGAGAATTTTCTTTGTATTCGTAAACTTTGTCGATATATTCCTTAGTATTGAAAAATGACGAATTCTGATATTATTTATGTTTTGAAAATAGTACATTAACAGTACTATTTATATTTTGAAATTATTTATGATCACTAAGTATGAACAACCCGTCACGGGGATTTTCGTGACAACATTTGAAATAATTGAAATTTGCACCACTTGGCCTGTGAGTGCGGTTATCCGGATATACCTTAATTTGTGTACCCTTCGGGGGATTTGTGTACCCTTCGGGGAATGTACCCTGGGATTTGTGTACCCTTGGGATTTGGTTCTTGGTCAAAAGACCCTTATGTGATCTAAATAAATATTTTGATATTCGGTTATTACTGGTTGGTATGGGACAGTCAGTAATGACAAACTTGTTTGATCCATATTTGTTCTGTTTGAAACTCTCCTTTTTAAAAAGAGATTTTTAAGTCTTTCGTTACTTATCTTTGATTTTTGCAAGTTGTCAAATATCTAAAACTCTGTTTTACATATATCCTGATTATTCTTTGAGTCACCCCTCCTTAGAAACCTGAGGGGCGACGTATGAACTTACTGAGCTTTGTTCGCTCACCCTTCACAATCCTCTTCTTCCAGGTTGAAATTAAAGACTAAGTTTGAGGTAGAGGATACCGGCGAAGAATCAAGATTTTTAGGTTATAAATATAATGTGTTGGAAGTTAATGAAGACAGAGAAATTTTTAGAAGTCTTTGTTCCGAAATTTATTTTGGATGACTATATTTAAATTGGAGACTTTGTAATTTTAGTTAGTTATCGTTTTAATTTAGTATTTAATTTAAGTTTGAATTTGTAGTGACGTGGCCAGATGTGGGCCCATGTAGTGGGACCCGAGTTTGGGGCGTTACACTATTATTTTGAAAATCGTGATAATTGTTTACGTCTCTGAAGCACATCGATTGTCGAAGACCGTAGATAGTCATTAGGTGCTTGATCTACCACGCGGCTATTTTTTCCCCTATGTTATGTGTTGCAATGATATGAGCCCGTAGCAAGGATGAGTGATAGCTAGGTTTGCTATACGTAGTGAAAGCTCGTAGTAAATATTAGTGTGCGCCCGACTACCAAAAATTTGAGTTAAGAAAAATATAAAGAGTTGAATTAGACATTGGCTAGACTAGAAATATCACAATCCTACTTTTTAACTTTGATTTGATGTTGCCGCCATTTCATTGTCGCGTTAATTTAGTTTACTTTCCTGCTTTTATTTTGTTTATTTTATTTCTATTTTAAATCTAATTTCCGTTAACTTAGATAAAATTAGGTGTGCCCAATTTTAGTATTTAGGATTTATTTCAAACTCTATCCTCGTGGGATCAACTCGTACTTACAAACTTTATTACTTGATACGATCGAGTAATCTTGCCCGCGTTGAATTCGTGCACATCACTGCCCGAGTTGAGAACACGGTTGATCCGAAGTTTAAGCGTGTTGCCGGCCTCATCTGCTCGAATCCCATCAATGGTAACCTTAGACCGACTGGCAATCACACCCAATAAATAGTCCGATCCAGTGTAATACTTGAGGTTTTCGCTCGAAGAAAGAGATAGAGAATTGGTGGATGTGAAGTTTTTATGTCATCCCCACACCTCGTCAAATCCTCACAATACCCATCGGCCATCGGTAAATCCACCCAAAATATCACATGTGCCCGGGTTTCTTGCATATTTGAAGACGACCAAAGGTGGTAAGACGACGACAACGTTGTTAAGAAGAATTAAAGTGGGCTTCCAGGAGTGAGTTGGATTCTTGGAGCAGGAAACATAAATTGGTTGGTGGGTGCCCAAGAAATTTGAACAAATTGGTGGATTCCAAACAAGAACCCCCCCCCCTTTTCTTGACATTCACATGGCACATAAACTGATCACTTCCGAATTGGCAAATGTTAGAAAGAGAGAGAGAGCAGTATCTGGGTGCTCAAGAAATTTGAACAAATGTTAGAGAGAGAGAGAGAGAGAAAGTGCTTGGGTTTTAGGTTTCTAAAAGGTTGAAGAAGATTAAAATTTTAAATTGACAACTAACCCCTTATATTTTGTACTTTTTTAAAAAGTCGAACATAAGAAACTTTTTAGTTAGGGTAATTAAGTCATATTATACAAAAGTAGACGGAAAATATAACGGTAACGGTGAGAGGGGGGAAATTGATCAAAAAAACAAATTAAGGGACCACATTAATATGTTTTAAAACTCGATGACCAAACTAATCTTTTTGCAAATATCTGAGACCAAAAATATGTATTAATCTTTTTTTGTTATTGAGTAATGATTGAAGCAACAAAAAAAAGTAAGAAGTGTAAAAAGACAGACCAATAAAGTGAAAACAGTTAAAATCACAAAATGGGAAGAAAATGAATGAGCAAACAAGCACAACCAATGATTGTGTACTAAAGTCATCACAGGTGTTGTTTGATTCTATAAATTGCACAGACTTACAAGCAATTAATTAAATTCCACTGGACACAACATTCAGGCGATGTTGTTTAAACTATGTATTGAATTAGAAGCAAGACTTATAATTTTTAAAAGGGTAAAACATTCTTTTTTTTTTAATTATTCAATTTATGAAAATAGCGTTTCGAATTGGTATCCCAAACGCGTTTAAAAAAACGTTGTGTTTTTAAAACACTGTATTTTCAAAACGTTGTGTTTTCGAAAAACTACATTGCGTTTTGAAAACATTCCATTAAACGGGTTTTAGCCCATTCAGTAGCTGATGTCTTATTTTTTAACCTCGCAAGAGTATGAATCAATTGAAATATAGTGTACGGAAAGGAAAGGTCGAATCACAGAGACAAAAAGTATCTAAGAGCAAGCAAATTGGTAACCATTAAACTAAGGGGGGGGTTTGGTTTATTTATCTAATTTATTCTACTAGAAAGCAGATAATCTAATTAACAGTTATTAAAGCAGCAAACACAGTTTGTGAAGATCTTATGGTGGAAGAGAATCTAGGAATGTGGATTTACTTGTATCTACTATAATGTTCTTTTGCTTAATGTATCAATCAATTAATCTTGGGTTCATTCACAAAAGATTGGTATAGGTCGCCACATTATAATTCAGTCTTCATCTTAAATAATTCGTCCGAATCTATACCCTTAAGAGCAAGAACATATGAATTTATGTCTGTCACTCAGAAACATATATATGAACCTAACCCTAACTTATCACTCTCGTGCATCGATAGGTTTAATTTATCACAATGATGAGCCATTGTACGACATATGCATTTGGCCGTGCAGTTATCCGCACCTCTTGGTCTTTAACTACTGCGATACCATTTATTAGGAAAAAAGCCAAATAGTAAAGAGATTGATAAACACTGTGATCAACAAGATTTGATTAAATAAAAATATATAACAGAGCAGAAGATTCAATACAAGTTACCTCCAATTCCTAGATTATGAAGCGGTTAGTTAATCCTTGACGATTAACAGATCAATGAGATGAAAGAATTCATGAACGATCTTCTAAACTATGATTACAACAATAAAAAAAACTATGAATTACACACTAAAATCTAAGTAATTTTCGTCCTCTGGCTTGTGGCTACATGGCTTGTAGTTATACTAATGTGTACAGGGGTAGGAGATTCAATTAGGGTACAACACCCGTTCACGAATTCGGAAGGGCTTGCGGGGGTAAGGTGCTTGGACAATGCGGCCGCAAGGCCTTTGTGTCATGACCCGAATATGCCCCTTTGTGGGACCCAACTCATTCACGATCTACCTGTAATTATCCTTAAACAAACCTACTAAGCTTAAAAAAACAAATAGAAGAACATTAAGCAACCCAACTTATATATACATAAGCCACAAGCCCTAATAAAAGTTTTACAAACGCGGAAGCGTTAAAACCAAAATAGAAGACTACATGTCATCCTGTACAACAAAAACCATAAAGTCGACCAAAAACTTCAAGGAATTCTACCTCAAAAGAGAATGCATGCTAGCACTCCGGGGACCATCAAAACCATACGAGTCACCCTCCGACATGACTGCAATCTAAGGAAAACAAATAATAAAGGGTGAGTCGAAACTCAGTAAGGTATATTATACTTACGCTTGTTATGCATGTATGCAGCATAAATAATGCCATGATGCCCAGGTCAACAATTAATACCATATTCATCAATACTTTTCGCAAATAACATAGAAGAACTGAAAGTTAAACACATGTAGTATACAGGATCGAGATACATCTTCGATCGAATCACTTCCAACCTTGTCACCCCTACTATTGTTGTTGAAGCTTGTATGTCTTGATCAATATCTTGTTCACTTTATCAAACCAATCAATCATTCACAACCCGGGTACAAGTCATCACGAGGCTAGGTCCCTACAACCCCAGACACGTCGTGATACTTCACATATTATTCAATGGTATTTTCCCCACTTGGCCAAAGTGGAGAATTCGGTTCCGGGTCCGATTAGGGTGCCGCTGCTAACTAGCACTACTCTCCGCCCCGTGACCTAGTCAGAGGTTCCCTTACTCTCCCCATAATAAACTGTTCAATTGCGCAATTGAAGACCGCTCATACGAGCACTTCATGTTCGAAACTAGTGCTCAACAAGGAAATTTACACATAAAGAATTCCAATGAGTTGTAAAGTAAACTCATTGTATTCTATTGAAGCATGATTCAAATAATACAAATTGTTCATAATATTCATACGTCAAGTATCTGTCTAAGTTACACATGTAACGCATGGTTCCGAGCATGGACATTATAATAACATGGTATTATGAACACACATAAGCAAGTAGTTCCCTTACCTTAAAAGAGGATTATCTTTGCTGAGTAAAATATATTAAAAACCTTCTACGATAGTCCTCGGGTAAAGCCTGCTATTTAACGGTATCGAAATAATTATTCCTAGTTCAAAGTGGAGGGCACTCTACGCACACACACACTTGCTATAACCCTCTCGTTCCAAACCCCTTAGCTATGGCAAGAACAAAAGAAATAAAAGTGGCTTATAAACTAAGGAACTATTCAGCTAAGTCATACCAAATAGGAGAAAGGATTCACAATTTGTTGCCACATCCACTGTCTAATTAGATTAATCATCACAACAAAGCAGTCGGTTGCATGGCTAAGCGTTGCATGAGGTGTGAGCTAACTATCCATCATTATCCAAATTATCAAAAAAAAAAAAACCCACTTATGTTATAAACTATATCATATGTCGTGCCATGTAAGAATGCATGCAAACTTTTAATTCTAGTAATATGTCTAGTTAAGTGGAATAGTATATAATATATTAAAATCAATGTCCACCCAGTTTAAGTCTTAATAGATTAATTCCTTCTTTAAGAAAAAAACGTACAAGACAAATTAAGTTTACTAAACAAATATATGTGACATTTTAATTATTATCAAAATAATATTTTAAAGTAAAGCTCACCCATTTGACTTGGTCAATTAAAGGAAATTATTATTATATTTTTATTTATTTAAACTAACATCAAAAGTCAATAAAATATTATTAGGTCAAATATGTCAAAAATGTTATCAAATTTGTTTAATTATAAAAATATAAATAGATAAAATATCGGGGTTTTACACTTTGCTTCTTCTGGGCACGCGTACTGGAGACTTTGCGGGGGCAAGGTGTAGGGACCTTGCGTCCGCAAGGTGTTTCTTCTTCCGGTGCATCTTCTTTGCAATTTTTAGCACGTTGCACCCTTCCTTCAATTCTTCACTTTAAGCCTTGTAAATCTCATAATTCCACCTAAAACACTGAAACTCACAATAAAGCTCCAAAACACATATTAGTAGCCAAAAGCCTCGTGGAATTGCTATTTCTAAGCTATAAAAATACCCAATAGATGCGTATAAAATACATCTATCAGTAGTCAATTTAGATTGGATAAATTGCGGGTCGGTCCTCTTTCTCAAATATTTAACACTCCCCACTCCCCCTGTATTTTTCAAACACTAAAGTTCATTTTCGTGAAATCTTTCCTAAAATGCATGTATAAGAGAATTTACGACTGAAATTCGCGTGGATGGAGAGGAAGAGAATGGGTAGGTCGGGTGGTGAAGAACACTTGTGTTTTTCATTTTGGATTCGATTAATCCACCACCCTAACTTCTCATTCTCTTTCCTCTTCGTCTATGGATCTTTAGTTTCAACAGTGTGTTCTTTTTTTTCGTCTGCTTCTTCTTCTTGTCTTCTTCCGCTGCTGCTTCTTTCATTGTGTTTGTGTGTTTGATTCAAAATCGATTCATTTTGTATGTTGTGTTGCAATGTATGAATATATTTTAGTTAATTGTTGGACATTGTTTTTGTTTCTGGAAGCATCATTTTTGAATGACAATACATCATTTATAAATCGTGATGTATCAATTTGGATTTGAGATACATGAAAGATGCATAAATTTGAAATCATTTTATTTATTGTGTACTTAAAATAATGTACATGAAAGTCAGGTTCGTTTAATATTGCAGCGCGATGCATCATCATTTTTTGCATCGCGGTACAAAATTGGATTGAGTAATTCTAATTGATGCATCGCGGTGCAAAAATTGAATTATGAATTTAAATCGAAGCATTGCGGTGCAAAAATTGATACGATACGATTGATGCATTGCGATGCATTTGAGTGAATCATCTGTAGCGCGTCTCTGACTCATTAAGGATATTGTAGTCTTTTCGCCCCTAAAAGTGACTTTTTCGATAAAAGAAAACGATGATGGATTTGAGCGGTTATAAACTTTTAAAATGGGACTCGCCAGAATTTCACCCATTTAGATTTGTTTGGGGATACTTAATGGGTCTAACAAAATCAGACATAAAATAAAGTCTTAACAGTAGTAGGTATGTTTGATTTAAATTTATGGATGAAATGGTCTTCATATTGTTGACAAGCCGACCCTAAGGGGTGGTCCAATGGTAGAGTTGGGGCTTTACAAAATGTGAGATTTTAGGTTCGATCCCTTCCCATACCCCCTCAGGGAAAAGATCTACAAAAAAATAAAAATAAAAGTTAAGAAAGTAAAAATAAAAATATATTGTTGACAAGCCTCATGGGTTTGCTCTCTCTGTCTGATTCTTAATCCAAACTACACACTTATGATACGACAATAATCCAATTTATTGACATTAATCGATAATAATTTTGCAGGAATACCACATTTTTTACCATCGTACAAATTGGAGAAATCCAATTTGACCAACGACATTTCATAACGACCAAATTAACCAACCAACTTTTAATTTGGTTGCAATGTCATCCTCACCATTTCATAACGACCAAATTAACCAACTAACTTTTGTCAATATTGGGCCAAGAAATTGCCATATAAGAAAGATATTGACAGAAGTTGGTTGGTTAATTTGGCCTTTATGAAACGGGGAGGACGACATTGCAACCACATTAAAAGTTGGTTGGTTAATTTGATCGTTATGAAATGTCGTTGGTCAAATTGGATTTCCCTAATTTGTACGGTAGTCGAAAAGGTGGTATTCCCTAATTTTGCTCTCCAACCAAATCTATGCTTGATGTTGGACTCTAGATTGAATTGTGTGATCCTTTGTGGTTGCTTCACGTAACTTTAAAGGGGAAATGTTTCTACATAGCATTAATAATAATATACACAACATGTACACATACATATGTATGTGTGTGTGTTTGTGTATAAGTTGTTGTTGATTTTATTAATTTCATGGCTAAAAACTATATATTTAATATAAAAACGTGAAAACATATTGTGAGTGCCTCGTTTCTTACCGGATCCGCGCCACTGAAAGGTGGGGTGGTATCAAAACTTTTTAAAAGCGTGTGGAATACGCTTGGCTTCAATTGTGGACTCAAAATATAAACAACAGAGTCGTCATCTTTATTTTAAGGATAAACAAAGAAAAACCAAAATACCAGATTTGTAAAAGGGTTCGGAGGCTAAGTTACGAGTTGGGAAGGGGTTAGACACCCAACTCACCCTTTCGGACTCAAAATAGGTTTTTCCACTAAATATGCTCTTTTTTTATAAACTTAGCAATTTAAATAAAGCATTTAAACATATATATACATATATATGTAAATATCATAAAAAGAAATAATGAAACTTACAGCATCCTCATTTTAGAGTTGCAAATATACTTTTATAAAAATTTGGCCATAATAATGGCTTATTTTAGTGCTATTTGTTATAGAATTTTGGCCAGCATAACTATTTATTTCGTGATATATTACTATTTTAAATAACACTTTTTAAAGGTAAAATAAATAAAACTTTAAGGTACCTACCTCTTGAAGCGTGGGGGTTTTATCCCGTACCAAACTTCTTTCTAGTAGGCTTTAGGGTGTGTTCGCTATGTCTTTCAGGAAAATGGAGTCTTTTTTGCTTTTGCGGGGTTTCGGGCAGCGTAACTGCTCATTTTTGTTGTTTTCGCCTCGGAATCCGGGCGGCACAACTGCTTGCTTTGCTTGCTTGCGTGTTTTTTGCTGCTTGCTTGCTTGCTGAGTTTGAAATCGAGTAAAGCAACTGCTTGCTTCGACTGGATTTGACGTCTGGATTCGGGCAGAGCAACTGCTCTTTTTGGGATTTTGGAACCGGTGAAATAGGGCGGAAACCTAGTTGGGTAGCTAGGGTTCACTTTGGCCAGAGGGTTTTAGTGTTTAAGGGAAGATTTGAGAGCCTAGCGGAGCTTCGGGGTTGGATGGGAAATAACTTCCGCGTTCTTTCCGTAAACTGCTGGTGAGTCTTCTCAAAACTGTTTTGGGAGTTCCTCCTTTTTTTTCACTGCCGGGACCTTCTATTTATAGTCTGAGGCTAAGTTTCCTTAACAGCGAAGGTTAAGCCAAATATTTTCTTTCGTGCTTTAACGACTTGTACCATGCGCTTAAGGAATTATACCAAAAGGTAATTGCAACAATGTATAGTAGAGTGTTGGGCGCAGCCGGGGGGTTATCTGGGCACAGCGCCCAGAGTGGCTTAGGGCCGCGCACTCTTCCTTTTTTCTTTACTTTTTTGCACTTTACCCCTACAATTCACTGTTTACTAATTCTTCTTTTCTTTTGCATTTTTAATCCTGTAACCTGACATCCGTTAATCCTTTTAACATGTCTTGATATTTTATAGCATGTCATAAAACAGGGGTACGAAATTGGGGTGTCTACAGAGCCCCTCAACAATGGAGTTTACAGGTAAACTGAAATTTACCAGTTAGCGAACATTGTTGATAAGAAATAGACTTCCAAATTTCGTGAAAATTATAATAGGGAAGAATGCAGCATGCAATGGTTTATAATGCAACAGTTTAAAAACTCATCTCCTAAACGCTTTTAATGGACTGATGGGATAAGAGCGGATATGATGCAAATGAAAATGTTATGATGGTCATGCCTACTGAGTAGGCTGCCTACATATCCTTTTCAGGAATTAGACCAAACGTAGTTCGACTCTGCCAACATACACAACAACAACCTTTTGGTGGACATCGTGCTTCCATGGCAAATCCTTCCTCGCAAAAGCACGACGGTGGGACACAAATGTGCTTTGCCCAGCATAGGCAAAACAGGTGGGATTTAGATGCGCTTTGCTGTATAGGAAAAGCGATTCAACCTCTAAAATGTACTGTCCCCAGAATAGGGAAAATGATGCACTTTTAAAACGCCCTTTCCCCAGAATAGGGAAATTGATGCAACTTAAATGCTCTTCCCTCATAATAAGGAAAGTGATGCAACTTTTGAAACGCGTTTCCCCCAGAATAGGAAAAGTGATGGGATTAAAAAGTGTTTTCCCTAGAATAGGGAAAGTGATGAGATTTTAAAAATGCGCTTCCCCTAGCATAGGGAAAGTGATGCAATTTTTAAAACGTGTTTCCCCCATAATAGGGAAAACGATGCAATTTTAAAATGCCCTTCCCCCATAATAGGGAAATCGATGCAACTTTTAAATGCATCTTCCCCCAGAATAGGGAAAACGATGCAATTATATATATATATTAAACTGCTTATCCCAGCAAAGGAAAAGCGATGCTGCTTTTCAATAATGCGCTTAACCCAAAATAGGAAAAGTGTTGTGATTTTTAAAACGAGTTTCCCCCAAAATAGGGAAAGAAATATTATTTTTTTTAAATGAGCTTTTCCCAGCAAAGGAAAAGCGATGCTGCTTTTCAAAAATGCGCTTAACCTATAAAAGGAAAAGTGATGCGGTTTTTTTTAATGTGGTTACTCCAGCAAAGGAGAAGAAATAATTATGAAGCTTTGTGGTGGAATGCTGTTGATATTTCTAAAATATAGGGATAATGATGAGGTCATTAATATGTGCGGGAAATGTTTCGAGATCAGATATAGTGGCGCGAAACAATGTCGCTGAATTATTTACTCCATTACTTTGCAATTATTGTTAGTTTATATGTATACGCTGGTTAATAGTAACTATAAATGATTGACTTTTTAAGCAAAACTAATTTATCTTTTATAAACACACTGTATTTCTTGATTGGTGAGTGAAAAGACTGAGGTTGTTGTTTTTGTTGGGGTTCACTCGAAGATTTGGCCATAATCGTAGGAGGTGTGATATATATATATTGTTTGGTTTCTGGTTTCTGGTATCTGGTGGAGTTTCTTAGTGAAGAAATTTAATGGAGGTCTCCCGTTTCTTTTTCTTGACTTGATAACAAAATATCATAGTTTTTGGCAAAAAAAAGTAAGGAGGGGTTTCAAAAACCGGCCCATAAGACGAGATAACACAGCGGTCAAGTAGTAAGATCTGATAGAAGTTAGAGAAACCGGCGCGACGCCAAAGCGAAACAAATAGTCCAACCTTGTAAGTGAGGTTCCCAACCTTTGGTATCCTGGACAAAAACTAGTAGACAACCATTCTGACATCAAAAGGAAGGTAGGGGCAAAGTGTATCCGAAACAATCTACCCAGCTCGCATAAATCATTGGGGACCTTGTAGTAGTGTACCAATTCTGCAATAGGTTATCTGTGATATTCTTGGCTTCAGATGGGGGCTAGGCATAATAAGTGTTTCTATCAAACAATTATAGGAAGTCCTTGTCGAATAAGACTAAGTAAGAAACTTTCTCGGTCGATAGAGTAAATGCTTCCAAAATGCATTCTCTTTATACTAAGTCCAAGAATAACTTTTCTTATCTTGCTTGTAACGAGACTCAGATTTTCAAAGATTTCCTAACCGAAGCATCCTTCGTTATGACCAACAATTCACGGCTCAGGGAACATGGGATAGGAGACTGCATGGACAAGACTCATGAGTTTGGTGGGAAAAGCCGCAGGGTGACTTAATCAACAAATTTTTCAAAATGGGATATGAAAGCCCCTAGCATACTTTAATTGATACATTTTTATGGATATGAATGGAGAATAACCCCAGAAAGAAGTGGATGGAGAGAAAGCCCCTAGGTAGACTTTATTTGAAAAGAAAATCAAAGGCACAGGATATGAGGATGACTCTAATGAACAAGAAAGAGAGTCGGGATCTAAAGTTCACTTTATTGTCGAGTATCACCAGATTGGTGGGTTATGGACCCTACTTGGTAATTATGTTTTGATGTTTTTGTGTGTTTTAGCAAGGATTTTCATCTTTGACTTGGATCAGGTTATAACGGATTGAAGCAGAGCTGTTGATCGCGACTGATTCAGGGTGTATTGCTTAAGTTTTTGGGGATGGGTTGGTTTTGAGGTTTTTTTTTAATTGGCCTCTGGTTAGAAGATCTCTTTATGGAATTGGTTTCTGTTTAAAAAAATGCGATCAAAAATTGATCGTTGGTTGGCTTTTTAGGTTGTAGGTTCCAGATGGACAATTGACTTTTGGCTTTGGGTATGGTGGGCCTTTTCTCCTTGGTTTAAGGTATGGCTTTGGCTTTGGGTATGGCTGGTCTTTTGGCTTTTGATCCACATCTGAAGAAGTGTGTATGTGTTGATTTTCCCCGAGAAGCCCAAATTAGTTTGTGTTAGGGAGAGATGGACAAGTGATGGACTTGCTCTATAGAGATTTTTTTTCTTCTTTTTTTTTTTGGAGCATTATAATAGCAGTTGGGTAATGTCCTCTCTCCTTTTGGGGTAAAGGAAAATTACTCTTGGTGGATATAAAAAGGCGACACAGCCCCGGTTTTGGAAAGCTGGATCATGGGGATAGCTGTTTTGCTGGTGATATTGGAAGGTCTTAATTTCGGTAGGGGTTTTGGCATATGATGGATTTAAAAGGGTTTCAGGTTTTTTAGAGGGGTTTTCATGTTATGGTAGGAAGCCCCATTATGGTACTAACAACTCGACCGCAATGGGTCGAAAGTGATTCTGGTCAAGACGACTTGTCTGTTTTGGATTTCATGTGTTCTTTATAGTTCGTGGGTCCATATCTTCTAGATGACTCATTATCAACTCGTGTAGATTTATGTGTTTTTAAGTGAGTCAATTTATCATCTTTGAGAAGAAAAACATGTCCAGGGATACTTAGAAATAGGTGACCTCTATCAAAAAGAAAAAAATATATGAGAAAAATGGAAAATCTACAAGAACCGACGCCGGGTTGATTTCAAAAAAGCAAAAGGTTGCTTCCTAGAGATTTTATTTGGCAAAAGAGGTTCAAAGGTAAAAGGGGTTTTGGGTATATATATCTGTAATGATAACTGGAACGAAATTGCTACAAGATGGAGGATCATATCCACAAATATATACACAGATATATAAGAGTGCAATATTTAAAATGCTAAAGAAATATAATAAGCATATTTTAGCCAGAAACCAAAGAAAACTGATTTTTTTTGTGTGAAAACTGAGTCTAGCCCTCCATTTTTATTTTCTTCAAAATAAAAATGACGTCCCTAGCTGAGTCGCCACTGTGGGTGCCCCGGAATACTCCCGGACCCCGCGCACCCTTTTTTAGGGGAACGCGGCATGCGGAAGAACATCACGCTTTCCATTCCATCCTCCCTTGTTTATGGGAAGACGAAATTAAAAGTGCAGAAAGAGTGTTGTCAAAAAGCGCGTTGAATACGCTTCGGTCACCGAGTGTGCTTTAGTCCATTATGAGTGCTTTGGATTTCTCTCGTATCTCATCCTCCCTTGTTTAGGGGAAAACAAGATATATAGAACGAATCACCCTTTTCATTCCCATCGTCCCTTGTTTATGGGAAAACGGAAAAGTGCAAAAAAATGATGTTGCGAAGGCGCGTAGGAACACGTCCTGCCTCACTATGGACTGTTGTACATTCTGGGTCACTATGAGTGCTTTGGGTTTCCCGTGTCTCATCCTCCCTTGTTTAGGGGAAAACAAGATACAGAAAGTGCATCACCCTTTTCATTCCCAGTGTCCCTTGTTTAGGGGAAAACGGAAAAATGCAAAAAAAGGATGTTGCGGGCCTCACTGTGATCCAAAATGTTATAACAGAGTCGCCATCTTTATTTTAAGGAGAAATAAAGAAAAACCAAAAATAACCAGAGTTTGTAAAAAAGGGGTTCGGGGGCTAAGTTATGAGGTGGGAAGGTGTTAGGCACCCAACTCGCCCTTTCGGTCTCAAAAGTAATTTTTGGCTAAAATATGCTTTTATTATATTTATCTAGCAATGAAAATAAAGCATTTAAACGAATATATTTGTATCTACATTATTTACAGACTCACAGCTGCTTCCTTCCAATAATTACAAATACATTTAAAAATATCTGGCCATAATAATGGCTATTTTTAGTGCTATTTTCTATATAAATCGGGCAGCATAACTACTTATATTTTTACATTTGGGCCGATTTGAAAATAGCACTTTTATATATAAATCTCTTAAAGGCTTACCTTTAAGAGTGTAGGTTGTGCTCGCTTTGTCCTTCCGGGAGAGGGAGTCTTTTGCTGCTGTTGTGATTCAGGCAAAGTAACTGCTTCCGAAAGCTGCTTTCTGGCACCATAAAACGGGCGGAGCAACTGCTTGCGTTTTTGCTGTTGTTTGTTTGCTGCTGGCGGAAATCGGGCAGAGCAACTACTTGCTTCTACCGGATTTGGCCTTTGGATTCGGGCAGAGTAACTGCTCACTTTTGGATTTTTGGACCGGAGAAATAAGGTGGAATCCTAGCTGGAAAGCTAAGGTTCACTTTGACCGATTGGATTTGTGTTTGGAGGAGATTTGACAGAACTTTGAGGTCTTTTGAAGGAGGGGCACTCACGATCGCTCACTGCGTAAACTGAACGCGGTGTGTGAACTGTGTGCGGAGTGAAGAGTGTTCACAAACTGAAGCCGGGCACTCTTATTTATAGCTGGGAGTGGGGATCCCGTTGGCATTTTGAGTTTTGTTTCTGTGCTTCATCGGCTTGTATCGCGCACTTGAGAGAGTGTACCGAAAGCAAAGTGCTACAGTACATGAGCACTATACTGGCACCACCCACATACAAAGTGGGCGCCGTGCCTGGTTTCCCTATGGGGGGCGTCAGGTTCCAAACATATGTCCCTTTTGACACTTTAGCCCCTGTATTTCACTGTTTTACGCATCCTGCTTTCCCTTTTGCATTTTTAAACCCTGTAACTTGACATTTGGTAAGTTTTAACAGGTCTTGATATCGCACGTCATATCACATACCAGGGGTACGAAATTGGGGTGTCTACACCTCTCTAACAACATTTATAGATTTTTCTGCTCCATAAGACTAAGGAACATTAATGTACTTATCAGTTGGAATTCTTTCAACAACGTTGATTTCTTCCGTAGATGCTTCCTCTGATTCAGAGTAGCAGGATGAACTTGGAGGTGTATTAAATTTTAGGAACCCTGTACGTATTTCTTCATCAATACAATTTTCTACTTCAACAATGGCATTGAAATCACCGTAGGGAAGGTACCTCATGCGTTCAAGATAAATTGGCTGGAGGTTTTTTATAAACAACCGTGCTGATTCAGATGGATCACGGCTGTCCAGTGTTTGGGCTATTTTCCTCTTCCACCTGGCTGTAAAGTCTGCACATGTTTCTTTTTCCTTTTGGGTGCATGCCTCAAGTTCCCTCTTATTTTCAGAGTTGCTATCATCTTTGTATCTTTTTTGAAATTCTTCGACCATTTGATCTCAAGTAGCGACCGTACTATTATCTGCTAACATGAGTCATTACTTAGCAGCTCCAACTAAAGTCAAATGGAAGTTACAGGCCATTACCTCAAAACTAACTTCTCTTGATTGCATTGCGGTGGAGTAAGACTTCAGGTGAGAGATGGGGCAACCAGTCTCATCAAATTTTTCTATGTCGCGCATGTTGAATTTTTGTGGCAAGATGGTTGAAGGTTGCAGTGTCAATGATTGTGTAGAGAATTCTCCTTTGTTTAAAACCTTGACTATCATTTCTTTGAGGTTCTCAACATCTGTTTCCACTTTTGTGAGGATTGGAGCCAGAGCATGGTATATATTTACGGAATTTGCTGCAACGGGGTTTATTCCTGGGACTTGTTGAGGCATTTGGTAAGGATTTTAAAGGGGTGGGATATTTGTAGCTTCTGCCTGACAACCAAAATCATTAAATGGTAGATAAGTTGTCACCTCTCCAGGCTGGGTATAATTTTTGGGGTCCATGTGTGGGCTTTTTTGGAGTGGATTGGTGATGGGAAATCGAAGGCCACTTGGATTTTGAGGTATAGTGGTGTTTTGGAAAGGATATGGTGGGTTTGCTAGGAAAGGGTTAAAATTTTGGTAGTAAGTATTTGGTGGGAAATTGGTGGTTGGGGTGCTGGTGATTGGTGGAATTGAAAGTTAGTGTTTGGCTGAGGGTTTGGGTTTATAGAAGTATGGGAAGTAGATGCTTCTTGAGATGTTGCATGGAAAGTGATTCCCTCGACATTGGGTCTTGGGTTTTGCATGAGGTTTGTTATATGGCCCAATAGGCAATCATTATGTGCATCAAAGTTTTGATCTAGCCACTGTTGCATAGCCGGAGTAGGAGCGTACCCTGGAGCCCCTGTCTCAGTACTCACAATATTCTGTTCATTTTCGGCGACCATTCTGCCCAAATCTGTACCCTCTATACTGATTCTTATACTCTCTGACCTGACCTATGTGTCTGTATCCCGTATCAAACAACCGGTGTTGTCTCTTCCTTTCCAAACTCGGCCAGGTTTCTGAGGAAAAGGGTTGAAGGTATCAGAAGGGAAGGTTCCAGGATTTTTGGTTCAAGTACAATGTGCTTTTATTATTTTATTATTCATTTTCCCTAAAATTGATCGAACAAGCACATTCTTTGTTTTGACAGTCTCGGGACTTTTCCTGGAACAATGGATTCTTTCTCCAGAGTATAGAACCTTCGTATTCCACCTGACTTTCGACTTCCCAATATTGGACAGATCGCAAGCGAAGAGTTTATACTCTTTCTAGGATCCACCATTCAAATGGTATAGGACAAATACCATAAAAATTATTAGTCAGCCCCTGTGCATATATCTTTATTCATTTACATATATTTTTGCAACAGGGATTGGTCATTAATTTCGAGGTATAAAACCGATCGGTCCATGAAGTGTCCTAAATATATATATATGCTTTTAGCGTTGGCTGATGCAGGGCTAGGATGTGATAATTTTGGCCTAAGTTCTCCGTAGCCTCTCTTTCGAGATCATGGATACCCGGGCGTGTTTAGCGGGTTTAAAGGGTAACAGTCGGAATATTTCTACATGAGTGCACGTGTGTGAGTTATCTAAAAAATAGTAAAGTCTTTTTTTTCAGATATAAAGTAGTAATAAAACAATAAATGACATGTCTTTTTGTTCATTTGTTGATTTTCTTGGCTCATTAGTTTGAATCCCCAAAAAGACGGCGCGAGCAAGCGTGACGGCCATTTAGATCAATAAATAGCAAGAAAATTGGGGAAACTATTTGTTCCTATTAATTACATTTGGTCATAATCCTCAAAATAAAATGACAGAATAAAAGAATATTTACATATTTGCCAAAAATAATAATAAAAGCAGTATAAAACAAAATAAAGCAACAAAAAGCCTCCGCTTTCCTTTTTAAAAAAATTTGGGTTGCACTGGTACCCAAAATGAAGCTGCTGCAAGATTTCACGGTTATGCGCACATATATATTCAGATATATATAGATGCAATATTTAAACTGTTAAATAAATATATCGACCAAATTTAGCCACAAAAAAAAAACTTTTTTTTTCATATACATAAAAAAAAAAAACTAATTGAGTCTAGCCCTCTATTTTTATTAAAAATAAAAACAACGTCCACAGCAGAGTCGTCACTGTGAGTGTCTTGTTTCTTATCGGATCCGCACCACTGAAAAGCGGGGTGGTTTCAAAACCTTTTAAAAGCGCGTGGAATACGCTTGACCTCAATTGTGGACTCAAAATATAAACAACAGAGTCGCCAACTTTATTTTAAGGATAAACAAAGAAAAACCAAAAATACCAGATTTGTAAAAGGGTTCGGAGGCTAAGTTACGAGTTGATAAGGGGTTAGACATCCAACTCGCCCTTTCAGACTCGAAATAGGTTTTTCGGCTAAATATATATATATATATATATATATATATATATATAATAAAAGGAAATAACGAAACTTACAGCAGCCTCATTTTAGAGTTGCAAATATACTTTTATAAAAATTTGGCCATAGTAACGGCTTATTTTAGTGTTATTTGTTATAGAATTTTGGGCAGCATAACTGTTTATTTCGTGATATATTACTATTTTAAATAACACTTTTTAAAGGTAAAATAAATAAAACTTTAAGGTACCTACCTCTTAAAGCGTGGGGTTTTATCTCGTACTAAACTTCTTTCTGGTAGGCTTTAGGGTGTGTTCGCTCTGTCCTTCAGGGAGAGGGAGTCTTTTTGTTTTTGCGGGGTTTTGGTCAGCGTAACTACTCATTTTTGTTGTTTTCGCCTTGGAATCCGGGCGGCACGACTGCTTGCTGCGTGCTTTTTGCTACTTGCTTCCTGAGTCTTAAATCGGGCAGGGCAACTGCTTGCTTCGGCTGGATTTGACGTCTGGATTCAGGCAGAACAACTGCTCTTTTTGGAATTTTGAAATCGGTGAAATAGGACGAAAACCTAGTTGAGTAGCTAGGGTTCACTTTGGCCGGAGGGTTTTAGTATATAGGGGAAGATTTGACAGCCTAGCGGAGCTTCGGGGTTGGATGAGAAATAATTTCGGCATTCTCTCCATAAACTGCTGGTGAGTTCTCTCAAAACTGTTTTGTGAGTTCCTCATTTTTTTTCACTGCCAGGGCCTTCTATTTATAAGTTGAGGCTGAGTTTCCTTAACAGCGAAAGTTAAGCCAGATATTTTCTTCCGTGCTTTAACGGCTTGTACCATGCGCTTAAGGAATTGTACCAAAAGGTAACTGCAACAGTGTACAGTAGAGTGCTGGGCGCAGTCGGGGGGCTACCTGTGCGCCGCCTATGGAGGCTCTGGGCGCAGCGCCCAGAGTGGCTTAGGGCCGCGCACTCTTCCTTTTTTCTATACTCTTTGCACTTTGCCCCCTGCAATTCACTGTTTGCTAATTCTTATTTTCTTTTGCATTTTTAACCCTGTTTCCTGACATCCGTTAGTCATTTTAACAGGTTTTTATATTTTATGGCATGCCATAAAACAGGGGTACGAAATTAGGATGTCTACACATATATATTGACTATAATATTAAAAAGTGCCTCGCAAGGGGTATAAATGGAAATTACGCATATTCAAATGTTTGATTAGTTCAGTTAACAAATAATCTAATTTATACAATCAGGTACCGTCTCTTTACATGTTTGGTTTATTCAAAAATGCAATTAGAATTTAACATTAATAAGTATTTCATAAAAAAGGAACAACATTTGAGATAACTTTTGATAAACGAAAATGTCATAGACTATACAAAGTACCTTTGCGCTCCATGTTATCTTCTCTCTTTCATTAGACCCTTTGCACTCAATGTCGTTCATATGTTCCCCTCCTAACGTCATCTCAAAATTATATGCACATTCTAGTCACCATAATATTCTCACCCGAACGTCTATCTACAATGTCATTGCCATTGAAATCACAAGTCTTTTTATACATTCGTTATGACGTATCCTTTCAACCTAACTCCACAATATATATATATATATATATATATATATATATATATATATATATATATATAATAATGACAACATCATAATAAATCAACATATGTGTTAACGAGGATACCCACCAAATGAACTAGTCAACGTTGCCTCTTATACCATGTATGTATTAGTGGCGCAAACTCTGCCTAAGATTTTATATTAGTCTTCTCCCTTAGCTAAACTTTTTTTAAAGGTTAGAGGTGACATTCACCTTACCTCAACCCTTAGTATTATTATTAACTAGTTTTATACCCGTGTGTTAAATGCATAGACATATATATTTTTCAATTAAACGATTATATATTAAACAGAAAGGTAAAATAAAATTAAATAAATAAATAAAGGATAAGTAATGTTAAAAGTATTTCCCCGTTCGCAATGGCCGTAGCAAAATAATTTGAACCATCATCACGATGCGTTAAATCAACAATTGACAAGTTACTTGAGCCTATGAACGATGAAAACCAAAAGAAATTTATGTTTCTAGTACAGTAATACGTGAATAAATGTTTATTATTTTAAATAATAATATATAAATATAATTAATTAAATTCACTTTAAAAACATTATTGTTAACAAAATTAGCAAATAATTGTTCTATAAATATTATTAGTTTGATGTATAGAATTAAATAAAGTAATATACCTAAATAATTTTTGTACAAGGAAAGAAGAAATATGAATTTGGAATCTAGTTTAATCTATATTATACTAAACATTAATTTTTTTAGATATGAAACTTATGATAATTAAAGAATCACTTAAAAATAATTTTTTTATCCATCGGCGGTGTATAAACGTTTTTGTACAAGTGACCTTTAGAATATAACACGTAGCCAACCAAAATCTTAAAAAAAAAAGAGTAAATGACACTTTTTGGTGTCTAATGCAACATATAATATGGTCAACAATAAAGTTGTATGTCATTTAATATTTCAATGCAAGCTCATACTCCAATGCATTTACAACTAAATTAATCTAGGGCTAAATGAGAGTAATAATTAGATTTGTGTTTCCAATAAATTCATTTACTCATATTAGATAAAAATGACTTTCTATTTTTAGTAAATAGATTTAGGCGGAAAACTGTCTTATTTGGCAGTGTTATGTACATCTGCCTTTATATATCTATATTATAAAAGAGCTCAAGATCTAACTGGTGGCTCTGATCAAATTGTGCTAAACACAACTGACGGTCCAAATTGATTCGTAAGTATGCAAGTTACAAATGAACCTCTTAGTTATAAGTAATATTTGAATTACCCATCTACAATTACATATAAAGCCTTTAGTTGTGAGTTTTGTTTGAATTACTCTGTCAGTTATAAGTTTTGTTTATACCGACCATTCATTGAACTGATTCCATACCGACACCGTATCTATGATACGGACACGTATACTAGTATATATAGATATATAGATGTCTTGAAAGGCCACAATGTGTATAAATAGTATCATTCGACTATAACAAATGTGTCATGTGACTACAACAATGGTGCCTCCGGTGAGGCATGAATACCCAACCTCTACATTAAGAGCATGTTTGATTTAACTTATCTGGAAGTACTTATGACTTATGACTTATCATAAGTTGTTTTTGAAGCGTTTGATTTCACTTTTGGTAAGATAAGTCATAAGTTATGTACAAGCCACTTAAAGCACATGTAAGGTCATAAGTTATAAGCACTAAGTCTAGTCCTTAATTCTACTTTTAAAAAACATGCGAGTCCTCTTCTTTATTGAAATTTTATATACTCCAAGATTACCCTTCTTGATAATAGTAATAAAAACAAAAAGTAATAATAATTATTATTATTATTATAATAAATAATCATAATAAAAGGAATTATAATAATATTAATAAATAATAATATGAATAATGATAATAGTTATAATAATAATAAAAATAATATATATAGTATTAATAATGATAATTATAATAATAATAATAATTATTATTATTATTATTATTATTATGAATACTAATAATAATACTAAAAAGTAATATTAATAATAATACAGTAAAAATAATTGTAATAATAATAAGTAATAATAGTAAGTAATAATAATAATAAAATTAATATTAATATCAATATTATAATAATAAAATATAATATTAGTAATAATAAAATCAATAATAATAATAATATAAATAAAATTATTAATATTATTAATATAATAAAATAAATACTAAAACTAATAAGTAATAATAATGTTAATAAAATAATAATAATAATAGTTAAGGCAATAATAATGATAATAATAATAGTAATAATTAATAATAGTGATAAAATTTGTATTAATATTAAAAAAATAATAAAAAAATGATAATAATAATAAATAAATAAATAAATAAAATAATAATGATCATAATACGATTAAAATTATTATTATTATTATTATTATTATTAATAGTAATAATAATAATAATAATAATAATAATAATAATAATAATAATAATAATAATAATAATAATAATAATAATAATAATAATGTAATTCACATTTTGTGATGATCCTATTTTAGTCTTGACATATGATTACATCACTATGTTAACTTATTAATCAAACACACACACTAACTTATGAAAGTTAATCAGTACTTTTAAAAAGTTAAATTAAACATCACCAATCATAAGTCATAAGTAATAAGTCATCAGTCATAAGTAATAAGTCATCAGCACATATCAATAAGTTAAATCAAACAGACCCTAAGAGAATTGAGTAGTATAGCTCTTTGATTCCATTATCTAAACCTAAATCAAAATGGGCATAAAATCAACACAATCAATACGAGATATTAACTGGAATCAACATTGATAGTGATCAATATATAACTATAACTAAAACGAAATCCACACTATCCACGTGACAACTTCTCGTAAAAAAAATCCCATGATGTGGCAAAATCACGGCTTGGGCCGTCCGAATGATGGGTAGGATATCTGGGCTTGAATCTACTTCCCTGAACCTATTTAAGATCACAAAAAACCTTAATGGAAGTGCAAGACTTGGCCTCGCGAAACCACTCCGGCGTGAGAGTAAGTATCGGATGTGAATGTCAAGAGAGAGTTTGACAGAGTTTTTAGGCTCAAGAAAGAGTGTGTACCTTCTTTATGGCTTGTGGAGGGGTATTTATAGGCCCCTAATGACCTAGAATCCGCGTGGGATTCAGTTTCCATAAATACCCAGTCAATCAAGGAGAGAATCCCTTGATTTTAGGCGTGATATGCGACTGGCCGCGTGAATGTAAGAGTAGATAAGGTAAGTGTCCTGCTCAGATATGGAAACCTTCGACTTGTCTTGAGGAGCAAGTTTTCGAAGTTTCATGCTCGATGCGTGCCCGGGCGACCAAGGCTCTGCCCGGTTGCTTGATGTGGAATGAGTTGAAGTAAATGTGGATCCCAGGCATGGCCCCTGGTCGGGCAGGCAAGGCCAGTACTCAACTAGGTTTGGACGGGATGAATATGATTATTTGCCCGGTGTGAGTGTGGTCCCTGGTCATGACATCTGGTCGGACAGGCAAAGCATGTACCCGACCAAGTTTAGGCAGGGTTGCACTGTTCGTTGCCCAATACCTTAGTCGCTTTGTCCGCTAGACTGGTGGGCCCCATATTAATTGTGCTCGTGACTGACACGTGATGCTAGCTCGTGTTCACTCGTAACCCGGCTTGGGCCGGGCACATCAGTGGCCCTTAGCTCCTTGTCTGGCGAGTATTCATGCTCAGAGCGGGGAGCGAGTATGCTGGATAATGTTGCTTGGGCTACGGGCTCCAATATTTGTGAATTTTCTTTGAGAAAAACTATAGATGGGCCGGATGAACTGGTGGAAGGCTCTAGAATCTTGGTGGACATCTGGAGCGTGTTGAGGAAGCTTGCCCTTTAGTGAGTACCGGGGAGGTTGCTAAGGGGCGCGTGAGCCGTCAAAAGCAGAGGTGATTGGATGGGGGCACGGACCACGAAGCGACACATTTAATGCGGCGTGCTTTTGGTAACGTGACCCATCCTTCCAGACGCCGTTTCAGCCTCCTCCTTCCCCCCCCCCCCAAAATGTAAACCCTGGCCTATAAAAGGCCCCTCCTCTCTCCTTCCAACCTTTTTACCGTTTCTTGATTTTCTAGAGAGAGAAATCTCTGGTGAGTTCTTGTTGTTGCTGCCCTGAACGTGCCCAGACTCTGGTGATCTTGCACTCTGATTTCCACCATTCATTTGTTTCCGGCGTTTCAAGATTTGCCTTGGCTTTGTCTTTCCCCCCTAATTGCTCACAGAAGACGCATCCAACCAGGACTAACAGTAAGTTTCTGACCCTCTTCTTCCTGCTCCATTCTTGGTTTTTCTGGGTTTAATGAGGGTTTTCTGGTTTTTTCCCTTCATCTTCATATGCTTCTGAGTAGGAGGCTAAGATTAAGAACTGCCCTTTAGGTAGAGATCGAGGAAAGACCATGTGGTCTTACTCGTTAGGCGGACATGGCCCCTTTGGTGTACCTAGACTTAGGAACTTTTCCCCATTTTGCTTTATCGGTTATCCGGGCAGAAAATTGATTTTCCTTCCTCGATCTCCTTTGTAGATGTCTGATGTCTCGGAGAACAACCGTGAGGCCTTCAGCTACGGTGGGAAAAACGACTCTCTGAATAGCGAGAAGACTCCCCCAGTTGACTATGAATTAGAAGAGGGAGAGGAGTCCATGGCCGGACCAGCTGGTCCCGGGCGCGTGGCTCCTCCAGTAGTTGACTTAGTTGATTCCTCCAGCGGGGAGGATTCTGGAGAGGAGAGTGTTACTGGTGGCTTTACTAGCGGGCAAGGCCTCGAGCAGCAGGGAGCCGACGTTGAGCGTATGGCCGAGCAAGTTAGGGCCGAGCAGGGAGAGACGGCTGGGGAAGCCTTAGAGGCTGACGAGGCAGATAACATGCCCCTTGCCCGGTGCCTAAAGAAGACAAGCCACACTCAAGTGGAAGCCACACTTGAGGATGAAGCAAATGATGACGACAATATGCCTCTTGCTCATCGTGTTAGGAAAGATGGCCGCACTCAGGTGGAAGCCACACTTGAAGATGAAGTAATCGGTGAAGACGAGGAACCCGACTGGTATGTGAATGCCGATGAGAGTCGATATGCCGCTCACTGGGCCACATTGGACACAGCGGACAAGGTGACTGGTTGGCTCACGTCCCTTGGCATCGATTCTACTTACTACAGGGCGAGCAAGATGGATGTGCCTGTTGGTGTCACGCTTTCCCGCGAGCAAGGAAATGTGCTTCTATTTTTCACCGACTTTTTCCGAGTGGGATTACGCCTTCCGCTGGAGCCTTTCTTAGTGGACTTCCTGCACGAGACCAAGGTTGTGCCGTGCGACCTGATGCTGAATATTGTTCGGGCAATCACAACCTTCACGGTGGCGTGCCGTCTGTTGGGCTTCGAGCCAAATATGTATTTGCTCCGTAAGTTATTTATTTTTGCTCCGAGCACAGGCGGGAGGATTGGAGTGAGGTCCAACTCCAACTTTTTAAGGCTGTTGGCTGACGTCCCCGGGAAGGTGGAAGCCTGGGATAGGAGGGTCCTATTTATTGAATCCCAGGTTGGGTGGCCATTTGCGCCCACAGCAACCAATGAAATAAAAATTCCCAAGGTCTTCAAACAGGACTTCAGCTCGGGGGAGATTGCCCACCTGGCGACATTGAAGGCGCTGTTGGGGTCATCGAAGAGAATGAGAAGCGCGTCGGCCAATAATTTCTGCTCGATTGGAAAGAGCTGGTGTATAATCCGCGCAATTTGTGTTTTGCCAGAGTAATGCGGGCAGAAGTTCCTGAGGTGGAGCCCCTCTTAATTCACGTTCCTGAGAGACCTCATCCATACTGGGGTGATTGCCATGGGCAGATGTTCAAGCGCGAATGCGTAGAATGTCAACGGTTGGGCCCCAGCGGGAACTGCCGGCCAGTTTATGAGGACCAGAATGGTTGTTTGCTGCCCGCGAATATCTTTGACTTCTGCTTTGGTTGATTTTTGTTTTTCAACAGTATTGATTGTGCCTTGTCTTGCTTAAGGGATGAAGGATTTGGCCATGCTGAAGAACAGGAAGAAACAGGCCGACCAGCGAGCTGCTGACTTAAAGGCTAACGAGCCCGCGGCCTTGTCCAAGGTGCCCTTTTGTCCGCTGGTGAAGAAAACCCTCTATTGTTTCTCATTTGTATCTTGATTTACATCTGTTCATACATTACATTAGGTTCTATGCTTAGTGGCTAATTGGGTTGCGTATCAATTAGCGTGGCAACTGTGTATAGAACTTTAACATAAAATAGTTTTTTATAGGCTTCACAGGTTTAGCGGAAGACATCAGCTGAAGGCTTCACCGGAAGACTTCATTTAGCATCCAACAGCAGACCTTGTCTGTAGTTGCTCAAGCATGACGTGTCCAGTCATCAAGTTTTAGTGGATTAATTAAATTCGAACTTTATCAGTTTGAATTTGAATTATCAACAATCTTCTATCAACTCTTGACTTCTCAGACACGCCTGTCCAGCTTTCCGAAAAGTGAAGACTTTCGCCTCCTAAAAAGTGACGAGCGGTGAACAGGCCGACACTACAGGATCGTACCAACTATTGCAGTGCGCAACTCGATTGCTCACCTACCGATTCTTTCGCAACAATTCTGCACCATTCCATGCTCAGCATCAGTGAAGACGAAATCAACAAAAACAACTCCATGCATTTAATGCATTCAACCTAATAGAGTTGTTATTCTTCGTCTTCTCCAAACGGTCTCAAGAATGTCCCAGCTATAAATACTGCCATTAAAGACTGAAGAAAACAATGCTCTGAATTTTTCCAACAACTTCAAATCTTATATACTCGGTGCATTCAAGAGATCGTAAACTGATCAACGAAGTCCTCAACAACAATAAGAAGATCTGCATCAACACTTTATCTTTTACTTCTTATTGTTGTTTCTTAAACTATTCTTCTGCACCATTGAATATTATGTTTGTCCAGATATTCAATTCCCAACCCCCAAACACAAGTCAAATATTTTGTACACGATCCATTGGAACTCTTTGTAATAGAACTAGTGGAAAACATAGTGCACATTTAAATCCAAGGTTGACTGCCTTGGTGGTGGACGTAGCACTCTTTATAGTGCGAACCATCTCAAAATACTTGTGTTCTTTCATTATTGTTGCTTACTGCTTTATTATTTCATTGCCCTTTACTTATCTCTTCAAACTGCAGACTTGAGTATTCAGCTAAGTCTACCGGTAGTGCTTCACCGACAGACTTGAACTGTCTTCCTTACAAAACTTCCGCTACTTCAAGCTTTTCAATAGATTGCAAGGGCTTGTTTTAGGAAGGTTTAAATCTCAATTTGGTCACCCTACTTTCGGCCAAAATTCATTAAGCTCACTCTACATTTTTTTCTTCAATTTAATCACTCTAATTGGATTCGACATTCAATAAGATCACTTGAGTCATTTCTATCAGTTATGTTGGATGGAAATCAGTGAAAAGACCAAAATGCCCTTATTAAGTTGAGGGGTTTTACTCTAAATGTTAATAGTTGAGGGTTAAAACTAAAAAATAAAAACTTTACAAATAAAAATTAAAAATTGCTCCACCGTCGCCTCGTGCCCCAGTACCGACGAAGACGCCGTAGGAGCAGAATCTCAAGCGAAAACAGAGAGTTCATCAGTTCCCCATCCTAGAAGAAGACATCCACCCAATCCCATTGTTATAAACTGGCTTATGCAATTGCATATACCATCATTTGGATTCCCATTTTCCTCCCCTAATCAAATCACAAACCAGAGACGACTCCTGACTTTCTATTTGGATTCGATAAGGAGTATACCATTGTTGCTGCTGCTGCTGCTACTACCACCACTAGTATTGAGGCCAATACCGAGGTTTCTAATAATTCGGATACAGTTTCGCCAGAGAATGTCAACCTGTGAACAGCGCATCCTCACAACCCACGCCTGCCCTCTCCCCACAACCTAGATGGAATTGACATGAAAAACAGAGGGCAGCCACTGGGCGTTTTTGAAGGGAAGGGGGAAATCGGCGCTGTTGAAGATGGGGGGCCACTGTTTGGGAGGTTTGGCCGGCTGTGGGTGAATGGAGAGACAGATCTGGACTGAAGTTGATGAACAAACTGGAGATAGATAGATGTGGGGTCAATCCCTGCCTTGCGTGGCCTATGGAGATTACGAAGGAGATGGCCGGCAATTGAGGATGGCGGTCATATTTGGGGCATATCCTGCGTTTCGGCTATGATGTCTCATTCGAAGCTTTAGACAAAGGTGTTATTGAGGTATTGGGCCCTTATGGTATCTCGTACACATTTCGACGATTGGTCGACCGAATAAGTCAACTTCAAAGTGGATTTGTTGTGCGAAGAGTGCATTATGACCCGTGGCCGCCTGCAAATATATATGGGGGGCGGCTCCTCCGTTGTGGGTAAACGAGAATTTCACTCTACGAACCCGAAGAAAGGCTGCACAGCAGTAGTAGGGGCCTAAAGACCGGAGATTTTTCGGGCGGGGTTGCTTGGGTTTTGGGGCGGCGAAAGACAGGATGAAGGAGAGAGATGGAGATGGAAGGATGAAGACGAGCGATTGAGAGAAGACTTCTACGAAAGAGGCGAGCCGGGGGGCTACTGAGCATATATGGGAGAAAGTGAGGTTGGCCATGAGCGGATTACAGAGGGCGGGTGAGGTTGAGGTTTGAAGACGAACAGAGAAATTGGAGGAAGGAATGAAAACAGCTGGGTTTATTACTTGTCGAGCCTTTGGAACAGGTGAAAGAGGATAGTAGTACGTAAGGGTATTTTTGGATTTTCAGAAATTTTTTAAGGCTTCCAACAAAATAATTGGACGGAGTGATGAACTTGATATTTATGTCCAAGTAGAGTGATTAAATTGATGAAAAAAATAGTAGAGTGAGCTTAATGACTTTTAGCCGAAAGTAGGGTAACCAAATTGAGATTTAAAACTTTTAGGAATTAATACAAAAAGTTTTAAGTATAAAATAAGCTATTTAACCCCCCCTTCTAGCTTATTATTGTGCCCTTTGAGACTAACAACCTCAAGTCTGTTAAGAAGGTGATTCGCGCCCAAAGTCATTGCCCCGACAAAGAAGAGGCCGTGGTCTGATAATTCTAAGCCCCTCCCACGCTAACATCTCCTTGGTTCCCACCGCCAAGGATGCCAGGGCCACGGGGAAAAGAAAGAAGAGTCCTTCTCCTTCTCTTGCTCGGAATGTCCGCCCATGTGGTTCGAAGCTCGATCCTATTATCGCCTCGACTCGCGCGGGGTGGCAACTGGAGGCCTCGCTAAGCCATCCACCACCCGCTACCCGAGCGCCAACATCTCCTTGGGCATGCCCGCTCTTGGTGGGCCACCGCCAAGGATGCCAAGGCCACGAACAACAGGAAAAGAAAGTACCAACTTATATGAGTCCTTCTCTCTTCTCTCGCCGACCAACCGAGACCAAATCGCCGCCGCCAAGAAAAAGCTCTGGAACTGTCCGCCCTATGTGGTTCGAAAAGTTCCGAAAATCCTATTAAAGACGCACTTCCGCCCCGACTCAAGGCGGTGGGTGGCAACTTGAGGATCGCGCGCCATCGCCATGGGGTAGTGGATATGAAGAGGCCGATTTGATCCCTAGACGTGCCCTCCACCAGCCTGAGCCGAAGCTAGGGCCGGTCCGATTTTTGCGTTGGTCAACGAAATTTTCCGGGGAGCTCTGCCCCATTATCGGGGTATCAATTTGCATGACCTCCCCGGAGCCCGGGTGGGGTTCTTCGCTTTGGATTTTGCGATAAATGCATCATACAAGTAGGCTATGTCGCTACGACCTAAGCTAACTCACTAGGACTACTTGGTTCTCGCCGTGAGGGTAGCTAGCATCCCGCCATCTTATGGGTATGTATATCACATGGGCATCCTAGCTACTTAAGGGGGGTGGTGACGCTCTGCGGCATCCTAGTACGTGAACCGGGCATTGTCCCATCTTACTCACGAAGAGGATAAGATAAGCTCATTAATACTCGGGAGTAGCGGAAGGTTGACCAGGCATGGCCTTATCTGCTCGGCAGACAAGCATATTTTGTCAAACAATCCAAAAGCAGTTGATAAAAGACAACTAAATAACTTAAATGAACAATCATGGAAAAACTTGCCTTTCATTGATTAATATTGATGACCCTCAACAGGGCTGAGGGTCCTGCTCATTTGTGTGCTAAGGACTGACTTAAGGATAATACTTTTTTAAGTGATCTGCATGCCAATGATGCTTCAAGTCTTTTCCTTCCTGAGTCCGAAGCGTGTAGGTGCCCTCTCTGACTATGCTAGTAACTTGAAAAGGACCTTCCCAGTTGGGCGATAGCTTTCCCCATTCTCCCCGATGACCCGTTACCTAAATCTTTCTTAGTACCCAGTCTCCAACCATGAAAGCTATACCTCGAACCCTCTTGTCATGATGAGCCTTTACTCGCTGCTTGTAGTTGACCATCATAAGTCGTGCATCCAGCCTTCTCTCCTCGAGCAGATCAAGGTCTATTGCACGGACAAGATGATTATTCTGTTCGCTGTAATGGGAAACTCGATAGCTAGGCAAGGCCATTTCTACCGGGATCATAGCCTCTGACCTGTACGTAAGTGGGAATGGTGTCTCTCCGGTTGGACCTCTGACAGTGATTCTAACCGCCCACAAGGCCGACTGTAACTCTTCTACTCATTTTCCTCGCCGCTAAGTTTCTGAGAGCTAACTTGCTTGTTCGACCTCTTTCTAGCGATTGATTGCCAAGCATCGCCCAGCGAGCAACTGTGAACTTATTGCTTGACACCCCAATTTTGTACCCCTTGTATGTGACATGACATAAAACTCAAGATCGTTAAAACATTAACAAATGTCTCGTCGTCAGCCAAGCGAAAAGAATGCAGGGTCAAAGCGTCAAAATCAAAAGATGGAATATGGCGCCACCCACATGAATCTTGGCTGTGACACCAGAATGGGCTTGGTGGCGCCAGTTTGGGCTTCCGGCTGAACTTATCACAACGCATTGTTCTTCGCCGTAATGTAGACACCCCAATTTTGTACCCCTTGTATGTGACATGACATAAAACATCAAGACTGGTACAATCGACTGTGGTCGAAAACGCAAAAGGACAAAGCGATGCAAAAGAATGAACGCAGGTTCAAAGCGCCAAAATCGTTGGCGCCACCCAAGAGTAAAATCTAATTCCTTCGATGTCCCGATCGACGCACGAAGAGTAAAATCTAATTCCTCGATGTCCCTTGTCCAAATTTATAAATGAGGCTTCTGGATCGACCTTCAAGACACCAATTCATCCGCAAAACACTCAAGGCTCGCATACCGAAGAAATAGAGAGCAAAGTGAGATAGTGAGTGATCACCTCAAAGCCTCGAAACCCTGTCAAACCTCCTCCAAACACAAAACCAACAGGTAGAAGTGAGCCTTAGCCCCCCAGCTAGGTATCCACCTTATTTCCTGCCCAAAACCATAAAGTAGCCGTTACTCTGCCCGAGTAAATAGGCTGAAATCACCCGAAATAAGCCGTTATTCCTCCCAACCAAATAAGCCAAAACCACCACAAATAAGCCGTCATTCTGCCCGAGTGAGTAAGTCAAAAACACCACAAATAAGTCGTCACTCTGCCCAAATCACAGCAGCAGCAGCAATAAAAGACTCCCTCTCCCGAGAAGGACAGAGCGAGCACACCCTAGGCCATCAGTAGGTAAGTTGTAAGTTTTTATTTGTAAAAGTGTTATTTCCAATCCGGCCCAATGTAGATATATAAGCAGTTATGCTACCCGAATTTAGTTAGGAAATAACACTAAAAAGAACCGTTATTATGGCCAAATATTTTCAAGTATATCTGTAATTATTTGTAAAGAGACAGTTGCAAGTCTGTAAATAATGTAAACAATGGATGTATTTGTAGGCAGTTAATGCTTTATTTATCTGTTAAATAAATATAACAAAAAAACATACTTTAGCCAAAAACTGTTTTGAGACCGAAAGGGCGAGTTGGGTGCCTAGCACCTTCCCAACTCGTAACTTAGCCTCCGGACCCGTTTTTATTATCTCTGGTTTTCTTTCTTGGTTTTGCTTTATTTCTTCCTCAAAATAAAGATGGCGACTCTAAAACATTTTGGATCCAGTGGGGCCTCGCAACATCTTTCCTTGCACTTTTCCGTTTTCCCCTAAAAAAGGGAGAATGAGAATGGAAAGGTGATGTATTCCTATATCCTGGTATCCCCTAAACAAGGGATAACTTGATGTTGAAAACCCAAAGCACCCATAGTGATCCGAAATAGGCCATAAGGCTATTTTCATAAAATCCATAGTGGGGGCGCCGCAACATTCCTTCCTTGCACTTTCCCGCTCTCCCCTAGAAAAGGGAAAATGGGAATGGAAGAGTGATGCATTCCTATATCCTGGTATCCCCTAAAAAAGGGATAACTTGACATAGAAAACCCAAAGCTCCCATATTAGATCAAAAATCCACTAAAGGCAACCGAGACGCATTCAAACGCGCTATCTTAGACAGCACTCCTCTCGCACTTTTGATTTCGTCCTCCCCTAAAAAAGGGAGGGTGGAACGAGAGCAGTGGATGTCACCGCATCCGCACGTACGCGCACCCCTATCCAAGGGCGCGCGGGCGCAATTTCCCGGGAACCCACAGTATCGTGATCTGAAATGATTGCCCGCGGAAGACCAAAACGACACCATACTTGATCATGGACAAATTTGATGACGTTAGCCTCTGAAATGGTGGCCAATGGCTTGGCCTCGATCCACTTGGTGAAGTAATCAATAGTGACGACTGCGTATTTGTATTTGTATTGTGCTAGCGGGAATGGACCGATCAAATCGATTCCCCACATATCGAACGGCTAGGCCGCAACGACTGGAGTTTGTACGGTGGATGGAAGCCTTGGTATGTCCGCATATCGTTGGCATTTGTCACACTCGCGGACATACTTCTCTGCATCTCTTCTAAGAGTTATCCAGTAATACCCTGCGCGCAAAACTTTTTCTGCTAGAGCTCGGGTGCCCGAGTGGCCGCCACATCCTCCTTCATGTACTTCATATAAAACACCCTTAGTTAGCTCCGGGGGAACGCAGCGAAGCATATGTCTGACCTTATATCGCTTGTATAGGATTCCCCCGACTACCGAGTATCTACAAGCCTGGCTTCTGATTGTGGTGGCTTTGACTTTATCCGCTGGGAGGACTCCTTGCTCGATATAGTCCTTGTAGTCAGCAATCCAACTTCTAGTCGCTGGCTCGATGTCCATGATTACTGGTCTATCAATGGCCGGAGTTTCCAAATGCTCAATCATTACTGAAGGATTCAGCAATGCTAGGTTTGCTTTAGCGATCTTGGACAAGTAGTCTACTCGCATGTTGTCAGCGCGATCAATTCTGATGATCTCCCAGAACTTGAAATTCTTCAAGATTTCTTTGACAAGCTCGCAGTATTTGACCAGGGAAGGGTGATGCACCATATATTCCCCCTGGACTTGGTTCACTACTAGTTGTAAATCCGAGTACACTGTGACCACTTCTACGCTCATGTCAGCTGCGAGCTCAAGACCGACGATCATTGCTTCGTACTCGGCAACGTTATTGGAGGCGGGGAATTTGAACCGAAGTGCTAGTTCGAACTCTGTGATCTCGTCGGGAGCTATGAGAAGGATGCCAGCTCCACTCCCGACTTTGCTCGCTGCTCCGTCCACATAAAGATCCCAACAATAGGCCGAGGTCAGGTGTGGCACCGCTTCGCTCTGCAGGGCTCTACCTGTCGCCGAGTTCTTCTTCTTTGCCGAGTGAATCTTGTTTCCACTAAGAAGTCGGCCAAGGCTTGTGCCTTGATTGCCCGCCTGGGTAAGTAGTCTATGTGGAATTATATGAGCTCGATTGACCAGTTGAGTAGTCTGCCCGATGAATCAGGCTTGTGAAGGACTTTGCGCAATGGCACGTCTGTGTATACTATGATTACATGTGTAGAAAAATAAGCCTTTAATTTCCGGGCAACTACGACAAACGGGTAAGCTAATTTTTCTACATTAAAATAACGACCCTCAACAGGATTGAGGGCCTTTGATACATAATACAAAGGCTTTTGAATTCCTAGCTCCTCCCTAACTAAAACAGCGGCCACATCCTGATCTGTGGCTGCTAAGAACACATATAAAGGCTCACCTGCAGCATGTGGCTGAGAGGGGTGGTTTGCCAAGATATTCCCTGAGCTGCTCGAGGGCTTTGGCACATTCTGCATTCCACTCGAAACCCTTGTTGCTGCGCAGGACCTTGAAGAATGGGAGGCATTTTTTCGCTGATTGGGAGATGAAGCGACCAAGGGCGATGATTCTGCCGTTTAGTTGTTGGATGTGTTTGATGCAATAAGGCCGCTCCATCTCGAGTAAAGCTAGAATCTTCTCCGGGTTTGCCTCTATCCCGCGCTGGTTGACCATAAATCCGAGAAACTTCCCTGTCCGCACCCCGAACGCGCACTTGCTTGGATTCAACTTCATGTTATGTTTACGCAGATTGGTAAATGTTTCTACTAGGTATAGAGTGTGATCACAACCTTTTGTTTTGATGACCATATCATCGATATAAGCTTCCATGTTTCTGCTGAGCTGAGAGCCAAAGACCTTGTTGACCATGCGTTGATAGGTAGCCCCTGCATTTTTTAGCCCGAAAGGCATCATCTTGTAACAGTAAAGGCCCCCAGCTGCTCGGAAAGTTGTTTTCACTTTGTCTTTCTCGTTCATCTTAACCTGATGGTACCCTGAGTACGCATCCAGAAAGCTTAGCATCTCAAACCCAGCTATGGAATCTACGAGCATATCGATGCGGGGCAGCGGGTAGCAGTCTTTCGGGCAGGCTTTGTTGAGACCTGTGAAGTCGACGCACATCCGTCATTTGTCATTGGCCTTCTTGACCATTACTACGTTTTCCAGCCAGGTCGGGTACTGGATTTCTTCGATGATGTCAGCTTTCAGAAGCTTTTCGACCTCTATCTTGATAGTTGCACTTTTCTCGGGGGAGTACTGCCTTGGTCGCTACTGAATAAGCCGAAAAGTTGGATCCGCGTTCAAATCATGGTGGGTAACACTCTCACTGATACACTGCATGTCTTTGACAGTCCAAGCGAATACATCCAGGCTGTTCTTTAGTAGCTCGATCAACCTTTCCCGAGCTTCGGGAGGCATGGCCTGCCCGATTTTAATTTTCTGCTCAGGGTAGGCGGGATTGATGACGATCTCCTCCAGCTCGCCCTCTGGCTGAATATCGGGCTCGTCACGAACTTGTAGAGTGTCCATCTCAATGTCTTGTGCCTCGAGGCGTCTAGGCTTGTGCCTAGGGGGAAATGGTGCCGGGGCTTGCTCGGGTTCCTGTGTTTCCGTGGGGTCAACTGCTTTAGAAGGCTCCCCAAGCTCGACATTGTTTATGGGGATGGAGCCCGAGTCGGTAGTGGTTGGAACCTCTTTGTCGGGAGCTGCCAGTCAGGAATGTCCACGACCAGCTTCTGTTTCTTTCGCTGAGAATCCCAAACATATTCCCACATTGCCCGCGGCTTGCTATTGAGGATACCCACTCCATCCTTGGTGTAAAACTTGGCCTTTTGGTGAGGTATAAAGGTCACCATTTGGAACTTGGCCATGGCCGTGGCACCTAGGATACAGTTGTAAGTGGACTTTAGATCGATTACCAGGAAAGTGATCATCTCCGTCCGGGTTTGTACACCATCTCCCATGAACACTTCGAGCTCAATGGCACCCTTTACGCTTACTTGATGGTTGGTGAATCCTTTAAGCTTCCCTAGGTAAGGCTTGAGCCGGGTGTCGGATAACTTTAGTCCCTTGAAGCAGGAGTAATACATGATTTCTCTGCATGCCCCGGTGTCGAGCAACACCCTATAAACCTGCCAAGCGTTTACTAGCCAGCTCGCTACGGGTGAAACAGATGTTGGGCTCCCCTGCCCGCTGAACTGCCGGAGATTTCACTGCTTTAGAGAGAGAGTATATATGCTTCCCGATCTGAGTGTTGGACGGAAGCTCCTCTGAATCACATTGACCACTCCTCGAATCTGAGGGGCCTGGCCACCTCTTCCTCTTGGGGGCCTTCCTTGTTGGCCATTATTTGCATTGTTGCCCGCCCCTAATCCCTTTTGAAGCGGTCCAATTTGCCCGCGTTGATCAGCTTTTGTATCTCCTGTTTCAACACAAAGCATTCCTCAGTGGTGTGGCCATTACCATAATGGTAATCGCAGTACTTTGTGTTGTCCCTGGTATGAGCGAGCTCAAGTCAAGTGGATAAGGGACTGGCAGCGCATCTCCCACTTGGAACATGATCTTTTCCCGCGTAGTGTTTAGCGGGGTGAACTGTGCCTCCCTGAATCTCTGTCCGGGGGTAGACATTCTCTTCATGTCTCTGCGCGAACGGTTGTTGCCCTCTGGGCTCTGGCCCGCTGGCATGGCCGAGCTGTCCTGAGCCTTGTCTTTGTTTTTGGTTTTGTCACCCTTGACGCTCTCAGTCGAGCATAAGAGATGAGAACTTGTTAGCAGCTCTGCTTTCGAGGCCCCCGGATTCATGGCCATCATTGTTTTCAGTGGCCCTGCCTTCATGTTGTTAAGGTAGTAGAACGTGATCTCAGGGTCACTGGTGGCGGTCACCTGATCGAACATCTCCTCGATTCTCTTCAAGTAACTGTCATAGGACTCGTTGTCGCCTTGTTTAATTTTGGCAAGATCAAAACGATTTTTGGGGGTTGGACCCGCAGTGCCGAACTCCTCCAAGAACTCTTCCTAGAGCGTTTCCCAACTGCCAATTGATCCACGGGGGACTCTGCCCAACCATGCCTGTGCCTTTCCCTGAAGAGCACCCTCAAATGCCCGCATCTTCAAGGCTTCCACATCGGTGACCATCCGAATCTGTGCCTCGAAAGATCTGAGCCAATCGCTTGCCCGCGTCTTCCCAAAGTACTTTTCGAATTGTGGGAAGATAACCCCTTGTGCGGGTGGCGCATTCTCAATCTCTGGAGTGAACGGGCTGCCCTCCAGCGGCTTAGTGGCCCCATAGCCGGGCTTGGCCATGGCTAGATTAGCCATATGTTTGACCATGTCTCATTTCATGGCCTCCATTCGCTCGGATAGTCGTTTTTCTGCGTCCATAGTGAGTCTGGACGAACGAGCAGGATCAGACTGTTGACTATGCATTGGTGGGCAAAAGGTTGGTTCATAAGAAGCTCCGGCCTCCTACTCAATGGGCGTTCTATGCCTTGGACGGTGTGCATCTGCCTCTGCGTGCTCACGGGCCCTACGGCGGCTATGGCTTTCTTCCTGAGCATGGTACTCCTGCCGACGAACGGCGATAATGTCTGTGGGAGAGATTCTGACGGTTGTATCTACTCTCCGCCTGATCATCTGCTCGTTTCACCGCCTCAGCTTTCTCCGAAGGTATGTGAATAACGGATGGGATCCGTCTGCTCGGAGCGGGCAAATGTTGGGAGGCATGACCATCACCAACAAGTGCTGGATTGCTGAGAGCGGGTAACACCAAATCTGCAACTGGAATCGGGGCGTGGCCCAAGGTGAGCAGTTGCTGGTTGAGTGCATACATCTTATTATAATACTCTGCTTGGACTTGAAGAGCAGCAGCCTGCTGGTCAGGGGTTTGCCCGGGTAGACTCACATGGCTACCCTGGCCATTCTCTCGCTAGCGATTTAGCTGCGTTCTGAGATGTAACGCGCGAGCATCGCGCTTCTCATTGATAACTTGTCGGGCATCGCACTGGCTAGCATGACTTTGGCTGGCGTGCTGGGATAGCTGTTCCTCAACATATGACACATCATTGCCATGAACCACGTGCCAAGCAGCCACTTTCAGATTCCTCGTTTGCAACCCTTGGGGTGCCCTTGGTGGCAAATCGATCGGTGGTGGTGGATTGTTGTTTCCAGCCTGGTGGTTACTGACGGTGGCATGATACTTGCTATCTTTACCAGCCATTGCAATAAGAAGATTTCTGAAAACCTCACCGGAAAACTTTGAAGAAAGTGTTGAAACCACTTTCCTGGCAACAGAACCAAACTGATGTGGCAAAATCACGGCTTGGCCCGTTTGAATGATGGGTAGGATATCTGGGCTTGAATCTGCTTCCTTGAACCTATTTTAGATCGTAGAAAATCTTAATGGAAGTGTAAGGCTTGGCCTTGCGAAACCACTCTGGTGTGAGAGTAAGTATCGGGTGTGAATGTCAAGAGAGAATTTGATAGAGTTTCTAGGCTCAAGAAAGAGTGTGTATCTTCTTTGTGACTTGTGGAGGGGTATTTATAGGCCCATAATGACCTGGAATCCGCGTGGGATTCAGTTTCCATAGATACCCAGTCAATCAAGGAGATAATCTCTTGATTTTAGGCGTGATATGCGGCTGGCCGCGTGAATGTAGGAGCAGATAAGTTAAGTGTCCTGCTCAGATATGGAAACCTTCGACTTGTCTTGGGGAGCAAGTTTCCGAAGTTTCCTGCTCGATGCGTGCCTGGGCGAGCAAGGCTCTGCCCGGCTGCTTGATGTGGACTGAGTTGAAGTAAATGTGGATCCCGGGCATGGCCCCTGGTCGGGCAGGCAAGGCCAGTACTCGATCAAGTTTGGACGGGATGAATACGATTCTTTGCCCGGTATGAGTGTGGTCCCTGGTCATGACATCTGGTCGGACAGGCAAGGCCTGTACCCGACCAAGTTTAGGCAGGGTTACACTATTCGTTGCCCGATACCTCTGTCGCTTTGTCCACTAGATTGGTGGGCCCCATATTAATTGTGCTCATGACTGACACATGATGCTAGCTCGTGCTTCGCTCGTGACCCGATTTGGGCCGGGCACATCATCCCACCCGATTTTTTTTCCACTATGAACTGAAAATGAATTTTCTGACTATGTTTTTTACTGTAAACATTATTATGAAAACTCTCTTTTCACTAAAAAAATATCTAATATAACTATATTCACACTCTTGCGGCAACCTTTTCACGATTCGATATCTCTCTTTGGTTATCACTTTATCCTCTATACCTCTCCATAATTCATAGCTTTTATACTATGGATTCAACTGTTTTCTATTACTCTTTCTCTTTGTCTCTCTCACCGATAAATATTTGTTTGTTCGTCGTCACTGAATTTTCTCATCGAAAATTTTTATTCAACAATTATTTTCTATCTTTTCCATTTTTTTCTTCCCTCAGTTTTTTGTTGCGATTTTTTTTAGCTACAAAAGAAATTTGTTTGGAAACTTTTTATGATCATATATAATTCATGTACACACAAATGAGCTATTATTATTTTCTTTTCTTATTATATATGAGTAGGTCTCATGTGAGATCATCCACTCTATCAATACGTAGTGAGTTAGATTATGAAGATCCGTCTTTATATATTTGGTGAATTAAACCAAATATATAAAGTGCACGAAGACATAAAAATTGAAATTATCATAAAATCAATTTTTCTTAAAGAAAAAAGAAAAACAAAAACCTATTACAATTACTCCCAACAAGTTTATAAACAAACAAACTCCATTTAGCGCATGTTTCCTCTATCATACTTCATACTTCAAACAACCGAAAGACAGCACAAAGGTAAACCGAATACTCCCGGAAACCAAGAAACCCAAATCGTCGCCGGGGTTTTGGTCAAACCCCCCTCCGATCAAAAGTCAGAATCGCCGGCTCAATTTTGATTGTGAACATTCGAACAGAGTGTTTCGAGCTAGCAATTAGGTCAAAGTTCTATATATATAGAGAATGTTTTTCAGTGGTGATCCTTCGACAAGGAAGCGAGTTGATTTAGGAGGCCGGAGCTCGAAGGAGAGAGATAGGCAGAAGCTTCTCGAACAAACGAGGTTAGAGCGGAATAAGCGATTATGGTTGCGCCAACAGAATTCGGCCGCAACCAAAATTCAGGTGCATATTCATTTATGAGTATGTTTATGTATGAATTTATAATACATGATTGTATAGTCGTATATTGAGTGTAGTTTAATTGAGTTGAGGAGTTTATAAGAATCATTTTTGATGTTTGGAAAATTGTTATTATTATTTTCAAGTTCGTTTTATATGTTTAACGATTCGCATTAATTGGAGATTGATAGGGAGGAATGTACCAAAGATATATATTGCGTGGGGGGAAAAGTAATAAACTGTGTTCTTAATGTATTTCCACTTGAAAGAGTTCCTATTTGAAAAGTAAGATAGGGATATAGCATTAGATTGTTACTATTGGAAATGAGCATTATAACTAATGCAGTTCATAAATGAGGGGGTAAATTGAGAACTTTTACGGGAATTGAAATCTTAAATGTGAACACTAGACTTTGGAATTTACAGGAACTGAAAGCTTAACTGTGAAAATTAGACTTTTGAGTGGAGCACAGGGACATCAGTGAAGAAGAAGCTAATTTCAGGTTTTTAGGGGAAGTAGGTAGAACTTACCCTCGTCAAAAGGTAAATGAGCAAATATTTAGTCATGTTTATGTTGCTTAGAATGGAATTTCGCTCACTTGACTTACTTTCGTTATTTCTTGAGGGCATAAGTGAAGTTCTTAGGATTGAGTTTGTGTGATCAGCTGACACAGGGCATTGAAAGATATTTCCCTTTCTAGAGATTTTAGATCTTCGTTGAATTTTGGATAGATGTCGAGGCATGGGAGCAATGAATGATTTTTAGATAGTGGCCAGTGAATATCTGTAATACACATGTCATATGACCAGAATGGCCAAAAGGCCACATGGTACTACACTGAGGACCACTATACTATAAAGGGTGCTATGCCTGCAAAGACCCATCGTAGACACTTACATACCTTGGAAGTGTCACCTGTGGAAGGGAACACCAGCGAAGCGTCTAGAGCCAAGGATGACCTTCTCGACGTACCAACTATAGCCAAACCCTTGAGCCAAAGGTGGCATTTTTAAAAAATGGGATATGGTGGATAGGCAAATGCGTAGGTACATGCATAGTAAGTGTCTCCGATAGATGTTGAGGCATGGGAGCAATGAATGATTGTTAGATAGTGGCCAGTGAATATCTGTAATAAACACGTCATATGACCAGAATGGCCAAAAGGCCACATGGTACTACACTGAGGACCACTATACTAGAAAGGGTGCTATGCCTGCAAAGACCCATCAGAGACACTTAACATACCCTCCTGTGGAAGGGAACACCAGCAAAGCATCTAGAGCCAAGGATGACCTTCCCGACGTACCAACTATAGCCAAACCCTTGAGCCAAGGGAGGCATTCTTTAAAAATGGGATATGGTGGATTAGGCAAATGCATAGTATATCAGGTATATGTTGGGAATCATTCAAAGAACTCCACAAGAAATTTAAGACTACGTGATTGCGCACACATTGGAATCCATTGGGTTTTGAATTGTCGGGCGAAATCATGAGGACGTTAATGTGAAGCTAATTAACTCATACCAATGAATGATAGCACGTCATTGGCCATTGTACGTCGGTAACTAGGTGGCCAAAAGGCCACACAACACTACATTGAGGATCACTGCCCGAGAAAGGGGGGGCAATCCCCATGAAGACCCCACCTGAAATATTAAACATAGTTTGGAAGTGTCACCTGTATTGTGGAACACTGATGAAGGCATTGAGCTGAGGATGAGTGGGTGACCTTACCGAAGTACTTCACTAGGGAACACCAACTAGTGCGGAACAATTGAGCTGAGGATGAGTGGGTGACATCGAAATACGGTTGATTGTGCTACATTATGGTTTATTAGGTACATCTTCGGAAGCATTCAATGAGCTTCCACACGAAATTGAAGACTCCGTGATTGCATGCACACTGGGAACCATAGGGATAACGATTTCAAGGCTGAGATCATGAGGATGTCACTGACTTACGTCATCTACCGAATGACAGGTTTACTTGCTTTAATAAGGAAAGGAGGTGAAAGGGGCCTTTGTAGAGATCATGTATCATGAGCCTATAAGCTTGCCAAACAACTAGCACCATGACTTCAGTGAAAGTTATAGGTTTGCCCTCATATTCCTCGTGAGATGGAAAATTAACTATTAACCATCCTATGTAGTGGACATAGCTTCTAAAGACCATAACTTGACTTGGTTGATGAGACCAAGCTGTTGAGAGCTTTGACACATTCCGCAACGAGGGTTCCTCATAGCTTTCTCCTTCTCCTGTTAGCAACATCTTGATCTCCACCCCTCCTTCCATGCCTAAGTGACAAGTGGTCTGATTGACTAACATTGTGCAACACCAACTATAGCCCTGAAGTAGCCCAAACTATAACTTTCCAGGATTACCTTAAGCCCATGAAGGACCTTCGCGCCCTTAGGGTTAGGGGACGCTTACCTTCTAAAGATGCTACTACTTACCAGCAATGATGCAATCTACATTTATACAAGACATATAACTTAGTTCTTAGATTAATGTAGCATATTCAGAAAACTCAAAAATAAGAATGTGTATCACAAATCAAGGAGAATGCATTACGCGATGATAACTCCAATCGGCTACAATAGGCGGACTAGGTTACCATATTGTTTTTGGATATCCTTTTTTTCATCCCCAAAAATTGGATTGAAATTTGGTGACTTGCTATGAGTAATTTGTGGTTAGAAGCGACCTTTTCTTGGTTTTGTTAGGACCATATTGGTTATTGTTACAGACTAAGCTGTTTGTTATGTTGGGCTGGTCTAGAGAGTTATATGTTAGAGTAATTTATTTGATGTAAAGCAAATTTGTTATTTGCGAAACAAACTAATATATATTAGCTTTTGGTGTGGATCAGTGAAATGGAGTTGAAGTGGGTTTCAAATACTTTTTTGGACACAGAATTTGTAATTAAGTTCTAGGTAAATATCATTGTTTAATTAAATCAAAAGTCATTGAACTTTTTTGCTCCTGCTATGTACATGAGTTTGGGTGCGAGGATCGATTAATAATCTGCATCTTAGATGTTGGGTTCATTTAATTCGATGTCCATAGAGGCATAACAAAATATATGTAACTTTTGGTATGTCCCAGCTCTATCTTGCCCTTTCTTGAGTTTCTTCAGGGTAAATATTGAGATTGGGAATAAGGGAGATAAGAGTTTTATGGGAATGTGGGGTTCTCGACTTTTCGCGGTTCTATGATGCATTGGTGCTTTTGGATGGAGAGATGCTTAAATCTTTAATTGTGATAGCTTGTGAAGGACCCTCTTGTGGGAGAGGGTAGTCCATTTGGCCTATATTTAGGCATAGCCAGAGATGCATTTCGTGCAATTCCGAGTTCAGTTTGTAGGATAGGTATGCGGTGGGAGCCCTCATCTGTCATTTACACATTCTCCATTTGTGCTACACCGTGACATATGTCTTGCAACGCATCCCATGGCATATGTCCCTCAACATGTGTTCCACGGAATGTACTCTGCACTTACTTCATTGTCTGTTTCATAGCGACCTTGGAAGGACAACATAGTGGACCCCGTGGAATAGGCTGTTTGCATATTTCTGCATAGCGTTGCCTTTTCACATTCGGCATTGCTGAAAGGGTTTTGGATTGAAGCATTGCCTCAAGGATCAATTGCAAGGTCACACGTGGCCGGGCTAGGCTTAGTACGCAAACTGTGGATGGTCCCCCGATAAGGACACGCGACTCCTGTTTGCGCGATCGTATGTCCTGGCTAATGAGAGAGTGTAACCACTGTACGAACCGCACATGATCCGTCACGTGAGACCCTCCTAGCTGCCTATAAATAAGTTGTTTGTTGCATTTATGAGACAAGAAATCCACGAGTCGTAACCTACCGCAATTTTCCTGTCCTCTCTTGAGATCTTGTGGTGTATAACGCCAGCACTCACCCGGTACTATTAGTCTATTACCCCTTTACCCGGCCGCAAGGGCTCGAATCAAACATGGTTATGCAGAGAGATTGGAAGGCTGTGCTTTTCTAGTCTAAGTGTTTAGAGGAGTAATTCTTTTTTCTTTTTGTTTGCCTTTCTCGATCTTTCTTTATGAATTTCTCATTCATCCTCTTAGTTTCTAGTATATAATTTTTTTTATCCCAAAAAAAGGATAAAGAATTCAACAAAAAGAACATATGTAGGGAGTGGTTCAACACTGAAGTAGCATTGAATCATTGGATAAGCTTGGTGGTAGTATGATTGGTTGAATAGTGCAGGACACTTATCCCCTTCAACATGGTTTTGGTACACATTTAAGATTTCGTAGAAAAATTGTACTGAAGATGTTTTTGGATGGATACTTGTGTCTATATCCTGTTTTAGTAGCTGTTGTTTTGATTTTTTTTTTGGCCTTTTGTGTTTCTTTCTTCTTTTTGTTTGTTCTTCTCTTTGAGAAAAATCAAGAAAATTGAAGGACAAACTTGTATGTATGAAAGTGGTTTCTGGGGACAACTTGCAGTGATGCATCAAGGCATGCTGTGAAATGTTACTATTCAAAGCTGTTAGAAAGAGAGGGGCTTCTGTTCCCATGGAAGTCAGTATGGAAGACGGTAGCTCCAAACCTAGTAGTCTTTTTTGTGTGGGAAGTGGTGAATGAGGCTATTCTAACCGGTGATAACCTGAGGAAAAGAGGGACTATATATGTTAACAGATGCTATCTGTGCAAGGAGTGTGAGGAGAGTGTAAATCACTTGGTTATGCATTGCCCGATGGTAGGGGAATTGTGGAATTTCATGTTTCGATTGTTCAACGTGGCGTGGGTGCTTCCGGAGACCCCCAAAGATCTATTGTGGAGTTGGAGATATTTTTGGCGGAGAAAGAACATAAACACCATTTGGGAAGTTGCTCCCTTTGGGGTGTGGTGGACGATATGGATGGAAAGAAACCGTAGGGCTTTTGACAATGAGGAAGGGACCATATCAGATTTGAAGAGTGTTTTGCTTCACCTCCTGTTTTCATGGTGTGCAGGGGCTGAATAATCACAGATTCCATTTACAGCCTCTTTTGTAGATTTTGTTTATAACTTTTCTAATCTTAGTTAGTCTTTTTGGTAGACTACACTTTTTGTGTACAAAGGACGCGTCACCTGTTTTGACGCTTTGATATATATACTTTTACCTTTACAAAAAAAGAAGAGGTCATTAAACGAGTGGAGTTTTTAACTGGACGTAGCAGCAGGTTGGCAGAGTTGGGCTGAGAACATTCAGCAAATTTTCTAGTAACAATGAGGGACATTTAATTTGTTTCACTGTACATGTAGGGCCTATTGATGCATATGCTAATTGAATTTCAAAGATATGAGCAAAAGTCTAATCTAAAAAATCTAAACATTCATAATGTCCAGAAATTTGTGTGCATTTTTCTTGAAAGTTCTGGAGATAGTAATATTTATTGAAGCCAATTCCTGCTTTGGTGCATCTTCTGATAAATATCTATTTTTCTCATGTGATAAACTCTAGAGACTATCCACAAGTCTTAACCCACTAATGGAAGAAAAGCTTAAATATAACACTGAGATTTTCTGGAATTGCAGTTCGTTACTGCACAATAGGTAGACATCATGTATGGTAACTTTTTTTAATAGAATAGCGACACAAGATTCATGTAGCTAATCTCAAGTAGTTTTTGCAAAGATCGAGTTGAGTGGACACCAGTTTAATATGTTTTAGATATCACATGTATATTTATATGATCTGAAACCCTGCTATTGCATATCATAGCTTATAAATATATCAGGATATGGCAACTTCATACCATCAGGTTTTCCTTGTCTTCTTCATGTGTAAAGAGTCAGGACATCAGTTTTATATGGTAGGGATAGTGTACGAGACTCTATGTTTGTCTTTCTGGTATTGTTCTAGAAGCATTTGAAAGTTGCTCATTTGTGGAGTCAGAACTTTGACTAAAAACTCATTGCAGAAATGTTTTAGAGGAAGAAAAGTGGTGGCAGCTGAACGTGCAAAAATCCGAGAACAGTTTTTTATGTCTTATGGGAAGCTCTGCCAAAGAGTTGACAGGTGCTCTATAGTATCCTTTATTTTGAGCATATTTGCTGGACTTTTATTCCCACTGATTCTTATAATAACTGCAACCAATATATTGGTTTCGTTCTCTGTTCACCTGGCGTATAGGTTTCTATAGTAGTGATCTTATAAAAGATTATTGCATAAAATTCTGCCTGTCTTGTAACTTTATTTTGTGTTTGTCTACATGCAGGCACAGCTTTGGGCCTAGTTCAGATTTTCTCCGACAGTTACTTTTCTTCTTTCGTCCACAAAATGTTTCTGATATTTCCACCCTTGTGGAGGCATGCCGATTGCTTCGCCAGTTTTCTCAAAATAGTGGTGTGTAAATTAGAGCTCTCTTGTTGTTAATTGTTATGTAATGTATATCATTTCCATTTTTGATTCAGTAAACAACTTAGCAAGGCCCTGCATGTGGCATTTCTAAGCATGCTAGTTGATATTTTTCGCAGGAAAGAGGGGGGCTGCATGTTAATTGCTTACTTAGGGGCTCCGATAAGTTGATATTTCTGCTAGTATACTTGGTGCTAACCTTGACACAATTCCTTGTAATTAGTATCAAACTATGCATATCATATACTACCTTTTTGTTCCCAAATAAAGTGTCCATCTCTCTCTCTCTCCCCTCTTTTGTGTAAATGTGGTACGGCTCTAAAATCGATCATGTGTGACAAAAATCATCGTTAGACCTCCTAAGATTAATTTTTCATTTATATATTTTGATGATGTGGTACCTAGATGCTCCAGTAGCATGTCTTAAAGTTCGTGCTACTTTTACTAAAAAATGTAGACTTATGCAGGAACAGAGGGATTATATTTGAAATGAAACTTAAGTGGCTTCAAACTTAAAGGCCTTTTGTGGCATTTTTATTCATATACTTGTACTTCGTTTGATTTCAGTCCCTTTTATTAATCATGTAAGTGAGTTGAAGAGTTATATTATTTAGTGTTTAGAAGTTTTAAGTCCTAGTTGCTTTTATACGAAAATCAAGGACATTGTTAAACTCTAAACTGCATACATGCATCATGCATGCATCTGCTCCTTTGTTCCTGTAATTCACATTGATTTCGTTTAACCATCGTTAGACCTCCTAAGATTTGTTTTTCATTTGTATACCATGGGGCCATACTTATCTATAAAAAAGAAAAAGAAAAAGTGGTAACTAGATGCTCCATTGGTGTCTTAAATTCGGTGCCACTTTTTATTAAAAATATGGGGAACTTATTCTGGAACGAAGGGATTATTTTTGAACCGAAACATAATTGGTTTTAAACTTAAAAAGGTACTACTATTCTTTCAAGTAGTTTCGGTCTTCGTGTTAACATTTCCAAGAGTGAGATTATTCCTGTCAGGGTTGTGGACAATGTTGGGGATCTAGCTTCGTTCTTTGGGTGCAAAACAGCATAGCTTCCGGCCTCTTACCTTGGTCTTCCTATTGGTGCACCGTCGAAAAGTAGGGCAATGTGGAATTCGGTGATTGAGCGATTCGAGCTGAGATTGGCAGGATGGAAGCGTCAACTTCTTTCAAAGGGGTGGGGGAGATTAGTTTTAATTAAGAATACTCTTTCTAATTTACCGACCTATTTTTTGTCCCTCTTTGTGATTCCGGTTTCAGTCGGACAAAGATTGGAGAAGCTGGAAAGAGATTTCTTGTGGGAAGGGCAGTCGGAAGGCTCTAAGTATCATCTAGTGAATTGGGAGAAAGTATGTTCCAGGGTTCAATCGGAAGGCTCAAAGTTTCATCTAGTGAATTGGGAGATTTCTTGTGAGAAGCTGAATGTTAGAAAACTAAAACTTTTTATCGAGGCTTTATTGGGGAAATGGTTGTGGAGGTATCTTACAGATAAGGAAGCTTTTTCGAGACAAGTGGTGGTTTGTAAGCATGTGGCGGGGACCACTGTTTGGTTTCCAAATGAGGTCAATTCTACTTTCGGGGTGGGAGTGTGCAGAGGCATCAGGAAAGGGTGGAATTCTTTTGAGAGATTCATTGCTTTTGAGGTTGGCTACGGGGCTTCCGTGAGTTTTTTGGGAGATTGATGGTGTGGTAATTCGAGTTTGAGGGAGGTGTTTCAGAATTTATATGAGGTCTCCATGGACTGGGAATGTAGAGTAAGTTCGGTACTGGCTATGGAGGAGTGTAAGTCAATCTGGAGCCCACGTTTAGAAGGAACTTTCATGATTGGGAGATTGACTCAGTAGTGCAGCTTTTGGAGAGGCTTAATGAGTAGAGCATAGACAGATTGGAGGATAAGGTGGTCTGGATAGGCTCATGGGATCTTGTTTACTGTCAGATCGTATTTTTTGATAAGTAAATAATATATTAAATATCAAGCATCAAAAGAGGTGATGCGTCCTTTGTACACTAGCCGTATACCAACCAAAAGATTAACCAAAATCTGTACTATTTACAAGATCTACAAAAGCTATAAACTAGGAAGAGAGTGATCAGCCTCGAAACTCCAAAACTGAATAGTACGAATCAGCAAATTCTTCAGCTCCGGGACTGACATTTCCACGTTGTCGAAAGCCCTATGGTTCCTTTCCTTCCATAGAATCCAACACACCCCCAAAAGAGCTGACCCCCATATACTATTACTCTTCTTCAAATAACCCCTATTCCAACCTCTGACATGGTCAATGATCGAACTTGGCATGACCCAAGACATATTAAACATACTCAGCACATAATTCCAAAGCTCTAAAGCCACTTGGCAGTGAAGAAGTAAATGATTTACACTCTCCGCGCCAGCCTTACACATATAGCATCTATTAACAAAAACCATGTTACGTTTCCGCAAATTGTCCCCGGTTAGGATAGCTTCATGAGTCGCTTCCCACATGAAAAAAGCCACTCTCTTAGGGGCTTTGGTCCTCCAAACTGCTCTCCACGGAAAAGAAGTTCTGCCACCATTGAGAAGCTTTAAATAATACGATCTAACTGAGAAAAGAGAGCCCCCTGAACCTTTCCAAACCACCTTGTCCGTCGGCTGTCGTTTTACGCTCTTGAAGCATCCTTAAAAGCTGCACAACCGACTCTAACTCCCAATCATGAAAATTCCTTCGAACAAAGGATTCCGGATAGGCTTACCCTCCACCCAAGCTAATCTGAGCTAACTTTACAATCCTTATCCGTGGATAGCTCAAATAAGTTCAAACGCCTCCCTCAAGCGAATATCCCCACACCATCTATCTTCCCAAAACCTCACCGAGGCCCCATTACCAACCTCAAAAGCAATGAATCTTTCAAAAGAATTCCACCCCTTCCTTATACCTCGCGAGACTCCCACCCCATAAGGCGAATTGACCTCGTTAGGAAACCAACGGTGACCCCCTCCCATACTTGCAAACCACCACTTCCCTCCACAAAGCCTCCTTGTTTGTGAGATATCGCCACAACCATTTTCCCAACAAAGCCTCGTTAAATAATTTGATTTTTCTGATATTCAAACCCCCCTCCTGAACCCTCGAACACACCTTATCCCAATTCACTAAGTGAAACTTATGCACATCTGATTGTCCCTCCCACAAAAAATCTCTTTCCAACTTTTCTAATCTTTGCCTAATAGTAGCAGGAATCACAAAGAGAGATAAGAAATAAGTTGGTAAATTAGCAAGAGTGTTCTTGATCAAAACTAATCTCCCCCCTTGGAAAGAAGTTGATGCTTCCACCTCGCCAATCTCGCTCGAACCGCACTACCACTGGATTCCATAACACTCTGCTCTTTGTGCACCAATAGGAAGCCCAAGATCGGAAGTAGGAAGAGCAGCAAACTTACAACCAAAGAATGCAGCTAGATCCCCAACATTCTCCACCCCTCCTACGGGAATAATTTCACTCTTAGAAATGTTGATGCGGAGGCCGCTTGAAAAAATAATAGAACTAAGCGGAGATTTCCCAACCGAGCCTTATCGCCCCACAAAAACTAATGTATCGTGCAAAGAGAAGATGGGAAATCGACACCTCCCTCTCCCTCTCCTCCCCACCTTAAAGCCACTTAAAAGTCCTGCCTGCACTGCCCTCTCTAACATCCTACTAAGAGCCTCCATTACCACGATAAACAAAAATGGGGACAAAGGATCTCCTTGACGCAAGCCTCTCGAACTAGGAAAAAATCCCGATGGTTCTCCATTCACCAAGACTGAGAAGCGAACCGTAGAAATACAAAATCGGACCCATTGAATCCACTTGAGACCAAAACCCATTCTTTCCAGCATATATAACAAGAAATCCCAGTTCACATTATCATAAGCTTTCTCTATATCCAACTTACACAGCAACCCTGGGACCCCGCTTCTCAACCTATCATCCACAGCTTCATTGGCAATAAAGGACGCGTCCATAATTTGTCTATCCTTCACAAAAGCGTGTTGCGACACCGAAATGATACTACCCATAACCCTCTTCATTCTTTGGGCTAGCACTTTGGATAGCAACTTGTATATGCCACCCACCAAACTTATTGGTCGAAAATCTCTCAAATCTGTGGCACCACTCTTTTTCGGAATCAAGGCTATGAATGCAGCATTAAGGCTTTTCTCAAATCTCAAACTAGAATGAAAAGACTGAAAAACCTCCATAATGTCCCCTTTGATCACCTCCCAACAATGCTGAAAAAAAGCCATAGAGAACCCATCGGGACCTGGGGCTTTATCCCCCTCCATCTTGCGAAGCACTGCTACCACTTCCTCAATCGAAAAGGGACGCTCCAAGGCTGCCGAATCATCAGCGCTGATACTGTCAAAGCCCACACCATCCAAATTTGGTTTACTGTCAGATCGTATTACCGTAAGCTCCTCAATTGCGATAGAACTTCCTTCCCTTGGAAAGCAGTATGGAACTCTCATGCCCCTAAGAGAGTGGCTTTCTTCATGTGGGAAGCATCCCATGAAGCTATCCTTACTGGGGACATTTTGTGGAAACGGCACATGGTCTTCGTCAATAGGTGTTATATGTGTAAGGCTTGTGAGGAGAGTGTGAATCATCTGCTCCTCCTGCTGAGCATTGCCAAGTTGCTGCTGTTGTGGAATTTTGTGGGTCATACCGAGGTCGATTCTTGATCATGTTATCAGGTATAAGAACAGGAGAAACCGCATATGGGAGACAACTCTTTTGGGATTGTGCTGGATTTTATGGAGGGAAAGGAACCACAGGGCCTTTGGCAATGAGGAAATGGCTGTCCCGGATCTGAAGATTTTATTGATTCATACCCTTCACTTTTGGTGTTCCGAGGCAGCTCAATCCACTCCTAGTATTAACACTACTCTTGTGGATTTTGTAAATAATATTGATATTGGCTAATTCTTTTGGCTAAGTATACTCCTTGTACATAGGCCGCATCACCTATTTTGATGCTTTTTATATAATTATTACTTATAAAAAAAACTTAAAAAGGTCTTTCTTGGCATTTTATGCATATACTTGGACTTTGTTTGATTTCAGTCTCTTTTATCAATCATGTAAATGATTTGAAGGCTAATATTATCTAGTATTTACACGTTTTAATCCTTAGTTGCTTTCATTCGGAAATCAAGGGCATTGTTAAACTCTAAAACTGCATGCATGCATATATCTGCTCCTTTGTCCCTGTACTTCACGTTGTTTTTGTCGAACCATCTTTCTTTGTCGTTTCTGTCTGGTAAGTTGTTTTTTAATACTCAAATTCTTTTTATGCAGCTGGAAATATTCTAAGCCTCTTTGCAGGCACGGAGTATTCATCCAACCGCGCTCTGGTGGACTACAGGGTGAAGAAATTTGCTTATGCATGTATTCAGGCTGTTCATCATAATAGGTCCGTTTCATGGGACCCTCATGAGAGTGTATCACTTCCTAAATCTTTCTCAAAAATCATCATAAGTTTCAGATGTAGATTATATTTTTGGATAAAGTTTTTGTTATTTGATCATTACGTTCTTTCCTCGTTTGCTTAGTGATAAAATGATTTTGCTATATAGATACTTCCTCCATTACAAAATAAGTGCTCCCTATTGACTTTACACGGGTTTTTGGAAAGGAGTTAACTCTATACAATTTTCCTTCAATGCCCTTAAAGTATCCCTTAGTAGTGTCAAATCAATGGGTCTCTCTTTTTTTTTCATCTCACAATTAATAAGGGTATTATAGACAAATAGCTTAAAGAATCTTTCTAAAAATAAAGAGGGGACACTTATTTTGGAACGGAGGGAGTATTATTACAGTTGATGACTGAAAAAGGTTTGCCCTTTATCCATTTTCTTCTTATCTCTACAGTGTTAGCCAGGTTTTGGACTTTTTTATTTTCATTTATGATAAATAAACAAATTGTATTAAAGCGCCAAGGGGGCACAACCCATGCATTAGGAGTATATACTAAAAAGCCAAAAACTGTACCCCTATACACTGGGAACAAACTTAAAACCTACACTAAGTTCCCATTCTCTCACAGAACGCCAGTGATGACTCGCTCAGCCAAAAATAGAGCAAATTCAACATTGAGCCCTTTAAACCCTGAACTGAGAGCTCCTATCCTTGAATTTTTTTCCTGTTTATCTTCATCCAAATACTCCACATGAGGCTTATGCTGAGCTGCTAGCCATCTCTTCTTATCATGCTTGCTTACATGAGCCCCTGTCCATGCGTGAAGCACCTCTGTAATAGTCTTTATATGTTCCAGAAAACGCAATAACCCATAGCTCCCTGGCTCAGACAGTGCAGTAGTAGATGGTTAACAAATTCTGTCCCCCTTGCTCATGCTAGACCAATTAATAGTGATTCATTGTCTTCTTCTCAATTTGACTTGTGCATTTGCATTGATGATTCAGTGAGGAAGTTGTGAAGTTACCAATTCGTTATTTACCAAAAAAAAAGCTAGCAATTTGTCTACAAAGCTAAGGCTGATAGAAAGAGGTTCCAACAAGGTACATCGTGCTTAGACACTCTAGGTTACAAGTGGAGTGATAAACAGAGGTGCATTAAAAGCCAAATGAGTGATTTTTGTTTGCACAAACATACTGGGGGGGAGTAATACATTCCAGAGGACCTGAACCTTAAACCAACTCATTTAAAAGCTTAAGTTGTTAGATGGAAACTAATGTACATATTGCATTAACAAAAATCAAAGTAATTTTGATCAGTGTAGCCTTATAGCTATAAGATGACAGTGAGATCATGATTAAGATTACTAGTCCAAACCGTGTTTTGTGAAGGCATTACGGAAACAAACCTATAGTTACCATCATAAAGGAGATAAGTATTTACTACTAAGAGATGATTGATTAGAAAGCTTCGCGGTGGATATCCATTGGGAAAAGTAAGTTAATGGCAGGGAGGTCATGATTGGGACTACTAGTGCAACCTGTGCTTTGTGAAGGCATTACCGAAACAAACCTATAGTTACAATCATATAGGAGATAAGTATAATATTTTGATTTTGGCAGCTCTTACTACTAGGAGATGCTTGATTAGAAAGCTTCCCGTTGGATATCCTTAGGGAAAAGAAAGCTAATGGCGAAGATCAATTACGCCTTGTGGAGAAAGAATATGGTTGGATGCTTATACTTTCAAACTTAATTTTTTTCTAGTTTTAATCCCAGCGTAGTGTCTCGTCTTTTCAGTCTTTGGTACCGAAATGACTTAATAACTTCCTTTTTATGCATGTAATAACTTATTATGAATATAGAGTGTACTTGGTGGTAAACTGTGTTTTCTTCATCGGTCATTACATCACCTGTTTATGTGCTTCATTGCTGCCAAGAAACATTTCAATGTGGGTCTCAATCCAAGAAATTTCAAGCAGAGCAAAAAATCAAATCTCTTGCTAAATGGCAATGCAAAGGCGATTCACTGAATCCTCCTTCCTTCAGCAATTGAGGACCTCATGCCAAACAAAACTCGTCTACTATTTATTGCTGTTGAGCAAAATCTGTGTTTAAGGACTACATTCGGAAAATGCTACACAAACCGAGTAATTTTCCATTAACCTATTGCACGGGTGAAACTTTAAAATTTCTTTTTCAGTTATTGATTAAAAAGAAACAGATTGTATTAAAGAAATTGAATTACAAGAAGACGGACAAGGAGTCTGTTAGAACTAAACAAAAGGAAAAGAAGAGCAAAAAAGAAGAAAAAACAAAAACTCGAAAAGCAAAGCACTCTAATCACGCTGGATCTCCCAAAAGGTGATGTGAAACACGACCCAAACACCGAATCGAAGAACATGCACCCTCGACACTTGACAACGAATGCGGAAATTAAGAACTTTTTTTTTTGTTAAGTAAAAGTTTGTATAAATATGCGCCAAAAGGAGACGTTGCCTATGTACACAGGAAATATATAAAAAGATTACTCTGCAATCGGGATATTCTCCACAAAATCTGCAAAAGGATTACCCCTTTGCGCAATAAGCTCTTGACACCAAAAGAACACAGTCTTCAGGCTCAACTTCTTAATTTCTTCCATCGTCCTCTCTTCATTTTCAAAACATCTTCCATTTCTTTCCTTCCATAAGGACCACCAAAGGGGCCACACTCCAAAAAGAGTTTATCTTTTTCCTCTTTTAAAAAGACCAACTTTCCATCAATTGCTTTACTGATCTTGGCATAACCCAAGAGACTTTGAACAGATTAAACGCATAATCCCAGAGCTTCCTAGCCAAAAAACAGTGCAGCAGGAGATGATAAACATTCTCCTCATCCTCCTTACACAGAAAACATCTATTCACAAAAATTATATTTCTCTTTCGCAAGTTGTCACCGGTAAGGAGGGCTTCGTTAACAGCTTCCCACATCAAAACGCTTATTCTGGCTGGCGCCTTGGTTTTCCATATATTCCTCCACGGAAAAGAGCCATCTTCTCATAAAAGGATCGGACCATAAAATTCTTGTTCTTCTCCCCCTCCTACACTGCTTTATCCTCCCCTTTATCCTCCCCTCTTCCGCTGATCTTCTGACTGTACAGGAACTCAAAGAACTGCACTAAGGAGTCCATCTCCCAGTCTTGAGGATTCCTTCTAAAAGAAGGATTCCAAGTGATACCTTTGCCTTCCACCTGCATAACCTCTTTGACAGAAACATTTTCATTTCCTGAAATGTTGAAGAGCAAAGGAAAGGCTCTACACAATTCCATATCACCGCACCACGTGTCCGTCCAAAATCGAATCGACTCACCATCACCCATATTATAAGAAATCCACCGCTTCAGCATTTCCCATCTTTTCCTAATTCCTTTCCACACATTAACCCCGTAAGTCATATGCACCACGTTTGGATTCCACTTGTTCACACCTTACCCATATTTACCCACGATCACCTTCTTCCATAAAGCATTATCCTCAATAACATATTTCCACAACCATTTCCCCATAAGAGCATTATTGAAGATCTTTATATTTTTGATTCCTAACCCTCCCACTTTCATGCTGGAGCAAACCGTCTCCCACTTAACCAGATGGTATTTCTTTTCCGCTGCATTTCCTTCCCAAAGAAAATCTCTCTCCAATTTCTCCAGTCTTGAAACCACAGAAGCCGGCATTCCAAAGACTCATAAAATATGTGGGCAGGTTTGATAGAGTACTCTTAATGAGAGTCAATCTTCCACCTTTCGACAAGTATTGCCTTTTCCATCCTGCCAGCCTACGCTCAAATCTTTCTATAATCGGAATCCAGATATTCTTGCTCCTTGAACTAGCCTCGAGAAGGAGACCTAAATAAGCTGTCGGAAATTTACCCTCTTTGCATCCAAAAAAACCTGCCAGATAAAGAGGAAAAGAGATAAAGGATCTCCCTGTCGTAGCCCTCTCGAACTCAAGAAAAATCCAGCGGGTTCGCCATTTACTAGAACCGAGAATTCAACCGAAGATATGCAGAAGAAAATCCACTCTCTCCATCAACTTCCAAAGCCCATTCTAGTCAGCAAGTAATCCAGGAATGCCCAATTAACGTGGTCATAAGCCTTTTCGATGTCAAGTTTACAAAGCAGTCCTGGTTTCCCGCTTCTTGGTCTAGCATCTAACACCTCATTAGCAATCAACGCAGCTTCAGTGATCTGACGCCTCCCACGAACACATGCTAATTTTCAGAAATGATCTTCCCCAGGACTAATTTCAACCGAACTGATAATACCTTTTGCAATAATTTTGTACACTCCTCCAACCAAGATGATTGGCCTAAAGTCCTTGATATTTTCTGCCCCACTACGTTTTGGAATCAGTGTTATGAATGTGGGTTCAGACTTTTCTCAAATCTCCGTTGGGCATGAAAGAAGTGGAATACAACCATTATATCATCTTTTATAGTCTCCCAACAGTGTTGAAAAAATATACTTGGAAATCCCTCCGGACCCAGAGCTTTATCCCCTTTTAATCCTAGGACTAGGACTGCTGCACTGACCTCTTCTTCTAAAAAAGGAGCTTCCAGGATATCCTTATTTTCTGCATTGATCGACTTGAAAGGGATCCTTTCCAGCTTTAAAACGCTGTCGTTGTTTTCTTTGTATAAGTCTCGGTAAAAGCCTGCTATTCCATTTCTAATCATAACATTATCCTCGAGCACCTCCTCATTAATAATAACCTTCCTGATCTGATTAAAGTTCTTATGCGCTTTCGCCATCCAATGAAAAAACCTGGTGTTATTATCCCCCTCCCTCAACCATTGTATCCTTGATTTTTGACGCCAACTAATATCCTCACTACGCATCAACCTCTGGATTTACCCTTCTCAGATTTCTATTCTCAGATTTACCATTCGAGAAAAATCTGCCGCATTAAGACCATCCACTCCTTTCTCATCCAACTCTCTAATCTCTTCTAACAACTTATTCAAATTCGACTTCAGGTTGCCAAACGTTACTTTGTTCCATTCCTTGAGATCTGCTTTGAGAAGCTTCAACTTCCTAGCCATGCTGAAGCAGCCAAGCAGGGATCCCCAACTACCACATAGGATTGCCATTTCTCTTTGAACCACTCCATGAAACCCGGGAATTCCAGCCACATAACCTCAAAGCGAAACGGGGACTTCCTCTTAAGCAGCCCCCCACATTCCAAACGAACAGGAACATGATCCACTAACTCCATGTTATTGATAAAATCATTACTCTACCATAGCCTGTGAAATCACCACCGAACGTTCTTGAGGAAATCTAACCACATTGAAATCACCACCTATACACCACGGCAGATTCCACGCCTGATAAACAGCATTAAGAACTTAAGATGGAAAACATTGGAAAGTAATGGATAGATTGAGCCTCCCTTGACCCGCTATTCGCAATTGAATAGGAACCTTGGGGTGCAATTGAGAACCTCAACCGACAACGCGATTGTTGACGACCCATGATCACTCATTGCCACAAGCCCTCGACTCAACGAGCTTGATAAGTTCGGGGTTGAGATTCTAATCCTAGAAACCTCACAACACTCAATTACGAGCAACACTCATAAGAGCAAACAATGATCTAAGATCCATTGATTTAATTCATCATATCATCTATCTATCCATTACATAATTCAATCATGCCTTTTATAGGCTAAAAATACTCAAAATAATCTGCAGATTCGTGCACTAGGGTAACTCCAAGGTTGGGGGGGGGGGAGATTACAATGTTATTGACTTAAAGCTGGAAATACCAAAAGCTGGAAATGGGGTGCGCCATAAGCAGATTGTTCCTTTGTTGATTTGTTGGTGCAACATAACTTTCCTCTAGCTTCCCAAACTTGACTCTTGAACCCCTCCATTTGTAAAGTGTCAATCCTTGACCCTATGATCACATCAGAAGGGTATGCCGCAAAAGTTCCCTGCGCATGACACCCAGAGAGAAGCCATAAACACAATTCTGTCCCACAACATCGTCAAGGACAAAACCCGATCCCTCAAATTTCTGGAGCTATGCTAAAGTTAAACTTCCTAATTTTCTATCATGGGTCTGACTAGTAGATACGACCAGACCGTGCCCACTCCTTGTAATGGACCATGTTTGACCAAAAAATTCAGGCGTCTGCATGGTTTAGAGGTGGCTTAAGCTTGCGTGTGTAGCTTAATGATCGCCTAAACTCGGTAGTTTAAATTTATTCTCATCTTATGTTTTGTTACTTTTCTTATGCAAGCTCAGCAGTCACTACCTTATTCTCAAACTGTGGGTAAAACTTAACTTCATCTGCTCTATGATTTCTTGTATGTTGTGCCGTGTAGCATTAAGTTGGTTGATTTGCTATTAAACTTTTGTGGTTGAGCTGTTACTTCTCGTTTGTTGGAAATGAGGTAGTCTTGATGCAACACCATTTGTTTTAATCTTTATCGAATAATGCTTATTAAAGCGATTCTGTGAACAGACATCAGTTGAAGGATCAATTGTTATCAACATCTTCAGAATCCTCTACACCAACAATCCTCTTGCTAGAGTCGGTAGTTATGTTGATTGATCCTGGACTTCCATGGGCTTGTAAGATAGTCAGCTCACTCTTGCAACAGAATATATATTTGCAATTTCGAGAAATTGTTCTTACAGGGAAGGTAAACTGTCTTCCGTAGTTTGTATTGGTGTTCTATTTGATGTATTATATGATGTCTTGACCGCTTCTTCTTGAGCATAAATGGGGTATACAAGTATGCTGTATGTTTGCACAGTTATGATTTATAGAGTGCAATGACTGAGATGTTGCATTGCTGAGTTGTGTATTCTTTCTTCAGTCTGAATTCTCTTGCTATAGCTTGAGTGCAAAGATACACAACTCTGAGAGCGCACTTCAATTATTTTCCAGCCCTTGACTTTTTTCCTCGTTGGTTGTTAAAAAGAGAGGATGCATTTTTCCTTTTGTTTTTTCTTCTTATTGCAACTTGCAAGGAGAGGTTAGACGGTAGGGGAAGCAAGTGGGGGAAGAATATTAGAATGCTGTGTTCATAGGTATTTTGGTGGTGTCTTCGGATATAGAAGAATCAGAGAATATTGGGGCGGGGCATATAGGGCTATCTATGTTTGATGTGTAGGAATCCGAGCAAGTACTAGGAACAGCTGTTTCTACGTTGTCCCATGACTTGGAAATTATTGGAGCATGCTTCTTGGCATGTTGGGGGAGTACTGGTTTTGCCCCTCTTCGGTTGAGGCACTTTTATCTTGGAATTCAGAGAGTTTGGCTTAGGAAAGGATGAGGTGTGTTTAAGGCGTTGTGCTTGTTCGGTAGTCTCAACTCACGTGTTTATGGACGGTGAGAAATGCTCGAATTTGCAATATCAGGCACTCCCTTTCTCTCTTCTGAGAGAGACAGGGTGCTGTTAGCTTCCTTATGGTCGTCAGTGGTGGCTGGTGGGAGCTCTCTGAGGATTTACCTAGGGACTCTCCAGTTGTGCTTCATTATGTTCTTTTTTCTTGTTTCCTTTTCGTTTTTTTTGGTGAATTCTGGTCCACATTTTGTTGTAGATTCTCTCCTGCTATTTATGGTTACGTTTGGCTTGGGGTTTTTTGTTTGTGTTTTTGGTACTCTCCCCCGCCCCCCGCTACGTTTTCTTTCAATCATTATAAAGTCCAATAGAGAAAAAACCCAAAAACTTATAAAAAGACCCCGCAGCCAAACCATAAGATTTCTTTCTTATTAAAAAACTGTAGTCTGTAGGTACATTCTAATTTCGTTTTTTAATGGGCATACTGAAAGAGGTCAAACCTGGGTTGGCTAAATGTGAGTTTTACTCTTGAAAAATCATCTATGTTATGAAATACAAGCCCAGAGCCAAGTCATCATTTGTAGCATTCACAGTGTATCAGCTGTTTGGACAAAAGGACCAAATGAGTGCTCCTTTGTAGTCCTCCATTGTTAGGGGACTAGCTCCCTAGTAGGCATCTCCAGCCAGCCTGTCCATGGCATACGGAAGGGCCCGTTTGAAGATTACTCTTCGGTTTTTACCTAACCTGTCCGATCTGATGCCAGTACAAGGGGGAATCTTCTAATGCTTTGCATATGATTACTTCTTGGTGCTTAGACTTGAGTGTCATACCAGAGGCACGACCTAACCCTCTGTGCTGGCGGTTGTAATACCAGAAGCTCCTCCCCTCTTTTTTTTGTTTATTATTCTTTTCTTTTTCCTGTCCTGGCGGTCTTAACCGAAAGATTTTTCCATCCCAGATTCCTCCTGTGTAACTTGCCTGTGTCTGCAATTTTCCCGGTGTTTTCACTACAAGATTCTCCATGTAGCCATTACTGTCTCTAGCACGGTCAGGGTTATAATAGTTATGGGGAAGCATCACTCAAGTTCAAGTGTTCAACGGCCTCATGCTGGTTTGCCATCACTGTGGGTTGGTTTGATGGCTGAATATTAGGGTTTGTTTCTGTGCTCTTGCTTGGATTCCTTCCACATGTTTCAAGGCCACACATCTTTCAGCAAGATCACAATGCTCACAAGGCTGTTTCAGGGCACCTTTATGTATGCAGCAAGCATGGCATTTCAAATCAAAGTGTCCATGAAAGCCCACTTCAGCCAATCTAATGACCCTCTCTAATCAATTTTTCTCTGTCTCGCTCTGAGTGACAAGCCTTGCCTTCCCTTAACCTTTCTTCCTCCGTGCTCCATAATACATAGCGCCGCGACCCAGCATCTCTCCAGGAGCAGTTGCATCCCAGCCATCCATTGGGGGCCCATCCAGGACATAGAATCCCAAACCAAGGTCACTTCCATATATGTTCCTACAATAGTGTAATAGGTTTGTGCTTAGATCAAGTTTTATGGTGTGTAATACAATACTTGTGTTACCCATGCTTAAATGTCTTTTTATTGGGAGCACTATGCAGAAGCCCAGTTGCATTTGTGAATGCTGCTTTTGCTGGAATTTGATTTCTTTGTTTTTGGAACTTTAAGAAGTCTAATTCTAGTTTGTTCTCGTTTCAATGTTAAATTGAAGAGTGGTTTTGGTTATGGAGATTGCACTCGTAAATTCTTGTCTGGCCCTTTCTGTTGGACTCTTCTCATATCCATTTGTTTATTTTTTTTTATTTTTTTGGTACAGATCCATTTGTTTATGTGTCAGTTGTCTGCTGGCTCTAATGTTGCTTGGTAATGTTTTTGCAGGAAAATACAAGCTCTAAAGGGTCTCTAGGGAAAATATCTTCTGTGGAACGAGTACTTTCCCTAATTATTGCACATACTGGGCAAGGAGCGTGTCTTTGTCCAGATACTGAGCCACAATGGAGTTTTGTGTCCCAAATTTTAACAATCCCTTTCTTGTGGAGGCTTTTTCCTAACCTAAAAGAGGTATTCTGTTTCTCGCTGTTTCTTGCACATGTTTATTTAGGGAATTCTAAATAACTGGTTACATGTAGGGAGTTTACTTCAACTTTGACTATATTACTGACATGTACTCCAAATATGTTTCCATAGCTGCTAATTTCTTTTTTCATTGGGTTGTAATCTGTTAAACTTGATATTGAGCCCTTATCTAACAGCTTAAGCTTTTAGATGAGTTGGTTACTTAACATGGTATCGGAGCTCTGGTTTGGCAAGGTCGTGGGTTCGAATCAGCCCGCTTGCATTTGTTACCCGGAATATTGTGAGTGCATGTTGTCACTCTGTTTGGTTTGTGATGCCCTTGGTGAGGCATGTTTGTGTATCTCTCCACGTGTGGATGGGTCACATGTGAGGGGGAGTGTTAAGCTTGATATACATTGTTGGACCCCTATCTAACAACTTAAGCTTTTAGATGAGTTGGTTACTTAACATATAATCTATTCTGCGGTTTACTTCTATTAAGTTATAACTGCAGATATGTTTTTCTCAATCCAGGTTTTTGTAGAACAAAGGATGGGTCAACATTATATTCATCAGATGACACTTTGTAAACAAAATTTCGAGACAGTTTTACCTGCTGATTTATCAGCTGAATTTCCTGGTTATGCCTGTCTTCTTGGGAATGTCTTAGAAACAGCCGGAGTTGCCTTTGCTCAGTCTGACTGTTCGTTTGAGATGGTAAGAGTTTTGGCAGTTTCTAACCAGAGTTTCATTTGTTTCTTCTTGCATATGACAGGAATAATGAAATACATGATGATATATATTTGTTACTTACTTTAATCCCTTGTATTTGGTCTTTGAGATCGTATTGAGAGAAAAATACTATGGTTTTCTTTTCATTAGCTAGAATAAAGAAACTTCTCATGTTGACAATTTCATTATACGATAGTGAGCTTAAATGTCAATAAAATATTTAAGGTTTGCATATTATACCTAACGTGTATTTGGGAAAAAAGAAAAATGGGTTTACCTTTTCATTTAGAAAGCATATCTAAAGTCCTTTAGAAGATTAGTTATATGAAACAAGCTATTGGTTACAGAGCTGATCTTAGAGGACGAAGAAATTAACATGTAAGCTGGGGGAAAAGTTTTAAATAGTCAAGTAACAAGTTACCGTTGGTATTGTGAGGTTCATTTGATCTTCTGATGTTTTTGCAATGGGCACATAATAATTAGGTTACTTTCTAGAAGTTTTATCCATCGTTTGAAGCTCTGATGTTAATAGGTTTAAGGAGCAGATTATCTGGACTTAATTTTTTTAGTGTGCCAAATCGGGCATGACAGGTGTTAATCCTTTTGTGGAATTCGTGGATAGCATTTCTGTTTGTTAGTGGTGGCGATGGTAGTATACTTCCTTTGTACATTGGACCTGCCACCTGTTTGGACGCTTGTTTATAAAATCTTCTTTGCTTGTCAAATTTTTTATTTTTTTAAAATGTCTTCCACTGGGACTATTTTGGGATTGTTTTCACAAATATTCGCCTACTGGACTATTTTTTGTAAATCTTCTAAATTTTTTGTTTGATTCTTGACAGCTGATTGTGATCAGCATGTGCTAATTTTGAGATGTTTAGCATGCACCTTTACGAGTTTTCATAAGTAAGAATCTAAGACGTTTTAAGCTTTCCAATTTTTAATCTCTTTCTTTAATCAGGCTGTAGACTTTGCAACTGCTGCAACACTTCTGCTGGAGGCACTCCCTCCTTTCCAAACATCAAATAGAGGAAGTAAAGAAGAATGTATGTCCCCAAAAGAATACGTAGACTAATTTTTTTCCCTCATTATATTTTGCTTCTTTTTTGTACCAAGGTTTTAGTCTTTTCCCTAAATGCTATAATTAATGCCGACTCAGAATGGCTTTTTATCCACAACGCTAACGACCTTTGTATTTATGGTACTGTGCAGTAGATTCTACTCAGGGTGAGGATGACATGATTATTGGTGATGAACCGACAGAAAAAGCTCTTAATACAGATTTGGAACAACAAATTACTAACGCAATCGATCCACGCTTTCTTTTACAGTTGGTATGCAATCTTCACATCTCATATCAGCCACCTTCATTTCGTTATGCATGATTTTCTTTATCCGAAGTCTAAATATTTTCTCCCATTTGAGCAGACAAATGTATTGTTCAGAGGGTTTTCACCTGTCAGCGATTCATATAGAGACACATCTAATGATAAAGAGGTGGCATCTGTTGCTGCAGCCTGTGCTTTCCTTCATGTGACTTTCAACATTTTACCTCTTGAACGTATCATGACTGTTCTGGCTTATAGAACAGAGCTAGTTCCTGTTCTTTGGAACTTCATGAAGCGATGCCATGAGAATCAGAAGTGGTCTTTATTGTCTACTCAGTCAGCATATCTGCCTGCAGATTCATTTGGCTGGCTATTACCTTTAGCGGTTTTCTGCCCTGTGTACAAGTGCGTGCTCTCTTTAAATCTTAATTTGCATGCATTTGTTTGTGGTTATCAACCAACAAGTTGGAAATTAATTCATTCCTCACTTTTGCGAGTCAGACATATGCTTACAATTGTTGATAATGAGGAGTTCTATGAGCGGGAAAAGCCTCTTTCTCTAAAGGATATCAGATATTTGATTGTAATCCTAAGACAGGTAAGTCCATGTTATTGTAAAATCTGCATTGTAGATCCACGTAAGCACGAGAAAGCACAGTAATGTTTTTGCAAATTCAATCATGTAAACGAGGTTTTTACTTGAGCAATAACATGTCATTTTATGGCGCAATTTTTCTGCCAAATACTACTCTGGTTCTATAGAGCATTGTTGGTAACATGAGGTACGAATTGCGCCAATTGTGTATTACTTGGTTGGTCTCAGCTGATTCAGGAGCAGTTCGTGCTCCGTATCGGCACACCTAATATATAATTCAAATTGACACGTTTATCATAAAAGCTACTATGTAACATTGACAAAGATTAATCATCACACTATGAAGAATTGACGAACTTGAAGGAGTAATTTTTGAGAGGAGCTTGAGTGGGTCATGTACAAATCAATATGATTGCAGCCTTAACCACTACACAATTTATAAAAACTGGAAATATCTGTGCTACTTTCAGGTACCAAATATATCTGATGACAACCTTATTTAGATCACAATGGAAGTTCTATATTAGTATATTATGCTTAGCATGATTGTTGCTTTATCTCAGTTGACTGGAATTTTGAAATGTGTATTGCTCCTTCTCCTAGGCCTTGTGGCAGATCCTTTGGTTAAATCCTGTGGCACCTGTGAAGTTTTCAGACAGCGCTTTTGCCCTAAAGAGGCACCGCGTAGAATTTCTCCAGTATAGAGTTAGCATTGTAGCTTCCGAACTCTTGTCACAGGTACGAAAATGCATTGCATGTCAATCCTTTTTGCCTTGAAGATAACATATATTGCACGAGATATGGTCCTATCATTCATTGATTGATGAAAACAAATTCTGTTTATTCTCTGTTGAGGATTGCGTAATAAATGCATTATGATGATTCTTCTATTTTTTTTATGGAACTATCATTACAGTTACAAGACTGGAATAATAGACGGCAGTTTGCTCCCCCTAGTGACTTCCATGCTGATGGTGTAAATGATTACTTCATTTCTCAGGCAAGAGCTATGCAAATGCATTATCAGTTTTTGGAGTTTTTATGTTTTTGGCACTGGTTTTGAGGATGCTATCTCTCTCCAGGCTATGATTGAAAATACAAGAGCATATGACATACTAAAGCAAGCTCCATTCCTGGTGCCGTTTACCAGCAGAGTAAAATTATTCACTGTGAGTAAATTAGCCGATTAGAAGTTTCTCTTTTAAAACTCTCTCTGCTGGTTTTATTCATTCACCCTCTGTCCCAAGAAAAGAGTCCTAGTTCCCATTTTGGTTTATCCCAAAAGAAGAGTGCCATTTCTAAATTTAAGCTTTACATTTCCATTATATTTCAATTTTTTTGTTTCTTCTCGGAACATGATATTTCTCTTATGTGTCATACAACAAAAAACATGGTAATCTTACTGCAATTTAAAGGGAGTATATAAAAACAGAAGTACAATATTAGATAGTTTGACTTTTCAAACAGGGCCCTTTGTTTCTTTTATTTTCTTTTGGGACAGAGGGAGTAATAAGTAAGATTGGCTCCATTGGTTACTACAGTTCTATGGTCTGGATTAGTTTCATGAAACTGGTCTTTTCAAAGCTATTTTGACAATATATTCTCGCTAATATATGCTCAGATTTGTTCTTGAGTGGAACTTGTTATAGCCCATTTTGAATACACTTGTAGGATATGGTCCGTATGGATGACAGTGACCAACGTAATAGATCATACTAATAGTGGATTTGTCTTGGCCCTCATTGGTACTCCTTGGGGATACCCTAATGGATTATCTGTAGCATTTCTCGCTGTTATTTATGCTTTTCTATAATTTTGAATTTACAACAGTCGCACCTAGCTGCAATCAAAGAAAGGCCCAGATCTCATGCTATTTTTACCCCGAACCGGTTCAGAATAAGACGGGATCGTATTCTAGAAGATGCTTTTAATCAGTTGAGCGCATTACCAGAAGAGGATCTTCGAGGAGTGGTAATGTCTTATTTTGTCTTATCTATTTTTGGTCAGCATGTTATTCTTGTATTTATGTTGATTTCTATTTTCTGCATTTAATTTTGTATCCATGTTAAAGAAGGAATGTAGCCTTTTGTTTTATCCCATGATAATAATATTTTTCTCCCTTTTCATTTAGATCCGTGTAACGTTTGTCAATGAATTTGGAGTCGAGGAAGCTGGTATTGATGGTGGTGGGATCTTTAAGGATTTTATGGAGAATATCACTCGAGCCGCTTTCGATATGCAGTATGGTTTATTTAAGGTTGTGAATCTCTTATTATGTTACTAAACATAGGTTTATTTTCAGTTATCTGACGATCTTTGGTAGTTGCTTTACCATTTGACCATCTCCGTAAATAGGCAAATTATCAGTTTGAATTTGTTTCGAAATGCATGCTAGTCTCAGTTTTATGATTATTATGTAAATAGTTGATGTCCATGCATCACGTCTCATTTTGCAACTTATTAACTCAAAGTGGTATTTCTTTCGGAGTTTTAGGATATAGAGTGACATTCTCTCCCCCACCCCCACCCCCACCCCACCCTGTCCTTTCTTTTCTATTTCTCATTTCGGAAAGAGACTTTACTGAAATAGAAGAGTAATGTTTGGTTTGGTATACCTCTAGTGTACAAAGGACGCATCACCTCTTTTGATGCTTTTAATATTATACTTACTTATCAAAAAAAAAGAAATAGAAGAGTAATGTATGAAAAATGCTGACAAGGAGTCCAACTCAGTAATCAGCAATAAATGTGGAAAATAAAAGAAAAGTCTCGAGGAAGAACTACTTTCCATCCGTATAGCTATCCCTAATGTTCATCAGCACATAGAAATCGACTGAAGGTTGAAGCCAAAAAGTGGCCGGAAACTTGTCCTTTCTGCTAATATTGTGGGAGAGTCCTCTCCATTGGTCGATCTGTCACTCCCAAGTACATCATACATGCGCCAGAAGATTTCATTATTCTTTCATTCCAAAGCCAGAAAACAGTCACTGTTTTACATGGGGTTGGCAAGCTTATCCTGCTGTAGCCTCAAGAATGACCATGTGATGGACCTGATAATAAACCATATGGTATACCCATTTTAGCTGTTTATATATCAAGTAATCAATTGCCATTGGTTATTGCTCACTGGAGGGTGGATACTCCAATCTTTAAAACTTGGGTGAATAGCTCAAATAGTCACTAAACTTTACCCAAATTTGCTATTGAATTACTAAACAAGTTTCTTCTGCAATTGGGTAATTGAACTTGCAACTCCTGTGCAATACTCTCACTCCATAAATGGCCATTCAAAATTATTAGCTGATTGATGGTGCAGCTTACGTGAACAAATGAGGAAAAGAAAAGAGGGTATATGGAATAAGGAATATCCTATTGGTAACTTTATTTATTTATTTACTCCATGGAAGTTCGTTACATTTTATAAATTCATCTTCTTTTTTCTTTTCTTTTTTGAAGCCATCTTCTTCTTCTGAATCTACTTCTTCTTCCATGAGTTTCTTTCCTTTACATACTTATTTTCATTTTCTTTTTGAAAGTTTCGCTTTCTTCTCTCTCTGCTCTTTTTGTCCATTTATCTATTTTATAATCACACAGTTCAATAAATTATCAAAAAAAGAAAAAGAAAAAAAGAAAGAACAAATATAGACCCAGAACGTTGCAATCACTGCCAAGGATTATGGGAAGTTTTCTGCTGCATTTCGTCAAACAATAAAAAGCCTGTTTTTCATTAAGACTGAGGGAGCGGTAATTGGAGGAAAATGACGGAGTAATGTCAAGATCACTCTTAGTAAGAAACACATGTCAGCTACACTATCAGGAAAAAGATCAAATATAAACACTTTGTTGGTGGCTGATGAAAATGAAACAAGAAAATGGAACAAGGAAAGGACTGAGGCTGTGGTAATTGGAGGAAAAAAGAGGAATTAAGTTGGTGCCTTGGAAATTTTATTTGTAAGTGCATTTTTCATTATTAAAAGCTTCTATTTCTTCTTTCTTTTATGTTTTGATTTTTATCCACTCAAATTCCATGTCAGCTACACAATCAGAAAAAAATACGGTCACGTGAGGCCATGTGACTAATTTCCGTTACTTTAAATGGATGGCCGTCAAAGAAGTAGAGGCTTTTTTTTTTAACTATAAGAACTCGCGCCAAAAAAGGTGACGCATCCTATGTACACCAGGAGGAAGTAAAGTATTGCCAGGAGTAACGAGTGACCCAATTGCAAATTTAGGTAAAGTTTGGTGACCATTGAGCTATTCACCTTAAAATATTTATGGTGTCACTGGAGTAATGTGAAGGTCACGCTTAGTAAGAGATGCATGTGAAGATTAGGCGTCTATCCTACATGCTGCTAAAGGTATCTAGGGGTGGGTATTTTTGTAACATAAACGTCTCTGTTGAAGTTCATGAACAATGTAACTTCTAAACTCATCTAGTTGAGTAGTAACAAATGTTTGCGAGCCCAGAGGAGAAAGGTATTTGATGCTTATCTAGTAGCAGTTGGAATTCACATATGCTTTGGTTTGAATCGAGTTCATCTGGAGTTCTGAATACCAGAGGTTGAGCATGAGAGCGACAGCATTCATTCCAGAGATTTCGGGTTCAGTCTGTGTCAGACCATCTGTGGATATCTATACTAGCAATGTTTAAATGAAAAAAAAGCAAGTATTTACTAATTAACAATAAATTAGGATGCTCCTTAAACAGTAGTTGCGTCTAGCTTGGTGGTGTTCCTTCTTAATGTGGAAACATATCCCAGTAGTTCCGATCTCTTTCTTATTCTGGTACTTATCAAAAAAAAATATCTTTCTTATTCTGGTTTGTAGTCATGGTTCTTGTGACTGTCGATGCCTTGCATGATGAATATAAATGGATGAGCAGTTTGACATGTTTCCCTTTTAATGTGGAAATGTCTCCCAAGAGTTCCAGTCTCTTTCGTATTCTGGTTTTGTCATGGTGCATGTGATTGTCAGCGCCTTGCGTGTTGAAAATAAATGGATGACCAGTTTGGCGTGAAACCCAAACAAACTCATTCCATACTTGGTGCAAATCTGACCAAGATAGAGTGCCAATTTTGAATTTTTTTTTCTAGAATCTGATAATTGTAGGGATTTATGCTCATGCTTCATGAACTACATATTGTAGTCTTTTTAATTATATAATGACCAACAGAACACTTAATAATGCAAGGCTTGGACGCTTTAGTTTCTCTTATAAGAGGTGGGGTACCAAGAAAGTTGGTGTCTGATGATAAGGTTGGGTAGTTACACATTGGGTGATTGAGTTTGAGTCTTCAAGACACTCTGAATTAGTGTACTTACCAATCAAAGATGCTTTTGAGTTGGTCGCTGTACAATCACAAGAGGAGGAATATTCTTTGGAGAGCTATTCCGGTGGGTGTTTGGTGGACCATTTGGAAAGAGAGGAATAGAAGAATTTTCGATAATATTGAGGTTTCGTTGGATCATTTGAGACTGTCTTTTGCATACATTGTTTTTGTGGTGTTCAGCGACAGATTAATCTCTCGGTCATTCTTTTGTGGATTATGTGAATAGTTTTAGTATTGAGTAGTCTATATACTCCTAGTGTACAAAGGACGCGTCACCTGTTTTGACGCTCATATTTATACATTTTTTACCTATCAAAAAAAGATCAAGAGAACATATTCAGGCCGTCTAAAAGCAATTTGCAGAACTAAGATATGAGAACGTAGAAAAAGATTCATCAATGATAGTTGTTCAAGGCTTTCTCAAGCCATTTTAAATATAATGTAGTGAAGTATTACATTTAACATTGATGGATCAATTTCGTTGTGTTTCAATTACACTAGTGAAGATTCAGTACATGGGTTCTTGGCTGTACAGGCTTTGTTGGGAGCTTCTTGCTCTATTTATGCAACAGGCAAAATAAGCAAGAATCCTGTACTGACCAGTAAACTGGCTTATCTTTGTCCAAAAGATGGAATCACATTTCGAAACATAACCAAACAGGCTCAGATTTATGAGCACTTGCATTTCTTGTTTTTAATTTGGGCCCCACTCGAGGCAGAAGGGGGTGGGGCGGGGGTGTTGAGTTTATGATGAGCTTCTGCTGGTGTTTACCATGAGCTTATGACTAGTTGGTAGCCTTTCTTTCTATTTGTGGAGTATGCATCTTCTTCCATTCTTTACTTTTGTACTATTGCTTTTGTGTCTACTGAAATATAGTTATATCACTTTAAATTCTTTGAAGGCAGTGTGGATACTTTGTGCATTTGCTATTTCATCAAATTTTAACTTGGCTTGCTATATCCAGGAAACTACTGATCACCTACTCTATCCTAATCCTGCGTCGGGGATGATTCATGAACAGCATCTCCAGTTTTTTCATTTTCTGGGGATTATTCTTGGGAAGGTATGATGTGTGCGTTTGACTTAAATTTGGAATATGAGATGGTGAGTTTTAGTGAGAGTCATCATCATATATAGATTATGGTCTTTGCGTTCAGAGAAGTCATTGATTTGCTCTTGCTTCTAAGACATGTTACACTGAGTCCCCTATTACTTTTTTCATTTGGCTTTTGTCCTAAGTACTTTTCTTGGAATTTATTTGCATCTTACTGAGTACATATATATAGAACTTGGCTAGGAAGCAGTGACACCAACATTTTAACCCAATCTGACAGGACAACCACATACTGGCATGAAATTGTTTGTAAAAAGTACAACAAGACCAGTTACCAACACATCAATAGATATTCCCATATACATGTATACACAATTATACATATCTATGCATGACCTTTCCAATCAACATCAAGAAAAAGAGTCATTAAGATTTACCTAGGCATCATTCGGTCAAGTTGGAGTACTCTAGTCTTTTCTAATTTGTTATCTATATTCATTGATTTGAATTGTTAGACTTAAAAAGAAATTCTTTATGCACAAGCGTGACTTAGTAGACTTCTGTAAATTAACAGAGAAGAGAAGAAGAAGAATGTATGATCTGGAAGCCTTAACCCTAAAAAGGTTAGGCTAGGGTATTTATATATACGTGCATATTAGACAGTAATGTTACACATAACACCCTTCATAATACCCCTTATTCGCTAACACTCCCCCTCAAGCTGGAGCATAAATATCATGCATGCCCAGCTTGTTACTCATATAACTCAACCTATTTCCAACCACCGGCTTCGTCAGACATCCGGACTTGACATAACTTGTGACAATAATCTTTTGTTGTAGCTTCTCGCGAATGAAATGACAGTCAACCTCAATATGTTTTGTGTGTTCATGAAACACATGATTCGATGCAATATGGATGGCTGCTTGATTGTCACACCATAGCTGTATAGTGATGAACTACCAAACCCCATCTCCTCAAGTATTTGGCGAATCCACATCAACTCACAAGTCGACTGAGCCATGGCTCTATATTCCGCCTCCGCACTGGATCTGGACACAACCTACTGCTTCTTGCTTTTCCAAGACACTAAGTTGCCTCCAATAAATATACAATATCCTGTGGTTGACTTCTTACTAATAGGACACCCAGTCCAATCAGCATCACAAAATCCCTCAACTCATATGTGTCCATGATCTTGATAAAGTAACCCACGGCCTGGAGCTCCTTTGAGATATCAGAGGATTTGTACGACAGCCTCCCAGTGAGTAGATTGTGGAGATGACATAAATTGACTGACTTTACTTACTGCAAACGCAATGTCTGGTCTAGTCACAGCTAAATAGTTCAACTTCCCTACAAGCGTACGATACCTCTCCGGATGACTCAATTCTTCACCATCATCATCTCTAAGCTTCACATTAGCATCCATAGGAGTCTCGTTTCGCCCCTAACATCCAGTGTTAGTAAGTCCAGGACATACTTTCGTTGAGAAAGAAAGATGCCTTGTTTCGAACGAGCAACTTCAATTCCCAAAAAATACTTGAGGTTCCCAAGATCTTTTGTTTGAAATCTTTCTTGAAGGAAAGACTTTAGAGCACAAATACCCACACTATCTTCGCTAGTAATGACGATATCATCAACATACACAACCAAGAGAATACACCCTGCTTCAGACTGACGATAAAAGACTAAATGATCACTGCTGCACCGCATAATGCCAAACTCTAACACAACTTCACTAAATCGACCAAACCAAGCTCGAGGAGACTGTTTCAGACCATACAACGACTTTTTTAACTTGCACACCATCCCTTGACTCCCCTGAACAACAAAACCAAGAGGTTGTTCAAGATAAACCTCTTCATGCAGATCACCATGAAGAAAAACATTTTTGACATCTAGTTGGTGAAGCGGCCAGTGGTATGATATAACTAGAGAAACAAGCAACCTAACAGAAGCCAACTTCGCAACTGGAGAGAAGGTTTCTGAATAATCCACAACATAAGTGTGGGCATAATCCTTCGTAAGTAGACGAGCCTTCAATCGAGCAAGGGAAGCATCAGGATCACTTTCACTGTGAAAACCCACTTACAACCAAATGCCCTCTTATTATTCGGCAAAGGTACCAAATCCCTTGTCTGATTCTCCTCAAGAGCCTTCATCTCCTCTTCCATAGCGGTTTTCCAACCAGGGTGAGCCACTGCCTCACTTAGGAATACGATAAGACTCGAGTGAACTAATTAATGAAGAAGTAGAAGAAGACAAACCAGAGTAACTAACGTAGTCAGCAATGGAATATTGTGCACTACTACGCTTACTTTTTCGAAGAGCAATCGGAACATCTAGATCAGATAGTGGTGGCACAAGAGTGCTATGATCTGCAGAAGAGAGGACTGGCTCGGTAGTGATGGATAGTAAATTGAACGGAAAACCAAGAAGGTAAAGGATAGAAGACAAAGATAGAGATGTAGTGATACTAGCGATTCCACTCCCCTTAACACATGCAACAGACCCATTGGCTATAGTGACATTAGGCAATATAGAAGAGCTAAAGGAAGATAAAATACCTGTATCACCGGTCATGTGATTGGTAGCACCAGAATCAATGACCCAAATCAATGACCCATTTGCGACTCGAGGAGGAAAGACACGTAGTGGGTTTACCTAAATGGACAAGAGTGGGCATACCTAGCATACTCTTCATGTGACATCATAACCATCTTTCGTTTAGTCAAAGGAGAGGACTGACTAACAGGGTCGGGATGAGTAGCGACATTAGCAAATTGGTTACCAATAGGATTCCCATGTAACTTCCAACAATTGCGTTGCAGATGCCCTGTGTCCCCACAATGGTAACATATTTTGACATTCCCTCCACGGCCATGTGCACCACGACCACCCCGACCTCCTCTACCACCTCTGCATCTGCCACCACCACGACCACCATGATCATAACCTCTATGCCCATGAAATACTTGTGCGGCAAGAGCAGAAGACTCACCCGCATCCCCCTTTGTTGGAAGAGGCTTGGGAGATGTGCGTAAAACCCACGAGAAAGCCTCAAACAAAGAGCAAATGTCAGTACCCGACAAATTCTGCAATCGAATAGTAGCAAACTCAGGTCGCAAGCCAGCAAAAAAATCCATGACAAGGAGCTGCTCACGTTGTGCCCGCATCTCCTTAACATCTGCCGTAATTGGAAGCAAAGTGCACCATTCCTGAGACATTTTCTTAAAATCTGCAAAGTACTGAGTCACGGTGCGATCTTCTTGATTCTGTCGAAACACATCAGTGGACAAGTCATACAAGCGATTCAGAATACAACACCTCCAAATACTCCCAAAGATCTTTGACTGTTTTCAGTCATGGAATTCATCATCTGGCCAAAGAGTAATGCATCATCTCGAATCCAAACCTTCTCTCTTTCACCAGTTTTAATATCCGTGAGATGATCGCCCTTTTCCATGCCAATAAGACTCTTGCTAACCACCTTACGCCACATCATATAGTTGGTACCATCAAGCTTTTTATCTGTAAGCTTATTATGAGTGGTGATCACTGCCGAAACAGTCTCGGAAGTCGACATAGCACGCAGAACAGAAGAGTCCCAACAAAGAAAATAGGTACCAAGAAACCAAACAAACTGCAGAGTCGCAACACGTCCAACCTAGAAAACTAACCACACAGGTAGACTACTGGGACTTGGGTGAACCTGACGAGGTGAAAATTCCGGCTGACGCGCCGTCGCGTGGCCTGAACTCCGGCGACGGTGAAGTTTTCTGGCGACAAAAAACTGATCCTCCGGCATCGCCTGGAGACAGCGAACTGCTCTGGGTGGCACGTGAGTCACAAAAGGAGCAAGGTGATGGCCAAAAGCTCAGCGCACTCAACTTGCTGTAGAACAATGGAAACTGGTACTCAACTTGCTGTAGAACAATGGAAACTGGTTGACGCCTCTGAACCTGCGAAACCTTCCTGTGCACAACAGAAACCTTTGGCGCACAAACACAACTGCCACACCACAACCTGGGCTGGCCTATCAATCAAGGTCGCACACTTCGGTGACTCAAAGCATTGCACACCCTGGCGACGTCCCTACCTTGCATGTATAGAAAGGAAAATAAAATAAAAAATTAAAGTGGATCAAACCAAGTTTGTTATGGAGAAACCTGCTCTGATACCATGTAAATTAATAGAGAAGAGAAGAAGAATGTATGATCTGGAAGCCTTAACCCTAAAAAGGTTAGGCTAGGGTATTTATATATACGTGCATATTAGATAGTAATGTTACACATAACACCCTTCATAATACCCCTTATTCGCTAACATCAAAAGGAATAGTAATAATATGACACATTGGAGCAGTGGCGGATCCAGGAATTACCAACTGGGGGCAAATAGTATATTGGAAAATAAATTATTATTTCTTAAAAAAAATGGCTGTAGCTAAATTTTTTATTTTTGTAACTTTTCGTGAAAATATACGTTTAAAAGAAGTTTAAAGTTATATTGTATTTTTTGTAAACTTATTACAATTTTCTATATAGAGAAAATTGGGACGAAATATAGAAGTCTGCAGGGGGCCAAACTACTATTTTACAAAATTTATTGCTAAATTATGAATGTGCATTTTCAAAACTTTGCCGGGGCCGAGGACCCCTTTTAGATCCACCATTTCTTTGGAGATGTTTGTTGAAAGGTAGATAGTGTCAGGATAGTGTTGGTGTGTCCCATGTCTGGCAACAACTTGAAGACCTTTGGAATCTTGGCGCTTCTCACAGATCTTGGCATACGTAGGATATCATCACGGATGTAGTTGATATTCATCAAAAGATGGTTGTATTGATGTGCCATAGAACTATGGACAGTACAGTGCCTTTTCTGGGAATGATTCATTTGAAAGAATAGTGTCTATAGATACACATGACCAAGATTCTTAAATAAGATACTTTTGCATGATTTATTGCTCCAGTAGCACCTTGATGATTTATTCTTTTCGATGTCTACTGTGATGGTTTTGTTCTATTTCCATCCCACGTACAAGTTAGTTTGAGTTTGACTTCTTTTAATTGGCAGAGCACTTTTGCCAAGAAAGAATGGTTAGAACTTGGTTTATTGACAGGACTAGTTGGCAACATGTCAATATATAATTCAGACATGACCCTCCAATGAGCATCAAGTAGAAAACAATCATTTAAGATTTACCTAGGCATGTTCCACTCAAGTTCGAATATTTGAGACTTTTCCAATTTGTTTTCCATATTCATTGATTTGGAGTTTTGAACTTTGAAATAAAATGTAATTTCAGACCCTTCATGCTATGCACAAGCCTAACATACTAGACTTAAAAAGGAATTCTTATAATATGACACTTTGGGGATGCTTGTCATGTGTTCGAGAGTGTCAGGATAGTGTTGGTGTCCATGTGTCTAGCACAAACCCTAAGACCTTTTGGATCCAGGTGCTTCATAGATCTTGGCATATGCAGGATAGCATCATGGAATTCTTGTAGTTGAGATACATGAAAAGACAGGTTGATGTGCAGTAAAACTATGGACTGTATGGTGCTCTTTCTGAAACTGAATTCGGAAGGATCATACACATGGCTTACATTTTTAAGTAACATATTATTGCATTATTTATTGCTCCAGCTGCACCTTCATGATTTATCCTTTTCCATGTCTATTGTGATGGTTGTATCCATTCCACATACAAAGTTAGTTTAAACATCTGTTTATTTATTCAGTTTATTTTATTAAAAAAAAAAACTTATTGTAATTGACAGAGCACTGTTTCCAAAAAATAAATTGGTTATAGTTTTGTTTATTTTATTGTAAATTTTAGTGCTGCCACTTCTGTTTGCTTTGTAACTTTCTCTAATATCGACCTTCTGATTTCAATTCTTCGCTCCTATGTCCACTAGTGCACAATTTATTTTTGGCTTCGTTATCTTGCTCAAAATTTTCACTAGCTATCATTTCAGTTGGCTGTATTTACTTGTGAAGTCTATAACTTTTCTTTATGCCATCTAATTTTTCTCTCCTTTGGTCATTGTTATATTATGCTTGACGCGCTCCCTGATTGTTGTAGGCAATGTTTGAAGGGATTCTCGTTGACATACCATTTGCAACTTTTTTCTGGAGCAAATTAAAGCAAAAGTGAGTTATTTGAAACCCTGGGCACTGGGCCATCTTATTTTCACACCCACGGGTCGATTGACTACATTTTGAAGTTTTTAATGATAGAAATTTGTATGGTACTTGTCATGTGCACCAAATTGGATCAAATGATAACTGCAAGTCTGCAACTATTATTTGTAATAAAGTCCTTGAGGGTTGGTTGACTATATTGTTACATGTTGTCTATAAAATGAGTTCGGTGCACGCGACGAAGTATACCCACTGCATCAGGATTGGAGTTGTTTTCCGCTGTTTTCCTTTAGATGGATCCCTCATCCATCTTCCTCATAGTCTTTCTTCCTTATTGATATATCCTTCTTTTTCAACAAGAAAAGAGAAGTATACCCTACTACATGCTGGCTACTTAATTACTAGTTAATGGTTAGTCTTGCATGGTTATTCATAGTCATACTAATGTGTTCCTTTCAGGTACAACTATTTGAACGACTTGCCTTCGTTGGATCCAGAATTATATCGCCACCTTATCTTTTTAAAGGTGAGGTTGCTTCTGCTATCTCTTCCTGCGTTTTTTATCAATAGCTCATACTTCTAAGGTCCAAAATGGATGAATAGAATAGGATAGATTAGAGGAGATAATTGAAGTGATTCATGAACTAATGAGCTTAGTTCAGGGATAAGGTCTTCATCGACATAATAGAAAAGGCCTATATCTTACATGGTTATTATCATTTTGGAGAGTAGAGCTGAATCTAGAATAAAAGCTGTTATGGATGAAATCAGCAGATTAGATCTTTTGGAGAGTGAGGGTAGGTTGGGGGCTGATGAAGACAGAAGCCGAGTAGAGTTAAATCTGGAAATTAAGAGACTTTTGTTTAGCGAAGAAATCAGTTGGAGGCAGAAATCGAGAACCCTATGGCTGTGGGAAGGGGACAAGAATACCAGATTTTTCCACCGGATGGCTAAGGTTCACAACAGTTTCAATAAAATAAAAAGATTAAGGGTTAATGGTACTGTGACGGAAGACCACAACCTTATAATGACGGGCTGTAGAGTTTTATCAGGAGCTTTATTCGAAGAGAGAAGGATAGAAGCCAAAGCTGGATGGAGTTGCTTTTAAATCTCTCCCGACTGAGGATAAAGAACAGCTGGAGGAGGATTACAGTGAGGAAGAGGTAGTATCAGCTTTGAGAGGTTTAAAAGGGGACAAAGGCCCAGGTCCCGACGGCTTCTCATTAGCTTTCTTCCAGCATTGCCGGGAGGTGGTTAAGGTAGACATTTTGGAGGTGTTTCATTCCTTTTTCATCGAGGAAAGCTTTGAGAAAAGCCTAAATGCCTCTTTTATCCCTCATCCCGAAGAAGAAAGGAGCGGAAGATCTTAAAGACTTTAGACCGATCAGTCTTATCGGAGGTATTTACAAGCTGATTGCAAAGGTTTTATCGAATCGTCTTAGGAGAGTTATTGGAGAGGTGGTTTCAGATTCCCAGCATGCAGACAAATCTTAGATGCTGCCCTGATAGCAAATGAGGTTGTTGATACTAGGAGGAGTGGAGTTCCTTGTGTGCTCTGTAAATTGGACATTGAGAAGGCCTATCAACATGTAGATTGGGACTTCTTGCTATATCTCCTTTCTAGGATGGGTTTTGGGCATAAATGGGCAAGATGGGTGTATTTTTGCATTTCAACAGTGAGATTTTCAGTTATGGTTAATGGGGAATCACCAGGTTTCTTCCCAAGCTCTAGAGGTCTCCGTCAAGGGGATCCACTTTCCCCCCTTCTGTTCATTGTAGTGATGGAAGCTCTGAGCCGTCCACTTGACAAGGTAGTGGATGGAGGTTTTATTCAGGGTTCAAGGCGGGAAGTGAGAGTGTGCCAAATCCTTCAGTGACTCATTTAGTGACGATACTCTGGTGTTTTGTGAACCGGAAAGATCTCAACTAGGCTACTTGCGGTTGGTTCTTTTATTTTTCATGTGGTGTCGGGGCTGAAATTAACGTTTCGAAGTGCGAAATTATCCAAATGGGTGCGGTGAACAACTTGGGAGATCTTTCCTCTTTCTTTGGTTGCAAAGCAAGAAGCCTTCCAACCACATACCTGGGTCTTCCTCTCGGTGCTGCTTTTAAGCACACGGTGGAAGTCTGCCAAAGGGTGGCAGGATCACTTTAATTAAAAGCACTCTTTCAAACTCCCTACCTCCTTCATGTCTCTTTTTGTGATTCTTGCTTCAGTGGCCAAGAGAATTGAAAAATTGGAGAGGGACTTCTTATGGGAGGGAGGCAGCAAGGAGAGAAAATATCACCTTGTTGACCTCCGTTTGTTCAAGTATTCAGAGTGGTGGTTTGGGCATTAAAGTTTTAAGGAAGTTCAATAGTGCCCTGATGGGTAAATAGTTGTGGACATACATTAGGAAAGAGAGGCTTTGTGGAGGATGATAGTGACCGGTAAATTTGGGCAAGGAAGTCAGATGTGTGTCACGTCCCGCCAACCAATAGTTTAAATCTCTCTCTAGTATATCACGGAAGCTTCAAGATGTGTCAAATGACACGAGAAAAATCTAGATTGTTCTAGAGGCCTCAAGAAGTATCAAGAGGATGCTAGATAATTCTAGAAGGTTCCAGAGGTTTCATGATCCTTCAAGGGAACACTAGAAAGTCCTGCAAGGTAATTCTAGATGTTTCTACTACTTCCTAGAATTAGAACCTTGGAGAAGTATCTTGTAAATATATCCTAGATATTTCTTAGGATGATTCTAGATACTCCATCATAACCATTGGTGTAATTAAATCCTAGCCATCCATTGAGGAGGTGGATGCCTATATAAAGGGAGAAGCCTCATTTGGCCAAACCATCAAAAGCAACTCTTGTAAAGTTCTCATAAAGCAATACAAGTTCCCTTTCTCAAAGCTCTCTTTCATTGCCTAGTCCCATTCGAGATTTTCAGGCTTACTTAGAGCAAGATCAACGGGATTGTGAGCGCTAAGTGCCGCACGGAAGGTTGAAGAATTCAATTCCATGACAATTGGTATCAGAGCCAAGGTTTCGCGACAATGGTGAAGACCGCTGACAAGAATATCACCACCTCATGTGTTGTTCAAGACGAAGCAAGTGGGCATGAGAACTCCCAAGCACGAGGAGCAAGGCACCGAAGCAAGTCCAAAGACTCACTACAGGAGGGTTGTCGGAGTGCAGACTTCGATTATGGACTTTGGGCAGCAGTTTGAGGATAACCACCAACGCCTTGACGGGTTCGAGTTGGAGGACACGGAGATCCATGCTGGCGTCAAAGCTGCCCTCAACATCTTAGGTGGAGACCTAAGAAATGAACTTCGTGAGGAGTTGATGGGTGAGATTGCATCCTTGCATACTCAAGTTGGGGAGGAACTTGATTCTTTCTGCCAACAAGTGGAGGAAGGGCGAGCGGACTGGGCGCTATGCAAGAGGGTTGTAGCCGGCGGGGTAGGCACCGTTAAGGCTACCCCAAAGATTGAAGTCCCGATGCCATCAAAGTTTGTTGGCAACAGGAATGCAAGGGAGGTTGAGAACTTCCTGTGGGGATTTGAACAATATTTCCAAGTGATTGGCAATGTGGATGATGCAGCCAAGATCCAAACTGCTAGTCTATACTTGAAGGATACTGAGGCGTTGTGGTGGCGGCGACCTTCTAGCGACATCGCTAAAGGTACGTGCACTGTGGATACTTGGGCTGATTTTATTCGAGAAATTAAAAAGCAATTCTATCCTGAAAATGACGAGGATGAGGCAAGGAGCCGACTTCGAAGACTTAAGCACACGGGTTCAGTGAAAGATTATGTTAAAGAGTCTACAACTCTTACTTTGGAGATACCGGACCTATCCGACAAGGAGTCTCTCTTCTACTTCATGGATGGGCTACAACCATGGGCAAAGACGGAGCTCAAGCGACGTGGGGTGCAAGATCTTGCTACTGCCATTGCCAATGCGGAGTCATTCGTCAATTATAGCTAGAAAGAGCCGTCAAAGTTGAAAGACAAAGGAAACCATGGAAAAAGTGGGGGAGACAAGCCAGCCCAAGAAAAATCCAATGCCACCCGCAAGCCGTTCAAAGGGAACGAGAAGCAAAGTGATAAAGGCAAGGAGGTTTCCAAACCCCCGAACACTTGCTTCATATGTGACGGACCTCATTCGGCACGTGATTTTCCTAAGAAAAAGGGCTTCCAAGCAATGATGGCTCAATATGAGGAGAAGGAAGCTCACGAGGAGGAATCTCAAATGGGGTCATTACAAATATTGAATGCCATCAAGGCTAAGGCGGAGGCACCGCAGGCGGTGGCCAAATGCCTCATGTACGTCAAAGCCAAGGTAAACGAGGTCCCTACTCAAGCCTTACTTGACACGGGTGCCACACATAATTTTGTCTCAATGGATGAAGCCAAGAGGCTTGGCATTAATACTCAAAAAGAGAAGGGCACCATCAAAACAGTAAACTCGGATGCAAAGCCAATCTTTGGAAAAGCTCGAGGCGAAGAAGGTGAAATCGGCAATTGGGTTGGCTCAATAGATTTGTCGGTCGTGCCAATGGATGACTTCAAACTAATACTTTGGATGGAGTTAGGTAAAAGCTTTTCCCATGTCTTTTGCTAATTCATTGTGCATTCTAGATGGAGGAAATACTTGTATGGTGCCAACTATGCGCGGTGCTAAAGTAGAAGCCAAGTTGCTCCTGACTATGCAATTTAAGAAAGGCTTCAACAAAAAGGAGCCCTGCGACTTGGCAATTTTGCGTAAATCGCCGGATAGGGAGGTGTTTGACCCCATCATCTCAGAGGCCCCGAAAGAAATTCAAGCAGTCCTTGTGGATTACAAGGATGTGATGCCTAAGAAGTTTCCAAAGAAGCTACCACCTAGGAGGGAGGTGAACCACAAGATTGAACGCAAGTTGGGCGTTGAGCCATCCGCAATAGCTCCATATGGATTGCCACCACCAGAGTTGGAAGACCTTAATCGAGGAGTGTCTAAATGGGCACGAACTGGTGGTCACTTCTTTCAACAAGGAAGTAGCAGAAATTCAATCGAACGGAATGATAAGGAGACGCACGGTGCCAAGCTATAAGGAGTACTTAGTAAAATGGAAGAACTTTCGATAATGAAACTAGCTGGGAGTGCGAAGACTTACTATGGCAATTTGCAGATCATATCCAAAAGTACAAGGAAGAAGGCGCGACGAGGGCGTCACGAGCTTAAGTGGGGGAGAATGTCATGTCCCGCCAACCAAGGGTTTGAATCTCTCTCTAATATATCTCGGAAGCTTCAAGATGTGTCAAATGACACTAGAAAAGTCTATTATGTTCTAGAGGCCTCAAGAAGTATCAAGAGGACACTAGATAATTCTAGAAAGTTCCGGAGGTTTCATGATCCTTCAAGGGAACACTAGAAAACCCTAGAAAGTTCTAGAACCTTCAAGTGATTAAAGGGAATGCTAGGTAATCCTAGATGTTTCTACTACTTCCTAGAATTAAAACCTTGGCGAAGTATCTTGTAAATATATCATAGATATTTCTTAGGATGATTATAGATACTCAATCATAACCATTGATGTAATTAAATCCTAGCCATCCATTGAGGAGGCGGATGCCTATATAAAGGGAGAGGTCTCATTTGTTCAAACCATCAAAAGCAACTTTTGTAAAGTTCTCATAAAACAATACAAGTTCCCTTTCTCAAAGCTCTCTCATTGACTAGTCCCATTCGAGATTTTCAGGCTTACTTAGAGCAAGATCAACGGGATTGTGAGCGTTAAGTGCCGCACGGAAGGTTGAAGAATTCAATTCCGTGACATGTGGTTCCCTAAGGTCATCAGATGCTCTTATGGATCCAGCGTGTGGATAGGGATCTCTAAAGGTTGAGAGGACTTCTATCGTGGCATTCTCTTCGAAGTAGGGAATGGGGATAATGTTAGGTTCTAAAGGATAAATGGTGTGGGGATACTTCCCTCCAATAGGAGTTTCCTAGGCTTTATAATCTTGCGATTAACCGAGAGGCTATGGTGAGCGAGATGTTCGAGAATCTTGATGGTAAATATATATGGGCCCCTAGGTTTAGAAGAAATTTACAAGACTGGGAGATAGGTGATGTGGCAAGATTTCTTGAGAAGCTCTATGCCATAAAGAGACAAGGGCCTAATGAAGATAGGGTGGTTTGGGTTCACTGTTAAGTCCTTTTATTCAGCTTTATGTGATTTGGACAGAATTTCCTTCCCTTGGAAAGTCATTTGGAAGTCGAAAGCTCCCAGCAGAGTGGCTTTTTTTGCTTGGGCGGCTGTAAAGGAGGCCATCCTTACAGGGGATAACCTGAGTGCTAAAAATAGGGTTTACTTCAACCTGTGCTACATGTGTAAAGAAGATGAGGAGACGACTAATCACCTTTTGGTGCATTGCACTGTAGCAGGAGAGGTATGGAGTCATTTCTTGGGTTATGCCAAGATCAGTAGTTGAGCTCCTCCATGGTTGGTCGTTATATAAGAGGAGAAGGAGGAATGTGGTCTGGGATACAGCCCCGTTGGCAATTCGGTGGAGCATTTAGAAGGAGAGGAACCAAAGAGCTTTCGATAATGTGGAAGCTGGTCAGATAAGCTTAAGAAGATGTCTTTCAGCTCCTCCGTTTTTGGTGCTCAGAGACCTCTTTGCATGAATGGAACCTTTTTGTGGATATGGAGGATAGTGCAATCCAATTGTAATTTTGTTTAGTTTACTTCCCGCGTACAGGGTTTCACCTCCCTTTTTGGCGTCGTAATTAATACAAACTTTACTAACCAAATTTTTTTTATCATTTTATAAATATTTGTGTCGTTGGCTCACAGTCAATAAATTTCACTTATGGGCGAATTAAACAAGATGATAAAAATCGTTATACATCAATTACAATATAAATCTTGTGCTTCGTTTGTTTCACAAATTAAGTAAAGAAAACAGATCCTTATGCTTGTTGTCATAATCTTTTAGTTTTTTGGTTTCTCTTCTTGTCTTGCCCGTTGCCGAAGGGCCTGATGATCCTTTAGAAAAAACAGTTCTTCGTTTGGGTTCTGTTTCTTTAAGATACAAATCAATATTTGTGTAGTGGCTTTCTTTTTTTCAAATACGCATTAGAGCCAAACCTGAAGGATGCGATGTAACTGGAATTTTGTTATAAGCCCATTTATATTACTCTCTTAAGGGGATGATACCTTCTTTCTTCTTGAATCCTGTGCATATGTTTCCTCTGACTGTTATATTAGAGTATCTAAACTTGTTATTTGGAACTTTTCATCCTTGGATATGCAGCATTATGAAGGAGACATAGCAGAGTTAGAACTGTACTTTGTTATTGTCAATAATGAGTATGGGGAGCAAACAGCGGAAGAACTGATTCCAGGAGGAAAGAATATACGTGTTACTAATGAGAATGTCATCACATTTATTCATCTTGTAGCCAATCACCGGTTAAATACTCAGGTAGTGGGGCTTTGCTCTGTGCTATCAAGTTCCATCTCATGCTTTATTGTCCCTTGTGGAGTCATGATGCCAATGTGCATTACTTGTTTTCAGATACGTCAGCAAAGTTCCCATTTCTTGAGGGGATTTCAACAACTTATACAGAAAGATTGGATTGATATGTTTAACGAGCATGAACTTCAGGTATAATGACCTTCTACAAAGCTATTTGAAGTGTAATTGACTATCTACTGATATGATGGTCGCTGAAAGGCTAGCGCTTTGTTTTGGCTATGAGCTCTCATTTGTGCTTGTAGAAAGAAAATTTGATGTTCAAAGAAATTGATAGTCTCTACTTGGCTTGACCTTGTGTCATCAAAACAAACTTTTGTCGTAATACATCTGATGCACTTGGATTCGTGAAATCAAATCGCTTGTCAGTGGGTGAATATCTGAATCTGATTTTTATAAAATCTTTGATTCAGCATTTTCCGATCAGCTTTAATTACTCTCAAATGTACATGTTAAGTTGGTCTATTTTCTGTTCTCAAGTAATTTGTACATGGAGGATAGAAATGATGTCTTTGTGTTGAATGCATGTCTGATTTATTTAGTTGACATCTGTGTTCTCTTTCTTCCCATTTTTTTGCGCAGCTTATGATATCCGGATCAGTCGATGGCTTTGATGTGGATGACCTTCGGTCACATACAAACTATTCTGGTGGCTATCATCGTGTAAGTTCTCCTGGATTTGTTATCTGATCTATTTTTTTTTCCATTTTCGTATTGTGTGATGATTTGCCTTTCTTGGATTCTCTGGGCAGAGATTTAGTCAATAGGTTTTTCCAGTTATTACCCTCTATTGTTGTCTTGTTTGCTTCTGGTTGATATTGACTACCTGGTCTTTAGTTCACTTTCCCCTGTTGTAACCATATCCATGCTATTTCATTTTGGCATCATCGAGGAATGGGACAATAAGAGCCAAAACTATTACAATGGTCTTCCTGGCAAACTGTCCCCTAAATAGCTCTTGGATTGGAAAGTAAGTTGCTTCTGCAGACATTGTCTATTGAATACCTTGGTGATCCCTGTGTGCAGTTTGATCTTTTGTGCGTTACTTGGAAAAACCCTCTCCTTCTTCGTGTCATTTTGGTCATTCCCTCAGTTGAGACTTGCAGTTCTCACAGTTCACCTTCTGGTTTCACTTCGTTAATTGTCAAGTGTTAATTTTTTTCTATGAAGACGTTGGACGAGTTTAGTTTTGCGATTCAGTGGCCTGATTTTGAGGTTTGGATTTTTTTCTTGCAATGATTGAAGAAAAAGTACGAGAGAGAAAGCTAGTGGGACCAAAGGAGAGAAAGTCGAAAATCACTAACCAAACGTCTAAAATGCAAAGGAGAACAGTTTTTTGGTTCAGTCAATGCATTAAAATAGCCTTAGATATCTAGTATCTGTACATCTTGACTCTTATATTAGATGTCAGCAGGCAGCTTTCTTCCCAGTAGTGGCTGAGCTATATATTGTTGCTTTTTCAACAGGAGCATTATGTGATTGACATGTTCTGGGAAGTAATCAAAAATTTGTCCTTGCCAAATCAGAGGAAATTTTTAAAGTAAGTTCTGTTGTCTTTTTTGTTTCAAAGATGTTCATCAATTCATATCAGGCCAGTGCGATCATTTATATAATCCCACTTTTCAATGCCCTTTGGATTGTTGAAGTTGTTTTATCTGATTCATTTTTTGCACAATTTCCTGATAAATCTACTTTGTTCTCTTCCCTCCTCCCCCCCGCCAAACATCATTCTCTTTTGATTTTGTGAGGATCTTTTTCTCTTTTACCTTGCTTGTTCTGGTGATTCATAGAAAGATGAGAAAATAACCTTGGTAAGTGAGAATATGAAGCAAGGTTCAGAATCTCATATATAGAAAGTGTGTTTTGTGTGTGAGCTTGCTGATTGCACCAGATATCTCTGCCGAGATTATTCCACTGTTTTTTTGTTATTAGTTTATTATTGTTATTATTATCAATTTGGATTTCACCGAGAAAGGGAAAACAATTTTTTTTGAATTTTTTTTTTGGCCTTTCTAAGGTATAAGAATGAAGATATTTAAAGAAAGGTATAAGAATGATGAATACTGTTTTATACAACTTTCAGATGGATGGTGGTCAAGGCAAGGCCATTGCAAAAAGCCATATAAACAAACGTGTGTGTTTATTTGCTAGACTGCTAGACAAATCATACACGAGGGTATTGGTCGAATGTCTTACCCAATAACATTGCAATTCCTTTTTACTTCTTGCAAGTTGCAACCATAACGGCTCATGTTACCTTGTTTGTATCCTGAACTACGTCACTTAAAAGTAGCTAAATGTTTTCCCTCATTCTCCAAGGTTTGTGACCGGTTGCTCTCGAGGACCGCTGCTTGGATTTAAATATTTGGAACCTTCATTCTGTATACAGAGGTATGATTCCTGCTGCTGTGCTCTACAACTTAATATTCTACTTATCTTGACGAGCAGTTCTTGTAAGTTTCTTGTGTACTCTCTTTTGTTTCTAATGCCCATCTTTATGAAACTTGCAGGGCTGCTGGTAGTGCTTCTGAAGAAGCTCTTGACAGATTACCAACATCAGCGACTTGTATGAATCTCTTAAAGCTTCCCCCTTATAGAAGGTTTGTTCCAGTTTTGGGACTTCATTAGCAATTCTATACGCTGCTTCAGTTGTAAATTAAACTGGGGATGTGCACCTAAGGATCTTATGAATTTCTGTTTTGGGCTTTAATGCTCAAGTATGGATCTGATAAAGCACCCTGCCTCCTTCAAAAATTGATTCATTTTAGTCAAACTGTGCTACCTGGACTTGACTACGAGGATCGTATACGGGTGTGGATCCAGGTGTCGTATCCCCCACTTTTTATTATTATTTTGCACTAATTTATCGTAAAACACCCACCCCCACCCACGCTCGCGCTCATACTAACATCCAAACCCATGTCACTCGCACCCAAACTCATGTCGTGTTGCATTGACACATATACTTTGGCAAAAAAGCTTTGGCAACTCTATTCCTAGCCTCTACATTGGAATTGGGGAGAACAACTAAAATTCTCAAAAGAACTTTTGTTTGTTTTCAAGAGGGGAGAGCTCCTATGTTTTTTCACCAAGTGACTGAACTAATGCATTCTTGCAGAGGCATTACTTAGTTCAACTCTGACATCTTTGTTCATGATACAGTAAAGAGCAAATGGAGCAGAAGCTGTTGTATGCCATAAATGCTGATGCCGGATTTGATTTGAGCTAATGCACCCTTGCCTTCTCCGCCCTCGAAAATTTATAGCCATTTCACTTGGGAGCTTTATCAACTTATAGAGACAATACGACAATCAGTTGAAGAAAGATAGTTGCGACGTGGAGGACTACCGTAAAAGATGGTCAACACAGTCGGAAGATGAGAGGCGCATAGAAAAAGTGTAGATACAACTCAGTGGATGACAACTCTGGTGGTGGATTTGTTGTATATTAGCTGCAATGTACATTTATTGATTTTGTGATGCAAGAAAGCTAGACCAATTTAGACTGTTGTGTAATATTTGAGTTGTATTTGATAAAAGAAAACGTGTTTGGTATCAAAATCAATGCATTATAAGAAATACGTCATCTTGTAAAGGAAATGTAAGTATAAACTTTGGTTCCAACTTCCAAGAGTAAGACCCCCACCCAACCTGTGCTTGTAATCCCTGTAGATGGATTTATACTCAATAATGGAAAACCATTTTCATTTTGGCCGCCGTCGTCTTTGTGATTACAAACCTATTTCCGGCTGGAAAAGGTGTACTTTATAGTTTTAGTAGTATGCTATAATAATAGTGATCAAATGAGCTGGGAACTGGTTCTTGCTTGACTTTGCAACTGTTTTATCTTTTTCATGATGTCCTAGTTTCAAAATGTAAATTTAATATCTACCTTAATGTAGATAAAGAAGCTAAGATATAGGTGAGGAGGAGGGTTATGATAATTCATTCCGTTTTGGGTAGAAATAAGGCACCTCTCGCAATACAAACAATCTCTCCACAAAGTTTACAACCTCTGCACAGGTGTAACCCCTCACTATCAACCTTAGGGTCTTTCCCCAAGGTGACCATTTCTCCAAGGAGCAGATGTTATTACAGATCTCTTACAACTCAATCTTCCAACATGTGGTGGGTCGGGTCAAGGGGGACCGTCTTACGTAAAATACACCGTTTTTCCTATGTTTTTGCATTCTTCAAATTACTTATTAAAAATACCTTAATAATATATTTCAATATTGATTAAATTTAATTATCCAATTTTCAACTCGAGAATGTCCAAAATCTAATATGAGTCTATCATGTCTTAACCTACCCCACATCTATTGATTGATTGATAAAAAAAAATATAGTATTACATATTCAATTAGTTACAGCCAATGAAAAATGGACCCTTCATGGTTTCTCCCCAAATGCTTTCTTTCAAGGGTGATAATCGAACCGGTTCTCTTTCATCGATTTTCAATCGCAAAAGGACTTGATTTTTGTTTTTAACCGCTTTAAGTTATTTTATGGTAAAATGACGAGTATACCCTAATGAAATTCAATCAGACACGCGTTGCATCGCTAATCCAATTTTTGCATCGGGATTACTAGGAAAAAGTTTTGTGCATCGCAATTCAAAAATCATGCATCGGAAATCCAATTTGTGCATTGCAAATCCAATTTGAGTATTGGCATTTTCTGCATCATACATCTAATGCTTGCATTGCAAAATCCAACTTGTGCATCGGAATTTTCTTTTGTATTCTAAAATCAAATTGATGCATCGCTATTTTAAAACAATGCCTCACAATTCCAAATAGGTGCATCGGGATGCAAAAATAATGGATCGTGATTAAATTTCTCCCTTCATCGGAATGCAAAAACAACGCATCGCAATTCCTTGGCATGAAAAAGATCTCATTCACACTCAGCACTAAAATATCTCACCTAAGAAGACTCGAGATTTCCAATCAAATCAGAAAGGAGTTTCCCCCAAAACCCTTTTCCACCTTCTTTCTCCCCATCTCTGCCGTGACACTGTAATGCCTATAGAGTGGGGATGGATAGTTAGTAGGGGCCCAACTGTTTGTTATAAGACCCGCCCTCATAATCATCATCATGGTCCTGGCAACTTCCCTTCATCTAAAGGCACGCACCTAGCTGACATTCTTCTTCATCACTTTGGGTTTAGGTCAGCAATGGCGACCAACGATTAAATGAATTTGCATTTACAGTTATCTAACTTCGACTCTGTGGACTGTTACAACCCTCTCCAAATCTTCTCACCAGGAGGACTCATAATCAGTCACTCCCTCTCACCAAACCCCAATCAGGGCTCAAAATTTCACTCCAGGCAGTGAGCAAAAAAAGGAGGAATCCCCTATCTTCCGATATTTTAAATATTTTTTTTATCATGAATTTTGAAGTGGACTTAATTTGTGCATGATTATCCCTTTCATGATAATAATTTGTGCATCATTCATCGCCCTCTCTTCCTATATTTCAATTATTTGTTATCACCCTTTCGTTTGTTGGCGATTTGTCCAATGAAGAGAAATAGAGCAGCTGCAGCTCGTCAATGACGCAGGGGTATTTAAGGAAGAAAATAAGGAAAATAAACTTATGCCATTGAAAAAAATATAGGGTACTTGAATGATTACAAATCTCTAAAAAGTGATCAGTCGGTCATTATTCTTTCTTTTAACGCCTCTCCGTTTCTCATTCTCAATAAAAACGTTCGACTTGAAAATTTGATGTTTCACTTTTTATGCATTTATTTTGGTATTTGGGAAAGCAAATGAGTATTACAATTATAATTTTTCTACATAACAACGGATTTTAATTTATAAATATGTATTCGAATATGGTTTACTGAATGAAAGAAACAAAAAAAATGGCAAATGAAATTTTGATTTTTTTTGGAGAAACTTATCCAATTAACCATCGTACAATATGTAGATAATCGATTTGATCAACTACATTACAATGTCTCAAATATGACCAATGTATTCGATAATTTGGTGCGATGTGGTCCTTAACGTCAATACTCCTCAACCAATTTTGTAACAAGCTTATTGACATGGATTAATTGAGCAATTGTACTACAACATTGCTAGTCTTACAACTATTTTTATAACTTTTTCTACAACTAAGCTTTGAAGAAGGGTAAAGTTGTTTTTGTTCAAAACATTTTTTCTCAATTCAAGGCTTAGTTGTAAGGAAAGTTGTAGGATTAGTGGTAAGGATAACATTTTCCATTGTACTAAGGCCTAAGGGTATTTTGTTTTTCAATTTTCAATTGCACCCCTTTCTTCTCAGAAATGTGGAATTGAAGGAAAAATGTTTGGGGAAGAAAGGGGTGCAATTGAAGACAAAATATCATTCGTACAGTCCTTCTATTAATCAACGTCAACAGATTTGTTACAAAATTGGATGAGGCGTTGACGGCAAGGACCACATCGCACTCAATTACTGAGTACATTTGTCATATTTGAGATAGTGTAATGTGGTTGATCAAATCGGTTATCTACGAATACTACGATGGTTATTTGGATAGTTTTCCATTTTTCAATTTATTTCTGATTTAAAAATTAGATACTTGCATATTCAAGAACTTAAGTTAATTCTTTAGAAAAATATATACTCCCTCCGTCCCTAAATTATCGTCCTCCTTTCCTTTTTCGTCCGTCCCAAAATAATTGTCCACTTTGAAACTTACCTTTTTAGAACATCACTTTTACCACTTTACCCTTACTTTTTCACTCTACTTTAATTATGGGTCACATACACATGAGCTTTAAAGGAAACTACACATTAAAATATTAATAAAGGTCAAATAAGGTAAAGTGGGTCAAAAAACAATAAATTAGGGACGGAGAGAGTATTTCACAAGTATGGTGCAAGTTCCAAAGAGTATACTATTTAATATAAGGCAAGTGATTGTAAATGATAAAGTTTGTAGTGAAAATAGGGCGAATTACCCAAATAGTCCCTGTACTTTTCAGATTCTTTTCAAATTCGTCCTTTTGCAAAAAAAAAATCTTATTGATCCTTATACGAAAGGTTTGATGCAATTGGTCCTTCCGTCCAATTTTCTTATTTTTTTTTTCCTGTTAACGTGCATGCGTCTCACGTGACATTGAATAGGGGTAACATAGTTATTTATCTAAAAACACATGGACTATTTGTGATTTGTGTACACATCTCTTCTCTTTCCCAGCTAATTCCAGCCATGGAAAATATTTTGAATGAAAGCATTTGTTCTGCTTTTGAAAAGCAAGTGGAATCTTATGATAATGTATATAACCAATATCACAACTTTCCTTACAATTAAGTTTTAAAGGAGAACACGGTTGTTTTGGAGAAAGACAAATCTACCATTCCTCAAGACTTAGTTGTTAGGAAAATTGTAGCATTGCTTGTAAGACTAACAATGTTGAGAAAAAAAAATTGTCTTATAGGATTTCAAAAAAGATTTGTACACATTTTACCAAAATTACCCTTATTAGTTACTCTAATTAAATGTTGTCTTGAGAAAGCATCTGTCTTCAAAAGCCAGGGATTTAGAGAGAAAGAGAGATAAGTAAATATGTATTGTTCAAACTTTGAAAAAAAGTAGAATAATTTAAAGGGGGTGTTAAGAGGAAAGAAAAGCATAACCATGTAACATATTAACAATAATTGTAATTAAATAAAAATATACTAGTCTTTTATAAATTCCTTAATATATGTATAAATTTCTAAAACGTTATTTATTTTGGGACGGAGAGAGTATTATTTTCACATAATTTACACTAACATGATAACTTTTTTATGTGATACGGGTTAGAAAGGACTAATTGCATTTTAAAGTCCAATATTGACAATGTTTCGAATTTTACGGTTCTCGGTTTTAATGCAGCACTATTTAGGGTCAAAAGTTTCAATTTCATATCAATTAGAGAGTCTATTGTAGTAGAAGTTATGATTGGGTAATACTCCCTCCATTTTGGGCAAAAAATCCCGGTTTGAAAATAAATTTAAAAAAAATAATATTTTAAGTAGTTTATTAGTAATAAAATAATAATTTTATTCCTTAATTTTTTTAAAATAAACTCTTTAAATAAAACATCTCAAAATGGAATAATAAACTCTTTGCCTAAAGGGAGTAACATTTTACGGTCCAAGGTTAGCACTGTATCCACTTTAGAATCTCATATTTTAGTTTTAGCTATTTAAGGTGGAAGGTTCCAATTTTGTATTAACTAGTATACATGCTCGTGCCATAGGCACGGTGTCGGTATGAGACAAGTTCAATGAATGGTCCGAATAAACAAAACACATAACTAACAGAGTAATTCAAACAAAACCCACAACCGATATATGATTTTTTATGTAATTGTAGTGGGGTCATTCAAACATAACTCATAACTGGGGGGTTTATTTGTAACTCACATACTTATGAATCAATCTGGACCGTCAGTTGTCTTTAGCACAATTCGATTACGGTCACCAGTTAGACTATAAGCTTTTTTATAATATAGATTAGAGTGTCTAATTAGAGAGTTTTAATATATTTCTTTTTGATAATTTATGAATGAAGTACAATCATAAGAAGATATGTATCTGATGATGCTGTTTTCTGCGCCAAGGATATGATCGGGAATCTACTCAACCAGCCTGGATCGATACCTGAAATAGACAAGCAAACGTCATCTGAGCAGGGGGTGGCCCTGCAAACCCCCTCCGACATGAGAGTCAGTATGAGTGATGATCAGAGAGAATCAAATTTGACAGCGTAAGGATGTAGAAATGAGAGCGTACCTTTCCTGTGAAGGGGTCAGGGCCTTTATATAGGGTTGTACGGAATAAAGTTTGTTAGGCCATGAGGGCTTCTAGAAGGCGCACATGTCCTGCTGAGGTGGATAATAAGCATGTGATAAGGATTAGTTGACAATGGACAACTATACTCTTTAGAACGCGTAGTGCGCCTTGGAGGTGAAGGTAATGGCCTAATGGGTCGATCCGCCTATAGTGCCTTTAATCTTCGGTGATGAGTCCCCCAAGCTCTCTTCTCGGATCGTAAGGACGTTCTTACCCCTGTAGAGAATTATGGGCGGCTCAGTAGTCCCCTGCTCTTTGTTGTGCGAGCGGGCTCGGACCAAAGAGTAAAAATAAAGTATAAGCTCATAATCAATTATAAGCAATTTACATAGACTAATCATCGGTATATTTGAGCAAAAACGGAAAAGTAAGCAAAAAGGATACGCGGACAACAATCAAAGCGTTCTGTTTCCTTTCGACTTATTGTTCTCGCAACGAATAACCCTGGCGGGGGTCTCAATGTTTAAAAATCGGTTGCAACAGTTTTTCCTGGCAGTTGTTTAGTGATTGTTCCAAGGGTTACGACTATTTGAAAAGATTTTGATTATCTGCGAGGGACAGATATAAACTATATATTAGTTTCATCGTCTTCGTTTTTGGGTTACAAAAATTTACAGAATACTTCAACAGTAGTCTCCAGTTTTTCGAGTGCCAGAAATAGGAGAGCAATTGTAGTCTTATCCCACAAGAATATTTGTGTAACCCAGCGGGTAATGCAGTGTTTTACGGGCAATGCACGGTTCCCTCATGAATGCATGCCATCTTTGTATTGGACTAACGCGGTCAATAAATAAACCCATTAAAGAATGGTTTTGGTTTTGAACTTATGCTGGCAATTTAGTGGGATGTAAAAAATATGGATCTTGCATGTGTTGTAACTAATTATTGTTCAACAAGCATCCACTAATAGTTTAATAGTGAAATATATCCACTTTATGGGGGCTAGTGCAAATTATCACCCATGTCATTGTAAGAATGCGGGCAAAGCAAGTTATGCACGCAACGCATGCGGGCAATGCAAGGGTGCGGGCAATGCAAGACAACTGTGGTGAATGCATCATTTTGATAATTTATAATACTTCCCCATGGCCCGCCACCAAGAAACTTATTTTTCCCAACATATATATATACATCTTCCCTCTTCACATTACTTTTCGGAAGTGAAGAAATACACTTTTCCCGCGGTTTTAATGAGGTTCGAACTCACACATGTGGGCCGCTATATATATCCGAATGGGCAGTGCTCGTGCGGGCGAGCTGTTTGTCCGATAATGCTTGTGATGCGGGCGGGCTTAGGTCCCTTTGTGCATGGCAGACGATGCCAACTGACATAACTGTTCTCAAATATCACTCAGCCGTCTATGATGGGGTCATGCAAGTTGGTTCTCCCTCAACAAAAGCTTTGCGGGTGGTCACGAGTTATAGTATTGTCTGATAGCGGGCGATACCACCGGGCCACTTCTTCGAAATGTCTGAATTGGCGATTATAATATCCATCTCAGTTCACAATCGGTCCGATGATCAGACAATGAATATTATGGGCAGTTAAATGGGATTCAAATACACAAACGCAGGCCGACAATAGTCGAATGACGATGAGATCATTTGCGGGCTGACGTCATTGCCCGTTTTTATGAACCTTCTTTTTGGCGCGGTCCGTCTTTGTGGGGGTTGTGCGGGCAATATAAAACCTTCCTTCATGCGGGCAATGCAAGGTGCCCTTCTTATGTATTTGGCCCTATGCCATTCCTTCATTTCGGGCCATCCTTGTTGACATGTGCAGGCAATAAGAATAATCGAAATGAAAGTTGGCCTTGGCAGCTAAATGGTCAAACAAAGATTTTTAATAATATAATGAAGCTCATTTGTGGGGAGTTGGGCAAGGCTTTATAAAGGTAAGTAAAACTTATATTAGGATGTGGCAGACAATTTGATGGAGCTAAAACCCACGTCGCGAACCGACGATATGTGAATTGGCGTGAGATCCTTTGCGGGCGGCCTCCAGAATGTGCGAAGCTTAAAGAGAAAATAAAGTGGAAGCATTTCTGTCATTGCCCGCTATTATGCATCTTCATTTTAGGGTGGGCCATCTCAAGAATGCGGGCGATGCGAGTATGTGGGCAGTGTGAGGTGCCTTCATGAATGCGGGCCGACAAAATATATGAACGGACAACGGGAGTATGTGGGCCTCAGAATGCAGGCGGGCGATTTGCCGATATGGGTCGATAATTCATGAATGGGTAGGGATTGCGATGGCAATGCAAGGTACGCGGGCAATGCAGGGTGCCCTCATGAATGCGAGATGCTTCTGAATTGACATATGCAAGCAGTTTGGTGGAGTTCAACTACGTGAAAGCAGTGGCCATACATACAAATTAGCGGGGAGATCGCCTTCATTTCCGCTATTAAATGGGTTGTTCGTCGACGGCTCTTCATTTCCGCAATGGAGCGTCGTTGGCGAGCAATCGGGTGACTTCATGAATGTGGGTATCAAGTGGGCGAGTGGTGTGAATGTGAATACGCTTTCTCTCAATGAAAGATTAGCGGGCGAAGCAGGTGAAGGATGGTGCGGGCCGTCTTTGGTGGGCAGAGTCTAGCTTGGTATAGCGGGCGGTACTAGCTATCTTTGATTTATGAAAGTCCTTGACAACATCATAAAGGCGGTGAATTGACCTTCTGTGAGTTGTTTTCTTTGGTTTTCTAGTCATGATAAGATTGTTGGCTGCCATGCTTTGGTTTATGTGGATTGAGTTATTATTATTGGTTGTTGAACTTTGTTGTACCATTTACGTGTAAGTGCACCGACCTTTGGTTTTTAAACGGGTTGGTTTGTTCGAGATAATGGGAGGATATATGGATTCATGATGTAAAACTCATGTTTATGTCAATTTAGATAAAGGAATATGATGTCTGTGAAGTTTCTTTAACACCCTACTTGCTTAGCTCCATGTTACCCTGCTTAAAGCCTTCACAAGCCACAGATGTAGGGCCACCAAGTCTTGAATGGGTTGCAAGCAATATTGAAGGCGATTTTGAAGCCCATTTTCTTTTGTCAGAATCTGTAGCAAAGCAATGAAGTCTACAGCGATGTGACCTGTGGGGAGGATTCATGGAGATTTATCTTGACTGGCTTTTATGAAGAATAGATATGTTAATTCCAATATTTGTAAACGTCAGTACGACCTTTAATGCTCAACCGTCCATGTCTTTATTTATCAACGCTTTGGATTAAATGGGTTGTACTATCCTCCTGCCTCTCTTGAGTATTTATAAATCTTAACCCCTTGTATCTCCCTCACTCTCTTCCCCATTACCACGGTTTACTCTTTCCTGCAAGTTATTTGAAATTTTCATCTTCTTTCACTCGATCAGTCATTCTTCAACCTTCGTGATTTCGTGATTCTTCTTTAACCTTTCTTGTGGTCTTTCTCACTTATTAGTGTGCATCGTTTCTAAAAATCACCATCTTCTTCCTGCTTCATTATATTGATATTTCTTAAAAGTTTACTCTTCCTTAGCGAGTAAAGCGCCGGCTGGGTCGAACCCTCTTGTGAAAATCACGTCTTACCCTACTCTTGAAAAGTCGTAAGTTGCTGCTTCGGTGAGTTGCTCGCAACCCTTCATAGGTTGCCCCTCTATCCGCTCAAATCGTTTGTTACGGCCACAAAATAATCCGCCCCTTTTGTTGGGAAGTTGCCCGCCACCCCACTTATTTGTTTGTTTCCCCAGCTGTCTGTTTGGTCACCATCAGTGAAATCTTGCCCGCTTTTGGTTTGAAAAGTTGCCTGCTAACTTTCATTGTCAGGTATACTTGTATTGCCTTTCTTGTACTTGCACCTCTCCGTATGGCCAGGACCAAAACTACCTATAGGGGTATTAGGTTTGCCCTCACCCATTTGGATAAATACGTTGTTTGTGATGACGACCCAGAAGGGTGGCGGACTTTTCGGGAGGGTGAGATTCAGAGGTTTATGATAGCGAGGGGGTTGGACCCTAGGTTTATTGACGTAGAAGACATTCCCACAATGTCTTTTCCTCTGGGTGTCCGCGTATCTCACTTCCCTACCCTTAACGAACTTCTTCTTTATTTTAAATTTCATTATTATTATGACCCCCGTACACTCGGTGTTGACCACGACTCGTCTTCCGCAGATTCCATGTCTTCACTAGGGCGGAACATCGGAGCGGGCAGTAGTGAAGCTTCTACAAGTTCTGAGGCCGTCGAACCTTCTCGTATAACAGACCGAATGAGTCTGTACCCACGCACTAATGAAGAAGTCCCAAGATGGGCAGGGAAGAAAGGCATTAATCTTGACAAATATAAAATTACGATAGAAACTGACCGGGTGGATATTGGGGTGGCTAGACTTAGGAATGACATGGTGGCTTTCTACTTGGCTCATTTTGATGCAGGTCTCCGGTTGCCCATAGACCCTTTTATTTGTGAGTTTTTAGAAAAGGTTAGGGGGCACCTATCAATCTCACTATACATACGGTCCGACTCCTTGCTAGCTTTGCCATAGTTTGTCGGTACTTCTGCTTTGAACCCAGCCTTAGTGTCTTTCTTCATTTTCACACCACTCAGGGAGCCGGTGATGGTGACTTGATTGCAGCCCGGCGAAGGGGGGCAAAGTCCCTTCCATGTTTGGTCCTGCACCCAATAGAGTTTTAGAGTCGGACAAAACTATCGTCTGGGTTGAGTCTCGAGAGGCTTGGAATTTTCCTCTACCCCGAAAAGACCGTCCTATTCACTTACTAAAGTCTAAGAGCGCAACTTCTAATGAGGATCAAGCATTATGCCGCATGATATATTCTGCTCTTGGCCCCATTCTTGGCGAAGGCGGCAAAGTGATAGATCAACAATGGTATTTTGATTTTGACAAGTTAGTGGGCAGTGAGAGGTGGCTGTGGAAGGCGGGGTTGTCACCCAAACCATATAAAGACTCCTTGCCTTGGGTAACTATTGACGATACTGTCTGTTTTCCCAAATGGATGGTCCACCTTAATAATGTCTTCAAAAGCGATTGTCGTGTTTGCGGGCAAGGATTTTGCCGACGTAAGCCAGTGTGTTCATTAATACTATCCCAATATCCATCTTAGCTAAGTAATTTTTATTTAATTGGATGGATTATGTATCTCTTTCACCTCTTTTTTGTAGCCATGGACGCTATTGATATTGACGAACTACGCAAGCAGCAACAACAGGGCCGCGTTAACCGCGGGAAAAAACTGAGAGAAGACAACACCCGGCGGAGCAAACCTTTGCCTCTTGTGCAGCCTGCCACAGCTCGCTTGAAACGTAAAGCCCCAAAAAGAAATCGGACCGCGGGTGCGGGGCAAGGGGATGACGAGGCAGAGACGGATAACATTGAAGTCTTGGGGGAGCGGCCTTTAGTGATATCGTCTACTTCGACTGACCAGACTATTACAATTCCGACCTCTGGTTTTGCGGCCTTTGCATCTGGGTCAAGCCAGGCACAGTTGAGTCCTTTTGTCAAAGGAATAAACAGAGACAGTGCTTCCGGCCGGATCCGGGCAGCCCTTACGGAGGTAAAATTATTCCATTATCTTTGTTTTTCCCACTTCCCACCTATCACTTATCACTTTGTACCCTTTAGGCGATGAATTGTTCTATTGCCTTGGATGAGGAATTGGAGGAGGGCAAGAAAAAACTATCTGCTAGCGAAGAGAAAGCAAAAAAGTATCAATCCGATTATGATGTTCTCCTGAAGAAGTTTGAGAGTTTGAAGTCTGCCCACGACGGGTGTGCTGGGATGCTGGCTGGTAAAGAAGAAGAATTGAAAATTTTAGGTCGAGAAAAAGGGAAACTGAAAGAGGCGGTGGCCAATGCAGGTAAACAAGCCCTTGAAGAGTACAAGTCCGGGCCACAATATCATGCGGATCTTGGCCAGCAAGCTTTGGCCTATTTTGATGATGGCGTTAACCATGCTCTCCGGGTGGCGGCAGGCTCTGGTTATGATTTGGGAATCCTTTATGGCTGGAAGGTTGAGGAAAAATATGGGGAGTTGGCTCGTCGTGGCCATCCTTGGGTGCCTTATGGTGAGACTGATATGGCTACTATTCGAAAGAAAGACCTGGAAGCTAAGAAACCCGAGTGGGTTCCACCGCCGATCAACACCGATAATTTAACTGCCTACCTAGGAACGCCCGAAAATGAAGAGTATGATGGCGATGAATACCTGAATGACGCCGAAGAGTAAGGTGCCGAAAGAACTATTTCTGCTTAAGTAATTGCCCGCTGCGTCGGGTTAGTGATGGGCCTCCTCCCTTTTCCTTTTCAACTTCGCCATCTCCTCTTTCTTACTTCCTATGATGTCTACGGGACTCCTAACGGGCGGTTCCATGTCAGTATCTATTATGTGCGGCTCAATCACGGCTATCATCGGGTCTACGCCTTGTGTTGCTTTTGGCTTCTTGGTCATGGTCCACCTATTGTCACTATCCTCCATTGTTAGCTTCTGCTTCAACTTGTGTGTTTCTTTGACATGCTCCAGCATCGCCCGTGGTTCACTTTTAACGCAAGCGATCCCCTTCTTTGTTATAAATTTTACCCGCTGGTGTGGTACGGAGGTAACCATTTGGAAAACAACCATTGCTGGTTGTCCCAAGATTGCATTGTAATGAGAATGCAGATCCATAACCATAAAGGTGACCGCCTCGGTCCGCATCTTGTCGTCCTCCCCCAACGTGACCATTACCTTAAGTGTGCCCTTCACGTTGACCTTATGATTGGAAAATCCCTCCAGTTGCCCGCCATATGGGGTCAAGTGAGCATCAGATAATCCCATAGCCTTAAAGCATGAATAATACAAGATGTCCCTACTAGCTCCTGTATCGACCAAAATCCTTTTCACGTTATGTTTTTTTGTTGTCACCATCAAGGCCGCAATGACTAGCGGTTGTTCAGCGTGCAAAGGAGTTGGTGCTAACTCGGATCGGGTAAAACCGATAAACTCGTTCTCGTCTCCAGGTCTGGGTGGTACAAAAGGAACTTGGGTCAGGCTGAATATTTGGCTTTTCAGCTGATTAGTGCTTGAAAATTCCTCCTGTATTACTCTTATGACGGGGATGTCCTCTTGTCGGGGGTTGTTGTCGTTTCTTGCGGGTCGTGGTTGCCCTGCTTTGTATTGTTGAAAATTCTTTGGTCCACCAATCTTTGTATCGCCTTTTTCAGCTGGATGCACTCGTCGGTCCTGTGCCCGATTTCCCTGTGATATTCGCAGTACTTGTTTGGATTCCTTAGGTGTGATGTGTCTGGGTTCATTGGTCGTGGTGCAGGCATGTTTTCAATTCTCATAATGGCCGCAATTGGTGTGTTAAGAGGAGTAAATTCTTCCTGCCCCCGCTCTTGGCCAAACCTGGCCAAGGTTCGATAGGCTCCATTTCCCCTGTGATAATTGTGCTCATAGCCTCTGCCCTGGTATCCGTGCTCATAGCCTCGGCCCTGGTATCCTTTGTCACCTCTATTGCTATGACTGGCCCGGCGGTCACTGTTTCTATCTCCTCCTTTATTGCCATCTCCATTTCCATTCCTTCTGTCTGTCTTCCTTTCTTCTGGCTGTGGCTCAGCATTGCCTATGTCTTGGGCTCTCTTGAACAAATCAGCCCGATTCGTGGGAGCCCTAGCCCCGAATTCAATTTTCAAGTTCCCAGGTGCCAGCCCACCTTCAAAGCATGTGATCACCTCCTTATCAGAAATGCTCGAAATCTGTGCTAGCACTGCTCGGAATCTTTCCAAGTAGCTGATTGTAGACTCCCCTTGTTTCTGTTTCACATTGCTTAGCTCACCCCTTGATTTTGGTAATGTGCCCGCAGTTCCAAACTCTCCGATAAATGCCTCTTGCAATTGCGACCATCCCGCAATCGATCCCTTAGGTAAATTTCTAAACCAAGATGCTGCTTTCCCCTGTAGCGATCCCACAAACACCTTGCATAGTATTGCTTCGTCCTCCGTCAACAATGTCGTCGCCATCTCAACATCCGATGCATGGTCGCGAGCATTAGTAAGGCCCTCGTACTTCTGAAAAGTTGGGTAAATAAGTTTTGGATTGGGAGGGGCACTCCTGATCCAATCTGCAAATGGGCGAAAACGGGTGTGGATGCCGGCTTTATCTGTTTTCTCCTTTTCAATTGCATCTACTCTCTTCTTCAAATCTTGCAACTCACTCCCCCCATGTTTGTCTGCTAAAGGTTGCACGGGCTGTGGAACTTCAGTCTGCTCGAGTGGTGGGGCAAGAGTGATGAGGGATTTAGATGCTCGAGGCCGCTTGACCAGTCCGCATGATCCTCCAGCATGGTGAGGATGGGGGCCTGAATCTCCTTCCTGACTCCTTTCGCGGGCTCTCCTCTGGGAAACCAACCTCTTCTTGACACTGACCCTGCTATGTGTAGGCTGTTGCACGACAAAGTTCCTAGCCATTTGCTCATCAACCTGCATTTGTCCTGATCTTTCCACCTCTGATCCCCTTCTAGCAGAGTGTTCTTCGACTGAATGCACAGTTTGCCCTTGAGAAGCACTTATTGTAATCATCGGGGGCGGGGTAATGTGTGCGGGTTGTAGAGGAACGCCCAGCAGTGAGGGCGGGATGGATATTTCAGCCATACCCATTGCCCGCAGTTGCTGGTTGTTTAACATGATTTGCATTAACGCCGCGGTTTGGGTTTGGATCTGTTGGGCTTGAATTTTGCGGACAACATCTTGAGGATTCTCAGCACCAAAAATTGTAGACCCTGGCTTCTTCTTCTCCGGTACCGTCTGCAAATCCTCTCCAGCTCCGGTTTCAGCGGCCTTCTTCTTACTCGTGGCTGCTCCCTTACCCTTAATCATTTTTTTGGTGGTCAATGTTCTTTCCTTTCTGTTTCTTAGCGTTCTGGCCTCCTCCATCCCTTGGCCCCCTTGGCTGCCTGCTGCTTGCTCCGTGATAGCAGTTACTCCGCCTCTTACCCTAGTTTGAAGCGCCACAGGTTCAAGGCCGACGCCCATTGTCACTCCTTCTCCAGTCATTGGCATTGAGCAAATTTCAGATCCGATCTAGTTGATTGTTATATATCTGGTTTTCAAATCGTTTCCCGGCAATGGAACCACTCGTACAACAAAGAGTAGGGGACTACTGAGCCGCCCATAATTCTCTACAGGGGTAAGAACGTCCTTACAATCCGATAGCTTGTAGCCAGGGGACTCATCACCTGGAGATTAAAGGCACTATAGGCGGATCAGGCCCATTAGGCCATTACCTTCAGCTCCAAGGCGGACCATGCGGCCCTAAAGAGTATAGTTGTACATTGTCAACTAATCCTTATCACATGCTTATTGTCCACCTCAGCAGGACATGTGCGCCTTCTAGAAGCCCTCGTTGCCTAACAAACTTTATTCCGTACAACCCTCTATAAAGGCCCTGACCCCTTCACATGAAAGGTGCGCTCTCATTTCTACATCCTTACGCTGTCAAATTTGATTCTCTCTGATCATCACTCATACTGACTCTTACGCCAGAGGGGGTTTGCAAGGCCACCCCCCTGCTCAGGTGACGTTTGCTTGTCTATTTCAGGTACCGATCCAGGTTGGTTGAGTAGATTCCCGATCATATCCTTGGCGCAGAAAATAGCATCATCAGTATCGTTTATTAAAAAAATTGATCTATCATAAATAACTAATGTATATCTTATATGGTGTATAAACGTGACTTTCTAAAATGACAAAAAACTATACATACTCCATTCTTAAATCATCTAAATTTTTTAACAATTTGAACCTGCCCAAAAATGACAAAAACTATACATACTCCATTCTTAAATCATCTAAAAAAGTATTTCAATTTGAGCCGGCCCTTTTTCTAAGTTTTTAACCACAAAAGTTTATAGTTTTTTCTTTCAACCGTAAAAGACCATTTTTCGAAATATTGTTCCAAAAATATCATCGTCTTCTTCAATCGCTCTGGCAACACACTTTGGATTCAAAAATCACGATTATTCGTAACGAAACGGGGATCGACCTGTCCGGTCAGGTCGCGGGGGTCGAGGGGGCGACGCCCCCGGAAGGTAAACGAGTTTTTTGATTCATGAAATATGAAAGTTTAATGGATCTATACTGTGTTGAATAATTTTTCAGTTGTAAAGAAGCCTTACGACAAAGGAGATTGAAGAAGAACGTTGAGGACGTAAACATGTTTTTTATACTATTGTATCGTGATGCAAAAATGAATTAGATAATATTTGTGCACCGTGGTTCAAAGTTTAATTTCCTAGTCAATTTTTGCACCACGATTCATAAATTTCATTGTATTATTTTTACACCGCGGTTCAAAGTTTAATTTTCTAGTATATTTTTGCACCGCGATTCATAAATTTCATTGCATTATTTTTATACCGCGTTTCAAAGTTTAATTTCCTAGTCTATTTTTGTACCGCGATTCATAAATTTCATTACATTAATTTTGCATCGCGATTCAAAGTTTAATTTCATATTCTATTTTTGCTTCGCGATTCATAAATTTCATTGTATTAATATTTGCACCGCAACTGAAAGTTTAATTTCCTTTTCTATTTTTTAACCGCGATTCATGAGTTTCATTACATTAATTTTTACACTGCAGTTCAATAGTTTAATTGTCTGGTTTAATTGTAACGCGGTGCAAAAATAATGGCTTCCGTAGTGCACATACGGTTCATTAAGGGTATCGTAGTCATTTTGCTACCAAAAGTAAATTTTTCCGGTTGAAAAAAAAGAGAAGATACTGTAGTGATTAAAAACTTCTAAAAGTAAACCGACCCGCAATTTTTTCATTGTGATTCATACATTCTAAACGTCGGAATGACTTAAAAGCCCAATTACTAAATTACTTCTTCGATAAAAAATGTATTCACCATGGTAGACATTTACTCTATCTCAATTATTGTCACCATTTTCAAAATTTACTCTCTTTTCGTGCGCGCGTGTGACCCCTGAACCCATAAGAACATGTACAACAAAGTAGCTCAACTTGGGGAGATTAAGCTCTATTTTTTCAATTTTATTACAAAAATGTCATTAAGCTCCCCAACAAGAATACTCTTCCAACAATGCACAAACTCCAATATTTTTACATACCCCATTATATTTATCTCTATTAATTTAATATTTTTATATCTAACTTATATCAACCAATAAATTTTTTAATACAATTTTTATATCTTTCATCATTTTTTTAAACGAGATAAATTATGTGAAGTCATTGATTAAGTTCAGTAAAAATAATAATACTACAATAATTACATTAATTGACTACTAAATAATGATAATAGTAATAATAACAATAATAATAACAAAAATTCTATTTAAATAAGAACAATAAACAATATCAATGGAAATAGTAATGACACTAATATTAATATATAATAAAAATATTAATAATAAAAATTTATCTTACCTAGTAAATAATTATAAATTACTGAGCAATTAAATAAATATTAATATATAAATATTTAATAGCAATATTAAATAGTGATTAAGAAATCAATTTTAAAAAAAATAGAAGAGAGAAAAATGGCTAGAAATTTGAAAAATCATAGTATATTTTTTTCTGATATCCAAATGAAACAAACCAAGTCTCTATTTATATGTAAATTTAATGTGTACTTTAATTCAAAAAAAAAACTTTTTTATGGCTGAAAATTGGTCAAGAAATGTTGTGGTGGGAAAAAATTACGGTCCACTACGTTTTGGACACGTGGAAAGGGGGGAAGGGGTAAGAGGTGTTGGATGCGCATGGCATCGTCGGAAGGATTCTTCAAAACGGTTGTGTTTTGATGCATTGTTTCCTAAAACAACGTCGTTTTGGCGGGAAAAAAAATCTTAAGTCGGGGAGCTTATTTAGCTCCTGAAATGTCTTTTTTACTTAAATAAGCAACCAATAGGAACCATTGTTATTTTGAAGAATCTCCATTAATCCCATAAGCACAAGTTATGATCCTTTGTTGTTGATGGTCTAATAGGACCATAGGCCAAGGGTGACCGGTCGCGGCCCACCCAAAGTAACTTTTGAACTCCACAAGGCCTTCTAACACTAGGCGCAACTCAAGTCCAAAATCATTCCTTAAATATTAGCCCAAACAACGATATCCATTACAAAAGTTAACAAACGATAATCCAAAGAACAATAGCAAATTATCACACTATTCACGCAGTCAATAACTCCATACAAAACACAAGTCTATTTAAAACAAAGTTTTTGTAGTAAGACAACTTTCAATAAAAAATAAGAGATTCAAAATAAGTTAGATAGAGTATAGAGTCTCTAACCTCGTACTCGACACAAACTAGTCAACATAATAGCACTTCTTCCCAATCGCTATTAGTTGTACCTATTTGTCTCAATAAAACACTTTCTTGATCTTACAATATAATATGGGGGTTCAACTAAGCATTTTGTACCTATTTGTCTCAATAAAACACTTTCTTGATCTTACAATATAATATGGGGGTTCAACTAAGCATTTCTACCACTACGAAAGTCATGTGTTTGTTAAATACTTAACAGCCATTAGTTTGCTAACTAAGAGGTGTAATATGTAATCTTTGAAACATTAAGCGTTGAGAAGGAACCACCTAATGTCCATGGAGTCAGATTATAACTTTTGTCAACACTACACAAAACACCCCCAACAAGTTTGTTTTCGGTCCTTAACAAAAACATTTGCATATCATTTTCTTCTCTCCAACATAGTATCCCATATACAAAATTTCTTTATCATTTCTATCTATAATCAATAAATAATCTTTGAATTCTTAAAATTGTGATTTACTTACTTGATTCGCATTTTGTCAATGGGTTCGATCCTCCTCCGACGCTATGACTCGCAACCTTCCTTCCTCCATCGCAGAGTCAGACACATGGCAAAAGGTATGGGGCAGTTGCCCACACTTGGGGTTTTTTTATGCGAATGAATTTTTTAAAAAATAAAAATATGTTATATTATACATTTTGCCCCCACCTGAATCGAATTTCTACAATTTGCTCCCACCTAAATAAAAAACAATTTTTAACCCACGTTAGTCTCTTTCCGGAAAAGAGAAGAGAGAGACTAAAAGGTTTGAAAACCCCTTTCGCAAATCTCACATTCCCACCCACCCAATCCCTTCCTTTTCAGTTTTCCCCTAGCCGAATGTTTTCGACCACCGGGCAATGGGCATCGTATTGGACGACAACATGCAACAGCTGGGTGACGGCTCCACCTCCACTTTCCTCCTCTCTCGATCTCTACTGCTCTACTAGATAGAGGTATTCTTCAATAAGTTAATACGTTATTAGTCATTATAATTTTGATTGTGAATTTCTAAATTATGATTATCTTAATCAGTATGAATAATAATTGTATGAATTTCTAAATTATAATTGTGATTTAAATTTTAAAAAAAGTAATAACACTAATTTTAAAATAACCCTAATTTGAAATAATCTTAATTTTAAAATAGCCCTAATTGAGAATTTAATTTATGTAATTGTTGTGAATTGTGAATTGTGAATTTTGATAGATGATATATTGATATTAATAATATTGTTTTATTTCCTAAATTTGTGTGTTCAATATCTTGGTAGGAAATGTATATTTATTTAATATGGAATTAGGGCATTTTAATTTGGGGGTTAGTTGATTTATGATTTTTTTATTTGTGTAAATTTTCAAATTGTAGTTGATTTAAAGGAATTTGGTTTTAGTGATTATGGAGAAATTTGTGATAAATTTATAAATGATTGTCTTGTATGTTTTATTGAAAAATATTTTCTTAGGAACATTACAAATGATGATGTAATTAAATGTTTTTAAAGTATGAAAACGCATAAGGGACAATTATGATTTGTAACTTTATTAAATTTGTACACCCGATTGAAAAAATTTATGCATCCATCACTACCCACCATCCAAGGTTCAACAATGGTGGCAACCTATTTTGGTGTTCTTTCCAACGACAAACCTCTAGTCACTTAGCGGTCACTCCCCCTTTTATACACACATGAAATTACTTTCCTCTTCCTTCACCGCCTTGCATCTCCGTACTTTCTTTCTTTCTTTTGTTTTTTTTTCGTAAAGAATCCAACTAGTGGAGGACAAAGCCTCTTATACTCTGGCACCGCCCTCTCCTCTTCCTAACGGCAGATTCTTCGACTCTCCCTCAACCGACTGTCCACCGCTTGAGCTCCTCCAACGTGCGTAATTGTATTATTATTAGTATTTTTGTCCGTACCGATGACACGACGTCAGTTTGTGAATTTATCAATAAATGAAGTAGATAATATGGAAATGAATTAATATTTACTTATAATTTGTCTAAGTTAATTATGATAGCGGTTAAAAAGAAAAAAAAATATTTCAAATTACAAAACTTACGATTTTTTTTGCATAAAATTAATTAATTAATTAAAATATCGAAAAGAAAAGGGACGTGGGTTTGGTGGAGGAAGGATTAGCGGCCACCAACCGTGAATAGTGGGAGGAGTTGGAGAGAGAGATATGGGGTAGTTGCTCAACCACCGTTTATATATGTGAACTCGGGGAGTGATAATGACCGTAGGATCTCAGTAAAAGAATCAATCTCAACTCCTAAATAACTTTAATCAATTGCACATGTGCGACTATAAGCTATATTATATTATAAATCATTACCGTTATTGTATTATTATTATTATAATATATATATTACTATATATTTATGCTCTTTTATTTTTTTTGAAGTCCACTGTACCCAATGAAAATCAACAATAAATGACAACCCAACCAAAGAAGCCCAATTTTACTATTAAGTTTTTCTTCTTCTTTTTTTGTAAAGAAGTTTCTACGTATTTTAATTTTAATTTTAAATTTTTTTGGTTATCACACTCACTCTCTCTATACCAACTACACTCTATCCCTCTCAACTTTTCCACTTTCTTGCACACTCATTTTTTCAATGAATTCTGATACAAAGACAACGTTTGTTGATTCTCATTTACGATAAGTTTATATAAAATATGTAAAAATGATATTTTTAAATATATTTGTATTTGAAATTAACTGAAAACATTTATATCTAACAATTTTTAAAGCAATTAATGTAATACACACACACACACTTGACAATTAAAAATAAAACAATAACAAAAATTATCGTAAAAACTAAAAATAATAAATACGTGACGATATTTTATACGAATATATTTAAACATAAGAATTATATTTTTATTTATTAAATAATATAAAAAATAAAAAAAGAAGAGAGTCACTAAGTGTTGGCGCCTTGGCGGCTTTTCATGGACGAGGCCGCTAGGAGCGAACTACTTTCATTAAGGGGGGCCGCCCAGGCGATCGACTCTCTAATTTTTTTAAATTTGTTTAAATGTTTTGTATAGATGAATTATTATGAAGAAGATAAATATAATAATTTTTCTTTTTATGTGATGCGATGCTTTTCATTTAATGGGAGGAAGTGTAGTATGCTAAATTTCTCCTTTGAATAGTTGCAACATTTTAGTGTTTGCAAAAATATTTGTAAGACTGTCTTACCAGGGTCGGTCCTGAGCAAGGGCAGGTTGGGCATCAGCCCAGGGCCCAAGTTAATTAGGGGCCCAAAATTTTTATGGGTATTAGTAATAGTATTATATTGAGTTAGTGTTTGTTTTATGTAGCTAGCTGAAGAGGTCCAAAATCTAAAGAAAACAGCTCAATTCGAAAATTCTCAAACTTAAGACACGGTCCTGACTCACTTCATACATTCCAATTTGACAATTATCAATCAGCCCAATTAGTAGTAGTTATAGCCTTAATAATATTTGGAATAATTACAAGCCGGTACATTTTTAAAAACATTTTTTCAAATGAATCCACCTATTTTTTGCACATTTCTTTTGGGTACAATTTTTAGGCAAAAATACTTATCTACCCTTTGCACTCAATAACATCGTTTCTGGGTATATTTGAGCGCCAACATCATTTCCATGGGCGAAACTCTCCAAAACCCTAATCCTACCATATCCGCTTACTATCGGGCGGCTCACTCACCTGAGTTGTCACGGTGTGGGCTCGCCCGAGCTCGAGCCGATCGGCGAAACCCGACGCGTCTGCGCCAGGAAAAATCGATCCAGCGATTACGGAAAATCGTTCGTGATTGACGAGTTCAATAAGCGGAGGAAGTAGCGATCTGCCGAGGCCGTGGCAGCAATTAGGGTTTTGGCCGGTTATTAGGTCAAGTGAGGCCACCACCGCCTTGTCGGCGAATAAACCAACCCTACACCCGGGCTCGTAATGCTAGACATTATCGCAACCTCGCGACGGACATCCTCGATGTCGGCAATGCGGAATTTCTTCTTGAAATTGATTTGCAAGCTAAGGCTTGTTTGGTTTCCTGTCGATGATCAGAGGTAAGTGGCCGATTCACCCGAGCCAGTTCGCGACCTAGTATGTACTTGCCGGAGATTCTGCGGAAGTGAGAGAGTGGGGCGACATCGTTGAGGACGCGGATTGGGGACAGTGGATGAGGCGGAGTAGGGATTGGACTTTTATTGTTGTTGTTTGATGTTGTTGTTGTGTTTAGTTCCGTTTTGCTGTTGTTGGTGGCGACGGCTGGAGTGGTTTTGGGGGCGTCGGGACGAACACAGGTTACGCAGTTGCCCATGGAAATTGATTTGCAAGCTAAAAACAATTGAAATTCCCCTAATGTATTATTAGATTTGGATTGTTTAAGTGATTGATTTAAGTTTCTAATTGTGTGTATAACGATGATATGGAAATTGATATATTTTTTTCCTTGATTCCCTTCAATTGTGTTTGTTATCTATTTATCATTTTGATTTTAAATTTTGAAGGTTCTGATGCCAAGCATCAGGTTGATTTTTGGCATCAGGTTGATTTCTGATGCCTGGCATCAGGTTGATTTCGATGCACGGCATCGGTCGATTTTTGGCATCAGGTTGATTTCGATGTACGGCATCGAGTTGATTTTGGCATCGGGTTGATTTCGATGCGGCATCGAGTTGATTTTGGCATCGGGTTGATTTCGATGCGGCATCGAATTGATTTTTGGCATCGGGTTGATTTCGATGCACGGCATCGAGTTGATTTACGATGCACGGCATCGGAATTGATTTTGGCATCGAGTTGATTTCGATATGCGGCATCGAATTGATTTTTTGGCATCAGAGTTTTCATTAATGACATTTTTGTCATTTGGCAAGCAATTTGTAGTTACATGAAATGTCCAAAAAATTGATGGTTCTAGTCTCTAGATGAAAACATGTTTTCAAAATTGTACCCACTTGAAATTCCCCCTTAATATTTTTTGAGTATGTTATGACTTGGGTCACTTATGGATAAATATTAGGGGAAAATATTTAGGCACTAAAATTGATGTATCGCGGTTCAAAAATAGACTAGCAATTATATTATTGAACCGTGGTGCAAACATTAATGCACTAAAATTGATGAATCGCGGTACAAAAATAGACTAGTAGTTACACTATTGAACCGCAGTGCAAAATTAATTTAATAAAAATTGATAAATCGCGGTTCAAAAATAAACTAGCAGTTACACTATTGAACCGCGGTGCAAAAAATAATGCGATAAACAAAAATAATGACATACATAGTGCGCCTACAGTTCATTAAGGGTATCGTAGTCATTTTGTCACTAAAAGTAACCTTTTTCGGTTGAAAATTAAAAAAGTGTATTTTAGCGATTAAAAATTTTAAAATGTGGAGCGGCCCGCAATGTTTTCTAAACATTAATTTTAGTTATTAAATAAAGGCCCTTTCTTGAGCTTCGCCCTGGGCCAATTAAATGTTAGGAACGGCCTTGTGTTTTACAGATCCAAATACGTAAGACGAAACCAAAAAAAAAAAAAAAAGGAGGTTGATGGAGCTAACGACTAATCGAAGAAGACCATGAGTTACCTAGTGAGAAAACATGTAAAATGGGAGGGAGAAACGGACTAAAAAAATTGGGCAGAAGGGGCTAAAACTAACTAGTCAAACCCGGATCCATTTAGAATGGCGCGGGTCGAAGGCTAGCGGGCAAGACACGTGACACGCTCATAGTGTTCTACCACATTAATGAAAACTAGTATAGCACCCGTGCGATGCATTGGATAAAATTAAATTTGAAAAAATGAAAAATAACTAACTCTAATACTAACAAATTATACAAATTTCTAAATTTCATACAAAATATAAGTTTCAGTTTAATAAAGAAAATATTAAACAAAATATACTTATACATCTGATTATAAATAATTTCTATTTATTAAAAGTATATAAACAACGTTAGTGAGAAAAATGTATGTTAAAATGAGTAAAAATTACCTACGCCAAATAACAAAAGCAGTAAGTAAATCTGTCAATTTCCATTTGCACAATACTTAGAACATCCCCGATGCTTTATTCTTATGCTTCTTCCTATTAAGAAGATCAATTTTTGCAATGGTAGATGACCTTCTTATCAAGCCACCTAGGAGGGAGAAAAAAAAATCTTCTTAAATAGGAAGAAAAAGATTAGCATTTGGATGCTCTTAGATCAGATTTAAGGGAGTGTCATACTCCGTTCAAATGAGCATCTCTCTATTTTAAAAAAAGATCTCTCAAAATCATGTGGGAAAATACTTTTAATTTTTTGTCATTGGTCGCTGGAATAGAGACCGGCCAAATGGGAAGAAAAATCCCTCCTTTTGCAGTTGCCAGCCGGCTCGGGTACAATATTTAAATGCTGAGAAAGCAGAGAAAGAGGGGACTTGTGGTGATTTAGTTCTGATAGAACAATAGAACGCTTATCCTAAATTTAGAACCCAATGAGACATAATTCACTTTTTTAAGTAAAGTTTTTTTTCCTTTAGTAAAAAAGAATTGGCTCTCTCTCACAAGTGGGCCAGGTCATTTATTTCCTTTTTTTGGCCATTTTATTATTTTAAAAATATATTTTTAAGAAATACACATTTTTATCTTTAAATAAAGATTTGGTTAGACTAATTAGAACACCAATTGATTTTTGCCAAATTTTAAAATTATTAAAGATAAAAATAGTAAGGTGTGAAAGATTATCGAGGTTTATACCAAGTTATGGTAAAAAGTTTTTTGTTTAAGTAGCTTATATGTATCAAATAAATTTTTATATTTAATTTTAATAAATTAAATATTAAATAGAAGTAAAAAATGATAATTTGTTGTACAACTCTAAAGGGACATCCACGTGCTATTTTATTATTAAATCAAATCATTAAATTGTTTTTGAAGCTTGAGTTCTAAGTATTAGAATATCACTCTTTTCCCAATGCTTACCACTCATACTTTAGTAGGAAAAAACTCTTTCTTGGCTTATCATTTTAAAATTCAACATAAATTCTATCTTGGCTTATCATTTTAAAATTTAACATTTTACAGATCTCCCATATAGAGATCTTCATAACCACCAATATATACAAACTTCCAGCAAAGCAAAGGAAAAAAAAACACTCAACGCTATCACTCTAACTACTAATAAATTCTAGACACAATTTTACATGCCAGGCAAAAAAATTGGGTACAAAGTTTTAACTTTCTGCTCTTAATAAGCAAGTCTCATGTCACGTGAATACCAACTTTACCTACAAATTAAGATCTCCACTAAAGCCACCAAAACATATTTCCAATATAAAGAATTGTAACAAAAAGTTGCCTTGACATAAGGATTTGAAATATCCTACCAGAGGCAAAATAAAAGGGAGAAGCTTTACTGAAATTTGGAATCAGCGAATTGACCTAAAAGCTAATCAGGATCATCCTTTACCACAAATCGAGGAACTTCCACCAAACACCTCCCACGCCAAGCCAGATAATGAAGTTGACAATGGAGATGATGAAACCATCCCCCACCACTTGGCCAGGGGAACGTAGTTAGCGCCACAGAATACGGGATGCTGATCCAATTCCGTAATGTGTTAAGCCACCTATAATGTTGGACACGAAGGCGAGTACCATGGCTCCCAAGTTTGGTGGAGTACCTAGTGCACTCACAACAGACAAGAATGCAGCGAACATGGTCCCAATGGCCCAATGTGAGCAGCTCCATTTGCAAAAAAAATTATGGGAGAAGAAATATAGAAAAACAAAAATGTCGAAAGATGCCTGCCCTGAGAAACCTAGCCCGCCAACAAACTGCAAACAGAGAATGAAATTAGTCCTCTTAAATTGAAGTATGTTTTTAAAATTCAATTTCTTAATAGGATATAATTTAGTCAACATAAATTTTATATGGCAACTAATGCCGTAATGGCAAAGAACATTAAAGACACGGACATAACTTAACTACAGTTTGACTAAACCAAAAGATGAGTCTGTATTTGTTTAGATAACCAGCCATGGCAATGAGGGCGGCGAACCAAGTGAGGGTGTCCCATACAACAGATTCACCTAAGCATTCCTTCCATGTCACAACTCCAAGAATAGGCGTGACGCATAACAGACAACCCAAGAATAACGACAGAAACATCATCCACATTGAGCATTCCTCCAAATATCTAGAGCCCAACCTGATGACACTAATGAACCTATTGACAATATGTGTTGTCTTAAGAAGCTTTTTCAATCATCGCATTGGTTCATACACCCATCACTAAACCCACAATATGCAATCCCTTAAATTCTAATGCATCAAACACCCAAACTTTAAGAAACATGCAAAACCAATGCCCATGCTACAAATAAGGACACAATCAAATGAAACATGTGATCAATAAAAAATGTGAAGAAAACTAACCCAAACAAAAATAACCATTCAGATTATCATACACAACACTGATCATCCGAAACCCACAAAATTGTAGCTACACCTATGCCAATAAAATCAACAAAAATTCTAAACTTTAACAAAATTAAATAAAGTGCCACAAATAAGCTTCATAACATAAATTGCACATTGTCTTCAGGTTTTGTGATTCATTCCAACAGTTCTTATCCCACAAAGGAGCTTCATAAAGACCAATCCACCTATGCATGAAATGATCACCATAAAGACCCAAGTAAAAATAAATTGATTAAAATCTCCAAAAAGTACAATTAATAGAGCAAATAGACTATACAAAAAATGTCAAATTATGAAGTTGTCGAATATATGTGACAATGATCACTCACTTTCACGAATGAAATGGCAATCCATCTGAAAACATTAGGAATAGAAGGAATCAAGAATGAGAAATATTTTAATCAATATCTTCTATTTAAAGTTTTTATGTTAATCATATTAAATCTTATAAATAATACCTTTACATTGACACATTTTGTTAAATTTTTAGAAAGTATTGAATCAACCTTTTGTATTTGATGTGAAAATCAATATATAGCACTCATGAATGGTATTACAAATAAATACATTATTTGTGCTTACCCACGTATAGGAGCTTCGAATAAAAATGTGGCGTAACTAACTTGAAGACCATCTCTGCAAAGAAGCATGCAATCAAGCTCCCTTCCATGATTTATAAACAAACCCAACAATTACACACACTCTCTGCACACAAATGTACACCCAGATCAGATCCAATGACATTCAAGGAGAAAAAAATTGGCATAAATCTTTCTCTTCACAATACAAATCCAAACTTTACAATTTAAGCTAATCAAACCTCTTAACGAATACGAATACATCCAAATATTTCTGTAATCCAAGAATGAAAGAATCGAATCCGCCCTTCGCGAACTCCACATCATCAACTCCGCCGACATTGAACTCTCCGAAATCGTTTGGATTTGAATTTAGGGTTTTTCATGTCTCCATCTTCGACCTTTAGAAACCCAGTTATATCTCTCTATCGTCCTTCACCATCTTGAACAAAATTGAAAAGAACGAAACAAAAGTTACCTCGGAGGAATTCAATTTTTCATTCGTAATCCCATAATGGCATTTTACGAACCCAATTCGATCGGGTGAAAGGGTTGCAGAGAGAAGAAAAAAATGGCATCTTACCAATCCAATTCGGTCGGGTGAAAGGATTGCATGGAGAAGAAAAAGGATTGGGATTTTGATGTAGAAAGAGAGAGATCGTACCTGGATAGGGATTTCGATTCCAAGCAATAGGCGACTTGTGCGAGAGAAAGAGGGAGAGAGAGGCACAACAGACGGAGCTTGGATTGGTAGGGAGGGGATTCGGCCATAGTGAGAGAATGAGAGAGAGGGGGGTTCGACGGGCTGTAATGAGAGAAGGAAAGAGAGGCAATAGATCAAAAGAAGTGAGGCTTTCATTTTAAAGGTTGGGTTCAGTTACCTAAATAGGTTCTATTTTCTAAGGCAAGGCAGCTTTTTTTTACTTGGAAATAAGCGAAGCATTGGAAACGTAAACTGAAATGGAGGAGTATTGAACACGCCTCGCCTATAGTGGAAGCAAAACAGGGGTTTGCCCACTGTTTTCAGAAACCGTGGACTTAATCAGAAAAAAATATAATATTTATTATCACATGTATTTCTGGTTTCTGGTGATATTTTGGCTGTATATGATTTGTAATTTTTTTATGTACTCAAACTAATCTGAATATCTTGACAAATAACTGTGGGTCATCCATGGTTTCATATTACAATGGTTTACTTTCATAGATTTACGGTTTTACCCTTAAGTTACTCACAAAATACATTCTATTTTTGGTATTGTGTTTTTGGCGGGAACTTTCCTTAAACGGAATACTATTGTGCTTTTATATATATATAGATTTTGTCCAACTTCTCTGGTGCCCTCCTGCTTTCAAATTGTGCTTCGATGCCCCTTGACTTTAAGAACTTGGTTGTCGAAGTCCATTCCCTCCCGGACTTTGCATATTAGTCCTAAATCAACTTAAAGTTTTTATTAACTTCATTTATAATTCAAAGTGACACTCTCTTTCTTCTTTCTTTTTTTTTCAAAGTAACATTTTAAGGTCAAAAGTTACACTTTTAAAAGAAAAAGTTATAATTTTCATTAAAGATGTAAAGTGACACTTATAGTGCCAAAAGTAACATATTTAATACAAAAAATTGACACTTTTAATGCTAATTAGTGACCCTATAAAGACGAAATGTGACAGTTTTTATTTATAATACAAAGCGACACTTCTAGGGTTAAAAGTGATACATTAATGTTAAATAGCAACACTTTTAAGCCAAAGTGACAATTTTCATTTATAATGAAATGTAACATTTCAAAGGCGAAAAGTGACACATTTAATGATAAAATGACATATTATAAGGTTAAACGTGACACCTTTTTAATTTTAAAAAATGATAATTTTCATTAAATATGCAAAGTGACATTTTTAAAGTCAAAAGTGATACTTTTAATGCTAAAAAGTGACGCTCTTTAATTCATAATCATTTTACACATTGAGGGTAATGATGCTTTTAATGCTAACAAGCTAAACATTTTAGTGCCAAAAGTGAAAGTTTTCATTTATAAAACTGGGAGGTAGCACAACAATTTTTGAAAAACTAAGGGGTGACACAGTAATTTCTGAATCTCTAATCCATTTACCGATTAAGTCTTACGTGAGACACTCTTTGGTGTTTGGGGTGTCATTACAATTTTTGATTATCCACTACATTATTATTATTACATAAATTAAACACATATTTGGACAAACTACCCCTTGATTACATGCTCGTATTAAGTTGTCTATCAGTGCTACTTTCTATATTACCTACCTACAAAATTTTCTCAAAAATATCAAAAGATATTTGTTTACCGTCCACATGAACCATTTTTTTGAAATAAAAATGTTTAATCAATAAAATTCATTGCTAGAATGATATTACATAATAAAAACCAAACATTTTTTGTCTACCGAGTTTTGAAAAAAAAACATGTGAACGTTGCTTATTGAAATAAAATAATTTACAATTAGATTCAATTAAACGCTATAATTGAAAAAAAAAATCAATCTAATGATAAAATCACTTGATATCATATCGTAAAGTATTAATGCATTTTGCCTATCAATAACAATTTATTCTAAATATTAGTTATGAATTTATTAACCATTTATCAATCCAATACCTACAATATTGTTATTATTATTTTTTATAAAAACAATGTTTAAATTAAATTAGTCTTTATTATAGTAGTGATTTTGGTAGATAACTGCTTTGATGAATTAATTATCTTATAATGAAACATAAAACCAGGCACAAGTATGATCGAATATATATATATATATATATATATATATATATATATAACAAAAAATATCATGTTCATTGATGTGTTAAGAATTAAATTATAATATGAACGAAAATATATTTTTCTCAACTTCAAATGACAAGTAATTAATTAAGAGGTAGTTTTGTCAGAATATGCATTTAATTTATGTAATAATTAATAATGTAGTGGATAATAAAAAAATTCAGTGGAAATAGACTCTCCGTATTTATTTATTTATCGAAAAATTATCTTTTTGACCATCGTACTATTGTCAGGTAACTGATTTGTCCAACCACATTTCATAATCCCCAAACAGACCAATGTACTAAATAAGTTGGTACGTTGTGATCCCTGCCGTAAACGTTCCATCCACTTTTGTAACAAAACTGTTAATGTGAACTAACATAGGGATGTGGTGAGGGGTATTCTCATACATTTAAATGCACATCAATGCTCCAACACAATTTTCTTTTCAAATTAAAGCATATTTTTTGTGTTGAAGCGCATTTATTTATTTTTCTCAATTCTACCCCTAAATTAAATTGAGTGACCCTAAACGCAGCACCTAAATCCCTAAACACAACATCATTTAATATATAAAATGACGTAAATACCCTTATGGATAATTAATATGAAATGTTACAATTTAATCCCCTTCATTTACTCTTTCAACCTACCACCACCCTCTCCCAATCCAATACTACTACCAACTTTGAAAATACTCTCATTACTCTCACAATTCTTCATCTTTAAAATAAAAAACCTCTCTAAACCCTCTACCCAACTCATAATGGGTTATGATTGTAATTCTAATGAAGATGCAAATGCTAACAAGGATGATTATTTTCAAGTAAATGTTGATTTTTGAATGTGTTTTCACTGAAATTTTGAAAAAAATTCGTAACTGGTTAAAACATCCGCTAGGGCACAGCGGATGTATGGCCCAAGTCCCGCGACTTACAAGCGGCTGTTTTATTAAAGTACCGCAACCAAGGAGCGGATGTTTATGTGTACATTCGTTTTATAAAAGTGGATGTTATTCAATAGGTTCGCTTTTCAATAGCGGATGTATTTGCTTAAAACCGCCTGTCAGTAGCGGTTTTATATATTAATAACTGCTACTATGTAGCGGCTCTTTTGGAAAATTTGTTTTTTATATATTATTAATTATTAATATGGTTTTATTGTTATTTTTTTGATAGAATTACCAGTTTGAAAACGAGAATAATTTATTTTCGGATGTTTCTCATTTTTTTGTGACGGATGAAAATTCCATTGATCGAGAAGCAGCAGAAAAGTGGGTTAGAGATACCGGACGTGCCGAGAATATGTACTTTTACGTGTCCAGAAGTAAAACTAAATTTGATAACACCCGTAAATTTTGGTTGAGTTGTGAGAATGGTGGAAAACCTCGGTACGATGGTAAAAAAGATTTGAAAGATGTAAAGAAAAATGGTTCTAAAAAGCTTTTTTGTAAATTTGAAGTGTATTTGCAGGAAGTAAAAGATGATGGTTGGAGAGTTAAAGTTAGCGAGTTTAACAATGCTCACAACCATCCACTTTCAATGGGAGAAAAATGGCACACTTCTGCATCGAAGTTGACAAAGGCTGAGATTGAAAGGATTGATCAACTTTATAGTGCTAATGTGAAGCCGAAATATATATTGAATCTATTGAAAAATGAAAATCCTGATAACAGAAGTTCGAGAAAGCATGTAGAGAATGCTTTGGTAGGTATAAAAAAGAAGAAAATGAGAAATAAATACAAAATGGAGTATTTTTTAGATGAGATGTGTCGACGTGGATATATTTTCTGGTTCGGGTCAAAGAAACTTGCCCAAAAAAACAAAGCTTTATTGACTGATGTTATGTTTGCTCATCCGAAGGCTGAAGAGATGTTAGCCTTATTTCTGTACGTTCTCCTTATGGATTCAACATACAAGACTAATAAATATAATTTGCCGTTATTAGAAATTATTAGAGTTACATCTGTGGGGAAGAATTTTCATGTCGCATTTGCATTCTTAAAGAATGAGAAAAGTGAAACATTTGGTTGGGCATTATATCAGTTACGTGCTTTATTAGTTCATGTTCGCCCACCGGATGTCATTGTCACAGATAGGGAATTGGCTCTCATGAATGCAATACGAGATTACTTTCCAACGTCTCAGCATATGTTGTGTAAGAGACACATAGCAAAGGATGTCGAGAAGTATGTAAGGAACCTGTTGGGAAGTAGGAAATATACTGCAATATTTATGAAGAGGTGGATGGATATAGTTGAGTCAAGAACTGAGGAAGAATACATAGAAAATTGTCGAGATATGGAAGAATCGTGGGCAAATATTTAGGCAGTTGTTCGATATGTTAATTCGACTTGGTTGGAGCCCTATAAGGATAGATTTGTTTGTGCTTGGACCAAACAATACATGCATTTCGGCAATCAAACGACGAACAAGTAAAACTTATACGTTTATAAATTTGTAAAAGTGTAGGGGTGAATTGTTACTTTTGTAAAAATGCAGGGGGTTAATTGTTAAATTTGTAAAAGTATAGGGGTGAATTGTTAAATTTGTAAAAGGGTAGGGGTGAATTGTTAAATTGTAAAATTGTAGGGGTGAATTGTTACTTTTGTAAAAGTATAGGGGTTAATTGTTAAATTTGTAAAAGTGTAGAGGGTGAATTGTTAAATTTGTAAAAGTGTAGGGTGAATTGTTACTTTTGTAAAAGTATAGGGGGTTAATTGTTAAATTTGTAAAAGTGTAGGGGGTGAATTGTTAATTTTGTAAAAATATAGGGGTTAATTGTTACTTTTGCACAATCATAATGTTATAGTAAATGCATCACAACAAGCCGAAATAAATCAAATAAACTTATCTAACAATCATGTCCAAACAAATACATCACACTCCGAGTTCAAATAAAATACATCAATGGCTGGACCACAAGTATATCACACAAACATATAGTATATCACAATACATTCCCAAACTATTGAACAACTTTGTCAACAATAGACATATCAGTACCCTGGACCACAAGTCCATCTCACCTGGACCGATGGAGTGCCTTAAGCTGAGGAAGTACAACTACGACTCGATCCTCAACCAATCTACGCGCAAATGCGGCAACTCTCGATGGAAGATAAGGCCTTTGGGATGCCCTCTGTGACGGCTGCATGCGATCGTGGGTGATCCACGATGGTTGATGATCCCCCATCTCTTCAGTGTCATCATCATCATCATCATCATCATCATCATCATCATCATCAACCGGTGGCATTACACGATAATGTGTCCGCTCTCGAAACCACTGCTCGTAACCATCTATGGTGGCAGACGGAATCTTGGCTCCACTCAATCCGACCCTCTTGGGGTTTATAGAATGATGCTCCAATTGTTGAAAATTGTGAAGCATCTCATTGTGGACACAAATGTACTTCAACGGCTTTGGACCTCTATAAACCTTCGTCGGTTGGAATACATGGCCGGGAATAATTTGGATATATCCAAACTGTCTTAAGCAACGATCGGGCATGTATGGCTCAGTGATTTTACGACAATGAATTATGCCCGAGAACAAACTGATCGGTACCTCCTGTGATGACCTACGTGTAAAAGGAGCCCAAGTAACCTGGAAAAACAAATATTAATATAAATATCCAACATTTTATTTGATACATTATTTATAAATGATAAATACTTACGGCAGCAACAGTCATCCGATCGAGGACTCTACGATACTCCAACAGAGTATCGGGATCATTTCTTCTTCCACCGAGAGAAGAGGTCTATCTCTTAGCGTATGGCTCTCGAGGGGTCCATGTCGCTGAACAACTTGGTTTGAATTGGGGAAAGTATTCATATATCCAATCCTACAATAAAATAAAATAGCGTGAAATAAAATAGTATCAAATAACATAGCGTCAAATATAATAGCGTCGAATAAAAAAATTTAAAATTTATAGTATCCAAACAATTCATTTTTATACCTGTAGTAGAGACAAACACCCAGCCATCTGTCTACAACCAATCCTCGATGCTATACCGAGCTGCCGATATAGAAAGGATAAAGTCGCTGCACCCCAAGCGTGATTGGGCATATCACGGATATCCATCACATACGGTAGAAAGTGAACATTTACCCGATTCGACGACTTGTCCATGAACAACGTTGTCACCATCAACCACAACAAGTAACCAACCGTCCTCGATTGAGCTGACACAATCTCGCCACCTAAATATTCTTGCAATGTCAAACATCTAATACCACTTCCCCTCACCTCACTGTCCACCTTGGTAGTAGGCATATGTAAGAGAATGGCTAGAGATGACTTGATCTGGGCTAGCTTGGTACTTGCCAAAATGGGTTTCCCGACCATTGAGATCTGTAAAATGTAATGCACATTGTGCAACGTCAGCGGCATCTCCCCGAACGGTAAATGGAAACTGTTGGTTACTGGCTGCCATCTTTCCACAAAGGTTGATATCAATGACATGTTCAAGTGTTGTAACATGCACTCCCTCAAGTGTCCCAGGTTACTCCTAGTAATCCACTGAATAGTCTCCATATCATTTATAGTCAAAGGCAATGTTGTTCGGCGGTCCACGGAGCTATGACAACTCAATACTGGCCTCTCCTGTTGAACATAATGAAATAACCTCTCATCAATATTAAAACAATACTACATAGTCAATTTAATAAATTTTTGTTAATACTATCATGGTCAATATAATAAATTACCTCGCCATTCCATACTGCAGATGCAATATGACCACGAAATCCAGAAAGTAACTCAGTATTCTCGGGTCCACCTCCATGTGGCTCCATCAACATCCAATCATACGCATCCACATCATCGTCATCATCACCACCATCACCACGACCTCCTACTCTGCCTCTACTATGTGCTCGGCCCGCTCTCTATCGTCGACCAAAACCCAAATCCTCTTCCTCATCCTCCTCTTCATCAACTAATCGGTGTCTATCTCGTAGTGCAGTAAATACATCAGCATTCATTTGACCCTTCCCACACCCGCGTAACATGCTTGAACTACCACTCGCGCCACCCACACCACTACCACCCACACCACCCATGCCACCCATACCACCCATACCACCCATACCACTCATGCCAGCCATGCCACCCATACCTCCCATGCCAGTCATGTCACCCATACCACTCATGTCACCCATCATGCTACCCATCATGCCACCCATCAGGTTTAATTTTAAGAGAGAGAGAGAGAGAGAGAGAGAGAAAGGTGGGAGAAGAAGTGTTAATGGTTGCTGGGTGCGGGTTGAGACCTTGAGTACTTCACTGGTGCTTCCATCATCTTTGAATCTGGTGGTGGTGTTAGTCTATGTTGGTGGGGGGGATTTGACCAAACTGGACATATGTTTTCCTCCGACTGCCTGCACCAGTACCGCCGAATTAAATTGTCTCCGGTTAGATTAATTAGAGAGCAAGAAAAATCATAGATCCCAACCCCTCAATTATATGATTTGTGAATAATGAAGAGAGAGGGATACCATAGATCTGGATTGGTGGATAACATAGATCTGGGAGCTCTGGCCTCCGCCTTTGACTCGGATGTGCATGTTGAAGCCGATAAATGGCGACCTCCGCCTTTCTCTCTCTACCCTGGCCGCCACCGCCACCACCACCAGGCCCACCATCACCACTTTCAAGCCCAGTAGGCCTTATTCTCACGTATGTGGAGTTTTTTTTTTGAAATAATTCTAATGGTACATACTTTTTTATTTTGTAAGACAAAATTACCCTTCATAAAGTTCATTCGTTAGTCGACATCAACAACGCAATTACGAAATTGGATGAAATGTTAACGACATGAACTACGACGCACCAACTTATTTAGTATATTGGTCTATTTGGGGATTATAAAATGTGGTCGGTCAAATTGATTACCTTAATAGTACGATGATAAAAAAGATAATTTTCCGTTATTTATTTATTTTTTTGGCTAACTCCTTCCATGTTGTCCAATTATTAAAATTTAAAAGGATTAATATAATGTTTGGTCCCTGGACATGTCGAAAAACAATGTTTTGGTCCCCGGACAAAAAAACAGTATAAGTTGGTCCCTGGACATGTCTTTTTGGACCAATTTGCCCCCTCCCATCGTTAGCGTTAGTTTTGCCGTTTGTTTTGTTTTTAATTGACGAGAATGCCCTTGGTCTTTGAGTGGATGTATATAACCAGCAGATGTATATCGACAGTTAGATCGAAGCCGTAACTGTTTCTCTCCGACACATCTTCTTCTTCGAGTCTCCATTGTGAATCATTTATCCCACAATTCGTAGCTAGAAAACCCTATTCGGCTCCATTGTGTTCCATGGCTTCGTCATCTACAGGGCAATCGTGTGCCAAAACTCACGAAGATGAAGGTGTTCCATTGTGTGATTGCAAGGTCCCAGCTCCATTGAAGACCTCACGAATGTATATGTATGTTAAATTGAATTTTTTTACATCTTGGCTCATTTTAAAAATATTTGTCGGTGATTCTGTTTGTTTCATATGGTAAGCTATTTTCTTGGTGATTCTGTTTGTTTAAGCCTGGAAATTCTTCATGCAAGCTATTTTATTGACTTTTGTTTTCATCTTGGAAATTTTGTTTGTTATCAAGAGTTCTGTTTGTGACTTGTGACTTCTATTTTGCGTGCAAAGCTTTTGACATATATATTTTTGTTTGTGTTAATGCAGAAAACAGTCAAAGGTTGTGATTTCTTTGAATGGGCAAATGAGAGCCAAGATGTTCTTGAATTGAAAGAGAAGTTAACCAAGGCTGAGATGAAGTTGGAAAAGAAAAAAAGACAAGAAAGTGACACTACAAAAGGAAATCAAGAGGCTTGAAAAAGAACTGGTGATGAAAGACATGGAAATTGCTTTGCTCAAATCTCAAGTTAGGAGCAATTGGAATATTAGGCTATGGGTTGTTGTAATTGTTTTCTTGATTTGTGTATATGTCATTTTAAGTCCAAATGGTACAGTTATGTTGATGTTACCTAGAAAAGGGTGAATATCAATGGAGTATTTTTTTTTAGGTTCTGTTAGGCTATGGGTTGTACATATCAATAGAGTTTTCATATGTTAAGAGGAAATGGAATGGGTTATTGTGAAAACTATAATCTTTGTTATGAGATTATGTTTGTTGCAAAACTGTGATCTTTGGAATGTTTGTTGCAAAACTATGATCTGTGTTCACCTTAGATACCATGTTTACCAATAAATACACATATGTTTATGAATAAGTCCAAAAACACATAGGTTTACTTCAAGTCATAATATATTGCTAACCAAAGGCATATGTTTCACATCCAAAAGCCCCTATCACAAAAGTTTATGAACAAGTACACAAGTCCAAAAGTTGTCCATACTGCCTGGGATTTCTATACAACCAGTAATGTACCCACCAAAACAAATGTTATACCACCAGTAATGTACCCACCAAAAAAACATGTCCAAAACTAAGTTATACCCCCAGTAATTATCCTGGTTACATAGTCATGAAATTTTTATACAACCTATCCTAATTAGTGTTCCTTCAAAAGTCAGACTGTTGAGTAGATGGAGGTGGGGCAGCTGTGTTTGATGTTGCTGGGGCAGTTGTGTTTGATGTTGTTGGGGCTGTTGTGTTTGATGTTGCTGGGCCAGCTGCATCTCTTGGAAATTGATTTGGTCTTTCATTTGGTGGAGCATAAGCATCCAAATTGACAGCCTAGATGCTCAGTGTCTACAAACAAGTACATAGTGCATATCGGTGTTAGTTGACAATTTAGAAATGAAAATGGCTAAAGCTGTAGTCTAGACAACAATTAAAGCGAACATACCTTAAAAAATGTTTCTCCAGCTGGTGAAACATAGAGTCCAGCAAAATCATGTCTTGGTTCTACATTGACTGACTTCCTGGGCCTTCCTCTTTTTCTCTTCTCACATGCAGGTATTTGAGGTGTCTTCTTCCTTCCTTCATTTCTATTTTTTGTATAAACTCTCTCAATTGGGGTTTTTCTTTTCTCTGCTTTAGATTTACATCTTTTTTTGAAGTATTAGGTGTCTATACGAAATTAGCATCCAAATTCATAACTGTAGAACCAATAATGATATATAACAATGTTATGTAAAAACAAGATATAGAAGCTGAATACCTCATTTTGGACCCCACTGACACTTGCTACACTTTCCCTTGGTTCTCTACACCCATTTTTGTTATGACCAACTACATTGCAAATACTACATACAATCTGTTCCCATACTGACTCAATTTCTGTACACCCCTGGTTGTCTTCTTTGGCTGTTCTTCATGTGGTGCCTTCACTCTCTTCTTCTTTGGCCTCCATGGCATTGCCTTGTACAATAGAGGCCTCAAGGATCATCATTGTGGCCGATTGTTTTCACTGTTATGGGCTCAATACTGTTTGCATATGCCTTTCAAAACTCATCCTTTGTATAACACTTGGGAATATAATCATCTACATTCTTACCAATACTCACTAGGCCAGCAATGGCATGACAACATGAGATTCCACTAAAATCCCATGATCTGCAAGCACATGTCATATTTTGAATGTCAACAACATACCCCCATTTCATGTAGTCCATTTGGAATTTCTTGTTTCCATTATAGGTAGTAGTCCACAGCCTAGCTTCAGATGTGTATAATCCAATTTTTTTTTCTAATCCTATGACATATCCTATCCCAATGATTTCTCATCCATTCTCTTCTTTTATGTAGCCTAGTCATCATAGTCATTCTCAAATGCTCCAACATATAAATTAGTGGTTTAGACCTAGCTTCCACCAAGGACCCATTGAACCCCTTTGACATATTATTCTCACAGTTATCACATTTAATATCAGTTGAGAAGAAAGCCTTGCACCACTTACTTGGATTTCTTTGCATCAAATCATTATAGGCCTTTTCATCAAAAATTTTCAATTTCTCACAGTTGGTGTTGTAGTCCTTCATGTTAGTTGACTTGGAAATTGCCCAGAAATGACTCTTATACTCTGCACCTCTAAATTCTTTTGACCAGTTAGCATGCAAGCACATGCCCTATGCTCAGATAAAGGCAATAGCTCAGCAATAGATATTACAAGTCCCTATTAAATTAAAGAATAACAAAATAAGTTAAATAGGGTATGACAAGATATTAAAGTACATGCAATATAATACATATAAAAAACCGTTAAAGGTACCTTCTGTTGATCTGAAATGAGGGTCCATCCCCTACCATCCTCCATTTGCAAGTCATTTGTTAGGTGAGAAAGAAACCAACCCCAAGAATTTTTGTTATCCACTTGCACAACTCCCCAAGCCACTGGAAACATTTGGTCATTCCCATCTCTTCCTACTACAATTAGCAATTCTCATTTCATACAGCCTTTTAGGAAACACCCATCCAATCCTAGGACCTTTCTACAACTAGTCAATAGACCCTTCTTCAGGGCATCAAAACACATATAAAACCTTTGAAATACAGGACCATATGTAGGATTGTTCAGGACACAATATACTTCTACAGTGCTGCCTTCATTAGTCCTCCTCAGCTCATTTCTATAATCCCAGATCTTGGCATATTGTTCCTTCATTGAACCAACATCATCACCCAATGCCTTTCTTTTAGCCCTTGAGCAAGTACCCAAACTAACATCCAAGCCATATCTTGTTTCAATCTCCTTCTTCATTTCTGAAAGCTTCCAAGATGGATTATTTTTTATTGTTGTGTAATATGTACTTGCAATCCATTGGGAACTGAGTTGTCTACTCCTCAAATTCTTAATGCACATATGCTTTGGATTATAGGTTTTTATCTGAAAACTTTTCACTCCTTTTGGTTGACTTCCCTAAATCCTCCATGGGCATACAGTGGAATTCATGCAGACTACACACACTCTCCTTTGTTCATTCTTAAAAAAATTTGAAGTCTATCCCATTCTCTATTGCATGTGCCCTTATTGCCTCCTTAAACTCAACTGCATTCTTAAATTCCATGCCTATATTGAAGTTGATATCCTTGGGATCAGTGTATGGATTGAATGATCCATATTTTTTCCTTTTTTGCTTCTTCTTCTTGATGTCATGTTCACTGCAATCACTACTCAGCTCTGAATCAGTCTCAGCAATGAATGTCTCCTCCAAGGAAATATGCTCACCCTCAGTCATTTCAACAGGAGGTGTACCATGCTCATTCTTAGTCATTTCAACTAGTTTTTTCCTTTCATTTGTTTTCATATCAATATTTGTCTTTCTAGCCTGGGCTACTTCCTCGTCACTTGCTTCTATCACATCATTAACACTGTACTCATAGTCACTTTCTTCTTCTTCACTATCTGCAATATAAGTCTCATCTTCACTAGAATCATCCTCACCATTTACAGCATCCTCACATTCCTGACCATTAACATTTACATCTTCCTGACCATTTACATCATCCTCATAATCTTGACCATTAACGTCATCCTCACAATCCTGACCATTAACATTTACATCTTCTTGACCACTAACATTTACATCATCCTCAACATCATCGTGAACATATACATCATCCATAGCATAAACATCCTCCTCCTCATGTACATCATCATTAAATATAAAACACTCAACCACACTTTCTTGTGTACCAGTAAGAAGACCATCACATGGCTGACCTTCATCAATTCCATGCTCAACATACATATATAGATACTCCTCATTCCCTAACATCTCACACATACATATGACTTCCTTATCACTATACATTCTTCTAAGTCCATTATCTAAATATTGACCTGGAATTACGTACCACAAACACTTGACATTGCTATAGTTCATTAGTTGTTCAATGCCACCCTTTAAAACAATAAAAGAAATGTAATATGTGTCCATATCTTCTAATAGATCATAAGTCCCCCCAATGTATTTCCTATGTTCCCCTTCTTTGACAAAATTACCCCCATGGTAGACTACTATAGTAAAGATGCCCATCCTGCAAAAGAAGATTGGTCCACATAAGGAAACTAACTACACTAAATGGTGGTAGACAAAGCATGAAGATGAGGTTTACTTTTTGTCCCCAACTATCAGTTAATGCACACTTTTTAAGTTATCTAGACACTTTTTAAGTTATCTAGCTGACAACAACACTATCAATTAAAAATTTACATAAGCAGACAAGTTAGAAGGTAAGAAGGCAATAAAATATCTACTGCAATCATTTTAAAATTTCAAGATTCCTTTTTTCTAATTCTCTTTCTTGTTTTTTGTTTGATGATAAATCAGCCCCTCTTATTTTACCTCCAATAATCTATATAAAGCACAAAGAACCAATCTGCCCTCCATAGACAATGAATAAACAGAATCATTAGACAAGATACATGAACAACAAAATCAGTCAAATTTTCTTCTTAGAGAATGAATTAACCACTTTTAAGGAATGAGCAGGAAGATGCACCCGTTTGACAACCTATCAATGAAGTATAATATGTAATAAACCTATCAAAGATATAATGGGAAGATTTCAGACCAATTGCCTTCAATCAGCCTCTAGGGATTTCAATTTTTTGGATTTACATCCTCAATGTCTTCGATTCTTTCAACTCTTCAACGCAATGAAATCAAAGCCCTTTTCGTATCGTTGTTAGAGAGGGAGAAAGATAGCCAATTTAGGGTTTGAAAAGTTCTTGGGCTACTTTAGGATTTTAGGGTCGAACCCCTTCTTAATTTCCCGTTTGTTTAGACCAAGGGCATTCTCGTTAATTAAAAACATAACAGACGGCAAAATTAACGCTTACGATGGGAGGGGGCAAATTGGTCCAAAAAGACATGTCCAGGGACCAGTTTCTATTGTTTTTTTATCCGGGACCGAAATATTGTTTTTCGACATGTCAGGACCAAATTATTATTTAATTCAATTTAAAACTATGAAAAAGTTTTACCGATTGTGTTACATGATTTGGGCTAAAGTAGGTACTGAGTTAGGACTTCAGCAATTAGGACTGCAGTTCTTCGGTGACCAAAACCTAGCGGAGGAGGGAAAAGTGGCATTCAACTTGGAAAACTAGTCGTAGGATTACAGCGACACCGGAAAATGGTGAAGGTTCGGATGAACACGGCTGATGTCGCCGCCGAGGTGAAGTGCTTGCGGCGTTTAATCGGAATGCGTTGCTCCAACGTCTACGATCTCTCTCCAAAGGTAACTTCGCCCCGATCATTAATTTTATATGTATTCCCGTGTATATGACATACGCTTCGTAGACTGTTGATGCTTATCATTTTCTATATCTTGTGACTTGCTGGTGAATAATTATTCGATATGTAGCGGAGCTTCACCATTATTATTTTCTGTAAATACTTGTTCTATTTATGTCTCTGTGTGAGTGTATTAGTGTGTGTATCTATGTGAGCGTGCCCTATATACAAACAAGTGCTGATTATTTTCTGAATACTGTAAGCTAGTGAATAGATTGATATAAAGCAGAATAAGCCAATTTTGGTTATATTTTGTGAGTCTATGTGATAAGAGGTTCGTTTCTATTTAATTTAGATAATTGTCTGTAAATTATGATTTGTTGGCCAATTGGATAAAGTGAAGGTGAACTTAGCCTTTTAGGTTAAAATAATGCAGTGTGCATGGATTGTTTCCTTAGAGCAACTTAGCCATTACAATTATACAAAAACAAGGCATGCGAAACAAACATTGAGGGCTATCTAGTACATAAACCCTGCACGATAAAACCTCAACAAAAGAAATTTTGAGAGATCCTTCTTTTTTTTTTTTTTTTTGATAAATCAATAAACTATGTAAAGGAACGGCTAGGGGGCATAGCCCTTGTACAGTAGGAGTATACACCAGAGAGCAAAAAACTATACCCCTATACGCAGGGGACTAACCAGAAATCTACTCTATTTTCCCATCCAAAAGTCTCCCAAGAAAGTTATCAGATTATCCACAGACTCCCATAATGATTAATGACTTGCTTAGCCAAAATTAGAGCAAATTAAGTATGAACCCTTTTACCCGCTGTACCAAGAGCTCCAAACCTACAAAGTTTCTTCTGTTCTCACTGTCCAAGTACTCCTTACGAGGCAAAGGGGAGCTTCTATCCATCTCTGCTTTCATGCTTTCTAATATGACCCCATACCCGCTCATGGAACAGACTTGAAACAGTCCTGGGCATGACCCAATTCATCCCGAACAGTGCAGACAGGGTTCCCCTTAACTCCCTGGCCGAATCATAATGCAGCAGTAGGTGATTTAATTGATTCCATCCATCCTGTAATGCAACACTAATTAGTAATGATCTGGCCTCTTTTTTTTTTTTTGATAAGTAAAAGTAATTGTATTATATATGAAGAGCGTCAAAACAGGTGAAAACGTCCTTTGTACTCCGGTAGTATACCGAAGCCTGAACTAGCTAAACAATATGGAAGGAATTTACAAAATCTTCAAAAGGAATACTAGAGCTAGGACCAGGATCCACTGAATCAGCACACCAAAAAAACAGATTGTGCAGCAAATTGTTCTTCAGCTGGTTCATATACCCTTCCACATTATCAAAAACCATTTCTTCCCCTCGTTTTGTACATAGACCAACTCATAAATAAGTCTTTCACAGTTCAAGGCATAACCCAGGAGATATTAAACAACCCTAAATTCATGTACCATAACCCCGTCGCCACTGGACAAGTCAACAACAAATGATTTAACGTTTTCCTCACTCTCTTTGCACATAAAACACCAATTGACATAGTTCTTGGCCTGATTCTGCAAGTTGTCTCCAGTTAGAATAGCTTCATGTATAGTCTCCCAAGCGAAAAAGGCTACCCTGCTAGGTGCAACCGACTTCCACACTACCTTCCAAAACAAATGCCAACACTCTACACTATCTCTTAACTTTCCTCGAGAATACCGATTTCAGCTCAGGCTTTCTTTGGGACTGAAACAATTACTTGTCCTTTTCTCCACACAAACACAACAATACTTGCCAAGGATAATTTCCTTATATCAGAGCTAAATGATTTGGGCCTCGTTTGGTGTAGTGTTTTCAAAATGCAACATTGTGAAAAGGCAGTGTTTTCAAAACACAGTTTTTTTTTTTAATAAACACGTTTGGGAAACTATTTCAAAATGCTACTTTCATAAAAAGAGTAGCTGTAAAAAATGACAGTTTTACCCTTTTATAAACAATATTAATACATATATAATAATTAAATTACTTGTTACGTAACACTTCAGATTAGTTGCAAATTATTTAATAATTCCAACCAATATAAAACAAGAGATATCCAAGTTAACTACGTAGTTATAGTATCTCAAATCAAGTCCAATAAAAACTATTACAAATAGATTCCAACAAGGAGTCGAAAATTATCCATCATATGATTTTCTTCCCTACAACTGCCTGATTCAAAAACTTGAGTCTCTTCGTCTAAGCTCTGATTTACATCTAGCTCATCATCACTATCATCATGAGGTCCGAGGACAATCTCTCGAGTTTTCATATCGACGAAACATATCATCAGCACATGTTTCGCGTTGAATGAAAAGCATGCATATATGTTCCCAGCCTTGAGTACTAAAATGAGTACTGTTGGCACGTTTCCCATCTTTTTCTCTTCTACACAATTTCACAAAAATTGTATGTGATTCGCTATCCCAATTGGCCCTCTTGACGTTGCTATCTCCATCAACTTCACAAACATCCTCCCTAGTATCTTACTTTTTTTGAACCCTCTTTGCTTTACCTTTAGATATCATATATAACAATCACCATTAACTATTTATATTATTCTCACTAATGAAACAAGCATTTGAAGTGTAACAAAATAATACTAAAATATGAAACAGAAGAAAGTAAAAGTAGAGAAAATTTCACAAACAAGCTCAACTTGGTTGGGCTTGAATAAAGAAAAAGTAGAGAAGATTATGGTAAAGAGTGAATTTTATCTAACTCATTAACAATTGTGAAGTGAATTATGTGTATAAAATCTTGTAGTCTGTTTCTTAGCCCAAAAATGAGTATTTTAATTTTTTTTGTGTGTAATCAAAGTGTAGACATCATATTGAACTTGAATGATAGTCCATTCACAGATCCCATGTAAAAGAATTATAGCGTTTCAATTCCTACTCAAAGCTTGGAAATAGGTAGCTACCATACTGTAGTCGAGGAGCTTTGGATGAATATGACTTGCTTTTCTAGCAGAATCCTCTCCGGTTGAAGTTTTCCCCGCCAACATTTTGATGCCTCTACAACTTCATTGTCACCTGTTTCTATTTTTCCTCATTGGGTTGCCGGTGACTTTCAATTTTTCCTCTCTTTTCGAGCTCTTAGACACACATGTTGACAAGAACGGAACTATCGATTACATTGAGTTTATCACCGCTACCATGCATCGGCGTAGAATTGAGAAAGAAGAGCACATATACAAGGCTTTTCAGTTTCTAATATAAGTATCAAGTAGTAAAAAGAGTCTTGCCGAGGTTTCCATTAGGCAGAAAAAACATCGTTCATTCCAATTCTCGGTTTAGTTAAGTTGTGAGTTTTTTTTTTTTTTTTTTGTAATTTCAACTTTTTGTTCATTACAATTCTCGATATTCATTGAATCAATCGTGAGTTGATGCCTGAATCGCGGTAAGTTCCTCAACGTGATTTTATTGTTATTCCAAAATCAGTCACCCTCCAAAAGATATATATATATATATATATATATATATAATAACAATAGATTGGAAAAGATAAATATACATATAATTGCTATCCCTTTACAACTATAATCATCCATAGATTAGGTTGATCTACTGTGCCGCATGAACATGGGAGAAAACAATTCGGAGAATACCAAGGGAGAACAATTCGGAGTTTTATACAATTTTGGAAAAATATCAATTAAACAATTATCCAACAACACAAATTCAAATAACAAAATCTACAGATATTTTATACAATTCGAAAATATCAACCAAGAGAAAACGCAACATACCTGAAATATTTGTATCAGCAGCAGCTTGCTCAACAATGGAGAGAAGACGCAAGGGCACGGGAATGGAAGAGAAGACGCAGGGCACAGCAATGGAGAGAAGGAGTGAAGACGGCTGAATATAGGAAAAGAAGACGCAGGGGCACGACAAGCAGCGTTCTAAAACTAGCGTTTCCCCTCACTGCGCCAAATTGGAGCGTTTCTAAATGCAACATATTTTTTAAATGCTACATTGAAACACTTTTAAAGGAAAAACGCTCCATATTTTACCAGCATTTTGGTCAAAACGCTCCACCAAACAAGCCCAAGCCCTTATTCCTGCATTTTTTTTATTTATCAACTCACTCCAAATTTATACTGTCATTCTTTTTAAATGAGAGTCACTTGTTTCCTGATCCACACCTGTCTCCGAAGCAGAGAAAGGAAATAGGAAGAATAAATATGCTGTAATTTCCATTCTACTGCACAAAAGCTTCGCTTCTCATCAAAAATATGACCCCATTTTAGAATTATGCCCTTGGTATTTACTTTCCCTCTACTATAACCAAAGAATGAAATCATATCTTGAAATATGCTATCAATAACAGATTGTTTTCTGTTAGATCTTTCTACTCTAAGTTGATGGAGAAGGAAAAAAGTTTATTCCCATGGAAGGAAATATGGAAACATAAAATCCCGGATAGGGTAGCTTTTTTTGTTTGGGAAGCAGCCAGGGGCGTCATATTGACGGGGGAAAATTTGAGATCTCGGGGTTTGATTTATGTTAATCGGTGCTACATGTGCAAAAGTGAAGAGGAGGATGTAAATCATTTGCTGCTCCATTGCTCTATGGCTAGGGAGTTATGGAACTCCCTTTTCCTCTCTACTGATGTTCCGTGGGTTATGCCCAGGACTGTTATTGATACGCTTAGGGGATGGCCTTCTTTTACCCGAAATAGAAGAAGTGCTTTTTGGAAGTATGCCCCTTCAGCTATTTGGTGGACCATCTGGAAAGAGAGGAACAAAAGGGCTTTTGGGAACATTGAATCTGATTTTGTAGGAATCAAAAAGTCCTTTCATATGTATTTGAGATTCTGGTGCTTAACTGCTGATCCAACTTTAGAGGATCCTTTTTGTAACTAGGTTTGGGTCTTTTGGTTGGTAGTTTAGTGTATGTATACTTTGTAAAGGTATGTTAATAATACTTATACTTCACTTATCAAAAAAAAAAAAGCTATCAACCAAATTGCCATCTCCGAAGAAATTTGGTTTTTTGAGCTCACAAGGAATCCTATTCAGATTTAACTAAAAACTGCTTATTACCCGTCAGTCCTCGAAAAGCCAAACGGTTTGCATCAATAAGTTCAAACTCTGATGAGTGTTGTCCCTCTAGTACATAGCTCGTTATAGACAGGCCTTGGGAAACCCAGTCTTCCATTTTTTTTTGATAAGTAAGAATAGAATAAAAAAAGGATGTCAAAACAGGTGACTCTTCGTATGTACATAGAAAGTATACAGTCAAGGCCACCTACTAACCAAAAGAACTGTTATCCACAAAATCTACAAAGGGGCTTGCACCCTGCGAGACCAATTCATTACACCAAAAATACAATGAACTGAAGGATTAGCTCCTTAATCCCCTCACTGCCCCTCTCTACGTTCTCAAAAGTCCAACAGTTCCTTTCCCTCCAAATAGCCCAGCAAATCGCTGCCGGAACAACATCCCAAAAACTATTCCTCCTCCTGCGTTTATAAAAGGACCAACTCAGCAACACCTCCTCAACAGAATTAGGTATCACCCAAGCCACCTGGAATAAATTATGAACAGAACTCCATAGCTCCCTAGCAATTGGACAGTGTAACAGGAGGTGATTAGCACTTTCCTCGTCCCCCCTTGCACATGAAACACCAATTTTATATCAATCTTCTTTCTTGAACAAACTCAGCGACTTTAGCCTCCAAAGAACTAGCTGCTTTTTTTTACGCAGCTCAAAAAGGTTAACATATTCTTAATGGGCTTAGGGGTGCCAGTTAAAAGTCCAAAGCCATGTATCTTTGCCATTCCCAGTCTTTTGCTTTATCCAAAGCCTTATATGGGTCCTAACTTAATCAATTTTTTCCTAGTTCTGGATGCATGTTGAGGTACTTGAGCATCCCTGATATTCTTATGTTTGCAAAAATAAATATATGTTTATGCTTAGTCCTTGCCTCTTGAATTTTGGAGGATACGGTGTCTGCATTGTCACTCATGAGCATGTCCACAAATCATAGATAAATTCACACTCCCCCAAAAAAAAAAAATATATATATATATATATATATATAAATATATATTTATTTTTTTTGGATTTTTTCCTTCCATATTTTATGATTTGGCCTTTTAATGCAGCAAAATTCTGTTATTAACATATAACTTTCTAGTTTCTACTCCCACCCACACACACACACACGTAAAGAAAGTAAAAGAGAAAATGGAGAATTATGTGCTCCACGACAAATAGATGCATGTACTTTTCTTTTATCAGTAATAGATACATAGACTTATGTTAACAAATTCTGCATATTGTAAAATATTGATTAAGTGATTGCTGTAAAGTTGAATATAGTCGCTTTGGATTATTTTGCAATGTGTATAAATTATTCTATTAACATAATATTGGGCTTACAATCTGGTTAATTTGTTCTTTAGAACTCGAACTAGTCTCTTGGTTCTAAATTTGAGTGTTTTCATGAATGGCTGTTTGCAGACTTATGTATTCAAGCTGATGAATAGTAGCGGAATAACTGAATCTGGGGAGAGTGAGAAAGTTTTATTGTTAATGGAAAGTGGTGTCAGATTGCATACCACTGCATACCTGCGGTAAGCTTTTCATGGAAATTGTTGTTTTCTTAAGAAGAAAATATAAGGAAATTTAAGGAGATTAAACATTGATGTCCGTATTGCTCCATCGAGTCCTTGATCCCCTGATTTTTGTTTGAAATTTTTTGCATGTACTTGTGAGTTTACACTGATTGTGTGCATGACAACTGTAACAAAGCAGCTCAAATACACTGTTTCCCTCTCTAATCTTTGCGGTGTTGCCATGGGGAAAATGATTTATACAGAAATATGAGAAGAGAATCGAAACGTGATTTTAATTTCATGTTTGGTTATTCTCTGTTTTGTAGGGACAAAAGCAATACTCCTTCTGGGTTCACTCTTAAACTGAGAAAGCACATAAGAACTAGAAGACTTGAAGATGTACGACAGCTTGGATATGATAGGGTAAAACCTTAAAGAGTCTGATTTTAGTGAATTTTTGTTTAATAATTGAATAACGGAGTGTGGTAAGGTTGCGACTCTACAAGGTGGGGTATGTTAGACCCTCCCTGGCCTTTGAAGTGTGGAAGCCTTGTTATGTTCTTTATTCATTCATTGTTTGTTTGTTTCTTGTAGTTATTTGTTTTTATTTTACTTTTCAGATAGTCCTCTTTCAGTTTGGGCTAGGTGCTAACGCGCATTATGTTATTTTGGAGCTTTATGCTCAAGGAAATATACTACTCACAGATTCCGACTTCATGGTCATGACTCTTCTCCGTTCACACAGGTGATGTGATTAATTTCATTATTTTCCATGTTCAGTTTGTCTTTTCTCAGCCTTGTGTAGTATGTCATAAAGCTGGCGTCTATTTCTTTCTTTATTCCCATCTTTCTTTTTCTTTGATTTATAATTTATATGTTAACCAAGCCTAACTCTGCACTTAGATTTTTGAAGCTGCTCTGCCATCTTAGTTTCTAGTGGTGACAGCTGCAAAACTGCCAGCACTCTTTACGTATTTTCAAGAAAAAGTATGTGCAATTAGTCTGTAAGATATATATGGTTATAGGTTGCTTGATATCTTGGTTTGACCAATATCTTTCAATTATAGTAATCACATAAGTCTACTAACCGTGCTCCCACAGGTTGTCTTCATATGCATTAAATGGTTGCTCATCTCAGCTGACTGCTGAGGAAGTTATATAAAGTACCTTGGAGGTGAAGCATTAGGCATAAAGATACTTGTACCAATGGTCAGAAAAAAGATGCCACCAGGCACACGAGATTATGATTATTGCTTGAATTATGTGACATCCACCTTGTGATTTTCATAAGGTGTTTCAACATCTCACTACTGCTATCTTGTTGGAAGTGTTGGGTTTTATGAAGAATTGAGAATGAGTATGTTTGACCAGTCTCTTATATAGTGTTATTATCTGACACCACTTAGATTTTGTGTTTGAATAATGAAATTGAGTTGAATATGATATATACAGACCAGTTGTGGTAATGTTACCCAACAAAGTTCTTTTGTTCACAGTTGGCAGAAATATCTTGACTACATATCAGTCATTATCATGACAATCAATGGTAATGTAGGACGGTAGGAATGCCACTGGAGGCTTGTGATTATTTTTGAGGTGAATCCGGGAGTAGAGATCAGATATATGGGGGTTTTGAATCTTACAAGCACAAATATCTCCTATTTCAACAATTTAATGAGCAGTTGCATATTGCAACTAATGAATTTCGTATTCATCTGTTCTATCAAATTTGTTACATATCCATCTGTTTTGTGGGTTATATTTTCTTATGGTAGATTATAACTACTGGCTTCTAACAGGGATGATGATAAAGGCGTTGCGATCATGGCGCGTCACCATTATCCAGTTGAAATTTGTAGAGTTTTTGAGCGCACGACCAGTGCGAAGGTACAGGAAGGCCTTACCTCGTTAAAAGAATCCGGTGATGATAAACAGGTGGGAGATATTGAAGGTGGAAAAGATGTACCAGATGCACCTAAAGGAAAGCAAGGTGGCCGCAAAAGTGGGAAATCCGCTGATTCTGGTAAAAAAAATGACAACTCTCGTGCCAAGCAAGCTACTTTGAAGGTTGTTATGGGTGAGGCATTGGGTTATGGGCCAGCGCTATCCGAGCATATCATTTTGGATGCTGGGTTGGTACCGAATATGAAACTTGTCAAGGATTTCAAATTAGAGGACAACGACATCCGTGCTCTGTCTGAAGCTGTTGAGAGGTTTGAGGACTGGCTGGAGGATATTATATCAGGTGCTAGAGTACCCGAAGGGTACATCTTAATGCAGCAGAAAAGAATGGAGAAGGATGGTGCTCCTGCTGAAGCAATTAGTTCTGATCAGGTTATGTTTGTTGCCCTGGTATTTTGTGTTAACACGTGTTTAGGTTTCCTGTTTACTTGTTTTCTTGTATTTGTTTCTATAATTTGTTGATGGGACATCTTCGGAGTTGCTGATGTATTATTAGAAGCGGAAAAAAAGAAGAAAAAAACACTTTCCAATGTATTGCACAACTCTCTTCATGTTGTGACCTACTTTTGCAGATCTATGATGAATTCTGCCCACTATTATTGAATCAGTTCAAGTCAAGGGTTTCTATGAAGTTTGAGACTTTCGATGCAGCATTAGATGAGTTCTATAGTAAAATTGAGAGTCAGCGGGCTGAACAACAGCAGAAAGCAAAAGAGGGCTCTGCAATGCAGAAACTTAGCAAAATTCGCCTTGATCAGGTTTAGATCACAGACTCACTCTATCATCCCCAGCTACTTGTTTCCCATTTTTGTTTCGAAGACGTGCATATGCATTTATTATTTTAAATTTTAAACACAGATTTTAAATTCTATTTCTTGATACTTGTCTTTCCCAGATCTTGTATTTTGGGGAATATTAGAATGTAAAGCATCAAACGTTGAGTTTTGTCTTTCGCCGTGAGTATCTTTGGTGGTAAACAATTATGAGGCTATTGTTGATCTTCCTTCCAACTAGAATGATTTATCTCAGTTACGGTTCGGCAACAAGTCTTTTGCACGCCACTCTGTTATTTCACTAATTTGTTATTCTAAAGGTAACATACCTTCCATATGCAAGTATAAAAATGTGTCTTAGACTGTAGATGCAAGTGATGCAACATCCTTGTTGAATCTTATGAATTAGAATATGATTATTGATCATCATTCGTAAGTAGGCTTTAGAAGCCACAGAATGTCTAAGCAATCTTTTCCTTCCTCCCTCTCCAGACACAGAGGCACCCATTCATATCTTTATGTGTTAAAGATTTTTATATTCTGCTAATTTTGAAATATTTGGGGTATAGGAAAACCGCGTGCATACTTTGAAGAGAGAAGTAGATCATGCTGTTAAAATGGCAGAACTGATAGAATATAATGTAGAAGATGTGGATGCTGCCATCGAAGCTGTTAGAGTAGCTCTTGCAAAAGGCATGAGTTGGGACGATCTAACTCGAATGGTGAAAGAGGAGAAGAAATCTGGAAATCCAGTGGCTGGCCTCATTGACAAGCTCAATCTTGAAAGAAATTGCATTACTCTGCTCTTGAGTTACAATCTCGATGAAATGGATGAAGATGAAATAACCCAGCCTGTTGATAAGGTATTCCTTGATGTTGTAATGTTTTGTTTTTCTTTTTACTAACACCTTCTGTTGCACGATATACTTAATTATTCATGCACATGACCCACCTATTCTTTCTAATCTTTCTGAATTTGTATATGTGTGATGTGAAGTGCATGCATGCATGCAGTTCTACGTGCGACATTATCGTGCTCATATCACCCGATCATAAACATGTTCATTGCAGCTGATGATCGTTGAATTACTACTTAACTCAATTGAGACAAATATTCTTCTTCTTACATATGATAGCTTGTGTGTCCTGCTGCCACTACCGTCACTGCAACTATGGTATTCTTCACTTAAGTCAGTCTGATATAAATAAAAAGAAAGAGACAAAACGCTGAACAATAAATAAATATAATGATGTGCATTAAAAAATTTCATCACTCTCTAGGTGGAAGTAGATCTGGCACTTACGGCTTATGCCAATGCTGAGCGGTGGTATTCACAGAAGAAAAAACAGGAGAGCAAACAGGAAAAGACTGTTACAGCTCATGAAAAGGCCTTCAAAGCTGCCGAGAAAAAGACTCGTCAACAGCTGTCACAGGTAGCTGATTTTTTTCTGATTATTTATTGTTGGTCATAATGTGTTGTGATATTAGCAACAATTGAGTAGATATCCAAATATTAACTGAATTTTACTGATTCTGGAAAATATCTTAACATTTTACATACTAAAATTCTTGTCTACAAATTTGTTAATTGCGTACTGCTACATGACTGTTGACTAACTTGTGTGTGCAGACAATGGGCTTACTTAATCCCAATTATGATATTTTGGTTTAATTTTTGCTGTCGCTATATACACTCTGGAGATAATGGATGCTTTGCATCTCACTGTTTGACATTGTGTTGATCCTTATATCCCCTATTATTCACTGCAATTTATGAACCCAACCCATTTAGCAGATGATGCCATGGGATTGGCCTTGCACGCTGCTGGAGATGACGTTCACATATTTGCATAACTTCACTAATATAGTAAAGGAAATATTAATTAACCTAAATTCAAGAAGGATCAACCACGCCGCACAAAAATTCGTTAATGCCAATAATTGTGTTTGTTAATTTGGGCAAGTTGTTAATAGTTTTTTGTATGTGTATAAAACTTGCAGGAAAAAGTGGTAGCTGCTATTTCTCATATGCGAAAAGTGCACTGGTTTGAAAAGTTTAATTGGTTCATCAGCAGTGAGAATTATTTGGTTATCAGTGGTCGTGATGCACAGCAAAATGAGATGATAGTCAAGCGTTATATGTCGAAAGGTGACCTGTAAGTGCACATCACTACTTTTTGTGATTAAGTAACTTGACCAGTTTTATTTGCACCAGCAGTACAGTGTGTGGATGTCTTAAAATCACTTTCTAAATAGAGGTGTTTTTTCTTTGATTGTATCTTAATTCCTCTTGTTGCTAAATTTAGCTGATGAAAATTTCATTTAAAATTTCAACCTTAAGACTTCCCCAAGATTTAGTGTTACTGGTTAAAAGGAAATGACGTTGTGGACATGTTTTTTGTCAATAATTTGTCCTCGTGAAGCTGCTCCCCACTCCAGCACACACACCCACGAAATCCAAACAAACAGAGAAAATGTATCGGGTTCAATATTGAATCCTGGATTCACCGAAGTGCAGTCTTACTACTTCAGAAATTAGATGCTTGGACGTTCTGGCTTTGTAGTTGAATTGTTTCCTCACATAGTAGCAACGTGGAAGGATCACTTGGTGGCTGGCATTGAATTTAAGATCTTACATATAACTCAGTTATTCACCTAGTATCTCATCCTATCAAATTGATATTAGAGAAGGACCCAAAACAGGGTCCATTCTCCAAGTGGAAAAGCAAGATAACATTAGTATTTTTTCTGTAAATTTTACTCATTTTATGGTAGGACTAGTTATGGCATAATTAGGAGCTGATCTCTGGATCTTCCTTCCCATCTTCTTTTGGAACAAACTTTGGATATAGTTCTATATTTGGGTTAACTTTTTCTGTTTCTTGTGCTTATAATGAATCGGAATAGGGAATAGTTGAAACGCCAGAAGTTTGAATGTAATATAGGTCTTGTTATGATAAGTAGGTAAGTGTTAAGGACTATATTGGGGTTTGGTGATAAACAGGTATATCCATGCAGAGCTCCATGGAGCTTCTAGCACTGTTATCAAGAATCACAGGCCTGATAATCCTGTATCCCCTCTTACATTGAACCAAGCAGGATGTTTCACTGTAAGTTCATTATGTGCTTATAAGTTCTATTACTTTTGAATCCTTGTTAATATATCTAAGTAGGGGATAATCCAACTATATTAAACCAATGGAACATAGGTCTGTCACAGCCAGGCATGGGACTCGAAGATTGTCACAAGTGCTTGGTGGGTTTATCCTCACCAGGTCAGCAAAACTGCTCCAACAGGGGAATATCTTACAGTGGGAAGTTTCATGATCCGAGGGAAGAAAAATTTTCTACCTCCACACCCCCTAATTATGGGCTTCGGTATATTATTCCGTTTGGATGAGAGTTCCTTGGGTTCCCATTTGAATGAAAGGAGGGTAAGAGTTGAAGAGGAAGGAATAATTGATGCTGGAGATGGTGGGACTTTTGAAGAAATATCAGAGTCTGAGTCAGAGACAGAAGCCTCAGATGCAAAACGTCCAATAGGAACCTCTGATTTGTCAACAGATAAACCAGAAGTGGAGGGCTCATCTTCCTTAGTTCTCTCCAATAATGGCGTCAGCTACTCTGATGTTAAAACAGCCACTTCCCAAGAATTGACTATGGAGGATGGGAGGACTGTAACAGGTATTGGTTTCAATAATGCTTCTGATACCTTACAGAAAACTTCTGCTACGGTAACCCCACAAATTGAGGATCTTCTTGATAGAGCTCTTGAGTTAGGGTCTGCGACCTCTTCTTCTCGAAATTTTGGACTCGATGCTTCTCAAGTTGATTCGGAGAAAAATAATCTTGAGGAGAAGAAAATGTCGGTGAGAGAAAAACCGTACATCTCAAAAGCAGAAAGAAGAAAGCTTAAGAAAGGTCAAACAGGTAGTAGTGTGGGTGAGGCTGTTGATCATGGTGAAGAAGGGGTGGAAAGAAATAATGATGTGGTCAATCAGCAAGAGAAAGATGTTCAAAAGTTAAAGCCAGATGGTGGTGCAAAAATCAGTCGTGGGCAGAGAGGTAAACTCAAGAAAATGAAGGAAAAGTATGCGGATCAAGATGAGGAAGAGAGGAAAATTCGTATGGCTTTACTGGCTGTAAGTGTTTAACTTGCATACATGTACATTTCTTGATGTATCTTGTCAATGTTCTCTTCCTTTCTTTGTCTTTTCCATTTATTCTCTTCTGAGAGTCCCTCACTGGGGGGTTGTGGTATGTTGTCTGTTCATGGTTCAAGTGTTTGCTAGATGTGTGAATTGGAAGTGTCTTGCTTCCAGTGGAATTATTAATATGATGTAATGGTCATTAGATTAGGGTGGTATTTCGTTTTTAAAAATAAAAAAAATGACATTGGTATCCTAATTCCTATTGGCAAAAAGATCCTCCATGAAGCTCGTAAACTTCAGATGGAAGATCAGGAAAAGATGTTTTTTTAGCTAAAGCTTACTTTAAGTATATAGAAAAACCTTCAAGTTCTTCACTTTATAATATTGAAGTCTTTAGTCCACATTTCCCTATATTCCAATGTTGCTGAAATATCCAAATTTTCTCTTTTAATTTAGTTGTGCTGTTCTAGTTCCTATTCTTCCTATTCTAAATATTGATCCTTATTCTAATTTCCCCCCCTGGGTGAAAGGTTTTCTCAAGAAAATGGTTTAAGTTATTCATTTCAAATTTGGTTGACCTGTTGATGATTCATTACTGACCCTATTATGAACTTGCAGTCTGCTGGAAAAGTACAAAAGAATGATGTTAAGTCTGAAATTGAAGCTCCGTCAACAAGGGAAGGATCAACACCTGCAACAGGTATTCTATGTTTTGACTGAAAAGTGAAAACCAATGATGCTTACTATTGTTTTCTTTTGAATCTAATTCAGCAGTGGAGATTTGTGCATTGGTGGCTAGAAAAGAATCTCTGATAGCGAGCATAAGTATTTATTGGTTTTGGGCATTCAGATTCTTTTGTGCGAACTTATGCTGAAAATGCACTTCAGTTACGCTCTGATCATGAGACATATTCTTTTGTGTAGTTTAAATACATTATGCACGTTTGGACAAGGTACTGTGACATGTGCTTAACTGGCGAGGGAACTCAGGATTGCTTTCTTTCAAATCCATTGTTACACTCGTCCAGAGTGGATTTGACAAATTCTCGAGGGCTTTCAACTGCGATGTGGACCCAAAATCCCTCCGAGTGCGACTAGTTTTTTTTTTTTTGACAAATCCCAAGTTGATATGAAATTTGACCTAAAATTTCTTTATAAATGAAAAAAAGTGAGCTATTTTGCAGTCACTGGTAGTCTGATGTGGTGTCAGAGCCTCCAACCTTCTGTCTCAACCAGAGCTCTCCATTGTTGTTTCTCAGCATTGACACCAAGAACGCTATAAACATTTTAATTACAGCAAGCATTCACCATATGCTTTTGCAAAGTTTACTTCAATTGTTTTTTTTTTGGTTAAGTTTACTTAAATTGTTTTTTTTTTGTGTTAAGTTTACTTTAATTGTTTTTTTGTTAAGTTCACTTCAATTGTTTTTTTTTGTTAATCATTTTCCATGATGATGATTTGTAAAATCTCAGCCTTCGTTTCTGTCAGATGTAAACTTATGCTGATGATATACATTATTGTTATTTTCTGTTGGCCAGGCTCTGAAGCTGCTTCAAAAATATGTTATAAATGTAAAAAGGCAGGTCATCTTGCTCGTGACTGTCAGGAACATCCAGATGAAGCCACACAGAGCCATGCAAATGGCAGACATGTAGATGATTCACATGCCAATCTAATTAAAACTGTGAAAGAGATGGACAAAATAGCAATGGAAGAGGATGATATACATGAGATAGGTGAAGAAGAGAAAGAGAAACTAAATGATGTGGACTACCTAACGGGGAATCCGCTACCTAATGATATTCTGCTGTATGCTGTGCCTGTCTGTGGTCCCTACACCGCCTTGCAGTCCTACAAATACAGTGTAAAAATAACTCCTGGTACCGCAAAGAAAGGAAAAGGTTTGTACACCATCTGTATCTTTCAATAAGATTTTTCTGATAAATGTTACTTGGCTGGTGGTGATCCACGTTTAAGGATAAAGTTTTTTTTTTTTGGCCGGAGGGAAATGCAGCTAATATATGTCTTAGCGAATCTACCCTTATAAATAATACTCCCTCCGTCCCTAAATAATCGTCCTAGTTGACTTGGCGCACAGTTTATGAAAAAACAATTGACTCGATTATTTATATTGATTTAATGTGTAGTTTCTTTTAAAGCCTATGTGCATGTGGCTCATAATTAAAGTAGAGTAAAAAAGTAAGGGTAAAGTAGTAAAAGTGATATTCTAAAAAATTAAGTTTCAAACTGGATAATTATTTTGAGACGGACGAAAAAGAAAAGGACGACGATAATTTAGGGACGGAGGGGAGTAGTAAATATGTTTGCCAAAAGAGTCCATGTTTTGATAGTCTAAACATCTTTAGAATTTAAGGCATTTCTCATTGATACCATAATTTTGAGGATTAAAATAGTTTTAAGAAATTGACCTTTTATGTAACAAGGGTAAATTACAAAATTCATAAACTTTAGCAGCTTAATTTATTAAACTTGTTTCTTTGAGCAGAACATTCCAAAACAGGAAGTAGGACTCATTGAGTGGAAAAAGAGGGAGTTTGTTGTTAATTGTGAAAATCGAGCACAGATGAGGTCTTATCCTCAGGTTCACTATTTTCCTTGTTTTTTTTCAGCTGCAAAAATGGCAATGAACCTGTTTGGTCACACACCAGAGGCAACACCAAGAGAGAAGGAATTGATGAAGGCATGTACAGATCCTGAGCTTGTTGCTGCCATTGTTGGTAACGTGAAGATCTCTGCTGCTGGCCTTACTCAACTGAAACAGAAGCAAAAGAAAGGAAAGAAAGCCAATAAACAGAGCTAGAGATTCTGCTAATGAAAGCCTGTCCACAATGCTTGTGTACTTAAAAAATCAATCTTGTTTTGTCATTTGATGATAATCAATCACTGAGAATGTAAAAGGTAGAATATGAACAAATTACAAATCTGAAACAAGAAATTTTGGAAGTGAAGTACTACTACATATGAAAGAAAGAATAAATTTCATGGCTTGTTGTCTGTTTAGGGTTGTGCTTGGTGTGGTTTGGTTCGATTCTAACATCGAGGACTGCAACTCTCACTTAGGTTTCACTAGAGTAGGCAAATGAAACCCTTGTTTTGCCCTCCACGTAGTGGTTTGTTTAGGTTTCCTTGAAATTTTATCAATTGGCAGTATGAATTATACTTCAGTTTGTGTTATTGGCTCCAAAATTTATGAGGATCTGTACCTTGAGACGATGCATTCAAAGGTTCCTAGTTTCACAAGAATCTATAATCCATTCTGCTTAAGCAAGGTACAACAAAATTCCGCACGTGGTACCTTGTGCTCTCAGAAACAAACAACTAACTACTAGTCATTTTGGCCATACGCACATGACTTAACAACCTGATGTTTGAGGGGTAAACGAAGAACTGACGTACATATCTGCGCAGATTTTGATATTAACTAATGACTTTCTTTGCAGCAGAATTTTTTCTCATGGACGTGTATGAGCCCTGCTTGTCACCACCACCACTTCTCCTACCAATCAACTTAGCTCAAACGTCCACTAGGTCTCGAGATCTTTTGTTGCTAATCCTAAAACTCCTCACAGTAGCTAGTCTCATATGATTAGTAACTTCGTGCATCATTCTGCTTGTGGATGACATGATCTACTACGCCAAATGAGTGTTTTGGCAGCGAAAGATGGGCACCGACACTCTTTTCTATCTTTCTCCGAAAAGGCATTGGAAGCGAGAAGAGGAATCTGGTATTAAAAGGAGATGGAACCAGAAAGACTGTATCAGACCCAGTTTAAGCGCAGAAAAGTGGACTTGGCATCACACAAGTGTCAACCATATTCCACCTATGTGAATTCTCTACCATAGACATAGATTTAGGAGGCGTTCGAGCAGGAAACACGTACTTGGGGAATGGTTCATTCACCATCACTACTCTATGACTCTGGTGTTGCAGTCATATCTAGACACCTCCATTTCTGACTGGTTAATAAACAAACTCAACTTCGTCAATGGCGTAATCCAAGAATGCAGGACCTGGCGCCACCAACCAGTTCCCGAGGATTTGAGACTCGTCCACAGCTGAGCGTTTTTGGATGGAAGGACTTGATTGCGTTGCGGATATCCTTTGTGCCATGTTTGGATTTGGTTAGGTTTAGTGTTGCACCAAGTGACTAGCAAGTTTCTTGAAAATTCAAATTACAATTTTCAATAATAGCGTTTCAATTGAAATTATTCAACCCTATTTTTATTTGTTTAAGATAAATACCATCGCATTTTCAGGTTTTCAATTGGACCAGCTCGTCAAAACTCTGTTAAAATATTAACGGAGGAAGCTCTTTCTACAGATAATAGATATGAAGGTTTTAAGAGTTGAATTATTTGGATTCCCAATCAAAAGTGCTAAACCCGCCTCCCAAGCTTCCGTTAACGATTTTAACGGAAGGGGTGCTCTATTTAAAAACCTATATGGAATAACTGGAGTTATTAAAATTGAAATGAAAAGCAAAGTCAAAATCGTCAATTATAACAAGAAAAAGTAAACAAAGATAGTAGTATATTTTTTGGAAGCAGAACCTCTCTAGTCCGTCCTATCATCCTATGACTTGACTGGTGCCTCAAATCTTGGGCTCGAATGACGCCAACAAATCCAACAGTGCGCAAAGAAATCATTTATGTATCGTCACATTTGACATTCCGAGCGGAGGATAGAACTGGACATTTTGGTAAACCAGAGAGGTTCTGGGTCCACTGTATAGTGTATAGAAGTAAAATTAATTTTCTCAAAGTATTTAGGTCTACCAAATGTGCCCTTCATAGAACTCAAGTACAGGTACGGTTGTTCAGACTTCAGATTACATAATCCAGTAAACAAGCAATGCAAGCTTACATTTATTGAAAGATGAGCTGAACAAATGTAAGATACATACCATCACTGTTTTGACTCAAAGTTTGACTATTGTCGGTTTGTAGTCAATAACAAGGACTTTCTCCAATTGAGGGAGTAAGAGATTAGAAAAGTCAACATGTGCTGGGTGTGCAATGTACTCTGCAATGCCTTCTGTGCTTTCAAAGGTTGACTCAAAGATATGAGTGAAACCTTGATGCAGGTTCTCAATACTCACATCATTTCCCCTGTTACAAAGCAAGACAAAAGGATTTTAGATTCTCTTAAGTTGAATTATAACTTGCAATTTCCTTGGGCTAACATCATTTTCTCACTTGTTTGCAATCACTTAATGAGATGCATGAATACAACAGAATAAGCATCAACTAGTTTACAGTTCAAGGTACACAATCATCTCTCTAGTACACAACGCACGCACGCACACACGCACACACACACACACACACACACACACACACACACACATATACACATACATACATACATACGTACATACACACATACATGTGTGTGTCAGTGTGTGATATCCCTCCATGGATGGAAATGCTCATCAGAATTGGTGTTAGTGTTAGTGTTAGTGTTAGAGTGGAACTGCTTCGCATCTGACACCCTTGCAGAAAGGGCTTTACAACGGAAATTAATGGCCAACCTTCTCATGCTCTAAAGTGAGTATTCAGTCTATTCAATTGACAGACACAGAAGGCACGAACATTCTAAATCCATGAAGAGTAAACCCTCACTTATTCTGGTTTTTTTTGATAAGTAACCCTCACTTATTCTGATAAAACTTCTTCATGGCCCATGGCTGTCAAACAGATAACCAGGTGAGTCCTATGACATTTAGAAATGGAAGCTTTAATTTAAATTTAAGAACAAAGTAATGTAGAAGGTAGCGACTGAAAGAGAAACACAGTAATGGAGTTATGACTACAGGGGAGGAGGGAGTCATCAAACGCATGATAAGTTGGACTTGGAACTGAGTGATACAACGCGGTGGGAACCAAGCCAATGGTCAAGAGCAAGAGAGACGTATAATTCTGACGCTGTTGAAACTTGCAGGAAGAGCAGAATGCAAGAGATTGAAGGGGTGTTCCTCACTGCCCCAAAAGAAATTCACAAGCAAGCATCCTTTTTTAACAAGTAATTCACAAGCAAGAATTAGGTTCCTTTACGTCTCTTTGATATGTTTTCTTATATTGAGCTACTCCAGATATTATATAAACTTACAAAACTTACAAAACTTTTGTGATGATAACTTGATCGAATTCCCAGGATGACCAAAATCAAGATTAAATGTTGGAAAGAACAACTGAGATATGAGGGACTGGGAGTTCCCAAGCAAATCATAAAGTGAGTTAAGGTATTTTAAAAACAGAAAATTATAACAATAATAATAAGTGAGCCAAGCCTGCTTGCAAGCTAGCTTTAGTTCAACTTGTTAGCAGCTCCACTCAACTTGGGAAGTCAATGAGCAGTATTGGACATGATGATTTTATCGAGGCCTAGCTCTGCTAGACTCAAATGAGCTCCATAAGTACACATTCCAAGTATTTTGTAACATAGGCTTCAGTTGGCTTGTTTATACCTCTTGTGATGTAACCGAGCAGATCCTCAATATGTGTTTCTCGCCTTAGTGCAGCTCGGGTTGCGCAATTATGCATAGTTCTACACAAGTCTGGTGACAAATAATTGAAATGTGGAATTGAACTTTCAACATAAAGGTAGTGTTCACAGTTGGTTGGTTGATGCCTGTGATACAGTACAAGTATTTACAGTTTACTCAACATTAATCTAGAGGGCTCTCCCTGTCCCTGCCATCCTGTGTCCCCACCCCCATCCCCAGCATCCATTCTTACTCGATCTTATCACAACCTCATTATATTATAAATTTCTGGAATCAAAGAAACCTAAGAAAACAAAAGAGACAAACAAAAGCCATAACTTGAGTCTATTCTTTCGAGGTCCCCATGAAATCATGAGTAACATGACATTATCACCTTTTATAAATGAAACCACCACAACATGGACCTCTTTGTATCCAATACCTACTCAGGCAAAGCCATCAAAAAAGGATAGGCACATAGTGTACAAGTAGCAGTTCCTCACAAAGGCAAGTTTACATGATAAAAAATATGGAAGACACACCTTGTAATTGAAAGGGCATACTAATCAAACAAAAGAAGAAAGAATAGAAAAAGTACAAAGAACAAAAGGACATCTGACCCACCAAGCAGATTAGCATACTCACATATAGCCATGACTCGTATCAAGACAACTCCAGGTTGCTGCTATAGTAGGATCAAGGCAATTCTACATTATGGATTAATCAAATTGATTTCTGGGTAGGCAATAATTAATCACAGTTCTTAGACTGGGAAAGTAAAGTTTGATCAAGTAATACTGCATTGTGGAATTGAGCAAACTGATATACAAATTAGACGAATTCCAAATTTACTTTTTCTGGGTAGGCAATTATTGATATGAGATATCACTGCTTGGACTAGGGAAGAAACTAGAGAAGTTGGATCAAAGCAATAAGTCCCAAAAAAATAGTCAATTTTAAAAATCTAACACAAGACAGTATCAAATCAATATTCAACAGACATTTGTTATATTATACTCCATCTGTTCCGGGCAAAGAGTCTCGTTTGAAAGTCAACTTTTTAAGAAAATGACAATTTTAGTAACTCATAAAATGACACTTTTATGCCTTCATTTTTTAAAGTGGACTCTTTAAGTGAAACATCCCAAAATGGAATAGTGGACTCTTTGCTCGGAACGGAGGGAGTATGTAATAAAATTCCAATCAGTGAAAACTGAAAACTACTTCAAAAATACTATGTATGTGTGTGTGTAGGAATCTTCAGTCAAAGTTTAATAAGTTGACCAAAATAGAAAGTCATGGGTCTTTTTTGAGACTGAGCGAGTATAATGGATTGATCAAATTCATCAATGCGTAGACTATTTCAAGCTTTTCCATCCTACGTAGGTTTTTATATTTTCATTTAATAAGTAACTACAAAGATGGATTAAAGCTAATTAATAACAATTTATGGATTGAGCAAATTTATATGTAAATCAAAGAAATTCAAAATTTTTTCTTTTAGGTGGCGTTTGGTTCATGGATTCGGCGGGATGGAATGCTGAATTCCCTTTCCCTGTCTCGTTGCTCCCTCCTCTACGGCTGGTGTTGCCTCATCGCTTCATTCTCCGCCGCACAACATAGGTCTCTCTCTCTCTCTCTCTCTCTCAGCGTATCTACAGTGGCTGGGGTGAAAAAAAAGGAAAACACGGCGCTTCCTCTCTTTGGCCAAGTAATCCACCACACCTTCCCTTCTCAATTCAATTATTCAAAATCCCTAAAGTTTTATTTAGCTAAAAACAGTGGTTGAAGAAATGGTGTTTGATTTTGTGGGGAAGCCAACAATATATGTATAAATTGGTTAGTATTTGGTTGGATTCAGTTTTTCCTGGTTCCATTTCCGGTGTTTGATACTTTGATTCAATTGTTGGTTGATAACGATGACGGTAAAATGATATTTGGTTTGTATTTTCATTTCACTCCTATCGATTTTCCAACATACCAAACATAAGATCAGCCCGGAAAGATTTGTTCCATTCAACTCCGAGCGAATCAAACACGAGAGTTGAGTAGCTGACCATTTTCATTCTCATTCCTATGGACTTCATTAGTGTTGACCATTCTATTCCCACTGATTTTAATCCAAGAACCAAACTCCACCTTAGGTTATGCAGTAATCAACATTTTACGACCAGGAAAACTCTACCCAGATCAGTGAAAATTGAAGCTTTATACAGAAAATTAAGAAACACCCACAATGGTAAGTACTTGAATGCAAGACAAAACAAACCCATTTACACATATTGGCAAATACTTGTACGTTGTATGCAAGAGGAAACACACATATTAACACACACACCATGGTAAAACTTGCATATGTAAGAGGAAACACACATTCTCAAATACACACACACACACAGTGGCAAATACTTGCATATGCAAGATGAAAAATATACTCACACACGCACCAACGAATTTCAAATTTTCTCTTTCAGGTATAAAATTATCAACTTCATTTCATGGACTAGGTAAAGTAACTAAGAATGTGAGAATGAAAATCATCCACATCAGTATTATTGAAGCACTAAAAAAATAATTGAGAAATACCCAAAATGAGAAATTCTTGCATATGCAAAAGGAAACCACACACACACGGAGATGGGTAAGTGGGGGTGTTTGTGTTACCATGTAAAAGATTTCATGGGCTCGATGTGATCAACAAGGCGGGCGTAACCCTTGATGAGTAGATCAATCTCATCTGGAGGGATGCCATCCTTGAACTTTGCTAGCAGAACGTGCTTCACCACTCCCTTGCTCTCTTCCATTCCTCTCTCTCTCTCTCTTCTCTCCGTATTTTATACTCTACTAGTCTACTGCGTAACTCCTTGACTCATTTTCTTGCTGGAACAGCCCATTTAGGTCAATAGATCCAAGCAGATGACTAGGTTGCGTTCGACCGTATGGAGTGGGGGAGGGAGTAATGGTTAGGGGTGGTTGGTTCGTGGTTGCGGGACTTAATGGAGGGTTTGTTAAGGGTTGGGACGAGTTTAAATGTCTAGAAGGTATTTAGGTAATTTTGATTATTAAATGGTGTTGCGGTTAGTGTTTTAGGTGTTATGTTTAGGTGTTCTGTCGGCTTAATCACACAGAGTTTTTTTTTTAAAATTATTTTTAATTATTTTTTTTTAACTTTTGAATTTTCTAATTAATCTGGTTCTAGGAAAAACTGCACGTCATTTTGTTTTTAAAAATTTTCAACTACTTTTTCAAAGCCGAAAAAATGCAGCCCTTTTCTTCGATGCTTACAAATCATTATGTATTAAGAATTTAAGATAGTCCCCAAAAACTAAACAAGAACCCAAAACCAAATGCAATTTAGTAGTCCTTGACGGATGTGGTGATACATAATCAATGAAAGACTATTATTTTAAAATTTGAATCTCTCGATACGTAGAGATGAATTACTTAAGTCATCTGATAAATTTACGTTGACATATTAATAAGACTCACTCAACGACACCACAAAAGTGTAAAAAAGACTAGGACAATAAAGGTTTCATTTTTATTACGAAAAGTACAATATATTACTCCATCCATTAAAAAAAAGACACATAAAATTGAGAAAAGCTGGAATGACGCAACCATTTTCTTGCACTTTGTTTTAACAAAGTAGTTTTGAACAGATATAATGCATTTTTCAAGCAAAAATATGTTATTTTGAACAACAATATGCACATTTTTTAGAGAGGAAAAACTGTTATGATACACAAGTTGTAATCTAAGGCTTGTCAACCGATTACAACCGGTTGAAACAAATGGTCTAAAAAAACTAATTGAATATATTATAAATATTATTAGATAGTGTATTTTGCAATGGTGGATGCTTATGTCACGTGGGAGTAAAACAAGTCAATTAAAATAGAAGGTAAATGAGGGATGAAATTGTAAAAGCAATATATCAAAAAGAAAAGATTAAAAAAAAAAACAATGGTTAGGGATGGCCTAAAAAGAATAGTAAACTTTTTTAAAGAACAAATGGAGTAATCTATATTATAAAAGAGCTCAGAAAATACGTGTATAATTGATTTGAGATAAAAAGTGACTGAGATTTATTGTTTTACTGGCATCTTATGGTTGTAATTCAATTCTATACTCGCATGTGCGAAGGACGGTTGAACTGTCTTCCGTCTTTTCTTCCTCCTATGGAGACTGCGTTCCAAATCCTTCTCCTTTTTCATCCTCCATTTGCAAGCTACATTTCGAATCCATCTGCCTTTCGATTCCTTAAGCTTTCTGTTTCCAAAGCTTTTTTTTCTCTTTGTTTTCTTCTCCAGCCCTTCCCACAGTTGCCAGAATCTGTCTCTGAAATCGAGCAAAACCTTCCCTATGTTTTCCTCTCCAACCCTCCTCGCAACCGTCGGAATCTGCCGCCCTCTCCGGTTCGTCTATTCATCTCTCTAAATTCTGTTAACAAATCATTAATTTGTGCGTGGATTATTCATCTCTCTATTTTCGTTTTGTATGTTTGGGTTTATAAATTAAATGTTGTCCGCACTCCAATTTTCATGTAATCAAGTTAAATAGACCTGAGATTGACCTGAAATTGGGCGAACGGTGAATGCCTCTTCTTTTTAGTGCTTTCTTCTTTTATAGAATTATTCTTTCATGGTTCTAAGTCATCAGGAATGAAAAGTGAAACTTATAATACTACATAAACTATTTGGTGTTAAAGAAAAAAGTGAAACTTAGAATACTGTTAAATTCTTTTTGAAATATATTTTTATTTTATTTTTGAGTCTCAACTCTCCATCTTTTTCTAAATTATGAAATTTGTTTTGATTAGGGATTCTGTTTTGTGTGTATTTTAAATTGCGATTAGGGATTTTGGTGGGTTACATTCTCTCCCAATCTATAAGTTTTTGGTCACCGCCTCAAGCTGTGTTGTAAGTCCAGTTGATAACGAAATAATGTTAGGGGGTGAATAGTCTTTTAAAAACTTTAAGTATTATTTTGAAAACCTTCAAAAGATACAGCGAAAAAGATAAGTTTTCAGCAGGTGATGAAAAATCAGCACGTAGCAGCTTAAAACAGTTTGGTTTGGTTTTCTTTTGATCACTTAAGTATAAAGATTGAATTGAAGGACAATATATAAGATCAACTATGTAAAGAACTTAGGACTGTAATTGTTAAACACTTAAGTAGATAGAAGTTGTTTAAGTGTATAAATAGTAAAAACAGTAGGTGCACAGAACACAGTATTTGGAGTGGTTCACAGTGTTAAAACTGCTACATCCACTACCAAGTTGGTCAGACTTGGATTTTGAAGTGCACTATTTAAGATTATATATATGTTAAGTGATCACTAACAGATCATTGTACAACAAAAATCAGTGTTTGAGGAGTTTGATCTAGCAAGATACAAACTCGTGCAACAATCTGTGATCCATTAAGGATTTGAAAGAATAAAGGAACAACAAATCAGTGATTGTTCAAAACAGAAACTAGAAAAGAATATTTATGAAAGGAACTATCTAGTAAATGTTTTGGAGAAGAAGCTCTTCAAGGAAAGATTGAAGTTTTTGTTTGAATGAAGGCTTCAACGCATTTGTCTTTTTTTGAGTGCTATAGAGAATTCGAGATATATGAATGCTTGAACACGTAATATTACGAAGAGTGTGTTCTTCAATCCTTGCTTCAAACGTTTTATAGAGATATCCAGAATTGTAGTCGTTTGAGAGGGCGATGTTGAATCTTGAATTTCTTGATGAAATGATGATCATGATATTCCATTGAATACCCAAAAATTCTGGAAACTGTAAGAGACAAAGAGTATACCCTAGCATGAAATATTAAAGAGAGTGGTTAGCTAAGATTGAATATGTAAAGAACATTTATGACATGCATGAAAGTTTTCTATTGATAAAACATGTGAATAGTTCTTTTGTTTGAAAAACATCGATCAAAATAATGGTTTGTAATAAGCGCGTGAAGATCAGATGTTTTCAACAAATACAATGTTTTCAGCAAATAGAAATTTTGAGTGTATAAGTAGGTACTGACACTATTATCAACAGTTGCTAGCTGCTGATGACTTATGCTTTAGGCAGATAGAATGAAACTAGTATGCAGGCTACCAAGCAAAGTCAAAAGGGTATCTGTTGCATAAATAACAGATGATATCTGCAGATAGATTTAGACTTGCTACAAAGTCTAATAAAAGAATAGCTTACAGTATTAATTAATTTAGACAACTATCTTAATTTAAATGGTTTTAAGTAAATCTAAAACATGCTAGTTTCTACATGCGCAAGTTTAGAAGGTCTTATGTGATTTCACAACTTTCTATCTATGTTGGTGAGTCCCAACTCTTTCACTTTGTGTGTATTCTAAAGTATGAATATATGCCCATGTCAGAACTTAAAATCAATAGCTCTTTGGTATGGTTCTGTAAAATTAGTGGTAGCATAGAGATGTCCTGAAGGTCTGCTTTTAGGCTGTTGTATTTTCCTCCTATTCGGCCTTAGCATTCTTGGCTGCTGTAATTTGCTCTTGAGTGAGATGATTGTCATCAAACATACTGACCTGTGAAAAAACAATAAAAAAGAAATTCAAATTTCAAAGTAATAAATTCGTCTATGTTCATCCCCAGTTTCTAATTAAAAACCAAAAGGAAAATATAAGAATGTAAGCAAAGAATCAAACACTTGAAGGGCTCTAAAAGCAGAGCTCCAACCATAAAAAACGGCATTTTGTTCATTCTGCCATTCACCCATACATATATATGCTTAGATTTTTACTTGGTTGTTGAGAAAATGTACTACAGGAAAAGAAAGGAAAACAAATCAGTCAACTCAACTGTTAAACTTTTCTGCTATTATTTGTTAGAAATATAGCACTGGAAAACAATATATAAGTCGAAATACATAATTGATAATCAAACTAAAAAGTTACTGCTAAGAGTGAAGTAGACTTGAAGTCTATTGAAAAGGCAAGCTTCCTAGAAGTCTACTGGTGAACCTTTGCAAAGTCTGCTGGTAAGCCTTTGCAAAGTCTGCTTGTGAGCCTTGGCGAGGTCTACTGGTGCTTCACACAAAGTCTGCTGCTGAAGAACTGTGATCTACCCGATGAACAAAAAAAATTCAGGTCTGAGGCCTGTGTCGTACACAGTTTTCTTAAAACAAATTCGCCACTTCCCGTATGTGCTTGGAAGCTCTAAAGGACGTCTGTCTCCCAGGATACAACGGAGACACCGGAGAGAAACCTTCAGCACTAAGGATTTCGGTGAACTGAATATATGTCTGACTCTATCACCAATATAGAAAGAAGAGGCCAATGAATTTCGCTCAACAAAATTGCAGAATGCAGAGGAGAAATGAAGATTGTCCTAAACTGTGTTTTTCATTTGTGGATGTTAACTCCATTATATAGGAGTAAATCGAGACTGATTAAAGACCACATTGATGATGAAATAAATCCATCATCAATAGGCAAATAATATCTCTCATTAAAGCTGGTAATAACAGCCCATAAAGTCTGTTATAAATGTTGGAGTTACAAAAAACAAAAGAAGAATAATTAACAAAACTTGGGTTGGTCTAAATAGGTAAATTTGGTCCGACATTCGTGTTCGCGGGACATGCTCGCACATGAGTACGGTATCCCGAAGGCTAAACTGAACTATGATTTGCACCCCCCCCCCCAAGTGCGCAGGGGTACGCGAGAGAGAGCCTCTATTCTATACAAGTTTATCCTTAGCACATAAGGCCCTTGTATATAAACCACTTAAGTTTTTATTAATTTCTCAATGTGGGATAAACCCACTTTCAACAACTACACTTTAATCAATCATAACTTATTCATCCAAACACCAAATTGGACAAATAAATATATGATTTCAATGTTCTCACGGAGTAGAACACGATTCCACAATTACCATTGTCATCACACAAATGACACATGAATAAATCTGTGATACAACCATGCACAATTTCATTCTTTAAACACAATTTTTCCAACAATTTCCCACAAGAAGGAAATTAACAAATATGGTGATAGAGTTCAGCAGTCGAAACCTGCATAGGATAGGTAGGTGTTACCCTTTGAACCTTCCCTCGAAAAAGCATATTTACTTTACTGGTTGATCAGTGGACATGATGTCTTTGAACTGTTCTGCCGTTAGTGTAAATGATCATATACTTTACACATGAATCTTCCTAACATAATTCAGTTCTCATAGCTATGATCATTTAGGACCTTGAACATATGTTTGGTTCTGTGAGAGGGACTAAGAATTGAGCCTCACACAATTCTCCTCGAAGCGGCCACACTTCTCTCTCAAATAGGTGATTTTTACTTAGGAATCATTAAAAGTCATATGCTTATCCTTTTTTACACTAGCATCACTCTTACAAGGGATGACCCCCACAGTGAAGCTAAGAGTCTTTTTACAATTAAATTGTCCCTTTGAACCAATATCTTGTGATCTCCAGTCAACAAGGTTGAGTTCCATTGTATCAACTCATATCTAGAGGTTTAAGTCTCATTCCTTTGGAAGAATTATCGACTAAATCTCTATTTAACCCTTTGGTTAATGGATCCGCTAAATTATTTTTTGACTTCACATAGTGAATAGAGATAGTTCCTGTTGAGAGTAGTTGTCTAATGGTATTATGTTTACGACGTATATGTCTAGACTTACCATTGTAAATATTACTCTGTGCCCTGCCAATTGCCGATTGACTGTCACAATGTATGCAGATTGTAGACACAAGTTTTGTCCATCTGGGAATATCTTCTAAGAATTGACGTAGACATTCAGCCTCTTCACCACTTTTGTCTAGAGCTATGAACTCAGACTACATTGTGAATCTAGCTATGACAGTCTGCTTAGAAGATTTCCATGATATGGCTACACCTGCCAAAATGAATACAAATCTACTAGTGGACCTTGAGTCTTTAACATCTGAGATCTAATTAGCATCGCAGTATCATTTGATCACTGCTGGATCTCTTGTATAGTGCATTCCATAATCACGAGTATATCTTAAGTACCTTAGTACCCTGACTATCGCTTTCCAGTGATCAGTCCCAGGATTACTTGTATATCTACTTAGTTTACTCACTGTATAGACAATGTCTAGCCTTGTACAACTCATCAAGTACATCAGACTTCCTATGATTCTCGAGTATTCTACCTGAGAGATAGTCTCACCTCTATTCGTTGATAGATGTAGACTAGTGTCAATAGGAGTTATAGCTATTGTAATGTCATCCTTGCTAAACTTCTCTAGAATTTTATCCACATAGTGTGACTAACTTAAAGTAAGTCCACTTGAAATTCTAGAAATTTTAACACCAAGGATTACATCAGCTAATCCCATATATTTCATGTCAAATTTAGAGTTTAACATGTCTTTTGTGGATTTAATCATGTTATCATTGCTACCAATGATAAGCATGTCGTCTACGTAAAGACATAAAATGACATAGCCACTTACAGTGTCCTTTACATATACACATTTATCACATTCATTGATCTTAAATCCACAACCTAACATGGCATTATCAAATTTTTCATGCCACCGTTTGGTGCTTGTTTTAAGACATACAAAGACTTAACCAGCTTGCACACTTTGTTTTCTTGCCTTGGAGGGGTTGTTGTGTTCTCTTCTAAATCACCATATAAAGGCACCTTTACATCCATTTGATGTACTTCAAGATTTCAATGACAACAATTACAAGTACTCCTTATTGTTATCTCGTAGGAGAATACGGAGAATACATATCAAAATAATCAAGACCTTCACGTTGCATGTAACCTTTAATTACAAGTCTGGCCTTATACTTATCAATCGATCCATCTGCTTTTATCTTCCTCTTGAAAATCAACTTATAACCTAATGGTTTACTTCTCGGAGGAAGATCCACTAATTCCCAAGTGTTATTTTGAAGGATGGAATCAATTTCACTCTTGATAGCCTCTTTCCAGAGAGGTCCTTCAGAAGAGCTCATAACTTCTTTATAGCTTTGAGGTTCACTTTCCAGCATGTAGGTTAGAAAATCCGGACCAAAGGATTTTTCTACCCTAGCTCTTTTGCTGCGTCTAAGTTCTACTTCTTCTACCTCATTCTCCTCATGCTTTTCTTCTATTGAATGAATCATGTATTTGTACAGATGAGCTAGACACACTACTCAGTCTACATGAAAATACATTCTCAAAGAACAAGGCATTTCTTGATTCCATTATCGTATTTTTGTGTATGTCTATAATTCTAGAATCATGCATAAGAAACCGATAAGCACTACTGTTATGTGCATAACCAATGAATATGCAATCAACAGTTTTTGGTCCTACTTTCACCTCTTTAAGTAAAGGAACAACAACTTTTGCAAGACACCCCACACTCGCAAGTATTTGTAGGATGAAATTCTTCTATGCCACATCTCGTAAGGGCTTTTGTCAAGCTTCTTGCAGGGTACCTTATTTAAAGGTAATTAGCTGATAGCACAGCTTCTCCCCACATGTTCTGTGGTAATCCTAGAATTTAACAACATGGTATTTATCATCTCTTTAAGAATTCGATTTTTGCGTTCATCAATGCTATTCTATTGAGGTGCATAAGGTGATGTTGTCTCGTGGATGATACCATGCTCAGCACAGTATGCAGAAAATGGTGACTCATATTCTCCACGATCACTTCTTAGCATCTTAACCTTTCCGTTGAGTTGGTTCTCAACCTCAGTTTTATAGAGAATAAACTTCTCTATGGCTTCATCTTTACTTTTGAGAAGAAACACATAGCAAAACCTAGTGCTATCATCAACAAAATTAATGAAATACTTATTTCCACCACGTGATTATGTTGATTTAAAATCACGCACGTCAGTGTGAATTAATCCAAGTGGTTCACTATTTCTTTCAATAGTATGAAATGATATTCTTGTTAAATTTGCCTCTACACAAGTTTCACACTTGTGTTTGAAATCGATTTGGACTTTAGGTATATAATTCATGTTAATTAACCTACAAAGGGTTCCATAATTAACATGTCCTAGTCTACCATGCCACACATAGGAAGACTCAAGCAAATAAACAAAATACTTATTCTTATTATTATTGCTTGCTGGTTTAACAACCATTACACTGAGCTTAAACATCCCATCAGTTACATAACCTTTTCCAATAAACATTCCACTATTGGCCAGAGTTACTACATCTGACTCAAAAACAATACGGAAGCCATGCTTCACCAGCAGAGTTCCAGAGACTAAGTTCTTCTGGATATTTGGTACATAAAGTACATTGTTAAGAGCCAGTTCCTTCCTGGACGTCATCTTCAGCACCACTTTGCCTTGACCTTTGACTTTAGAAGTGACATAGTTTCCCATAAAATGAATTAGAAAAGGAAGGAAGTAAAGGACAGAAGAAACGAAACATCAGCTAAACATTGGTATAAATCTTTGGTCAATTTTTAGAATTATGCAATGATAAGTGATTTGTATATAATTTTTTTTGTCAAAGTGGTATCAAATTAAAAGTTATCCCACATGAACCTTTTCCTACTAAGAATCCAATTAATTGAAATACATTGTTTAAGAGTGGGTGTGGTTGGGGTTTTCCTTTTTAGTTACGGAAAGATAAAATACCATCTTTAAATGATCTCGCCAAAGGTAATGTCAAGAAGAGATGTCTACACTTTTTTTTTTTTGTAAACTGAAAAAATATAAAAAAGATATACTTTACAAAGAGATAGCATTATGGATATACATGTGGAGGATGACGAAAACTAAAATAACAAGATGCCACACAAATGATAAAATCTAAAACTCGAATAAGAAATGTCATAGCACCATTTCTTTCTCTTCGTATCGCTTTTCCTATTTTGGTCTCTATTAGTTTTCTTCATTTCAAGTTTTCTTCATTTCAATCACACAAACACTCAATGATTGATTGCTTTTTTCTTTCTCTCCCTATCTCTTTTTCCTATTTTGCTCTCTATTAGTTTTCTTCGTTTCAAGTTTTCTTCATTTCAGTCACACATGCACACACTGAATTGGGTTTAAACTGTTACTTAGGATTAGTGAAGTTTTGAATTTGGTTCCTTTACTTAATCTCCCCTCCACGTGCATCTCAAATTTCACCTCCACCAATGCCTATAATATTAGGTGATGATATATGGGAGGATACAAGTTTTGTAGACAAAACGGTATGTTTTTATGATATTTTAATTAATCGACTCTTATGCATAAAATAAAATAAAGTGAATGTGTTTGATATATTTTTTGTCTCGCGTGCAGGTGCAGTTAATGGAAAATTTTATTGCAACTCGCGTTTTCAAACCACTTATTATTGTAAAGCAAGAGCCTCAAGAAGATGATTAAATTGTCGTTGTAGAAAACAAAAAAAATATTATTGCTACAATCTTATTTCTTTTCCTAAGAAATTCAATATTTCATTATTGATTTTCCTTTGAAATAAGTGAATTATAATCAATTATTATTTCATTATTTTGTATCATTCTATGCGATATTGAATGATTTTTTTCCTGAAATGTCTCAACCGTCTTCTTGGTTTTGATTGATTTACATTAAATTCATCTTTTAAGTTCGATACATGATGACGTTGACGTTAATAAAATGTATTTTTTTCTTTAAATTTTGGGTTTTGTTATTATTCGTTGTGTAGTATAGTGTACATTGTTCAAACATCTACAAATTCGCAAGCATATATTGATTCATTCACATACGACATCCTCTATACATTGATCATGACTCATACGGGTATCGTGTCATAGGCACAGACACAAAATCTAGTATATATCATTTCCACTATGAAAAGTACAAATTTTGCAAAAAAAAAATAAAAATAAAAAATATGCTACAAACAGTAGACATTTTAGGGACATGTTAAGAAATTTGAGGTGAGAATCGCGGAATCCAGTATTTAATTGGTAAACCATGGTAAATTAATTGATACTAAGGCCGGTTTACAACTAGACCCCTTATCTTTTTTTGTTTTGAACGACCACTACCACTGTTTCTGTTTGTGATATTTTTCAATTTTTTAGAACTTTTTTGGGTTATATCATCAGAGTTTCAATTCTCCGGCGTGCTTTTCTTGCAGATCATCCAAAATATTGAGAGCTGCAACAAGTAGTTTGAGACTCAGTTCAAGATGAAAGGATCACCTTGTGGCTTGTGCAGTGCCCTGGGATACTTTCATATATAGCTTCTAGTTCTGGATATTAGAATTCATAATTGCACAACCCGACTCGACCCATTAATTTTTTTGGGTTGAAACGGGTTATCCATTTCGATCCAAAAAATAAACGGGTAGATTTGGGTCAGGTTAAAGTAGGTTGGATCCATTATCCATTTCAATCCGTTATTTTTTGCTATATAAATGTAGGTTTTCGATGGAAAATTGTGGGTTAAAACGGGCCGATCTGTTCCGACCCATCATAACCCAACCCATTTGGACCCATTTAGTTTTGAGTTATAACGAGTCACGACCCGTTTCGACCCAACGCACCCAATCGCCAGCCCTATGCTCAAATAAAGTTAATACTTTCTAGGTTTGTAATCAAAAGTAAAGACTTTCTCCGCTTTAAGAGACCAATAATTTTTTTAACTGAATATGTGTTGGATTTGCAATGGCTTCCTTGCTTCAAAGGTTAAATCCAAGATATGAGTAAAGCAATGTTCAGGATGTCAATGCTCACATCGTTTCCCCTTTACAAAGCAGAGATGTGTATTTTAGAATCTCATAGTTGAGTAGTTGTATGAGCATCAACAAGGTCAGAGTTTCAATGTACAATTCTATTGCTCGACGAGACAATGAAGAGTTGTTCCATATATGTCAATTACATATTGTTCTCCTCCTAGAGGCTAGAGCTTATATGTTGGGTCCTAAACCAAGTCCAATTAGATAAAAGATTTATTTATGTATTAGTTTTTAACTTAGCCCAAATCCGATTAGATAAATAATTTACTTATGTACTATAAATAAATGTGTTATTGAGGATTTTTAATAAGAAAGAGATATAATTTTCTGCCCTTAAAATTAATAGTGTGTGCCGCCTCCTTTCTCTTCAACTTCTCAACTTCTATTCTAGTTCTTCAAACAGCAGCCCCAAACAATTCCTCGATTCATGTGCATGTGTGTATGGAGGAATTGTTGTTCACAAACAGTTGTTCACAAACAATTCTTCACCGAGTCCTTCAACTGTGTTCGGTGTTCTTCGTCATCTAGTAGCCGGGTTCATCCATTATAATATTAATTATCTATTAGTATTATTATTATTTCCTCTACATTTGGTATCAGAGCTAATTCGTGGTCAAGATGGTTTGTAGCAAGGTTTATATGAGTCCCAAGTTTGATGGAAAAATTAATTTTCCTGATTGGAGATATCAGATGTACAATTTTTTGGTGGTCTGTGATTTAGAAAAATATGTTGATGAAATACTTGCGGAGAATGTGACTAAAGGGAAGAAAATCAAGTCTGCTGAAGCACTTAATTATATTTTTAATGGAGTTGAAGATAGTGTTCGGAAGAAGATTATTGGTTCTAAATCAGCACATGAAGTGTTCGATGTTTTGACAAAGATGTACGGAGGTGATGATAAAGTTAAGAGAAATTATTTACAAGTTTTGACGAAGAAATTTGAAAATATAAATATGGAGAAATCGGAGAAAGTTTCAAAGTATATCTCCCGTGTTAGCGATCTAGCTTCAGATATGAAGGCAAACAGAGATGATGTTTCGGATGAAAGAATTTGTTCGAAAATTCTTCGTTCGATGACGAAAGCTTTTCAAGGTGATGTAGAAATAAATATGGCAACTAAGGATTTGAAGACGTTGACGGTCGTAGAATTAGAATCCGCCCTTGTTAGTCATGAGTTACTATTTGGTGAAAGATCGAAGAAAACAGAAGAAGCTGCATTGCAAAGTCAAGTGAATTTGAAAAATGTGAATGATGGATCAAAGGATAATAATGGATCAACTCAAGGAAACCAAAATCATGGTGGTAGAGGTCACGGGTACAACAACAGATGTCGCGGTTACAACAATAGAAGTGGTCGCGGTAACAATAATGAAGGTAGTCGTGGCTACAACAACAGTGGTGATCATGGATACAATAATGGCGGTGGACGAAGTTACAACAATAATGGTAATCGTGGTTACAACAATGGTGGTGGCCGTGGTTACAACAATCGAGGTAGAGGCAATTATAATTCTGGTGGCGGACAAGGAGGAAATAATTATTGGCATGCCAGATCAGGTGGAGGTAATAATTACGGAGGTAACAATACTAATTGTTGTTATAACTGTGGAAAATTGGGTCATAAAATCACTGATTGCAGATATAGAAGGGAAAATAATTGGAATTATCATGTCAATAATTATGCTGAAAATAATGTTGAAAATTGGGAAATTTTATTGCTGGTTAGTACTAGTGAGAACTCAAGTAATAAAAATACATGGTATTTGGATTCGGGCTGTAGCAATCATATGTGTGGGAGCAAAGAATTATTTTCATATTTGGATGAGTCTGTTAAATCTGAGGTAAAATTTGGTAATAATGAGAAAGTACCGGTGATGGGAAAAGGAAGGATCTTCATTTCATTGAATGGTTCTAAAAATTTTATCTCCAATGTTTACTATGTTTCAAGTCTTCAGAAAAATTTATTGAGTATGAGGCACCTTTCAGAAAAGGGCTATGATATGAGAATTTTTAATGGAGTTTGTAGTATTGGTGATGGGTAGAGAGGACTAATAGCAAAGGTAAATATGTCTCTGAATCACTTATTCTGTTTAACGTTAGATTATGGAAATTTATCATGCTTTAGTTTTGTGATTCAAGATGATAATTGGTTGTGGCACATGCGTTTTGGGCACGTTAATTTTGGAAGTCTTAATTATCTTGCTCGTAAACAAATGATTAATGGATTGCCTGGGATTGATGTTCCTAATGGAGTTTGTGAAACATGTGTTTTGAGCAAGAAACATAGAGATGTTTTTCCTACAGGCAAATCTTGGAGGGCAAAGAGAACGTTGGATTTGATTCATTCAGATTTATGCTCGGTTGAAGTTGCTTCTAATGGAGGTTGCAGGTATTTTGTTACGTTTATTGATGATTTTAGTAGAAAATCATTGGTGTATTTTTTGAAAGAAAAATCTGAGGTTTGTGATATGTTTAAGAAGTTTAAGTATTTTGTGGAGAAACAAAGTGAGAATAAAATTAAAGCCTTGAGAACTGATAGGGGCACTTAGTATCTTGTTTGTGATGATTTTCTTGAGAAGCATGACATTGAACATCAGTTGACTGCTAGATATACTCCGCAACAAAATGGTGTAGCAGAAAGAAAAAAATAGAACAATTATGGATATGGTTAGGTGCGTGTTGAGTTTCAAGAAATTGCCAAAGAGTTTTTGGGCCGAAGCAGTAGCATGTGCAATTTATGGTTTTGAACAGGTGCTCAACAAGAAGTGTGCGTGATAGAACTCCAGATGAGGCTTGGAGTGGTCGAAGACCTTTTATTGGACATCTTAGGGTGTTTGGTTGTATTGATTATTCTCATGTGCCTGATCATTTGAGAAATAAACTTGATGACAAAAGAGAAAAGTGTATTTTTATTGGTTATAGTGATGTGTCAAAAGCTTATAAATTGTTCAACCCAGTGACAAATAAGGTTAATGTTAGTAGATATGTGACTTTTGATGAGGTTGCTGTTTGGAATTGGTCTTCTAAAGAAAAGGAAAATTCAAGTTTTGATTCTCCAAATGCTTTTGCTCAAGATGAAGATGTTAGTATTCAAGGTGATGTTCCAACTCCTACAGCTGCACAGGGAGAAAGTTCTGGGCGTTCGCAAAGATAGCGTAACTTACCAGCTAGGTTGCAAGATTATGTTGTGGGAAACGATAATGAGATATCCGATGAAGATATGGTGAACTTCGCTTTATTTGCAGATTGTGATCATGTTAATTTTGATGAGGCATCTTGTGAAGATCATTGGATTCAAGCAATGGGTGATGAGATTCATGCGATTGAGAAGAATAATACATGGGAGCTTACTACTTTGCCAAGTAGTAAGAAGGCAATTGGTGTGAAGTAGGTTTACAAGACTTAGTACAAACCAAGTGGTGAAGTTGATCGTTACAAGGCAAGGTTAGTTGCAAAAGGTTACAAGCAAAAGCCAAGTATTGATTATTTTGAAGTATTTGCACCAGTTGCTAGACTTGATACTGTCTGTATGATTATTTCTCTAGCTGCTCAAAATAGTTGGAAAATTTATCAAATGGATGTTAAATCGGCTTTCTTGAATGGTGTCCTTGAAGAGGAGGTATATGTTGAACAACCTGCAGGGTATGTTAAAAGAGGCAATGAAGATAAAGTTTACAGGTTGAAAAGGGCTTTGTATGGCTTGAAGCAAGCTCCTAGAGCTTGGTATACTCGCATTGATTCTTATTTTGTGAAGAATGGTTTTCAGAGATGTCCGTATGAGCATACTTTATATGTCAAATCGTTGGATGGTGATATTCTTATTGTTTGCTTGTACGTTGATGATTTAATTTTCATTGCAATAATTCGAGGTTGGTGGCACAATTTAGGGAGGCTATGATAAATCAATTTGAGATGACAGATTTGGGGCTTATGTCTTACTTTCTTGGAATTGAAGTTGCTCAAGTAGATGGTGGAATTTTTATTTCGCAGAAAAAAGTATGCTAGTGATATTTTGAAGAAGTTTAAGATGGATAAGGCTAAACCAATTTTGACTCCACTTGAGGCGAAGTTGAAGTTAGTGAGTGATGGTAATGGTGGTTTCGTTGATCCTACTTATTTTAGAAGATTAGTTGGGAGTTTGAGATATTTAACTTCAACAAGGTCAGATATTGTTTACGGTGTTGGATTGATTAGCAGGTTTATGGAGTCTCCACGTCAATCTCATTTGCAAGCTGCAAAGCGAATTTTGCGCTATATCCGAGGTACGTGTAGTGATGACATTTTTTATTTGAGTTCTAGTGATGAGAAGCTAGTTAGTTATACAGATAGCGATTGGGCCGGTGATACTGAGAATATGAAAAGTACTTTGGGTTATGCATTTTATCTTGGTTCGGGCGTATTTTCGTGGTCTTCAAAGAAACAACAGGTTGTCGCTTTCTCTACAGTTGAAGCAGAATACATGGCAGTAACATGTAGTGCTACTCAAGCGGCGTGGTTGCGTAGATTGCTCAATGTTTTACAATTTAAGAAAGATGGTCCAACGAAGATTTTATGTGATAACAAGTCGGCGATTGCATTATCGAAGAATCCAGTTTTTCATGGTCGAAGCAAGCATATCGGCATCAAGTTTCACTTCATTCGTGATTTGGTTCGAGATAAAGAGATCGTGGTTGAATATTGTCCGACTGAAGATCAAGTTGCGGATATTTTTACGAACCCATTGAAGACCGAGCTATTTTGGAAGTTGAAGACTACGTTGGGCCTGATCAAATTTGAAGACTTGGTTTAAGGGAGGCAATGTTGGGTCCTAAACCAAGTCCAATTAAATAAATGATTTATTTATGTATTAGTTTTAACTTAGCTCATATCCAATTAGATAAAGGATTTACTTATGTATTCTAAATAATTGTGTTATTGAGGATTTTTAATAAGAAAAAGATATAATTTTTTACCCTTAAAATTAATAGTGTGTGCTGCCTCCTTTCTCTTCAGCTTCTCCTCTTCTATTCTAGTTCTTCAAACAACAACCCCAAACAATTCCTCGGTTCATGTGCATGTGTGTATGGAGGAATTGTTGTTCACAAACAGTTGTTCACAAACAATTCTTCACCGAGTCCTTCAACTGTGTTCGGTGTTCTTCGTCATCTAGTAGCCGGGTTTGTGCATTATAATATTAATTATCTATTAGTATTAGTATTAGTATTATTTCCTCTACATTATATGAATGAACCACTTGGGTATGAGAATCTAATCGTCCTCGCGTATCCAAACCTTCCTAGCCAGGTGGATAATCCCATCATAAGAATTTTTTGAGCCGGGGAGCAACTTCATGAGCAGCACACACTAGAGTATATACCACCAACTCAGATAACTGCACATACAATTTCCAAGTGAACCAAACAAATGATAGACATCAATCGGCGAGAATCGACCGGTTCGGGATAATGTTAGCACAATCTCAAAAAGTGCCCTGACTGACTCGTTGGTCCCTAGTGATTGTCATGAATCTGAGGTTAGAGACCAAACCAAGTTTGAAACATCGGTTCAGATATTTTGGGGGATCCTTAGCTTTACTCCCCCCCCCCTCCTGTCCTAGCTTAATCCCCAGGGCGAAACAATCATTTCAACTTCTCTGATGAAGTACATGCTCAAACCCAAAACAAAGATCATGGTTTTTCTAGCTTGGAGCTCCTTTCTTCACATGCGGTGGAATCCAAGCGTAACTTGAGAACTACTGAAGACCTTGCCTGTCGTCCAAGCCTGCGAAAGAAATGGAGATCTAAAACATACACACACACACACATATGTGTGTATATGACCCAGCTTAATCCCCTCCTCTGTTATTCCACTTGCCAACCTGCAGGTTGAAATTTGGTAGGTATACAATATTTGATAACTCTTCAAACTGTTCTTGCTTAAAATTATCAAAATTTATTCAACAATAAAGACATATCTGTCCTACATAAATGAATTCCCAAAGAAAAGAGGAGTTGTGTTTAGACTACCCACAACGGTGACTTCCGTTGTGGGGGCACCAGATGAGACAAAATAATTTCATTAAAAAAAAATAGAAAGTCATGGAAATTTGGTGACTTGGGCGGCTAGCCAACCCAAGTCATGGTTGGATAAATTGTTTTGATTTTATACACATGTCACCCTTTCATTGGGTGGCATGTGTTTATATAAATATATTTTTAAAACTAGTATATTTTATATAATTATATAAAATAATAAAATAAAAAATATATCAAAATTCATAATTTTTTTATCTATAAATAGAGAGTCTAATATTGATACACATTTTTACAAACAACCTACAACTCTCTTTTTCTCTACATATTCTCTATCTCATTTCTATTTCTTCATTTTAAGTGATGGATCCAAATCACCCCAACTATTATCAGAGTTCCAAAAATTATCCAAACTTTGGATCTTACTTCCACACACAAAATTTTCCAAACTCAGAAGGTGAACAAAATTCTCAATATTATCAAAGTTCTCAATTTTCTCCAAACCTCACTCAAAATCCTACCTCTGAAGAACTTCCCACCAGAGAAAATGTCTCTCGCAATTTGTTTGGGAATGTTTAACACCCAAACCAAAATCAGAAAGGAGCAAATAATGTAAGTTGGAATGTGGAAGAAGATGTAGCTCTTATGTCAGCTTATATCTTTGTTAGCGAAGATAGCGTATGCGGAAAAAACCAAAAAAAAGGTTGTGATGTGGTCACGTGTGCACAAATTGTATCACGCAACTCAAGCAGAAAATCCAGACGAGCTCAACCCAAGAAATATCGAATCAATGAAAGGTCATTTTAAACGACTTAATGAAAATGTAGGCAAGTGGGTTGGTGCTCTGGAAGAAGCAAATCGTAGGAAAAGAAGTGGAATAAGCCAGAATGATGTTGAAATGGAAGTTCATACAATTTATGAAGCGGGTGGCGGAAAATTTCAAGACTTGATTGTTTACAATGATGTTTACAATTATGAATTTGTAATTGTATGGCTAATTATTTTTAATAATTGTACGGGTAATTTTAGAAATATTATTACTAATACATTATTTTAAAAAAAATGATAAGTATTTTAGGTAAGTTGGAGTAAAGAGAAATAAATATTTTATTAAAATGTTGGGTTGGGTTGGGTCACTGATGGGAGTATAAATTATATAAGGTTGTGAGTTGTGTATATGGAAATGAGAAAAATTAATATTTTATTTGAGGGTTGGGTTGGGTTGGGTTGGGTCACCATTGTGGGTAGTCTTAGTAAAATTGTTTTGGTTAGGTTTGTTAATAAATAGCAACATCAGGAATATGGTCACAGTCCAATGATAGATGGCAAGTAAAAGAGCTCTTTGAATTTTCATTCCACGGGAGAAAAACGAAATGTAAAAAGAAAAAAGGAACCTTCAAAATGGTGTCCTTTCCTTATTTGTATGTTTGAAAAGCCTCCCAATATTTTTCTTGTTAAGTAAAGATATATTAAAAGCAAGCGACAAAACAGGTGTCGCAACCTTTGTATACATGTATATACTCCTACAAAAAATACTAGACTATAGTAAACCTATCTAAGAATTCAACAAAAGAACTGCCCACTCTTTGAGTTCGATATGTACACTAGAATCTAAATCTGATTGTTTCCATAATGCGTTCCTTAGATCTATCTACATTCAACTCAATGTTCTCGAAGGCTCTGCGATTACGTTCGGTTCATATACACCAGCACACCGCCAAAGGAGCAACTTCCCAAACGTCTTTCTTCCTTTTTTTTCTCTTGTAAAAAGACCATTCCCGGAACATTTCTTCCACCGTCCTGGGCATTACCCAAGCAATTTTGAACAAGCTGAAAATGTAGTCCCACAAAACCCTGTGCCACGGGACAATGTAACCGCAAATGATTCATTGTTTCTTCGTCGTTCTTGCACATGTAGCACCAATTCACATGTCTTCTTTCTTTTTCTCAAATTATCTCCTGTCAAAAGAGCTTCTAGCCCTGCCTCACATGCAAAAAACACCACCCTACTTGGCGCCTCCAACTTCCAAATGATCTCCCGCGGAAAAGCATGATTCTCTCTCTCTCTCTCTTCGATAAGGCTTCATAATACGATTTCACTGTGAATTTTCTGCACACCGTCCTCTCCCACAAGACCCTATCATCCCTATCAAGATCAACATGGGTACCATACAAAATTTTGAAAAGCTGCTCTATTTCTTCAAGCTCCCAGTCCTGCACATGTCTCCTAAATATTGGATTCGACCATCGAACTTACCAACGCATCCTCATCCTCGGCAAATGAAAAAAGGTTAGGAAATCTTTGACTCAATTCCCTACCCTCACACCATTTATCCTTCCAAAACCTAATCGAATTTTCTTTACCGACCTCAAAAGAAATGTATTTACACAAGTGCATCCACCCTTTGCTAATCCCCTTCCACACGCTAGTCTCGTAAGGGCTCGAAAATAGCTTATGAAACCAATGATGCTCTCCTTCTCCATACTTATCCATCACAACTCTTCTCCATAATGCTTCAGGCTCTACCATGAATTTCCATAACCCTTTTCCCATCAGTGCCTCATTGAAAAAATTTAATCTCTTAATCCCCAATCCCCCGTCTTTAACACAAGAGCAAACTGTGTCCCAACTAACTAAGTGATACTTCCTCTCCTCCCCATTCCCTTCATACAAAAAATCTCTTTCCAGCTTTTCTAACCTTTTTGCAACTGAGGAAGGAATCGTAAAAATAGACATGAAATACATAGGAAGACTAGCCAAAGTGCTCCTTATCAAAGTAAGTCTACCACCTTTAGAAAGAAGCTGTCTCCTCCACCCCGCCAAACGCCTCTCAAATCTTTCTATTATAGAATTCTAAACTGCTATGTTTTTAAAAGGCACTCCATGCGGTAAACCTAAATACTTAGTCGGAAGACTCCCAGTTTTGCATCCAAAGAAGGAAGCTAGCAATTCTATGTCGTCCACCTTACCCACCGAGATGATTTCACGTTTCGAGATGTTGATCTTCAACCCTGAAACTGCCAGGAAGAAAAGTAGAAGAAAACGAAGGTACCCAAGCTGATCATTATTCGCCTCACAAAAGTCAAAACACAAGAGTATCATCGGCAAACAACAAATGAGTTACTTCTAAAGCTAAAACACTATCTGATCTTGCCTTGAAACCTCCATAACCATTATAAACAACAAAGGCGAAAGGGGTCCCCCTGCCTCAATCCTCTCGAACTAGCTAAAAAACCAGTTGGCTCCCCATTTACCAAGACTGAAAATCTAACCGTAGAAATGCAGAAGCCAATCCTTCGCCTCCACTTCTCCCCAAATCCCATCCTCTCTAACACATAAATCAAGAACTCTCAACTCTCAGTTTACATGATCATAGGCCTTCTTAATATCTAATTTGCAAAGAATACCCTTGATCCCACTTCTTTCCCTCTCATCAACTATCTCATTGCCGCATCCAAAATTTTCCCACTTTACCCAAAACTTTCGAAACAATCTTATACACTCCAATCAAACTAATGGCCTTTGTTTTTTATGCTCGCGTGTGTTTTTTTTTTTTTTTTAATAATTTTGTTAGGGTTCACCTCCTTGGCAAATTTCAAAGCACGTATTTTACTTATCCAAGAAAATCCCCAATCAGTTTTGCACCTTCTCAGTAATTTGTTTTATTTAATTGAAAAAGGCGATTATATTAATAACCTTCACAGTGATGTAATATCTTCCTCTTTTTTTGGAATTGAGGAAGTAGAAGAAATGACAATTTGATCCATCTGTTTAATGAATTTAACCTTTAGACATTTTGGTGATATGGCAAGATTTTTTGAGAAACTCTACACTTTTTAGAGACAGGGGACATATGAAGATAGGGTGGCTTGGGTTGGATCTTTAAGTGGGAGGCTGCGAGGGAGGCTATTCTAACAGGAGGCAAATGATTCACTGGTGTTCGGAGGGCTGCTTTGGAAGTATCTTTTTTCACAGCCCCACCCAGCCTTTTTTTTATGATTGGCTGGCTATTTTATTGTAAATGAGTTTAGCCCCCTTGGTGACTTTTTTTTTTCATATACACCCTACTTAGATATTGTAATATGGTTGTGTCTTCCTGTCTTTTGTCTAGGACTTTGAAGATTGCCGTGTCCTACACCACTAGTTCAGTCAACAATCGTGTCCTAGTCCACAAATCATACACCATGACACACTGAGTCACTCCTTCAAATGCAAGACAGCATTTTTTGAAGAAACCACTGTAGTAGCATACCCAATGGTTACAATTAAAGTAAGCTGTATTACCAGAAATGCTTTAACTTTACATAATAATAATAATAATAATAATAATAATATATTAATTCATAAAATATTTAGTTCATTATGCCTAGATCCAAAAGGAGCAGCTGTTTGCATGAAATTTGAGCAAGGAAACAATCATCACCTTATTACCACTATGCAGAAAAACACGCAGTACCTTAACCCTAATTGTAAAATAAAGATGCACAAACTCACAATATACACTACCAAATATTGCATTTGAAGAATGAAGAAATTACTGAAACAAGTAATATATAAGAGGTGATTAATGAAAGGCATGAAAATAAATATACCCCTTCTCAGAGGAAAATGAAACATTGTAAATTACGAACTGGATGCTCCTTCAGCTTTTTCGCACACTGTTGACCGGAAAGGAATCCGATACCCATGCTTGCACATTAATCCTAACACCCGTAGGGCATTATGCCTTTGACCACATGCTGAATAGCCCTTGTACAATATCAAAAATGTTTTTTTACAGCAATACATATTATATTTCTCCATCTCATCAAGTACACTCTCCATTTCATCCAGGCGGTTCTGTGCGGAATACATCACCATCTTACAGTGGTACAGGGAGCGGCAGATTTTCCAACCTGCCTCCTCTGCGTGTTTCACAAAATTAGATAGCCTGTCTACAGAGTTGTGTTGAAAATAATTAGCAATGATACAACGCATGATACCAACACTTACGATAGGAGTGTTGTGTTTGAGTGCCTCATTAATTGAACTTTCCATTTCATCTAGCATACTCTCTTTTGCATACAGCTTAATTAGTATCACATTCAACCAAGCCCTGTAATCATCTTCTGGAATTAAATCCACTAATGCCTCGATCTTTTTAACTCGGTTTATATCGGAACTCTTGCTGTATGCACTTATCATAACTCTAATTAACGAAAATTCCCGTACATTAACATGGTGCTTCACCAAATTGTAAATCTCTTCCATCTTGTCCAACTGACCCGAATTAGCATACCCACGTATCATTAGGAAGTGTGTGGTAAGGTTAGGCTTGATTGTGCTGGCTTTCATTATCCTGTAAGTTTTCTCCATGCTTTCCCACATCCACGCTGTAATATATCCACGAATTAAAACATTGTAAGTGCTCAAATCAGGGGATATATTCAAATCTTTCACTTCCTGAAAAGTAGCATCCATGTGATCTGGCAGCATGGACTGGCCAAAAACAGACATAAGAATATTATAAGTTACAATTGTAGGGCCACAGGTTGATTCCTTCTTAAAATCTTGAAACAGCGACTGACATTTCTCAGCAAGACCATGCCACATATAAACAGTTAGGAGAGAGCATTATAGGTTGAGCTTGTCTTAATTTGCTTGTTGCGAGCTTCCATAAAAATCTCAATGGCGAGATCTAAATTCCTCACTTTACCAGCAAGCCAAATAAGTTTAGCATACTCCTCTGATGTCATAGGATTGTTATAATCTGCTTGTCTCCTCCAATTAGAAACCTGTGGGAATAGAAGGTACATAACTAACTTTTAAAACATAAAACAGTAACCTTCTTCTTCACAAGTAAATACGTTCACGGTCTGATATAATCTAGAAACTCTGGCCCATCATTTGTGTCCTTTTTCTTTATGATGATCATGAAATGTACAGATCCTAAGGTCCAAGACTTGTATTCTACAATTAGAGAGATTCAAGGTTTTACTGTTTTGGTAACTTATTATTTAGGGTTTTTGTTTATTTATTTAATTAGGGTTTGTTTAGATGTCTTTAATAATTCTTTTTAGGGTTTTTAGCTTATATAAAGGCATCTCAAACATTGTTTAACATTACATTAATTTTTATTCTTGATTTGGGTTTTCACATATATTGTGAGTTTGAGAAATTCCTTGATTAGGTTTCTTGTTTCTTCAATTATCAGGTTTGTTGATTAAGTTGCAAGCTTGTGGGTGGTCGGGTGCTTTTGATTCCCAATCAATTGCAATTAGTGGGTTCAAGGTGCATCCCAAAGTTCAAGGGAGTGGTATATCCGCCCTAGGGTTGAGGGAAACTCATACTATCCTTATCTTTATTTCAATTTGTTTGTTCGTTTCCGCGCAATTTCAAGATTCAAAGGTTAGTTATTGTTTGTAACCGTTATTAGGTTCACATGAGTCACTCATAAGAAGCCAATTCTTCCATTTTCATTCAGACAAATGGTCGAGTCACCCATAAGAAGCCAATACTTCCATTCTCATTCAGACAAATGGTCATAAGTAAAGGAGATAAAAATATTATCATAATGACCTCTTTTAGTTTTAATTTTTTTTGATAGGTCCTAATGACCAAATTAATATAAACCAATTCAAAACTTGTACTCCAACTTTATCTATCAAAAAAAAATGTATGAATATCTAATTTCAACTAGAATACTGGTACGAGTACATGCATTTTAGAACTTCTTCAAACCAAAACCCAAAACAGTAACAACTTTAAATGCAAAGAACACAACCTATCCTATCATGTTTTCTGTATTTTCTAGAGATTTGAAAAGTGAGTTTGCAAATGCAAAACCAAGCAAAGCACCAAAATAAAGGACCAAGTATAATTCAAAATGACCGTGTCTAACATTTTGAATTATATGAAATGAAAGAACTTGATTAAACAAATTCAACATACACATATTTTTCTGGATAAGTAAAGAGGAATATATAAAACAAAAGGCGCCAAACAGGTGATGCTGTGCAACCTGTGTACAGAGAAGTATACTCGATCAAAACAACAATGTCAACAGAAAAACTATCCACAAACTCTCACGGAAATAAGCTAGGGGCACAACTGACTTTGTGCACAAAAAAACTTGAAGGACTCCTTCAATCTAGAGATAGACATTTCCTCGTTCTCAAAAGCCCACGATTCCTTTCCCTCCGTAAAATCCTACATACTCTCAGAGGGGCAGCATCCCTTTCTTAACAACCCTGAAATACATAGGTAAGTTTACCGACTCATCTAACGGCCTAAGTAGTTAGGGAGGAACCCAACAATTTATATCAAGCCTAACACAAATAAATGCAGCAACTCAACTCATCCAAGAACATGGGGATCAGCGCCTACATGAATCCTTTATGCTACTCTTTGCCAACAAATTCAAGATCATTAGTTGGCATAGCGCAGTCACTCATATCCTTCTTTACTCATTGTTATTCACTCAATTTTCAATCTTTCTTGCCCCTAGCACAATTGTTAATATTAAATTATCAAACTTCCTCACTAGCTCACTCAGCAGTCTACATTTCCAGGTCCAAACCATCTTAAGCTATAATTCTTTCATTTTAGTTGCTGCTTGAACTACTTTTTGTAGTCTCACCAATGTGCACATTTTCAAATCTAGTTTTGCACCAATTCTATTTTCAAAGGCACCAATTCGGTGCTCCAAACCATCAAAAAGTACATATAAAAGTACGACGCAAACAGGAAAAAACAAATAAGATAAACAAAGGGATGAAGAATACCATGATAGCTAAACGAGGCAAAGAAACCAATTGATCCAAAAGCTCACAGAAAGCTTCACCACGAGGATAAATTCTAAGCAAAGGCAAACCCTTTCCCTCCATGACTCGCTTGGTTTCCTCCACATTATCATCATCACCAATTCCAACCAATTCTTCCCTCAATAGTGCAACTTGGCTGCAAAGTTCCTCTCTTGCCCTAACTTCCGCATTAGTCCATCTATCGGTAAATAAAGCATAGACACATAAAGGTGAATTTGAGGAGTAGGAAGTAGATTGGGTGCAGAACTTTCGAATGAAAGGGGTGGTTTGGGTTAGGGATTGCGTTATCGGAAAATGAGTTAGGGTTTTGGGGTTTGAAGATGTGAATTTACGGATGAACAGCAGCTCGGATTGAGCTGCGTCCGTGAGTTTGCGCAACCGCTTCAATGTTTTTAACTGTTGTGATTTGACCAAAATCGTCATAGGCGCTACGCGCGATTTCCTTCAAATCGCCAGAAAAGGAAAATCGTTGCCTAGTCGTCCTAGGAAGAGAGAAGAGGAGCAGAGATGGAGGGACGGGGAAGGAAAGAGAAGATGAAATGATGACTTACGGTCGCGACGGCGACTATGACGTCCGCGATGAAGTCGACGGCGCGGCGTATCCCAAAAGCTCCTAACCGATGTTGTTACCTTACGGCTTACACTCATGCAGTTGAGCGAAATCCAGGAATCTAGACAACCATTGTTGCTGAAAAAGAAAGAGAGTATAAATTTCATTTTCTTTTAGGGGCATCACAATGCGGGGTTAATTTAACTTTCACCTAGGGGTGCCAGTGCTAGTCTTTAAACCAAGTCGAATCAAGTAGAATTATTTTGTTTGGGTTGGTTTTGGGTGTTATATGATTCATCTAGGTTGAGATTTTGGGAAATCGAACCGCTGGCGAGTTATGATTGACATGCCGAAATGAAGTAAACCGAATCAAACCAAATCATTTTTAACTGAATCACCAAGTCGAACCATTTAGCCGAACCACCGAGCCAAACAATAAATTCTTTTGAATTCCTAACCTTTATACTTTAGTACTCTTATATTATTAATATTTTTATACTATATAAATTATAAGGCTAATATTAGTATTTAGAAATTTACTTTTAGACTTTTTGAATTTACATAAACGTTTTAAATATAATCTACGTTATTGTATTTTTATTACTCCGATATTGGATTTAATTTATTGATTATAAGAATTAAAAATGTTAATTCTTTTATTTGAAAGTTTGTGCAATTTTTTTAAAAATGAGTTTATGAATATAATTGTATTATATTTAATTTTTTAGTATTTTCTTTAGCGTGTTTTTATAATATTTTCTTGGTTTACTTAAACTTTGAATGAGTAGAACTCTTTCTAAATTCAACCGAAATGAAACCAAACCGCGAATCGGTCATGAAACCGAGTCGAACCATCATGGTTCTGCTCTGCCTCAAGACTTTAAACGCTTAATTCCTGGCTTGATTTTTTCTTAAACCGATGGCATGCGATTCAGCTCATAATTTGTTCAAAGTCGACCATTTACGCCCATAATAACACCCTTTTATCTTAAAAATTTAACTTAAATAACTATTTTATAAAATGTCTATACTATCCTCAAACCAACCGGTGGCCGGTAACGTAAAAATATATATTTTTTCA